>OX346218.1:14588454-15205343 GCA_947049295.1 Ligdia adustata | reverse complement strand
TGTGACGCCATCAAAAACTACGTGTGGCAGTGTGTCCCAGTCTATCTGGCTTATAACATAAACTGTCTAAATAGTACAATACATAGAGCACTGACGACCTATATACTCTGATTTTATGTAGAGCCTGTATCAATCCATTTGTAACAGAAAACTGAGTCAATACTTAAGAGTGTTTAGTCTTCCCAATTGAACCCAAAGTAAAACAAAATTTTGAAATATTCGAGAAAAATATATTGCGTCCCCCATACAACGGTCGAGTTGTCACGTGATCACGTAACCAATTTTTGTATGGAGATTGGAGAACCTAATATTTTTTTCGAATTTAGCAAAGTTTTCTTCTACAATGGGTTCGCCTTGATTGGTAGACTAACACACCCTTGAATGTTATCACAATCTTACTGTAACACGTTGTATAAAGATACGAAAACTACCTAATAACGACCATCCCCTTATCGGCTAAAATAAGCATTTTACTTGACAAAAACTATAAAGAGACACAGTATTACCGAAATTTAAAAAAAAAATACGTAGTAAGTATTCACGTAAACAAAGTTATTATCTTATAGTAATTTTATAAGTTGAAGTGTCGACGATAAACTAATAACATTTGTTATTAAAAATTAAACATCATTTCATGCGAAATATCGTTCAATTAGTTTAATCTTCACTTGAGTGCTAACTTACTAAAAGCAGTTGAGAGCAGAACTTGAGCAAAAAGTTATGTCATAATATGTGCGATATCTTATTTAACATTGAAAGGTTCGACATATTACTAACTTTGTAATGTTATGGAGAAAATATAAATGATAAGATTCACTTAGTACAAAGATTGAAAACATGCAGAAAAATCAAAAAGTAAGTTATTATGTCTATTAAAATGCTTCAACAAAATTTAAATCAACAATTTCCTACTTGAGAGTCAAGCTTTCACACGCTCAAATTATCTTTGTTAATTGTACCAATATTAATAAATTGAAATAAATAAATAGTTGTGTTAAAAAGTCTTATAAAACAAATAATTTGAAAAATATATACAAATAAATCATATGTTGATTTGGTTTGATTGATTTACTTATAAGTATCTAGATTCATAGGGAAGGTCCAAAGTTCGTACTTCAGACCGAAGATAACAAACATTAGACAAATGACTTATTTATGAGTTACACATGTTATACTTAATCGTTCGATGTATGACTCAATGTAAAAATATTTTCGATAAAGCAGCTGCTCATTAATTGACTGTAAAATATAATAACCAAAGTCAAGAATATGTTTGAACCACTCAAATATTTCTTGACTCATCCCACTCTAGATTAAAACTCGTAAAATTAGCGATCACATAAACTTCGCCCTTAGCTATCTTAGATTCATAAATTGTAAGCTTAATGTTTAGTCTTTCGAAACTGCTAAAAGGATACTGAAGACGCTTTTTGTCATAGTCTAAGTAGGGGTTCAGAGATGTAGTATTTAATTGTAGATTACCTACGATGGTATACTTGTCTATGGCTGCAATAATACGAGTGCTATTAAGTTAAGTATTTAACAAACCTTTATTAAATTTAGTGAAAGTATACCAGAATTGTATTGTATTTGACTAAAATCAACTTAAAGCGTTTGCTTAGTTCATGAAAAGTGAGTTTTATGGCCTTGAAAACAAGATAACTTTTGTGATTGTTTTAGTGTACAAATTAAGCAATCGGACAATGGCCAGTTTCTTTTATCTCATTTAGAAACAAGGAAATTTTACCAAGATAAGTATATGATATGAACACAATATTAAATACGCCATTATAAGTATTGCCCAATAGTAAAATTTTCGAGTCACAAGATTTTAAGTATTACGATGATTCATTTTTAGCGAAAATATTAAAATATATTAAAAGCGCCCAAACTTTATTTGAATATTCTTAAAAATCTCACGATATTTCCCACAAGATTTGAACAATAAACAAAGGCGCGCATCTGTGTAATTACATCATCTGTGACGCACAGCGTTCGCAGAAACATGGATAAATTATAAAAGCTATACTATTATGGAAAGCAGTGACTCAGCTCTAAAGTTTTATCGGTACCATAAACAGTATGCAGGAACCACAGTTAGTGTATGATTCTGGTCCAATGACAGTTTTACAGAAGTAGACAAGACTAGGTGGGACTAGGTTTGGTTACTAAGAATCCTGAAAGCTCAATTGTGATGGCCAAAACGTAAGGCAATGAAATTAAGAACATAAAATACAAAAAGAAAACAAGTTTTTGTCAGTGGGTCTGAGTTTGTTTATAACATTTCCATTTAATCTCTCAGCCTTATATAGAAAAATAACAAAGTAATATTTTACAATCAAACTGTTTGAAACCATCTGAAACGTCCTTATATTAGACCTTATACATATTAGTAATGAGAAACAATATCATGAGTACTCTTTAAAAAGACAAAGGTAGGTACCTACTGTTACACGACATACGACATCAAAAACTAAAGCATGAAATTATCAAAGCAGTAAAGCATAGGTGCGATGTATTTCGCCCCATTTCATTTAGGACCACACTTAACTTTAACCGTCGAATAAAGTTAATATGTTTATGTGACAGTGTTGGGCTGTAAAAACGTTATTTTGACAGTTGTGGGGCCATTTCCACGAACGGTGGGGACTATGATTGTCCTTGGATGAACATTTTTGCGTGATGATGACTACATTGTATTTTACAACGCTCTGATGAGGCACTATGACTTTTAATTTTGGTTGATGTCGGGTTTTGATTTAGTGACTCTAAAAGTCGAATTTATTTTAACAGCTTGAGTAGTTTTTAAAGTTATTTATTTGTTTTAAGTCTCGCGATAAATATGCCCCGAAATTAATTAAGGCTTTAATAAATCACTAAACAAATAGCTAAAGTTAGGGATAGGACGCTCAGTTAAGCAATGCCACTATAGAAAAGGGCCATCGAAAGGGGGTGCCAAGTGGAGGGGAGATGTCTAAGGGTAGCTAAAACAAAGCCCACCCCTGGCACACGAATAATTATTGATTCAACAGTTTATTTATGAAGAACAGGGAGCAGTCTGTCTTTTTATTGCTAAAATTGTGAAAGGGCTCCAACAGAAAGGGTTCAAAAAGCTAATGGCGAAGTGGGAAAGAGCAATTAAATGTTATCGCGAATGTATGGATAGGTATTGATGGCGAGGGTGTGAAAACAAAGCTTCTATCAGTTCTATAGATCTTCAATACGAAATCTGTACCTGTCATCGTTACATATTATTGTATATTCCATTTAGTACGACTTCGCATATAACAACCAACCGCTTTTATTGACGTAAGTTTAGGTGCGTGTTTGGTTTTCATACGAGCCACTATGAAAGTACATCCGTTTATTACGATTCCGCTTACAGCGACCGCTTTTAACGACAGAATCCACACAAAATTGTCCGGTTACAACGACGACGAATGTTGACGTGTTAACAAATAAATCGTAGGTAAGAAACAATCATCCTCCCGCGCCGCGCTACCTCCGCGCACGTCACTGATTAGAATTAGATTAGAAACAGTTTAGTTTTAGTCCTTAATAACCATGTGAAGCGTGCTTTCGCGTACAAAAAGCCAAAGCCTTTTACAAAACGAAAAAAGTTTCTCTGTTGAGATTGTTGTTGTTCATTGTATAGATTATTAGAGAGGTACATCATGTACTTGCGCGGTTTAAGTTACTTTTCATATTAGTCATTATTATTAGATAAAGACAAAGATAAACAAATAAATAAATAAATATTTTGATTCAAATGTCTTCTTACTCCTGGTCACGTAAATATTATCGAATACATTATGTATGTATATAAATGAATGTGATTTGAATGAAAATCAAAAATAGTCATTTCCTTTAGTACGACGTCCGGTTAGTAGGATCTAATATCACCGGTCCCTTCATCGTTGTTATAACCGGATTCTACTGTACTTGAAGAAGTGAAATGTCTTTTTCATCAATTTTAAGTGTTAATTGTATTCTCTTCTATAAATTTGCTGATTGCTATACAGGGTTATTGGTTAAGGGTGTACTAAATCGAAAAAGGGCATTATACTTATACTAAAAAATAACTTTTTTCACTCTTCATCCACACAATGCACTGAAAGCGACAAAGAAGGTGACCTTAAAAGATAATTTCCAAGGTCACTTCATTTTAAAAAAGTCCCTATTTATTCATAAAAACAATACAATTTTCATTATTCTTTGCATGTAAAAAACATCTCAAAAGCGATACATAATTTGGTATATCAAAAACATTTTATTACATGTCATGCGCAAATCATCAACAACTACAAGCCACATTTTTGGCGCGAATGTAGCACTTCTCTCTATAAACCCGCATATCCATACAAATCTAAACTCGCACCAGATCTGGCCACATTTGCACAGTGTTACATTAAAATTTCACATCGGTGCCGTGTGCCAACTAGGCTAGAGGGCAGATGTCTGATCCCTGATGCATGCATGTATAGGTCAATGGAACTTTGGAACTGGCCACGTTCTGTCCTACATATGATGGATGTAGTTGGTAAAGTTGGAACGGGATCTATTTATAAACTATAGAAAATGAATAATTATAACGTTTCGAGTATCTCAATTGTTAGATACTATCTTACTGATGTTGAAAGATATGAATTTGTTTTGATTTGTTAAAAAGTCTTAACTTTCGAAAATCCGTCGTAGGTTTCATTGCAAAAATAATCTCGATTGTAATAGCTTTCAACTGTTCTATAGGAATGTGACCTTATACGAGTAGAACTGTAATTTTTTATCCCTTTATTTATTTAATGGAACTTTGAAACGTAAAATTTTCCAAATGTTTGAAAGAATGACTAATGCTTACCAATTTCCATTAGTTTTTTTTATCCTACACAGCTAGGCATTACATCAGCGATACTGTAGCCCTAGATGGAGCATGCCTAGTCTGGAATACACTGGCTCTCAAGGAATTCTCCCGGAACACACCGTTAGGTGCATGGCGACAGATTACTTAAAGCTTGAGAATTAGAGCAATCATTAATAGGACCAGTAATTTTATCGGTCACATGAACATCTTAGTTTACGTAGCAGGACAGAATTTATAAAGTCATATTCTAAGTATTCCACATTCTACGAACTATAAAGTACAAAAATTAAATAAACTAAATTCAGTCATTTCTATTTCTATATTCAAGGACTTAGTTGGTAAGTTTAGCCACTGTTTTTTTTGTGGTAAAGAAAAAAAATCACAATACTGTTTATTGAAACTTGTGTTAGTTTACTAAAACACAAAAGCAAAAGGAAAAAAAACATTCACAGTTATAAAAACTATCTAATAATAAACCCCCAGTAGAAGGGAAAGCTCCAAGAATGCTGGCAGCATTGACACGTTGAATGGCAATGCTAATTTTTTGAGCAAAATAAGAGCCAGCATTCTGCCGAAGAAAATCATTTTCTGCCGAGTTCTCTATTTTCCGATAACTATAATCTCAATCTTTTCAAATTGCGAGTAAATCAGTTTCTTCTAGGCAAGCGTGCCACATCCTAGACCTAGGCATCATCGCTTTACATCGGGCAAGTTGCAGTCAAACGCTAGCCTATTATTTATGACAAAACAAATGTGGTCACATGTCACTTCACCTCCACTAGACGTTCCTGTTTATTTCAATTGCTATTCTTCCTGCTAAGTCACAAACAAATAAAAATCCTCCAATAGCAAGCTAGTGAACCAGTAAACTCATTCAATCACTAGCTCAATATCCGTAGAGCTTTGCCTGACCAGCATCTAGTCAATCCTATTAGATAATTGGGCAGATAATATTCCGATCCTGTACCCAGGACCCTGCACCTCTGAAATCCCTACAAAAAGCCGGCTATCTATTTTGTGCACTTGACCAGTTCTGTAATTTCGACCCGAAGCCCAAAGGTCACTGAACTCCCTTGTTGGAACCCTTTTTTGTTCAATAGGGATATAAATACAGTAAGGATTTTCATCAGAGTATATTTTTTTTTACAATTAGCTCACCTGTATTTCTATTTATGACAGTTGTATTTTGAGAAATACTATGATGTCTGCGTATAAATTATATTTATTCAAAAATTAAATATCATTGTCAATTTGTATTCCTAGGCCTCCCCCTTAGAACGCCATTCTAAACGAGGAGCTACCAATTGCATCCACTGGTTACTTGCGACTTTCACTATGTCGTCGGTACACCTAGTGAGAGGGCTACCTACGCTTCGTCTTTAAGCTCGTGACATATGAAGCTCATTTTTCTTCTGCAAGAGTGTAAGCTAGACTGTAAAAAAACACAGTACTTCATCAATTTCTCTAAAAAAGACTCAAGAGTCCATACTGCGTACACCTTACACCTCTATATCTGACTGACCATTGGGGCTGTGATTTTTACACCCTCAATTTTTCGTTTAACACCTGATTAGGCATAATTTCTCTGATGGGGGTGCAACGAAGGTAGATTACGTGTAATGGGGGATGATTGAATGCGACTTTTCATGGGGTCTTTATACCTGCAGTTACTTTAATGACTTACATGGCTGTAGTGTTTAATATCGCTTTTTGAACACGATACAAGTTTTGAACATCAACATGATTATACTAAACTAACTGCGCCCCGTGGTTATACCCGCGGTATCATTACATGGGAACACTTCAAATTTCCAGGATAAAAAGTAACCCATGTGTTAATCCAAAGTATAAGCTATCTTCGTGCCAAATTTCATTCAAATCCTTTAAGCCATTTGAGCATGAAGGAGGAACAAACGAACACACACACATCCAAACTTTTGCCTTTATAATATTAATGTGAAAAGATAGTTAGGGATAAGGTAAATTGTAACCTATGGTAGAGGTCTTGTATAAAATGATTATTCTCAAAAACAAGAAATATTTTGATTATCGTTATTTTAACGCAAATAATTGGTTGTTGGTTTAATTTATCTGATATTACTAGCTAAAAAGGTTTTTGGTTTCGTTTCCTTGTTTTCCTTTATTTTGAAATTTAATCAAGCCATAAAAATGTCTGACAAAAATACAACACAACAACAAATTACTAAATAAATGCTTGTATAAAATAAAGTTGATTTTTTTTAACAAAAATGACTTACATTGTTAGGATTTAAAAATGTTATTGTTAATTTAAAAAGCATTGTTTATAAAATGCTTCCGGAGCGATCATCAGAAACACTGCGGGTAGGATCACAAAACAAAACGACTTGTTAAAAACAATAAACCCTCTTTAATTAAAACAAATGTCAACAAAATCAAATGCCATGACGAAGTTTTTATCTTGGAACAATAAAATGCTCACCTTTGGGTTTGTTAACGAAATGCTCTCAGGTGGAAATGCACTACGCAAAGACTATCCGACGCGACAATTTTCAACCTACCTCAAAAAATTGAGGAGGGTCTCAATCCATCGAATTCTTATAAGGGTACGTAACCTTATCCTGTAGGGTCCTGTTTTTCCTGTTGGGTACGGACCTAAAAGGTACAAACAGGACCCTAATACTGTCCGTCCGTCCGTCTGTCTGTCACCAGGTTGCATCTCATGAAACGTGATAACTACAAGTTTCATTGCGTACAACATTAAGTTTTGAGCCAATCCATTTCTAAGTCATAATAATAATAATAATAATAATATGGGACAACATCCACACAAAGGTCTTCAAGTCCCAAACTAGGCAAAGCCTGTGATATGGTAACCTGATGACTGATATACATACTTAGAAATACATATATACATACTCATATATATAATAAACACCCAGACACAGGTCAAACAGATATGTTCATGCACACAAATGTTTGACCTGTCCGGGGATCGAACCCGGGACCAGCGGCGCAGAAGGCAGGGTTGCTACCAACTGCGCCAACCGGACAGTCATAATAATCGAACAATTTGTTCTTACGCGTACTCCTGCTTTATTGAAGTTATCGTAATCAGCCGTAACATCTACAAGATAACTGTAATTTGCTACCAATAATCTCATCTTACTAATTAAAGTGAATGAGTAGCATTACAGTTGTCGCAGTGAGACTCAGTGCGTTTTCACCTTTAATGGCACGCCATTTAAGTACTGGCATTTAATCAAGGGGGCAAGGATACGAACAAATAGGGATATGATTAAAGCGCCCCGTGAGGTTACACCCTTGTAATCATTTGGTAAATTGTACTGAAAACTTTTAACATTTGCAAAGTAACATAGCGGTTTTTGTACGTAGAAATATTTCATTGGTTTGAGCACCAACCACAGTATATTTTATCGTTACGCGAAACATAAAAAAGATTAAGACTACTAAAGAAGAGCTGCAAATTACAATAAATTCTAATCAATAAAAAAATATTTTGACTATTTTAATCTTACAGTATTTCTTAAGATAAGACAACTATCATTTAGACAGGAACATTTCAATGCCGCCCCACGGCGCGGCGATCAGAGTATATAGGTACATAAAGTAAAACGAAAGTGATTTAACTTATACTAAAAAAACAGACTATAGTCAAAAACCAGGAAGTCAGTTGTATGGCCACTTAGATGGGCGGTCGCTTTTAAAAGATGTAGCAAAAAGCCTCATGAATATCTAGGCTTCCATTTCCTTCAGTAATAACGGCTCGGCTTAGCGAAGGAGGTTTCATTGTTCCTATAAATGAGTGTTATTCTTTTATTGTGGGACAAAGGCGGCACTTAGCCTCCGACACACCAAGATAAATAGTGCGGTATATGTCGAGATATATAGAGTGTTTACATTACATACTTCCACCTTAACAAAACAATAAGAAAAGTGTCAATGGACAGATTCTTTGAGAGACATTATTGTGTAGAATTTTAAGCTAAATTAAAATTAATTAATAGCCTTAGGCTAGATTATAATATTTCTAGGAAGACTCTTGAAGGGTCTCCCTTAAGTACAAAAAAAAGATTACATGCTCTATACGTATCTGAATGTCTGTAACAAACTTTATTAATACAAAAAAGGTGAGAGTTAATAATCACAAATACTTTATATTTTACATAACTATTCTGTTACAAAGTACTTACAGTTATTTTTCTCTACTGCATATTAGAATTTAATATATATTTAGTGCAGTTTCCGAATCACTTTTTAAAAATGACTTAATTTTTTTTTCTTTCGTCCATTTGTAATGAACAGGCGGAGTGATGCGTTGACAACCTTTACACAATTCTGTTTGGAAGTAAACCATTTATTATTCTTGGGAAATTATTTGGGCGCATAGATTGAATCCCTAACATAAGCTACCTACTCGTATATCTAGTGTATATCCTAAGTGTAATAACTTGTATCGAACGCTGCGCTCCCAACACCCAGCCCCCTATTCCCTACACCAAACATCTTGCCAGCTCTTGATTACATGAGAAAACGTTCGATGCTCTATTGTTCGAGGAGTGGGGTTGCAACTTGTTTCGAGAGCCACTACGGTCTTGTGTTTAGATACAAAATATAGACGGGATACTCTTCAAACTATAGGTAAGGTGATGCTGTTTTATTTTTTTTAGATTCAGTGTTATATATTTGTACGTTTCTTGTTTTGGTCTGTAAGACAGACACTACTGGGTGATGACTGTACTTGCCAAAAAGTCATATGCTTATTATTGCGAACATTATTATTTTCATTATGGGACCTTCTCTGAATTTAAGAAAAAATCTGCTGATCAAAAGAAAAAAATTATCAATCATCGACAAAATTATAAAACAGCTAAACAATTTGAAGTTGGTCACATAGTGAAAATCGATTATCGTGATGTGTACAGTGACTTCATTTCAGCTTAGCACACCCCTAGTTGATAATTCTACATAATCAGCATACATATCTAGGTGATCCATTAAAGATCCACAAGATTACTCAAAGTTTACTTTAAGTTATAAAAACATGACGCAGTCGTATAAAAATATATTTTAAGCATAAATTTTTAGTGCAATAAATGAATTAGAAGTTTTCATCTTCATTTCTATCCATTGGTAGATTTTAGAGCTTTTCTTTTACTTTACTAATAGTATTACCTCCGATAAGTGGAAATAGCAGATTTTATTTACTGCAAAATGTATGAGTAGGTACATCTGATTCAAATGATGTATGTAACTAATGTGTCTATGTTACATAAAACTATTTTTCTCCTCCTAGGAGAGAAAAGCACCGCGCACAACGCAACATCTATATTCAGACCAACTATTAAGTGTCAAAACTATTCCCAACTAAAAAAAGATGTCATTAATACTTCAAACAAAGGTCTGTGATCAGGCATAATATAGAATACCTAAATGATGGCTAAACATGACCCTCGTATCCAGGTCAGTAGCCCATGCACAAACGTAATGCGCCGCTCGCCAGCTGACGTGATTGTCCAAAATATTCACTTTTACCTTTTGCAAGTCGAAAAAGAGAATTTTAGAAATTGGGTCGCTCGTAACGCATTCACAACGAGTTTTATTCAGAAAATTGCGACCACTACGGATTTTCTCGAAATTTTTTATCTACTAAATATAATTACTAAAAACTCCACTCCTTAATATTCTACACCTTTTTATCTAGAATACGAGTAAGGAGTATTTAGAAAGTAATTTTTTGCGTTTTATCAAGAGTACTATGTTTCACAAGAAAAAAAAATACATGAATGAACTTTAATTATACAGATATTTGGATAATGAAAGCGTAGCGCATTTATTTTATTTACATATATTTACGTTCAAAACCTATAATAAATATTAATTGTAATATGGAAATAAGAAACAAAGTTATATTCGTATTAGTCTTTTCAACTACACCATATAGAGCGTTTACTTACTATCATATTTTATAGTAATCTAAGCTACATTTGCTATTCTTTTATCCTACATGTTATATTCCTCATGTTTTTTTTAAATAAAGTTGTCTTTATAATAAACAGATCGCTCAATATGCGTCTATTACATACGGAACGCGAGGCACGCCTCATATTGCACCCCGCGTAATGCATTAACCGCAGGGTTAGTATTCAACTGGATTATAATATTATTATACACAACATTAAGTATATTAATATTGGTTTATAAAACATTATGGTAATAAATTTCTTATTAAATTTTAACATTTATGTTACAAAAAATGTAAACCCGTCTGCAAAGTTCAGACCGTTCCGCAAATCCGCTTCTTGTTTGATTTAGTTTTATTTAAGATTGATCTAAACGGCTAAGAGGTAAAAGCTGCCAAAATTGTAGACGTGTTGGAGATAAAATATATTTTGTTGTAAAAACTTAAGGATTAAATTTACGTGTACGAGTTGTTAATAAAATAAATAAATTGTAATAATATTGATAAGATTACCATAAAAATATTAGGTTAATACAATAGATAGATAGGTATTGAATTAAAAAACTTGGTTGACATTCTATTTCACAACTTTTAACGGAAGAAAAACTGTGTAGCGAGCTTTGTGCATTTTTATACATGTAATGTTTTTGAGGGGTTACCTACATAATATAAAAAAATAACCTGCTCACAGAAGACAGCCAGTGCTACGCGCTACGTCAACACTACGAAACTCTACGGGTTAGTTTTCTCCGAACCCAGTAAAAAGAACTCCGTAGCAATTTGGCTACGCACGTTTGATGCGTCTATCTGCCAGACAAACTGAGTTATATGATTTTTGTTTGTGTCTTGATTATTTTCCCTAATCCAATTACGAGGAAACTAGCGAGCACATCCTACCAGTCGACAACATCGTAACATAAGCAAAGAAGCGATAAACTTGATTCATTTCGGCGGTTTTCGTCGGATCAGCAATTCACAGTCCAAATTTATTTCCACCGCGAATTCGGATAAGTAAAGATAGCGTGAAATAAAGTAAATACATAAACAAACGCGAAAAAGAGGAATCGAAAAATATATACGGTTTTGGGGGTAGAATGAAAACGTTAACATTTGCATTGTTATGCGCCGCGGGCGCCCCCTGTTAGCGGATTGGTTGGCCGATCAGTTGGGCAACAGACATGAAGTTGTAAAAAGAAAATAGAAGCAAAATAATGCAAAAAAATATTAAGTTCTTACATATGAAATTGGCGTTTTGTCGTACTGGCCACTTTGATCTCAAATATCTCTTCTTTGGTTAGGGATTCCAATTTCAAATTTATACAGCTATCTATTCATACATTTCGAAAACCGAAATTCATTTGTTTTGTCCTCGTTTGGTTTTTTCTTTGCGTCACGCAGTTTACAAAATGGAAAACTTATGAATAAATAGCTGTATAAATTTGAAATTGGAATCCCTAACCAAAGAAGAGATATTTCATAAAACTAAAACATCTATGGAAGTGGGTAGAAATAAAAATATTTGCTACGACCTTACCTTGACCATTCATTCAACTACATAAAAACTTGATGAAGAATTTTCCCCACAAAAAATTGTTCATCATAATTCAAAATAATCCTAACCTTATTGGTCAAAAAGAGCAAATTCATTTACATAAATTCACTAAAATTCTTTCATGAATTCCTGAAATCCAATTAGACTTAGTGTAAGCACGTGAGATTGCTAGTTACTGGCACCTTCCTATCAGAAGTAATCTTCTTCGTTTAAGACTTATTTGCATACAAAACATGTAAGAAGTAAAACACTTACGGGGGATTTGTTAAATATGGTAATCGCGTCTCGCAGCGTCGCGCACGCGGTAGTCGCCGGCCTAAAACAGCGATGGAGACGTGAGGAATCATTAGTGGAACACAGTATACAAACTTTGCAAATTTTGTCAATTCAAACTAAATAATTTAACATAAAACCTCAGAAATAAACACATCTAGCTTGCTGTGCAATTGCGTTCCGTTTTGAAAGAATTCCTTGTGGTTGGGATTTTATAAAAGTTTTCCTCAAAATTACTTTTTTGTATGCAGTAGCTATATAACTATAGCATCAAGTTAATGTTTATGAGTCGCTATATCGGTTTTTAAATAAGACTCCCGAGCCCAGCAGTGCGATATATACAGGTTGAATTCATAAAGTTAAGACAGGACAGTATGGGAGAGTATCAATATGTATTAGAAACTTCTTACGGATTGCAAAAGATCTTAAAACACGTTATCTTTATCCGGCAACGTATGCATTGATGTATGTAGGTAGAGTCTGTCGGTCTTGCAATGATCCGATGACTGTCGAAACAATAAAGGTGCTTTTAGTGCACGCATGCAGTCATAACTAAAAAACGTTACGCGTGTCGCGAAGCTTTAGGTCTTCGGTACTGGTTCGCACGGCGCTACATCGTTGAAGGGTGTATGTTTTGCATATGTATAAGAGGCTGATTGAAATTTTACGCTCACAGCAATTTTTACGTATATTTTAGGACGGTTTCGCAATTTCACACCGCCTTAATAAAGTCGTTGGTACGCATACACGCCGTATAAATTTGCACATTTACCGTATACGTTTGCCTTAAGAAATTTGGATGGGATGAATACGTCTGATTGCTTTCATTTCGAGACAAACACTTGTAGCAAAAAATCTTCTTAGTAAACAAGGGAGAAAAAGTATTGAGACAGCAATTTGTCAGTTGTAAAAAATATGTTCAACGAATTAATAAGCCTGGACTTAAACTTCAACTTTAGTACACTAAAGGTATCATAGACTATTGAAATATTAATGTCGAATTTAATAGTGTAGCAGAGTAGAGTATATTTTAGTTTTGCTCGTCTCTCGTATATATAATAAAAGAATAATATTTTTGACACGCTTTTTTTTTCAAAAATACCTTTAAATTAAACTTTCAGATCTAACTTCCTAGATTCTATAACAAACCTAATTTTTTTCCAATCTAGCAATTCTAGAGCGACTTTAACTTAGTCAAGTAACGAGTCCGTTATCACACGCGCAGTTTCACTCCTTACAATAGACTAAACGTAACGAGCACCGAGCAGACCCAGACGTAGGAACAAATAAATTTGCCACTAGATAAAGACAAGACAAACAAACAACCGCCGCGCCAACGAGAAACTACTCTATTATTGTACGAGTTAAAAATATCTAAAAGACACATTAACATTTTCATTGTTTCACCCTCCGGCGACTTATATTAAGCAGTTGAGAAACATTAGGACTTATAGCACTTGAAGGTAAACTCTGCGTTTGCAATTACAAACTTAAATCACAGTACAGCTAGCAAACTTCGACTTTAATTCGTAAAAAATAGAGTCCTAAGCAGAAGACGGCTGAAATTGTGAATTGGTTTTGTTTGTATGGAGAGAAAAACTCCATTGATACACAGGGGATGCTCCCTCTCGCTGTTTCCCCTCTCTGTCGACGTAATTTTTTTAATCATGTTTTATATTCGTATTAATTTACTTAACGACCGTCTTAGTGGAAGTTTTTGAATGCGTCGGCGCGTTTTCGATGAATAACAGATGAGTGAGGCATAAGTAAAGTTGGTGTACGTAATTTGGATCGCAATTTTCGAAGAGATCGTGTGGAAAATTAGATCCGACTCGAGAATTGGATTGTTGTTCTGTTTCCACGTTTTTTGTTACAATAAAAAGGTCATGTTAAATATAATTTGTTGCTTACTCGTACATTTTGCTGATAAGTGACCTTTCTAGTGAGTTTTCGAGTGTATGACTACCTCCTTCTTAAGGTGTAGCGTGCGAATTTGAAACTAAATGATACCTATATATATGATAAAATTGTAAAAAAATATGTTTTTTTTTATGTCTTTACTTTCATTTTATTTTGATCGGTAGGCCCGGAAGGCTTGGTAGAATGTTTTTCAATTAATCCGATTGAAAAATCAAACAACTGAAACAATTAAAAAAAAATGAAACCGGACCACACAAGAAGAATATTATCCATACAAACAAAAAAATATATTTTTTTACATGAGTCCAGCATTGTCGAGAAAACAATTAACAGACTTTTTGGTAAAGATAATATACGTTTTTATAAGTGAGTCATAAACAATAACACTTAATACAAATTACAAGGAATTACTAGACCCAAGGCAACACTTATCATGAATCAGCGATAGCACAATAAAATTTACAATTTCGTGCAATAAAACAAGTGTGCTCACCAAACTTCGCTCATGAAATGGTATGTTTCAAAGTAAAATGTTAATACATTTGGAACAATACAAGTTAGGTTTTATTGCTGTACCGTCGGTCGGGAGGCGATGGGATTTTTATACGATCCGCATTTGGGTTGCAACGGCGTTAATTTTTCCGGATTTGGACGCGCCGAATGACAAACGGAGGGAATTAATTATGGGATGAACATTTTTAGGGGAAATGACAATAATGTTGCTTGTTTAGGAGCCGTGAAATATAAAGCTTTACTTGCCGCGCCGCGAAATAGATTAGTGAAAATGTAATTTTCACTAATCTATTTCACAGCATGTTTTTATAAAGGACTTATTTTATTTTCGGCCAAGTCGATGTACGTAGATAGATAGAAGAACGCTTTATTGTAAACACACAAAACATGAAAACAAAAAAATATATGATGTTACATGTAGCGCCACAAGTAACGTAATAAAACCTGCATCAGTTGATTACTTAATTGTGTACGAAATTATCTTATTTCTGTGAATTGTAGTGGTGGTCTGGCAGCCCTAGGAGATTTTTATACTCTAGGTTGACTCCAATGGTCACATTGGTCTAATAATTCTAGCACTCATCACAAATGTCGAAATTGACACAACAAAAATGCGAAAAACGCCTGTTTGCTTGAATTAGGTGGAAATATTTTGTGCACTGCGACAAGTTATTTAAAAATATGGTTGATAGATAAAAAAATATTAATTTCTAACGTATTTATGGCATCGTGTACACTGTTCTGGCCGGACCTACATACAATATTCAAACATGTCTTTTCTACTATTTTTCATAAACCAATAATGTAAAGTTAATTATTTGGGTTTGAGTTTATTATACAAACGCAATTATATTTAAAAAAATATAGTAAAGTTTGGTTAGATTAATAAAAATGTTTGTCATAAATAAAAACGAGCTAAATACAATGTTTAGTAAGTAGGAGGCAGGTTGTTCCGAGAGCGGGGATTCTTGAGGTGTTGTTTGGCCTGCGGCGATTTACTCCAAGTGTCTGCTAAGACGATAATTAGAAAACTTTTTCAATTAGTTTAATTTGTGCTGTAAGTCGAAGATTTTTGAAGCTTACTTTCAACAACACTGAACTTCGCAGCTCGGGGAAAATTCTGAAAAATCCCTTTCAGTGGCCGAAGTTTCGGATTAAACATTTTAACATTTTATCGCACTTTCCTCGTTTTCTATAACCAAATTTACATTTTAATTTAATTAAACTCACGCAATTGAAAGTTCGATGTTTGAATTGTGAATACTAAATTTAGAAAGGTTTTTAGTTTAAATATATAGACAGATAGTAATGCGTACCAAAATACAGGATACAGGAGGAGGATCGGAAGGTAAGGAAAATCGTACTCGTTGACTAGCCATTATGTGCTTTCATTGTTTACAAATTCAAAGCTAGTGTTGTTATATAACATTTGAAATCAAATAAGAAATACACAAAACTTCCGAATGTACTACTTAGATTAATATTTAGAACTTGTAAATTAAGATGACCACAGAAAAATAAAGTACCTAGGCACTAGGATGAGCAACAGCCATTCGTATCCTAATTTTCAGGAGATTTTTTTTGAATATATGAAGGTTTAAAAAATAAAATAGTTTAGGTACATTCATTTAAAAATGTTTTTTGCTAGATAAAGTTTATATTTATCTATTTATCTCAATGTATTGATTCAGGATTGAAATAAAATGTAACTGCTGTTTAGATTTAATTCTTTAGCTATTACCGTGCTAAAAATTTAGGGTGCGTGTTCAATCCTATGGTCAGGCATGTAGGTATCTCTGATTTTCACACATGTAATTGTCGGGGAAGATGAATAACTTTCGAAGATAAGTGAAGTTTCTTTCCCGCGATTTTCCAGTGTCTGGTGGAAAATTGGTAGACTATGGCCATTACCATTACATGCTCTATCTAGGGCTACAGTATCGTTGACTTCCGTGGTCTTACGAACTTTTGGTTAAATGTTTAGCTATGTAGGATTAAAAAAAACCGGAGACCCGTGCCCAGCCGTGGTGAGCTATGGGTTGACACCAACTGCGGCTACCGGATAAAAATCTACACTAAATTTTCGCATTCTATATTCAAACTATTTTATAAAGAGAATGTCATTTGGTGGTAAAGAATGCTAGTAGAAGAATAAAGTACGCACGACCAGCGAGCGGCGGCAGCAAATGACGTCACGGGGCAAGTTTTTAATTTAATTAAAGACAAGTTCGGGACACGCGTTGCGACGGTAAACAGATTGCCGGACATAGCAGACGAGCGAGTTTTGTGCATTTCATTTTAATCTGGAAAATGTAGTGAATATTAATATTGAAAGTACTTGTATCATTCAAATTAATTTTAGTAAAATTAAATAGAAAAAAAAACGAAATATATTTATTTGCAACAGAAAACAAAACTTAAACAAAATCAAAATATGTAACATGTATTACTAAGTATGAATGCTTTAACTGAACCTTAACAAATATAAGAAACACTGTAGACGTTTTGTTGAACAACTTGATAAAGGTGTTTTTATTCAAATATAAAATTCAAAGTCAAAATATCAGCGTATTAAATTCTAACTCTAAATTTGACAACTATTTAAACGTTTGTATTAACAAAATCAATATACACAAAAGTAACTCGCTTCATGAATACCAAAAGCCGTGCAAACAAAACGATACACAGAACAAATCAAATAAGCCAAATCAATTATTTACCGCGGCAGTATTCTCGACAGCTCACAGCCAGTGTTGCTAGTAAGCCTACAATAATTCCACGAACAAACAATGTTTAACCAGCTAGCAGGCTCACCGCTCACCGCTCAGCAATCATAAGTAAGCCTAACCAAACAACACAATACGCCAGCTTTCAGTAAGTTTTGAGACACTGAGTTGGTGGGGCTGGGTGACTGCTGGAACGTCAGTTTTAGATTGGGCTCAATTCCTCAATTTCGAAAAAGATTCGAATAGTGGATGTATTTTTGAAACCTATCAATAAATATTTTTTCCGAATGTTCAAATTGGCGTGTAAGTAGTTTATCTGAAATAATAAACGCTTTTGCTAGTGTTTCATGATAAAAAAATAGTAGCAAGTTTTCGATTTGAGTTATTTCGTAAGATTTATGTGTTTTTATGTAGTGAGCGTTTTAATATTGCCAGTTTGTGTCTTACAACAAACAGCACATGGCGCCAAAGATGTAGAAAGAATTTGTACGTAACATGTCTAGGCGTCATTCTGCATAACCGTCCTGCAAATATGAATCGTTGTTTTAGATATCAAAAAAGAAAAAAAAAACACTTTTTGCTTTAGTCAAAAAGAACAATATCCAAAGATTTGCGCCATATAATAATCCATCCAGTCTATTTTGGAGCTCATTTAGTTGCATTTGATATTATTGTTTTGATCTTTCTGCTTCCGGCTATATCAATACAAAAAAGTTTAGAAATGATTTTAAGAGTTGCTTACTTTACGATAACGCATATAAAACTTGCAAAGACCCATTCAAAATCCATTACACTTTCAAGGCTACGAAGTCCACAAACATTCAAACTTCCACTATAAAAAGACAAAACCCGCGCTTCGGCGAGACGATTACACAGATTCACTGCACGACTGAACCAAGAGCACATACGGTGCTATGTATCCACCTTACCGCAGACTCTTGCCTTACTCCTGTTCAAATTTACGCAAACACATAAAACTCATGACCCAATTACGCCGCGAAAAGAAAACTCCATCCTAAAATTACCTATTCAGAAACGGGGCACGTGCGCCGAAACGCTTAAAGCAAAACTTGGTCCGTAAGCACGTTAACTTAACGGCTTAAACTCCAAGCGTCTATGCCTCCGAAACCTAAGAATTATAGGAACATAACAAAATATGACCGTCGGTTGGACCTCTATAAATCGTTTTACATCTGTTGTAAAGTAATGAGTTTCAACTCTCAATGTTCGTGCTGGATAGATTACTCATATATTTTCATGTGTCTAGTTTGGATAGAATTTACGAGATTAAATCCTTAAATGATATGAACTTGGTTTTTGATATTGACCTTTCGTGGCTATGACATTGATGGTTTCAAGCGTTTCGAAGCGAATAACCAGTGGGACAATCTTTATACCAGATTATATTATAAGACGGTATTGTAGGATAATATAAATGTTTACAATCTGAATCAAAATTAGTGAGCTAACCCACAACATCAATTCATTTTTTTAAATTTTACTAAAGAATTTTTGCCTAATCCACAAGTATAAAGAGTATTTTTACGAACAAATAAAACAAGGTCTGTCTTGGTGTCAACGCTCGAAACTTCCATCCTTATATTATTTCCAGGTTATCTTCTTATTACAATCCTACAAAAGTTGATTGACGTATTGGAAAGGGAATTCCATTCTTTAGAATTTGTTTAGATCCCTCAATAGCCGCGGTCGTTGGAGGGAAATATTTTGGAATGCGATCTATTGATGGCGAATTTTTACTCTTGATCCATCGTTAGATTATTATTCCGGATGAGAGGCAGGAGCGGTATTAGTTGTGTAGATAAAACGGAATTAAAATAATTCAACATGATTATTAAAGTAATGATACTCTTCTCAAAAGATACACTTGTATGTATTGATGTGTGTTTCATGTTTACTGATAAGCCTTGAAGTTTATATAGTTAATTTATCAATATAATAAATACACTAACTTTTCATGTACCGACATAGATGTTTTATTAATATTTAATGTTTCTGCTTTGCCTTGTGCAATTATTTTATTGTTTCTGATTAAGTATAAAAACGTAGGTCAACCGTTTAATTTTCGCATCGCTACCGCTATTTAAAAGTACAACATAACTATTTCGTTTGTTTTATCGAAGTATTATATTTTTAAAGAGTATTCTCTTTCGTTTTTATAGCAAGTTTCCTAATTACTACATCATTTCTGATACCGCTATCATCAACAAAAATTTTCATTTATTCGTTCCCGTTTCCCAATTCCAGATGACAACTCTATTGATGTATACGTTAATGGCCCTTTAGAATTCTGGAGCCATGATGCTTATTTGGAAATTATAGGGCATTAGCCTGATTGGATGCCGAATGGTTCTGTTCGACCATTTCAAATGTTAGCGTATAACTGACATTAAACATAGTAAAACTTTTAAATTGTATTGTGTTATTAAATAATTTTCTTCTTCGTATACGTCTTGATACCAGAGTTTCTAAGCTACTATTAGTAGCTAGTAGATTATCTATATCCTTAGGACTAATGAGGTAAATTTAACCAGGGAACTTGTTCATATTCGACTAAAGTTGTGAAGTGCTAAAGTCCTAAGTCTGTACCCAAAAATAACGAGTCTCGTCGAGTTAGTCAAATTCACTTTAAAACAGGATTGCCATTTCTCATCCAGCGCAAAACTAAACAAATTATCACGAGTCTACGCGATACATTACCATCCTAAATCCAGTGCTCATTCTAATCTCCAGAATTAGTGCAAAAGGAGCTAGATTCCACTATACGACGCAATTTGCTAACCATAATCGCTTTAATACTGAAAAGCTGTAATGCGATCTTAATTTCTTAGTTTGCTGAGCAAATAACTTCAGTCTAAATTAATGTAGAGCTTTTTCGTGGTTAATAATATTGTATTCCAGACATTCATCTAGGACTTTCAGAATGGTTAATATAAAATATTTAGGTATCGGTTTAGACATTGCTAGCATTTTTTAATAAGCGATTCCATCATTTTCATTACATAGCTTTTGGGTTTTTAATAACTTACATTGGAATGACATGAAAGATCTTAGATTAAATACGAGCAAGATGAAAGGATAATTATAATGTCTCTGCAATTTTAAGAGCTGTGTAAACTAAAGAATTTTAATAGAAGAAAAGAAGAAATGTAATAGTAAAAATGGCCTAGTTTGCGAGCTTTGTGAAGTTAGGTTTGTTGATAGTTAGGATTGGGTTGCTCGCAAATGATCTGATATTAAAACATGGAGCAGATGAAAATAATTCACGTTTGTTTATAATACACGAGTCAACTTGACATTTAAAAAAAGGCATGTCATATGTGTAAAACGCTGAAAACCCCGACAGCAAACAAGATGTTGTTTTTTGTATCTCCTTTAATATTTTTCCGCTTAATTAGTGCAAAATACTACAACATATTAACGACCCCTGATTTTGTTATAATATTTTTTCACTAGTGTGATCTCAAACTAGAGTAGTGGAAAAATATTATAAGTCATTTACAAAATATTTTACAAAATATATTATTAGGAATTGTTTTCATCAAAATAACGTTTCACTCAAGTGATTAAATCAAAAGTAAGTTTACTTCTCAAGGTCTTAACTGACATATTATTACAGCATGAAAATTAATCTCCACATCACAGTCATCATCTATGCAGGGTCTAGAATCCTCGATAGCTGTATTCTTGGCGATGAATCTCAACAGTTGACACTCCACCGACTAGTTCCAACTTATTTCTATCTGAATCTCTTTATGGGGCTATAAATACGTTTAGTGACAGTTTTTATTGCGGCGACTTGGTTCCGGAGTCGAGATTAACATCGAATCGGATGGGGAATAACAATGTGGGTATTGTCGATGTCGGCAAGAGGTGGAGGAATGGCGCCTCCTAGCTCATGTGTGAAGTGCTGCTAAATAGATATTTGATTGAGAAAACCGCTGGTAGTAAAAGCTCTATATCTACTGCTTATTAGAGGTACCTACGTAATAAAATTAATATGGTTTGTTGTAACTAAAAAGGACACTGTGAATGTTTTATTTGAAACGCAAGTGGTTTGCATTTGTGATCATTGGGTTGCTCATGTTTAATTTTATTATTAATCTTTTTCATGAAAATTACAAATAACCTAGAATTGATTCCAACTGTAGGGACAATTTTATTTTAATTTATATTATGTTCTTATGCCAAAAAAACCAGACATTTGCAAGACATCATGATGCAAAGCAGTTCTGTTTTGGAATAGTGTTTATTCTGCCATTCCAGAATGAAAAGATACAAACTAAGAATTATCAAGATTTGTGTCTTTTTATTTGAACGAAACACATTCACGCTCGGGCGGTTCATGTTTGTTCTGAAACTCTGCACCCCTATCCAATAGTAAAAAAGAAGGATTCCTTTAAAAGTTTCACGTGATGCAGAATATTTAAGGTCTCCCGATAGGGGAGGGATCGATCGTGCGTATCGGTGTCTTGTTGCGACCTTGTGTGTGATGAGAATCCCAGATAGGGGCTGAATGGGGCTTTCGGATTTTTATGGTCTCTAGTCTCTGAATTGCTGCGAGTGTTTTGTTTTATTGCGAAGACTGGCCTTGACGGTATGTAGTCGCGAATAGTTGTACTATATGATGTCAATAGAAAAGAAGATTTCAAGAGATTCTATATTAAAAGTCAAATGAATACTGGTAATCCACAATGATTCAGTTAAGTATTGTCATAACATAGAGTAATAACACAAAAGTATAACATACAAAGTAAGTGACAGTAAATTACAAAATTTCACTGCACTTCATTTCCACAAAATTAACGCTTGCTTACTGGAAGTGTTTGTTATGTACGTACATTCAACATTTTTGATATTAGGGCGTATACATTTAACGTTTTCCAAATGCCCAAAGTATTAAGTACCAATAATAAATCCGCTACATCAGGCGCCTTTAAGTTATGGTATGTACAATATTTAGCTAGATTTCTAACCTGACGTAATAACAAAATAGAATAGACGTAAGTATTCGTAAAAGTTCAACGAAGCTACATTCTATTGTGTAGTCAGGTTTTGGGTGGACAACCGTGGATGAGATGATACGTTCAAATGTACTCTACAAATGTTAAAGGTCTTCTAAATCTAAATCTTTGATGACTTTGACTTTTTACTGGATTAATACTGCCTAAAATCTTATTTAGAAAATAAACGCGTGTTTGATTCATATTGTTTAAGAAGACGGGTTGACACGCGTACCTGATTGTTGGAAAGGTCCAACTATAGTTTCGTTCGCATTCGGTGAACTTTATCAGGGATGAAATGAGTCGTTCGTGTCTTCAACGATGACACGTCTCGCACTAAAAATTAAAATCTTTGGTTTGTGCGAATTCGTTAATAATAACTACGAAGAAGCAAAAAATAGAGGTTCAAATCGTATTTGTCCTACTGCAGAGCGTCTTCTTGAAGAGGCATAAGCCCAATATATCGTCTAATTCTTTATACTACATAGAATGTGTGAATTGACCAGAAGTAGAACTCATAACATTAATCGAAACTCATTGTTCCCCAATCACAGAGCTGGTTGACGGGAACCCTTCCATAGATCATTAGTAATCCTAATTCACCATTAGTGAGTGAATGGGCGAGTGTGACTGCTGGGTACGCTGTGTGGTGACTTGCATTATCAACTATACTGGTAGTCCGGAGCTCGCTTTGCTTGTATATCACTGACCGGTGTGGACTAATTAAATAGAGGAGATGAAATGCAGGGAATTTAAATTATATGGAGCTAAATATACAATGTGTAACGGAAAGGTGTGAAAATACTTTAGGGTGTTTGTCTACCCATCAATGTGAAGCAATTGAAAAACAAATATACCTACAAGAAAGATGTAAAACAATGTGGTTCTTTTATAAACTACTTCTCGTAATTTTTTTTCAGATTATTACTGGAACCAAATCTAAAGGCATTAAACTTCAGCTCTTACTTAACTAATCATCCTCAATCCATGCCGTTTCCACAATATCTCACGTCAAATGTTACATTTAACAATACTCACTGGCAGGTCCAGGTAGTTTATTGGTCTGTGTAGCGCGTGGTCTGGCCTTGGTCACGTGACGCATGACTTGCCGGAAGGTAATCCTGACTTCCTGCCGTCAGGGATAATTGGAGATTAGTGGATGTTCCACGATTTGTGGGATGCTAATGTGAGACACTCTTAATGGACAATGTTGACACAAATTTATTGAAAAGTAGCTGATCAGGCGAACTTTTTACCGTCTCACAAAATATACGTACGTTCCCTGTACCTACTTTCACAAACATTTCAAAACCAAAATCAACTAAATCAGCCCAGCCGTTCTTACATTATTGCGAGATAAACGAACAGCAATTGATTTTTAGCATCAAACAATTAATTAATTATGTCATCAATGACGTGACCTTAAGCTGCGCAAGATGCCGAAGTTTTCAAGAAAAGCTTTCTGAGTTTCTGCACTATGTGTGTAGCTTATACAAAGTAGGTACTAGGAAACATTTACAGTTTAGCGCAGTTTGACTGGCCGGTTACTAATTAGAATAAAAATTTTGAAGTAATTATTTCTAAAAAAATACATTTCCGGTCGCAAAAAATCATCACTAGATGCTCAGTCAAAATTTTTAGTTCACAAAGAAATTCTCTGTAAAATTTAACGACAGCGCTTATTTTGAACAAGACTTTAAAACTGACATGAATGAACCCACCGAGGCGGGAGTCAAGCTGCGACTGGCTTGCCAAATGCCGTCCTTTTACGCACCGTGCCAAGTGGGTCGCCTCGGGGTGATTTGTCATGCAATGTCGTTCGCTGTAAGCATTGTGTCGCTACAGTTTTACTAAAGTTTGGTGATTTATTACTTCAGAATTGAAAATGGTTTATATTTGGAATAAATAAATGCAATATAAGAAAAAGCCTATTAAGAAAATTAATTCAGTCGAAATTTGAAAAATCGATAAAAAAAGCTTAAGACTTCTACGATATAATTTTATCCGATAACATTAATAATAATTTGAGACATGCGTAACACAACTCAAACTTATTGATTATACTCGTATGCTAGCGCTTGACCGCAACTCGCCTGATGTAGTGCGACGATGGTAAATAAAACGTGGTGAAGGGATTGCCTTATATATTTTTTTTCCATTTATTACTGTCTCAAGGTCAACTGTTCGCAGACCTACTAGTAATGATTAGCATCTCTAATTTGCTACTGTACAGACAGAATGTCAAACACACTGACCACAAGCAAGCCCCAAAATCCTAAACGAGCTCAAACAAACGTCTGTTTTACGAGCTACTCATTAAACGGATCACCGGCTCACCTGTTTTGACAGCTCAATGCGGACAGACAAACAAACATACGGTTTACGAGGAACTTGATACGTCTATCGATATTGGTGGTCAGCGGTTAATGTGGATGTTGGGTGGTCTACGCTGGTTGCTCTGTGTGGATTGATTCATGTCATTGGTTTTGGGGGGAAAAGTAGCTATTTGTATAGGAAATTGTGCTTGATATCGTTATAATCGTTCCACCTCGTGGGATGCATTCTTCATTTATTTCATACATTTTTAGTTTACACGTCAATTATACATAGTAAATTATAATATGTAACTTCAATATAGATAATAGTTTTAAATTAAAACTTAATTTTATAATTAACAATACTTAAATAGTATTGTTTAAGAAGGTGGGTTTTCACACGTGATTGATGGAAAGGTCCAACTATAGTTTCGTTCACATTCGGCGAACTTCATCATGAAATGAGTTGTTCGTGTCTTCAACGTCATGCACTCAAGCAATATGAATCAAACACTCTAGTTTTCTACTTAAATATTAAAAATAGAAATCGCCAAATGTATAGAAGGACTGCTCGATAAGTTAAAACTGGCTTAGTGAACAGTCCTTCTAAATTCTTCAAGCTTAATTGATTGTAAGCTACCGGGTGTTGATGATAGCGTCCGGCAAATGGTTGTACACTGACGCCTCCATGACGTGTGTTAACTTGGAAGACTTCACCAGTGTTCGTGGGACTACGCACTATTTATTTTTGTCACGAGTGTGCGAGTGAGTCTTGAGCCCCTCTCGTGGTATTCCGCGACCAAACTACGCTGCGTCTTCCGGTTCAAGATTAAAACTAAGGAACCTTTCTTCTCGATCGATTATCAGTTCTTCGAGGGATGTGGTCAGCCCGTTGCTAGTTCAACTTGTAAATTCTTGTTATATCGGTAACTATATACTGAGTATTATAATATACCACTTAAAACAATTAAGGATAACCTAATAGTTCTTTTTCTCAGCTACTCAAGCTTTATCAATCATTGTTTTTATATAAGTGGAACCGTAACTTGTAACAATTCAAATGTGCCTGTTTTTTTAAACTATTTAACGCAATGTGAGAGATAGAGACTGAAGCTTTTTATTGTTTACTAACTTTGATTTATACTTAAACAAGTAGTTAGAAGCGATTTCGAAAAAACTCGAGTGCTAAATCGTTAAACCTGTGTAACATCGTTAATTTCTTTCTTTTATTTCAAATCTGATGTACCCAGTGTCATTTTCACGACTAAGACGAATCTATTGTCACCACTCACATAAAATACGACAAGCCGTTTAGGCTCTAGGGCGTGTCAAAGAAACTCAAAAAACATAACCCTCTTTCTTTAGCATTCGGGTAAAAAGCAAGAATTTTCAAATCGCTTCAGCCGTCTCCGAAAATCAGGTTAAAACCAGAAAAAAAAACCACTTGAATTCAGTACCTTCTCCTTTTTGAGAAGTTTGTTTAATCTATTATTTACCAGCCCCGTACTCCAACCTATAGAAATAAAAAAAATATCGAATCAAAAATCTAAGGAAATGAAGCGTGTGATTCAAGAAGTCGTGTAACAAGAACGTAGGCGTAAAACAGCGTGTGCGGTCAAAGACTAACTACAACATATCAAACTAAAACCTACCTTATAGCTTTCAATTACTATCCAAAATCGAATAACCTACTCGAGTTTAAGATGCTTGAATTTATTAAAAACCTGTCAAAGGAAAATGAAACCTACATATTTAATTTTAAAGTTTAGTATTGTTTACAATTTATTGTTTTACTCTATTAAAATAATGAGCTTCTGAGGGTAGGCCGCAATTTCTCATATGTTTGCCTCCTTTAATAGGCAGTGAGTTAAGTCTTGCCTCTTCGATAAAAAGGAAATCTCTTGTTGGTATACTTCAGGTCTGTTTGAACTTTGATTTGTTCTTGATCAAAGCAGGTATGCAGTGATAAACTCCAAAAATCTGAAATAAGAAAAACGGCAGACTAAAGGAATTTGGTCATTTTATATTTCAAAATTATATTCATCCCAAGCTTGCCTGGAAGAGACCGCTTATTAGCGATAAAGCCGCTCTAAATTTTGTAAGTATCTTTTGTTTTTAATGTTTTGTGCGTCTACAATAGATAATAATGCTGTGTTTAACTATAAGTGGGCTGTTGGATAGCTCCTCAAATTTTGTCATGCAGATAGCAAATTGTTGATGCATCACCTGTAGGTGACCAATAAGAAAAATAATTGATCTAAGTATCTATCTATTATGAATAAGAAACTATTGTACACAGCATGGCATTCTATCAAACTCTAAAGGCGGACTTACAACCAGTAACATCCCACTTTAAGATCGGCAGATCATAAACTTCAGCATATCAGTGGCATGTCACCTGTCACGCTAGAGTTGCCAGTCATCGCCGACAGGTGGCTCTATTCACAATCTACTCTACCCGCGGATGATTGTCAAACTGTACAATAGAGCCTGTTTGTAGCAGGTAGAGTCAGCTCGTGAACAGCCATTGTATGGTAATACAGTTCTTGTGCTTCACTTGGTGTTATTAAAATTCTGCGGTCTAAGATGTATGCGGTAAAGACGTTTGTACTTAACCGACTTCAAAAAAGGAGGATGTAAAATACTTAAATTGATTTTATTATTTTATGTTCGTTATATTCCTCATCTAGTTCTTTGTAAATTAATTGTATCATAACAGTGCCGGTAGTTTTATTTTTAATTTAGGTAATCCCTTTCTTAATTTGGGGAAGTTTGCTGCGGTGCAATTTATATACCGACCGATATTAGTAATGTTTCGTAGGGGCATAGAAATCACAATCATTATTTAGAGTTTTAAATATTAATAAAGAGCATTAAGAGGTAGCCAACAGGTGAGGTCAACTGTTCGCAGTGCTACCCACATTACAGGACCAGAATAAGAACGCGTGTTACAATAACAACCCATCTTTTAAGCGTTCTGTACAACGATAATTTGCTTTTTTACCAACTTCTCAAATAGGAGCAGGTTATTCAATTGAAGTTGTCTTTTTTATATTTATTTCCTGTATTCTCGAAGACGGATAGACCGATTTGCAAAAATGTTATACGCTAAGGCTTCTCAATCGGTTCCATTTAATTTTTTTTTTTTCAAAGTTTGATTATCAAATGAAATAACTAAAAGCGTTCTTTCGGCACCTGACGTAATGGAAGTCGATTTTGGAAAAAACAAAGAACTTTTATTAAAAGCAATTGTATTACTGCGTCATAACCTTTAATCGATTCCAATCTAGACACATCCTTCAGCCCAATTTGTCATTGCTCGTACAGTCTCCGGCACATAAAACGAGCATTTACGAGCCGACATCGAGTGCGTTCAATAAACGCATCGCGGCAAATAATATCTTTATGGAGGTCATAAAACGACAGCTTTTAATGCGACTCCAACGGGTTGTTTATAGCTTTACAATTCGCACTCGGGATGTAAGAGGTGATTATTGCGAACATTACATTTTTTGGGATTATTATTATATATTATTTATGACAGGTGAAATATATTTCTAAATGATATTTGTTGGTTATTTCCGCGCCGCAGTGTTGTATACGGATGGAAAGTGACCTATGTCTTAATCTTAAGCATATATTATGTGGCTTAGCTATTGCCTTAATTCTATAAAATGTTTTAATGCACGTTTACTTCAGCATATCAGTGACAAACGAGTAATACTTACATGCTTCCGAATTTATCACAGTAGGATTAAAAAATTAATCGAAATTCTCAAAGTAGATCTTATTTGTCATAACAAAAATTGTATGCAAAGAACGATCAAATTTCTTCGAATGCTTTTTTACTTAAAATGAGAAAAAATTTGGTTAACACCAAAATCCTACTAAGTTTTTTTTCACATAATGCAGGGTATATATGTTATTAGTTCATATATACTATACTGACCAATGTTATAGGTAGGTACCAAACCCCCGAACTCTGTAGTCTGAGTACGATAATCGGTTCGGCATCACCCTCTAATTCGATTACCGATGTAAGACACTCTTCGATCGACGAGTTGTGAGGACTCGTTGAGGTCTTATTCAGTAATTGATATATGACATGAACGCTAAAGCTGCTCATAGTTGCGCTGAAGCGAATACAGTTTCATTTGTGATAAAAATATAGGAAGGTAGAATGTACATTATTATGACAAAGTATGTTATTTTTTAATGACAATTCCGATAGGATCTGGCAAAACTGCGAAATGAAAGAGTACTAGAGCATAATTGTGAAATAAAATCTCCTAGACTTCAGTGAGACATCTCTCATTTGGTACAATTTTTTTTTATTTCTTTTTTGTTTTCATTTGTCTATATAGATAGTTATAGTGAAAGGGTTATTGTGTATTTTTTTGTTAGTATTTTTCTCATCAAGTCCGATGATCCTGTGATAGCCGAAGACCCGTTCACTGCCCAAAATACTAGAAAACTTAGGTGGCAAAGACCATTCAAAAGCTTGAGGTTGATACCTGACAGCAAAATAATGGAAGCGTCTTTAAGTATCGGAGGCGGAGATACTGTTTGTGTTGTAACGACCACTGAATAAATTTTAAGTTCTACAATAAAAAAATATACAATCATCAAATATAAAATTGTTTAATAACAAATCAGTTTAATCTGAATATTTAAAAAAGTAAGTGTTAACTGACTGACTGATATTTGAGTGTATCCCATCTGGCCCGGTGACTTGGCCCGGTGCCGGGCCACATGGGAAAAAAAAGTTTTAACTGGCCCTTGGAGAGTCTATTTATTATAGGGTGAACGGATTAAAGGATAAGTAGGAGAATTTAATCAAGGATTTTGGGAAATTGGACCCTTACTACTGTGGTCAAATAAATGGTTCAAAGTTTGAAACATTTTTTATGTCATGTGAAACACCGCCAGTGACAGCAAGGCACTAGTAATAAGTTTATAAGCCCCTCATTTTTTCGGAAAAGTTTCTAACAATTACTCTTGATTACTTCACATTGGCCAACTAAATAAAATCTAAAAATATCTTCCTTATAAATTTACCTACTTTTAGTCGCACCAGGAAAGTTTATCCACGTGTAGGTACCGTTCAACAGGAAAGACGAGATTTTGTTATTATATTATACTTACTTGACTCCAAATATCACAAGCGAATGAACGGACTAATCCTGCTCTATCACATAATCATCATCTTCCTGGCCTTATCCCACTGCGTGGGGTCGGCACAGTATGTGTTTTTCTTCTATTCTATTTTATCAGCCGTTATCTTTTCATTCATTTTCCCTTTCACATATATCTCTCTTCCCACAATTCATCCACGTTTTTTTCGGTCGCCCTGGCACTAGCCTCTACCATCATTTCCAAGCTATATTACATTACATACTAGTCTATAATAACAAACGTCTAATCTGTTGACATAATGTTTGTGAACAATTGCGTATTCGTAAACAAGAACGAAAACTAGAAAAACAAAAGAAAATTATTTTATGACTTTTTGCATTGGACGTATAATTCTGTAGACACTTCAATCTAAGACATTATTATAAGTATTTTATGAATTTATCCCTCTATGTAATTTTTGCATAGCTCAATTTACAATTTTATAGGTATAGTATATACCTATACTAATCAAGGTTTTTAAGTCACAGTTCTTATTATGACGAATAACTTTTTCTGTGCGACCTACCTGAAATTCGAGCTAACAAATAAATGATCCAAACGAATTTGTTGACAGTCAAGAATGGATTTTGATAAAATTCATATAGAATTTACCTTGGGAGTATACTTTTTCGAACTAAAAATTTTTATTGTAATCGGTTCACAATTCGCGAAAATATCGATAAACAGACACAAAAAAAAACATTTAGACGAACATAATATTCTCCTTTTTTTGGAATTCGTTTAAAAATTGCATCCCCGTGGTTTAAATTGCGTTGTAGTAAAACATCGTAGCAGTATCAGAGATACTTGGATAATTTTTAGTACATAATTTGAGTTCAATTTAACTGTAATATACCTTACTAATTTCTCCCGTAAAATGGCTCTCGTTACCTGGAATGAGAAAACTTCAGTTAATAATATAAATCATGCACAAAAATATATGTATTCTAATTTAAGTACTATTTTGTAATCGCTGCGATGCTATATGTGGAGAAAGCTTATATGCTCAGCCATATCATATTTTTATATACGGTCCTTAGAACCGAACGTAAACGTAGGAAATAATAAAACATGAAGAATTGAAACAGCATTATGACTGTTTATTATGCAGTACACAACATGTCCTACTAACAGTAGACAACCCCAGGTGTTTGTTTTTTATTTATTTTGCACAGCTAGGCATTTAAGTTTGCACGACCACGGAAGTGAGCTATACTGCAGCCCTAGAGCATGCCTAGTCTGGAATACACTGGCTCTCAAGGAAGGATGCCTGAACACACCGTTCGGTGCAGATTTTACAGCTTGAGGGTAGCTAGGTAGCTAGGAGGTGGTAGCTAGCCAAGCCAGCGATAGCAAACGCCCTACCACCATGGTATGGTTTCCTCACGATGTTTTCCAGTTTCATGTTTTCACGATGTTCATCCAGGTCCAGGTTTTTATTCACTTAACTTTTTACAGCAGCAAACAAGAGCTTGAAAACTCGTTGGGAAAACTAAAATGAAGGTCTATGACTTTTGACTCGACTCGTAACTTGCATTTCTATGGGCGTAAGCTCGCTCCCAACTAGCATACAAATATGGACAAACAGTGACAAAAAACTGAATACACTACGGCAGTGAAAAGAAATAGCAGTAGTGAAGGTACGCACAAATATTTTGGATATTTTTTACGAACGCTCAAGTATTGTAAGCGAAATTCTATTCAATTCAGTTATATTCGAGACATTGGATACAGAACTGGTTTAGCTACAATATTTTCTCGCATTCATAAGTAGAGTTAAAGTACATGAGTCATATTTATGAAAATTTAGCAACAATTCTACAGGTTTTATTTTAGAGTTCGGTCGCTAATAAATGGCGGCATATTTTTAGGATATACTCGTATATGTCCTAATCGCCATGTTTTAAAATAAATGAAATGGAATGAAATTTATTTGTCTGTGAGACTAGGTAAGAACATAGGTCTTATATATAGAGTTAAAACAATATAATGAACAATTTAGAATGTGTCAGTTGATTTAGTTACTTAGCCTTCAGAATTAGTCTCATTTATCATACAAATTAAGCCTTTTTGTAAGCATCTATATAGCACCAAAGTTAAGGCACTGGTAGCTTGTATATTTAAAGCGGAATGAGGTAAATTTATCGGTCCATTACGAGCAAAACTCGACGGCATTCATATGTCATTGTAGTTTCTTGTGTACTTGCACTCTCAAGAATGTGAAAAATATTTTAAATACGGTGTCTAAGTCAAGTTTGGCTGAATATTGCAACAGGGTGAGATTACTGTGTGGTAAGTATGTGATCCTAGTAAACGAGTTTCAATGTTATTGTTTCTTTAAGAAAAGTTTCAATTTGAGTATATTTCTTTTAGAGATTAACTTTTTACTCATATTATGTTATAAAGGTCCACCTTATAAGGTCAACTTGTAAGTTTTTAGACATATTAGATGTTTCAGGAATGTATGGAGCTCCGGCTACGACAGTCTACATAATACCATATATACGTTACGGATTATAAATCTTTAATCTTTCAACTAAATTCAAAACTACTTTTTGAAGTGTACAAAATTAATTTCGAATCAAAGTATTTTCACGTTGTTTACGCAAAAAGGTGATATGCACATTTTTGGTTTGTCGATTCTAGTATTATGACCGGCGGTAAAAATTATAGATCAATGTGACCATTGGAGTCAACTTAGGATATTAAAATCTTCCAGGGATGCTATAATTGCACTACATTTTACAAAATGTTGTAATTTTTATACACAATGAAATGCAGGTTTCATTAATACACAATATTAACCAGTTCTTTAGGTTCTTTGTGTATTTCAAAAACTAGTATATTGTATAATACTGCCGGTTATATAATAAAATGCGACAAGAAATACTACGCCAGTCAGCGCAGTACCTATTCACTCACACAGTAAGGTTGAAGTACCTAATTATTATTTTTACATTATCCGAAGTAAAATGGCAGTTTGTTTAGTAAAATTGAGTCAAAATATTATAACAAAAAAAATAAGGCCACAGTGTTCTTACAGACACTACAGTAATGAGCAGCCGCATTCACGCTCATGATATTCCATACGAGTATCATGGTATCTAGTCGTAGTCCTGGGCACTGAGACCAATCATTTATCTGAGGTATATTAGATAAAATACCGAATATTACATTCAACTTACACACTTTTCCAACCTCCATTTTCAAAATAGTTAAAGCATCCCTATATTCACTCCCCATTTATCATATAAAGTCATAACTCACTCTACCAACAAAATTCATACGTCAAGCATATTCACACCTCGCGGGTACACCTGCGCCGGTCACATCCGGTGGGGATTTTCCATTTCCCCCCTCCCTGCCGACGTACTTCCGGCGGCGTGAATGAATCTTGCAGAGTTGAGTAATCAGGCAGTATTGTGGGTTAACAGGAGTCTATTTTCGGTAGATTTGTATGACGTTGCAATCTAATGAAACAATTACTTTGTCATTTTTTTGGTTACTACGTTTTATTACAGACCATGTAACACGGTGATATTCTTATAGAGATTTGAAAATTCTATTTATTCCCTTTATTTATATTATAACAATAATAACGTAAATTACGCAAGAATAGGCCTAAACTCAGCAGTCCTTGTATCTTTTTTACTAAATATGTATTTTATTTATCTGAACCTTTTATTTTCATTTTTCTCTGTATCTCTGTCTTATGTATGCTTTTATGTTTCTTTTCTACACTCTACAAAAGTGCAAATATTATCTGAAAGTAGCGACAACTTCAACAAGACCATTTGTACAACCTTTCACTGAAGCTACAATATTCATACAACTTAACAAAGCAACAACAGAAAACATTGCAACATCTTTTCCTCAAACGGAAACCAAAACTTACTTTATAAAACCGCCAGCTAAGCTTTTTTTACACATTCGTATAATTTAATTTATGGACTTTACTTATTATAATTATCATGAATTACTTATTCATCATAATTATAATTAGTAAGGTTTGAAAATTAAATCCAAAATGCAGATATTATTTTGTTAGAACATCAACATAATACGGGGTTATCGGTTAGGATTATACTCATCATTACCAATAACATTCATTATGGGACCAACCCTAAAATCAAGAAATATAAGTCAGCTGTGCCATAAAAAAAAATATCGGCCTTCAACAATATGTATAAAATATCTGTTTTTTTTTACAGATCAATCAACGATAATTAACTTTAGTTCGCATGACTGGCATGGCTCGTTGGTATGCATTTTCATACTGTAATAGTGAATACTTTAATGTTCACATTTGTTTTCTTAAGTAACCTGGTTTAAAATCACTAAGCAGTATTGATATTTTTTGTAAAAACTGAAAAAAATGCAAACAACATGGACTATTTGTGATCAAATATGACCTTTAAAAACAAACAAAAATAAGTAGAAGAGCGCATCTTCGCGATCTTTCCTATCAGTAAAGTAAACAATAAGCCTCCGGGAGAAGAATTAGCATTTTAATGGGCAGCCACGCGTCGGTAACAAGTTTATCTAATGGCCATGAAATGAGGGACGCTGCTGTCACGGATGCTGGCCAGCAGAGCGCTGGAATAGTCTGCTACCGAGGCGACGGTCTAGGTCACTCCCTTGATAGACACTTCAAGAAATTAAACATGTACAATTTATTTAGCTTGTTAAACTTTAAATCAAATAGACTCCTTGCTAACGGATGGTGTAAGTGATTGTGGAACTCGCTACCTATGTTTTTTGATCACCTCGTATTAGCTGCAAATGCGTTGATTTATCAGTCAAAAATAATGTATTGGAAGAATTCTGTAATTGCCTTTATAAAATCAGGACAAAACTTTTCAAACCATTGATGTAGGAGTTTGTATTTCAAACAGCTACTAAATATCGTCAAAAGAACAAGACACGATCAAAGACATTGCATATTACTAGACCCATTTCTAACCACAAACAACATGTCGCATCGCGCAAAACAGGGCAACTCGGGAATATGTAGAAGCTCGTTTTTCAAACAGGTCGGGTTATGCACTTATCGTATGCGTCGGCACGCCTTGCAATATGCCAAGATAGTAGCAGACAGCTTTATGTGGCGACGAGATGCAGACTAGGTGACTGTGCAGATGTGGCAGACTTTTGATTGAGCAAAAACTATGCCTATTTCTAACACCATCAGTTAGTCTAGCTAGGATTTCACCGACTAAAATATACAACAGCGAGTTAATAGATGCTTAATTACATGTACATCTAATGATAAAAATTAAAAAACAGTCTGTACTGCCACGCACAAGAAAGTACAAAATTAGTTAAACTTTTAAAATTTGTCATACTATACATATATATTTCAGAGACGAATGTCATTTTTTTTTGTGAAATGTGATTTTGTTGAAATTTAATAATATAAATTTTGTTAAGAATAAGAAAGTCTATGCATTCAGAGATTCAAGAAGACAAATAAATAACATTCAACATAAAGAAAGTTGGATTAGTCCAACCATGAAATTCAGGCCATGCAAACGACACAACTCGTTTTACTTTTCCACGGTAATTTACTATCCCGCCGATATATCACACCCTCCGGATTCCGAACTAAAAATAGGCAAATATATGTTCTGCGTGACCCATCTACGGTCCGCCCTCTTTGCCGCAGCTTCCTTATACTCCGTATCATATTTCAGACCGCCGATGGTACGGTTTGGATTAGCACAACATTGGTGGTACAATCTGGTACAATTTCCGGTGCATTTGCCCACTTTTTGGTACAATAGTAGCTGAGCTTGCACGCTTTTGGAAGGGTGAAACAGGAAATGGGGGGAGGTAAGAGGGAGTTTGGTTTTAGAATGGTTGAAGGAGTTATTAAATCATCAGAGTTGCTTATTCATATTGTGTGTGGGTGACAGTGAAGATACAATCAAAATGATTTAAACTGTAACAGATGAGATTAAGATATATTGAATTACCAATATTTGTAGGTATATTGAGAATCGTAAGATTCAATATTGAGACTAAAAACCAGTAAAAAATGTGTATACATATATGTCAATATGCCCAACATAGTGGGATAATTGACATATGTATGACAAAGGAAGATTGACGATGATATCAATTTTTAAATAAATCCGTTAAACTTTTGCCAGATTCAAAACAGTAACTTAACCGACTGTGCATATAAGTTACAACCTTAACGCAACATAAGAAATATATATTCCCAGTTCTGATTATGACTCTGAAGCGGCAGGAAATACGAGTACCTCATTTTGAACATGATTGCAAAATATACAATTTATCGAAGCTACAAAATAAACAAGATTTTATTTTAATCCGCACCATAAATAAAATTGCACGACTCAAAGGCCTCACAAAAGCTAATTGTAAATCTAAAAATAAATTCTAAAAGCTACAAACGTGTTAGGACCATGCCGATTTAAGAACTTTTATTGGCCGATGTTATCTTTAATATAGATTGCCGAAATGATTATTTGGAAAGGGTTCCAATGGTCATGAATGCATGTGCAGTGAATGCATTAAAGAAATTGCAAATAAATAAGCATCCACCCACATGCGTTCACGTGTGGTCAAAGGATTGGGTCGGGAGGAGGAAAAAGTGGCGCCTTGTTAAGTTTAAGAATAGTTAAATAGATTTGAATTTACTGTCATAGGAAAACAAATGTGATTTTATCTTTAATCTTATGTTTCAGGTACTTGTTGGCCAGACTGGCCAATAGTGTCGTTCGATAATAACATAATTGGCCGTTGTATTTGGAACAGTTTCTTAAATTACTGCAGCACCATTGAACATTTTAGTCACATTATCAAATGATTTCTTAACAAAAAAGTAATAATAGCCATATTATTTTAAAATAACGATTGATATAAGTTTTTCGTTATTTTTAAACAACCAATCTACAATCTGATTTTTATGATTTACAATCTGTTAATCTAGAAACATTTGTCTATCTCTTTATAGTACAATAACATTATATTTATAGCAGTCCTCGCTTATGTTGTTTTTGTTAAGAGTGCATCCAATATGGCGACAATAGTCTACGACAAAAGCTTTTTTCGGATACTCATTATACATGATCTTTACTTTCTAATAGTCTTCTACAAAGATCTGCTTAACTTTAAAATACGTATCAAGTTTGACTAGTTGAGTTTTATCCGGTAAAAGTTTAAAGGTATGCGCTTAAAACTATATTAATTTGTGCGCTGAAACAATACACAAGATAATCAAAGTTGAAATTGAGTAATTAATATGTATGATAAAAGTATTATTTCTGAAGGTTATAATGATAATAAAGTCACTAAATTGTAACATTAAGTGATTGTTAACATTAGATGAAACGTCAAACTGGGATCCTTGTTCATATCTCACGTTAGCAGAAGCCAGCCAATCAGCCGTTTTTCTTTGCAAACAAATTTACATATACTAACACAAGACCAAATCATTGGATTAAAACTTATGTTAGGATATTTAAATTTGTTTTGGCAATCCTCTGTCACACTTAACCAAATAAAATACACGAAGTTCAGAGTTACAGATGTGAGACTATAAAAGTATAGAATATTTTGTTTTTAGACTAACGTGGTTTTTTGTTGGTTCCACTATAAATCATTTTAAACAAAACAAAGTGATATGACGTAAAGAAGTTTATTTTAAATAAGCATCACAAAGCTTTTTAGTCGTTCAACCCCCTCAACGTTTTTTACGATTCTCTTGACATAAAACAGATGTTCCAAAACAAATAGCATGTTAAGTGCCTGCATTGATATTACAAAGGGATGACGGTATCTGTTTTTATTTTTAATCTTTGTCGATACCACTTTGAAGCTTTGAAGTCACTCTAAAGCTCTTTAATATAATTTGTTGGAGCCCTGATAGGCTCTAAGATAATTTTCAAAAAATTGTTAATTACAACTTTTAAAAATTTCGCCAGGTACTTTGCATGTAATGTATTTTTTTAATATTCTTATTAGGCTTTCATTTAATTGAAATTTTCTCGAAGCATAAATGCTTACTAAGACGGAACACCATCCACAGAAGACTGTTTTCTTCATTACTTTAAGAATGCCCCAGATTAATTACTATTTTATTCAAAAAAATTATGGTTTACAAATGTTGTGATAAAAACTTTCAAAATTATTATTTATGTGGGCTATTCATGAGTGATTTCAAAACACGATATCTTAGTTAAGTCAACATTCTGTCTTGTTTACTTAGGTTTGGTAACCACGTGTCGGAACATATGGAAAGGAAAAGAGACGAATTGAGAGATAATTGATATTACCAACATTAATTTTATCATAACTAATAGTAGATAACAAGCTAACTAAGAATTGATTTCAGCGAAGGCTAATCATAATCTATAGTAATCATATTAAGAAAAAGATTTGATTGTTTGTTTTGTTTTTTTTTTGCATTGAATATGCTCTGAAACCATTGAACCGATTTCAATAATTCTTTCGCTGTTAGAAAGCTAGATTATCACTGAGTAGAAGTACACTATTACCAGCGAAGCTCAGCTAGTAAAAATAAAATATGTAATTCGAACATGAAGAAACGAGAGGAAAGCTTATTGTTACATTTTCTCGTGAGTAAAAAAGAAACAAAAGTTATGGTATATTTTTTTCTTCCTTCTAATATGTTTATTTGTTTTATTTTTCCTATATTCTTTCTTGTTTATATAATTAAAATATATCATTTAAACAATACTGTCATAAAATAAAATAAAATCACAATTAAATGCACGTCAATCAAATAGCCCGCCTTTGATTGTACCTGGTGCAAAAGTACCCATCACACTGGCTGCATTGCCCCTCTGGATAGCAATGGCAAGTCTTTGCACCAGGTACGACCCTGAGCGGGGGTCTCCAGATTTTTCCCTAATCCTGCGCCCCATTTCTGACACAAATCTTTTCGTTTCACTGCCCCAACTGCCCATTGTCTCCACCGCAAAGGGCACAAATAAATACTGCACCCCTAAGGCCGCATACTTACTGCGCTTCTTGTCAGCTGCATCTTCAGCGGCTGCGGCGGGAGAAAGGACAGTACGACCAAGGTAAGTGGGAGCAACAGTGCTGACGCACGTGGCGTCCCAAATAAGGCACTTGCCGTTTTTCCATGGCACCAAAGTCATACCGTCCGGTCTCTTTCCATCAGATCTGCTAAGGCCGGGCGGCTCGAGCAAACACGGGACATCAGCCGATATTAAAGCTCTTCGGACTATGTCGTTGAGAGCATGGTGACGAGAAAACCGACCTGAACAACGACGACAGCTTAATGCATGATGGCCATCTGCTTCCACCATGGAACCGCAGGTGCATCGATGAGGTTCACACACCTTGCAGCCCAGGCGAAGAGCCACTGCCACACGCAAAGAGTTGTCGTCCATTAAAGTGCCCAGATGGGGTGAAGGTAGTGCTTGTAACCATGCTCCCGATTCCGGCTGTGATACAGCCCGAAGTCTGGCAAGATCAGCTCCCGAGGCCCCTTCTACTAACTGTTCCTTGATGAGTTTAGTAGTAATATCATCCCAAGCGTGCTGAACATGAGGCAAATCAGGGCTCGCTACACCAGAACTGCGATCCGAATGGTATATTTATATTTTTTGTCGTTTTTTCTCTCATTAATACATTAAAGATTAACCTCTACTCGAGTTTTTTTATAGAAAATTATACGATAATTATACGATGTCGTATAATTATCGATGTTGTTTTCCGGCAGCCTTCCTTGATCGCCAGTGTATGCCAGACTATGCAATACTATGCATGCTCCATCTATGGCTACAGTATCTCTGACTTTCGTGGTGGTGCGAACTTGAGCTCAAATGTCTAGCTGTGTAGGAAATAGCTCTTACAATCTATTAAACTGTAACAAGCTACTCTAATTATCTCAGATTCCAATCAAGACAAGTTTCAGTGAGTGTTCCAGGAATACATCCCCAATGAAGATAAGCACGCGAGCTCTCACACTGTAACATGGTTCCCCACTGACTCACTTCCTCCAAGGTCGGGAGAGAGATTGAAGATAAGCAGATCTTGTTTATGAATAGCATCTGAAGCAACTGAGATTTAATTATTTACTTTGTGAATACCATAGTTCTTAGGATAACTACTTTAAAATAGATTAAGTCTCTAAGATCTATAAGTTTTGGAATTTGTTGTTTGTCAAAGTTTAGTTTTAAAATATGTAACATTATATCGGACAATATTGATTATTTTAATTAACACTTATGTTGGTTACCTGCCTTGGGCAGCGCATGCAGGAGAACCAAGCGCTGCCTAATGTCGCTAATAAATTAAGAATAATAGAAATAGTTTAAAAAAAAAATATATTTACTTTTCTTATCTTTTATTTTCTTTTAAAACCAAACTACTAGAAGAATTATTTTGATGAAATTTGTAAGGAATTACTAAGTAAGTGTATGCTTTCTAACAAACACATATATTATTAAATTAGTTTAGCGTATAATCGAGGCGCATGCCGAACTGAAAACCTCCCTTTTGAAGCTGTATAAAAAGGTGATATTGTCGTAAAGTCTAAAATGAATGGATATAAGTTTAGATTTATACATTTTTCCCACGCTGCCTACTAAATAAATTGCATTTTACAAAATTATTACACCTTCACTTATCCCAAAATACTCGTTCTAATGTTACTAAATCACCATTAATTATTTCTATTTAAGCTCAACAATCCATCCGCGCCTGACCTCGGGATGGTCCCATCAACTCCAAAACACCGGCGCTATCAAGTTGCGTTTAGTTATTTCTCATCCGCTGTAAACGATACCTGCTGTCAAATCTTGATATGTAGACATACATGAATATTTTTCGTATATATATTTTTGTAATGAAATCCGTCAAGTTTTTTTTTGGAGGTCAGGTTGACCACTCTTTTTTGTTGAGGTGTAGTTAAGATTGGGAAGTTTTTTTTTTTTAATTTTAAGTTTTTCTCTATTTAGGTTCGTAAATCATACATGTTCATGTGTTAATTTAAAGCGCCGATAAAATAACCTATTCTGTTATTTGGATTTATTCAACAAACTACTAGACCGATTTAAATAAAAACTATACGAGACCGCATAAAAAATTAGGCCTATAAAAGCAAAGAAAATCTTTTAATGAATATTAATTTCATTAATTAGTCTGTTAGATTAAATCAATGCGGCTGTTCCTGTGACATAAGAAAAAAAACTGTCAACTTGTGTACCTCCTTCGTTTTGAAAGTCTGTAAAAAACACATTCATATTGCACAAGTTCTGCTAAATATAAAATTAATTATTTAGCATTTTTAGAGAGACATTAATTGTAAAATCCCACCGGAAACTACTTTGATGTCGTGTGATATTTAATGTGGTTGCAACATGATTTAGGACAGAGAACACAGTTTCAACATATTCTGACATATAAATCAACTCTGGCGGTACGTACAGCTGATTACTTAAACATATTTTATCTAACTTTGAAAATGAGGAAGTCATCAATTCGTTGTTTTTTTAATGTAAGTAAGATTTTTGCGACACATGAATCGAAATAAAAATAACTTTTTTCTTAATTAAGTATAACTATTTTTGTTTATAATAATATGGTTATCACCTTAGCCCCATATGATTTTTGCTAGAATCAGTCAAATAGTTTCAAAAAACCAGTCGAAATTAAGTCTGTTTCTCTTTTAATTTTAAAAACTAACGTGTGTCTGATTCATATTGTTTAAGAAGAGTGCGAATCGTGACATCGTTGTAGTCACAAACGACTCATTTTTATCCCTAATGAAGTTCACCGAATGTAAACGAATCTATAGTTGGACCTTCCCAACGATCAGGTATCTATTTCTCCTTTTAAATGTATATTTACTAGTTTCGACTTAAAAATAACAACGAATGTATTTTATGAGTATAACATTACAAAAGCCTCAAAATAACTGCCAAAGCAAAAAAAAAAAAATTGTTGCAGTTTTTTTTGCCAATAACCGTCAATAACTTCTATCACCGCCTGTATCATCAAATGAACTGTCAAACTAACTGTTATATACACTGTGCCATCGTTCAAAAACACAAGAGTATCGGTTACGTTACACCAACTTAATTTTGAACAAAAAAATCGGGTCGTGCACGCATCGGCGACTCCATACAATGACGCGTATCCGATGTTATCTGTAAATGCACTCTGACTGCCTTCATTAAAGTTTGGTGAAAGTTAATGTTTGAACTACTGAAGGAAATAACTCGATACAGATCTCATTCGGTGATCGATGAAATAATATCTTTGTAAGCGATGCGATATAACTCTTTTTTAGTGCATTATTTATTTTATACTAAATTAAATGCTTTTTATTCTTATTTATTTATTGGTCATCGCATCTTTGTATATTGTGCCAGAAACACATTTTAATATAAAAAATCCAGAACCATAATAAATAAGGAGTTTTTATCACAAAGGCCTAAAAGCTTTTTGATAAAAAATATCTCAAAAAATAAAAACATTTCTCATTGTGATTAGGCGATGCAAAATCAGGCGTTGATCAATTTGTAATCAAAGTAAATATATTTGATAATTAGCTTTTTACGTATTCCAAGGCTCTTACATTTGAACTGTAATATAAATGGTGGTAGAATAAATGACAAGACGGTATCACAAAAATTCCAAAAAGTTTCAAACTTAAATACTTCAACGTCACCGCAAACACGAATAAACGTTATAATCTACACAAAAATATTCACAGCGTTTGCCTCTTGAAATATGGCTTGAAATATTCAATAAAATCCATACGAAGGATAGTAAAAGTCGCAAAGCTGCTCTGGGCCGCGCAATAAATAATTTTGTAGAGGGCGTACTTCACTAAGGCGTCTTATTTCGCCACATTTCAAAATTAGCCAGCGATATTCGTCGATACGGCGCTCGTAAACGTGGCGGACGATCGCATCCGACACTAAAATCTTACGGGATTTATGTTTTCGAGTAAAATTTTATACTTTCGGCATCTGAAATATCGACGACGCGCGCCGAATTCTGAGTTGATGTTTGCTTCAATGCAATTATCTATACTTTACGTTAGTTTTGCGTCGTTTGGTCAAGACTGGAAATCTACTACGGCTTTGAAGATCGTCCTTATGATTTTTGTGTTTTACTTAGATTCTTTCGCAATGGTGTCTAAGTAGAATTTTATTTATAGGCTATAAATTGAGAATTACATCCAAAGTTCAGTAACTTTGTCCGTTAATGATCACCTACATTAAAAGTCACGGTGTTAACGCAGATTGCTTTAAAATTTTTTTTTATGTTAAAAAGTAGGTAAATAAAAAGTAGATGAGTATAATTACAACTTAAAAGAAAAATAAGAATATTCACTTATTTCAATGACTAAAATACGTTTTAAATTGATGTAGTCAGGCGTTACTTTGCGGAAATCCATTTATAATAAGATGGTATATACAAAATATTTAGTGTTTTTCCGCCTCGTCTTGATGTCAGCGTGAGAAATAGAAAAATATTTTTGTTTTTATGGTGTGGTTCCTCCTCACCACGGCCACACCTCACCTTATTATTTCTCTTTCTCTCAGTAACCGACTTCCTCGACACGTGTTTCGCCTTAGCACAAGGCATCCTCAGGAGATGTTGACTCTTCAAGCGCTCGCTCGAAAGTGAGCTGTTGTTTTTTTTTTTTTTTTTTTTAGAAAGGACTGAGCTGCTGGTCGAACACGACCTCGGACAGCTTGACCGGACGTTTGGCAAGCGCTAGTGCGCTGGGCCGCGGTTTTGGTTTTGGGGCGACAAGCACAAGGGCGCCTCAGACGGCACGAACCTCGGCTTGAGCCGTCGCCCAGAGTTGGACTAACGAACTGCCCTGGCAACCCAGACGGGGAGTGCCTAGGGCCCTAGCCACTGGTGGCATCCTAGCTAAAACTTTTTAGAGCGAATTTGCCCAGACCTCCCTGAGGGGAGGACAAATGAGCCCTATGAATCTGAGTGACTATTTGACCTGATTGTCCTGAAGCTCTGAGTCCAGAGTTCACGAGGACCCTACACTTGATTGGCATCTGAACGACGCTTTTTGGAGAGAGGTGCCCTGGCCCGCGCCAGAGCCCTATCATTAGATCGACTTGTGTCCATGGCATCCCGGGGAGAGGCCTGGACCCTAAACCTAGCTAATTTAGGCAACTGGTTTGATTATTTGACCGAATTGCCCTGGCCTCCCAGACGGGGAAAGACCTAGGGCCCTATCAATCAACTGGGTGACCCTAAGGGTCGTAAGAGACCACGTCCTCGCCGGCGAGGACGCATTCTGTATCGTCGGAATGGATGTCGAATCTGGTGGCCCGGACCAGTACCAAAAACGGAATGTGTGTTAGGAGACGAGTCAGGTCGGCCGGGCGACCCCAGGGCGGCCGATACTACGGCTGCAATGGGGTCGTCCGGATCATCCAAGAAGTGTCTAGGACGCCTATGCAAGGGGGGCGGACCGTTCGGGTCAGTCGAATAGTCCGCCGCTTGAACCACGAGCGGGTTCGGGTGGTGGGGAGCAGAGTCAAAGTACCTACGCGAGGCATCCTTCATAAATTGACGGATGGAGGGGAGTGAGCTGTTGCGCCTCTGCGAGCTCTTTATATAGCGGCCGGTCGCGTCGGTGCATTTGATGACTCAGCGTTATTTAACGGACTTTGTCGGTTAAAAATCCGCAAAAGTGGTGACGTCACCAAATTTGTTTGGTCGTTTAACAGTACTGAGTTCTGATTTCTGTGTTTCAGTATTTCCAACTGTTCCAACACGCACAACCGAAAACCTTTGTCACATATGTGCCTGACTTCATATGTGTTACTTGCTTGTAGTGAATGTCCCGTTTCAATTAAGTGTTTCGCGAAATGTGATTGTTCTGGGTGATCATTTCTATAGGCGGCAAGATGTTCTTTAAACCTTGTTTCAAAATTCCGTCCAGTTTGTCCAATGTATACCGCATCGCATTCGTCACATTTGAGTTTGTAGACACCAGATTTCCGCGCTTCTTCTAAACGATCCTTTCCGTTTGTCAGGTGCCGTAGATTATTATTTGTGTGAAATGCTACGCTGGTATTGTTTTTGTGTAAAATGTTTGCAATCCTCTCTGATAATGGACCTATGTAGGTTAAACTCCCCATAAATTTGTTAATTCTTTCCGGAGGTATTGCAAACAACATCGATTGGACTTTCTGTCTCTGCTTCTTTCTGACCAAGGCATCAATCATCTTTCTATTGTATCCATTGGAGACAGCAATCTGATAGATCGTGTTTATTTCCTTCTTGTAGCCCTCGTGTGTTAGAGGTACTGATGTTAATCTATGGATGTAGCTACGGAAAGCTGCTAACTTGTGATGAATAGGATGACATGATGAGTTCGGTATCACTGTATCTGTATGCGTTGGTTTCCGGCAAATTTGAAACTCCAATTTGCTTTGTACTCTTGTAATAGCTAGATCTAAGAAATTAAGTGGCCGGTTCTCTTCCAATTCTACCTTGAATTTTATTTTAGGATGTATACGGTTAAGTTTATTTACAAATAAATCAATCTGTCGTAACGTTCTGGTCCAACAAATAATTATATCATCTACATATCTGTGGTAGAATAAAATCTTGGGTTCTCCCACCACATGAGTACACTCAAACTTATCCATGAATAAATCGGGCATGAGTGGACTAAGTGGTGATCCCATTGCTAAACCTTCTTTCTGACGATAATATTGACCATCAAATCGAAAATAATTTTGCTGCATACAAATTTCTGTTAACCGGATCATGTCGTCTATTTCTCCTGGATGTAAACGTTGCCCTTCAAAATGATCCTTCAGAACTTGCAAAACTTCTTCATATGGGACATTGGTAAACAGACTTTCCACATCTAATGATAACAATTTAGCTGTTTGTGGTAATTCGATATTTTTTATCTTATTGACCAGGTCTATACTGTTCTTCAAACTGTGGCTTGGTTTGAATGACGATTTTGTTCTTAGTAAATCATTTAAGTGTTTAGCCAAATTGTACGCGGGCGCTCCAATATACGATACTACTGGTCTTATAGGAATATTTTCTTTGTGGATTTTGGGCAACCCATATAGCAAAGGTGGTCGCGGATTCATAGGCAATATATACTTGAATGATTCTATTGGAAGATACTGTATACTCTTGATAGCATTTTTAATATCTGTTGTGAATCTCTTTGTTGGATCGGAACTAAGGCGTATGAAGTCCTCTCCCTGGATCACATTATTTACCTTCTGAGTATAATCAGCCTGATCCAAGATAACTATCGTGTTTCCCTTATCAGCCTTGGATAGTATCAAATTATTGGTGGTCAGTCTCTCCCGCAGTGATTGATATGCAATGTCATCTGTTCTCTGGCTACTTCTCGAAGATCTGGCATAAGCTTTCTTGATTTGAGTTGCCACCTGATGTTTTACTGCTTCATCTTGTTTAGCCTTGACACATACTACTTCTGAATCTACCATTAATTTTTCGAGGCGTTTCTGAGAAGGTCTTGGCTGCAGATTATATTTCAAGCCTTTTTCCAGCAACGAGATCTCTGATGGTGGAATTTGTGTTTGAGACAAATTCTTCACTCTTGGGTAAAATGACTGGCAGCTCACGGTTTCTTCATTGTTACTTCCAGAAGGCAATCTGTCTTGAACCAATCTTTCCAATTTCCGGGTCTGTACTAAGAACTTCTTATGTGCCAATGCTGACGCCAAATCTCTTGCTTTGTTATCCAGTATATCAAACTCGATGTTGTGTAAGTTGTAACTTAATTCGGAATGTAATAATTTAAGATGGAGCTTAAGCTGATCCCTCACAGTAAACCAATGTTTAACCTCTTCATTTAGCCATGTCTGTTTGGCTTTATGTACTGCTGCATCACTTGCCCGGTTATATGTATGTAGACATGTAGTCTTATACCGACACAACAATAACGGTGACGCACAACACGTGACGCGACCGGCCGCTATATAAAGAGCTCGCAGAGGCGCAACAGCTCACTTTCGAGCGAGCGCTTGAAGAGTCAACATCTCCTGAGGATGCCTTGTGCTAAGGCGAAACACGTGTCGAGGAAGTCGGATACTGAGAGAAAGAGAAATAATAAGGTGAGGTGTGGCGGTGGTGAGGAGGAACCACACCATAAAAACAAAAATATTTTTCGATTTCTCACGCTGACATCAAGACGAGGCGGAAAATCACTAAATATTTTGTATATACCATCTTATTATACGTTTTAAACATAACCCTCAATTTTTGGCAGTCGGGTAAAATCAACATCAGACATAGTATAAGGCTATAAGTGGAACGCGTATATCCCTTTTACAAATGTAGGTACCGAATTCTGCCCACCGATGCATAATATTTCCTAAAAGTTTCCAGCGCCGGAGTCCGGAACAAAAGTTTGAGTTGTCGTCGCAACTTGCCTGCACATTTGTTCGGCTCGGATAAATACTCATTTTACACAAGTATTCATTTGCTTCGTCGAGTTAGTGAAGCTATATGGAATTAATGGTTGGTATTGATGCATTCACTTCTATATTTAGCACTGCAACATTTGAGAAAAATTATATACCTAAATGACTAACTAATACTTAGAGTTTTATTTAAACGGAAATGGATTATATAATTAATCCAATAACCATTATCATTGATTGTAGGTATATTAAAATAAAATAATAATATAATGCTACTTAATCTAATTCATCAAGACCAAGAAAAAAAGTGAATAGAAAGAAACTCTGGAAATTGAACCTTGATTTTTGATTTAGAAAATGTGACTTACCTGCTTATTTTCCTGGCGTTGTAAAAAATGTGAAAAGTGATAATAATTAATGCTGTTACAATTTTGATGTGTCACATCCAAATTTTTCAAAACATATCTCAAACAATTTTAAGAAATGTATGTCACGGAAGCATTTTCATCTAAAGATGAGATAAGAAAAATGGCGAAACCAAAATTATTTAACCTTTTATTTAGTCATATTTGCTGTGTACCTACTTGTGTATTATGTAAAGTATGCTCTCCAGTATAGCATCACAGTTCGCTAAGTCGGGTAAACTTGCCGAGCACCAACACTAAACTTTTGCCATATAGGTAAATATCCGGAAGCGTTTAAGTTTTGTATGGGGAACTGTGCTAGGGAATCTATTTCTATTTTGTTTAAAAACAAAGTAAGAATTTTAACTGCCTTTACCTTGTTTACTAAAAAAGACCTGCCAAGTACATAAACAGATAAAAAACTCTTTATAGTATGCGTACAAAAATAATAAGAAAATTAAAAAGACTTATTATGATTGCAAAGTAGCCGGCGGTGGCCTTATCGTTAATAGCGATCTCTACCAGGCAAACTTAGGATGTAGACATAAGTATTGACAGGAAAATGAAACATAAAAACTTACTTTAAACTCAATTAAAAATAATATTAAAGTATATTATAGAACGTAATGTTGTGTTCCTGCAGGATTGATTGCGAGCCAGTACTTAGAATTATGTAATAACTAAAGGCCCATGTCTATAAATAAAAAAAAAACACAACGTGCTTATCGCCACAAAAAAACTTTCACTTGAACCTGTTAAAAACATCCACTCGAGTACTTACTCGTACTGATCGAGATTAAATTAATTTAAAAGATTGAAAGTTTTAAGTGTCTTGACTTTTGTGTTAAAATCATAACTTTTGACAAGAAGCGTAAACAAAATCATTATCTACTTAGATAAAATCAACGAAATCTGCTCAAGGATTCTGAGCTCAATTCCAACATAGGTAGAACTCAAAACACTTTTTAAAGAGCTGAGAAAAAAATAGTACACACAAAAGGAAACAATCAATTTAAAAATGTGTCGTCTCTTTCTTTTATGTATGAAAGAAAAGGAGAGCGATAGATGTAACTGATGCGATGTCATAGTTAATTAACGTCAGTTTAACGTTAAGGGGAAGCTCTAAAAAATACTCAATATTTTTCGATTATCTTGCGAATTTTGTTACAACAACTTGAGCTGGATGACAGATTTAGAAAATCGTAGTGATAAAATTTTACTTAAGGAATTAATAGTTGGTTTTCTAACAGCCGTGTCTGTTTATACATTTCTATTCTATTCATTCTAAAAGAAGGCTTTTGTTAATGTATGTAATATGTAAAAAAATATTTGTATAGCATTGTATTGTTTTATTACATTATTTTTAAACTTTATTGTGTATATTTGAATATTATAAAAAAATATCTTTGCTAATACTATATTTATTTTATACTTAGTTATTTATGTTTGTTCCCGCTGTCCTTAAGCTTTAGTTTTCTCCATCAAAAGGTTGCCAGAAAGACATAGCTTTTAGCGATAAGGCTGTCTCTTTTCTTTTTTGTTATCATTATTTATTTTGTGTGTATACAATAAAGTGCTTTCTGTATATCTAAGTGATAAGCAGAAAAAATGTAGTTTTGCCAATTTTTTGTCAGACGTTTTCCAACAATTTATATACCAACATATTTTATGCAATGATTTAATCTTTGTTACAAAGTTCAATCATTTTTTTTTTCATAGAAGTTTTACTTCGCCTTAACACTAAGGGCTTCTTCACACGGGTGCGTTTTAACAAGGGGATCATTATAGCGGGTTCTGACTAAAATGCACTTAATTGAGGCCACATGTAGCCCAATATCGGATAAATCAGAGATCCCAGATTGTGAGCCGACGCGGAGGTTCTGAGCTCATTTATTTATAATTAATGATTTAAATATAAGAAATAAAATAAACTTAACGAAATTTATAACGTGATAATACTATTTATTGCAAACAAATACAAATAAAGTATTATACGACAAAAGTATGTCATTAAAATTATTTTTTGAAATATTATTTGTTTTAACGTTACTCCATTCACGCATCAGGGAGTTATAGTGTATCGAACTACGGTAGCCGCAATATTGAATCGTGAAGGATTAAATACTGAACAGTGTTTAATAATAAAGTACGCAATTTGCAGGATTGATCGACGTCATGTATCGATGTATTCGTAAATTAAATGACATCGATAATAATTTATGTGTTGTGCTTTTACAACGATATTTTTTTTTGCACAATCCGCTTCCACTTTTTAAATATTTTTTTCCTGTATATTCAGTGAAGTTTTCTGATGGAATGCTTGTTCCATAGTAAGTCAACGTGTTTCGAGTGAGAGCTCGCCTTATCAAAAATGGATTTGCGTAAAACTAAGTCGTGGTACCACTGAACATTTTAATATTCTAATATTATTTCCGACCGAAACAAAGGTGGTGTACTAGTAAGTATCTAAGCGTCTTTAACTACAAACACTGGACCACCAAAACCGAAAACCTTACTTCTTTCTAAGGTTGCCTGGAATAGATCGCTTTTTAGGGATAAGGCCACTTGCTGCACTAAATTTTGTATGAATTTTTGTCGTGTATTAAATTTTTATTATGTGTCGCAATAAAAAAATGACCTATCTATCTGTAAGGATGGAAGGGAGGCGTTTGCCCAGCAGCGGGACGATATGGCATGAAATTACTGTTAGTTTTATTGTATACATATTTTGTTTTGCAATAATGCAAGATATTATTATATAATCATGTAAATAAACATACTTACATAAAAAAGTAAATCATAAATAGGTCAGCTCCCAAACTGTCTGTATTAGGTACCCGACATCTCGCAATTTATATTCACCAGTAAATAAAATATTGAATATGGAGTAAGTATATGCTACAACGGAAATTGAAAGATGTGACCGAGAGCCTTCGGACACCAAACATAATTCATAAAAGTGTCTAAAATATATCTTCAGATTGATTTGTATGCGGCCTTACTCGTATGCGCCATCAAAAATCTTAAAAACTCGCTAATCAAACAAAAATGAAAAAATTAAGCTATAAAATGTTGTAGTTAAAGCAAGAAGAAAAGACTTTTAGAGGTATCTAAATAAAAGTCGTCTATCAATCCTAAAAGTCGCTAACAAGTATGGCTCAGTAAAGCTCAAATTGATTAATTTTTGAAAGAATATGAAACGTTAATCTTAAAGTACATTCGAGAAAAAAAAGTCTTCATAAAAAAAGAAATATCATTTTTTGGGTATAGGCAACGAAAATTTTAAAGATAGACGTAGATGAGCTTAGCGCAAAGTTAAAATCGGGAACGAATAAATGTTTAACTAAGGTCCAATATTTCATCGCTAAAAATATTGCTGAATAGCTTATTAAAGAAATACAGAAGATGGCCCACCTTTGGCTCCTTGGCTCACTATAGCTAAAGCGCAAATGATCGATCCAAATAATCATAGTGCCTTTATATAACACAATATAACACAAGGAACACTATTCCAACATAATAATAATAATAACGTGGTTTTTGTGTTTGCAGAAATTTTCCACTGAAATCTATTAGTAATTGAAATTTGACTAACGATATGACCACGACGACTTTGAACTTGATATTCAGCAGGACTGGCTCAGTTTGACGCTGCATAACGAATATACCTACTTATGACTTTTTTATGTACCTATAAAGAAAACCAATCTTTTGTAGGCTTTGAAAATATTTAATGAAGTTTTTTCCTCTTGATGATACATACCTTTCCAAAATTTACAACTGTTCATATAATCAACAGTGAGTCCCGTACAATCCGCGGCTATTAGGGTAAACCACTTTAATGGCCGCTCGTAAAGCTAATTGATGTATTACAATCCCTGAATTGGTGTGTCATTTTTATGGGCCGGCACTGTCTTCGAGGTTTACGGTCTACGGTTGAAGACACATGAATAATTCGGGTTTATGTAAACAAACGTCGAGTGGTGTAACCGGGTGGTTATAAATGGGAATCTGCGTGCCATTGTGATGTATCCTATATAACTATTTGAAGGAATATACGGAGGCTTGGATGACGTCACTTCAAAGTGGTAGTTGATGTCATCCACTGCATCGATATTTTTGTAATTAATCTGGAATATAATATGTATATATGGTAGTAAGTTAGCTCTAGCGTAAGTATTAAGTTATTCATCGTGATTCAAGGTATCTTAGAGGCCTCCTATGACACCATCAAATTTTATTTACAAAACTAACGCGTGTTTTATTTATATTGCGAACGAAACTATAGTTGGACCTTTCTAACAATCAGATACGTGAGAAAACCCGTCTTCTTAAACAATACCGTCAATAAGATGGTACATACAAAATATTTAGTGTTTTTCCGCCTCGTCTTGATGTCAGCGTGAGAAATCGAAAAAAATATTTTTGTTTTTATGGTGTGGTTCCTCCTCACCACCGCCACACCTCACCTCACCTCGCTCGCTCGAAAGTAAGCGAGCTTTTGAGCGAGCGCTTGAAGAGTCAACATCTCCTGAAGATGCCTTGTGCTAAGGCGAAACACGTGTCGAGGAAGTCGGATGCTGAGAGAAAGAGAAATAATAAGGTGAGGTGTGGCGGTGGTGAGGAGGAACCACACCATAAAAACAAAAATATTTTTTTCGATTTCTCACGCTGACATCAAGACGAGGCGGAAAAACACTAAATATTTTGTATGTACCATCTTATTATAAATGGATTTCCGCAAAGTAACGCCTGACTCCATCAATTATTTCAATACCGTCAAATTTATTCAATCATTTGAACCCGAATATCTTTTACATTTTTGTAGCAATGATGGTTGGTGGGGTCGATCGCCGAGCGAAACCAGGGGAGCCTGAGCTACCGGTGAAGGAAAACATCGTGAGGAAACCATAGAATGGTTATAAGGCTTTTCTTATCGCTCGCCTGGCTAGCTACCACCCTCAAGTTATAAAATCTGTCTGCAAGCACCTAACGGTGTGTTTCGGCAGCTTTCCTTGAAAGCCAGTGTATTCCAGACTAAGAATGCTCTATCTAGTGCTACAGTATTGCCGAAGTGTCGTCCAAACTTGTGGTCAAATACCTAGTTGTGGAGGATAAAAAAATACATGAAAAGGTCATGAATACTCAGGGCCATGAGTAAATATTGAAAATACTATAATTAATTATAACTTTTGGTAACTAACTAATTTTTCCCCAATAAAAACAGCTCTTCCACGTTATTTACATCCACCTGATGTTTCTACCGAACAGTTTCTTAATATTTTTCAGTAAGCCTGTTTAATATAAACTAGAAAAATACACCTTTTAAGAGCAATGAAAATGACTAACAAACGATACGCACATTTTTATTGCCCTTAGAACGATTGACATAGAAATGAGCATAATTTAGGTGACCCGCTCCACTTCTAAACTAATTATAAAAATACGAAAAACACCCTTATTTCTCATTCAACACGAACCCTGAGAAAAGTTGGTATTTTTTTTTTTTAATTTGTTGCTTTATAAAAAATACGACAAATAGGTACAGCCTTAATGAATCTGTCATAAAAAGCTACGGACCGCTTCTAATGAGGGTAGGCTATTAAAAAATATAATCAATTTGAGACGGAAAAGTACTAAGTTTATAAGCAAATTGTTGTGAAAAAGTTTGGCTCGCTTCGTAAATTTTTTATTTGACTGAAGGTGTAATGAAAACGCGTTGAAATAACAACTCGGCTACACATTATTTTACAATGTTTCGTTATTCTGTATTTTTTTATGGATTTGGTGATTCACATGCCTGGTTAAAGAGTACAGATGTAGATCTGTTTTAAAAAGATTTTATTATAGTAGATCAAACTGAGGGTTTTACAAGAAAACCTTAAAAAAGAGTAAAAAGCGTCTTCAATATTAAGTAAGCAAAATTTACGTTACAAAACCGACTGTCGTCTATTTATACGGTCAAATAATATTAAAATTTATTTTGATTAATGAAAACTATTAAATCGATTTGGATTAAATTTACATACGACCAATAGAAAAGCATACCGTTTGGAACAAAACAATTTGTTACGAATCGGTCTAGGCGTTACTGGGAAATCTGGGAATAAAGGTACATAAAATAAATAAACCGACAAATTAGGCACTTCAATTAAAAATAAAGCTATGACATACTGAGAGGTAAGTAATTTTTTTTTTACATTTGAAAGGAAATTGTTACGCCATTGTTTCTTATTGTAAACTAATGTTTGTTATTAACGAGCTACATGGCGTCTTCAGATATGCATATGAAACCAGTACATCTTCAAAATATCGCACGATATTAGCTAATGAATTTCCACCCTTATTTCGAGAGGATTACAAGTGAAATTTCCGATGGCAGTATATTCTGGTGACCGTTGGGCCAGAGTCATTGTTTGACGGAACAATGAGTACGAAGAACGAGGAATTTGCCTTTCGGAGAGCTCGACTATATTGTGTTAGAGAAAGGAAGGAGAGGGCCACGAACACAGATAATATTTTATTTTTAAAAGATGTGGTTTTATATTTGAGTATCTTTTTGAGGTGACGCGGTAGAAGTCAACGTAAGCATATAAATATGTATGTAACCTGGATTACAGACGATTTTTCAAGAGGAAAAAACCGCATTTTCATAAAATTTGGTTCAATTGTATGTAAACCTGGCACGTAACACAACGTGGCAAAATCCAAAAAGCTATTTTGTGATACATGCAGCTGTATGTAAAATGAAATAAGTTCATGCACTTTCAAAATACTTGTGATATAAGTAACAAATTGTCATGGTACAAGTATTTACCCGACTGCGAAAGAAGAAGGGTCATATATTTGGAGTGTATGTATGTATTTTTTTTGGCACGCCCTAGAGCCTGAATGGCTTGTCGTATTTTTATGTGAGTAGTGTCAATAAAATGTATCTTCACCTACAGATGGCCATAGACTATACTAGCTGCATCCCGCGATTTTACTTGTTGATACATGGGTCTAAAGTTCTTGAAGTCGGGTTTTTTGAAGTCACTTTTAACCACATGTTTTGTTTCGATGCATTGCTTCGATTTAGATTAGACAAAAAATAATTAGACCTAGCCGGAACCATTCGGGAAAAAACTCTTATGAATGAAAAATTTCTTATGAATTCTGTTGGTAGTTTAGTGGCCCAACAACTATCCGAAGCGGATGTCTGAGGACATCCTCTTATTCAGATCTGAATAAAAGATTTTTCGAGAGTTCAGAAATTAGTCGGCATATTTGGAATATTGTGCACAACTACGAGGGACTCAGTGTTCAATGAAATGCAGCGTCCCTTTGTCAATACATATTACAAAAAGAAAATACTAACTGAATTATATATTCAGTTATTCGAAAACTAAATAAGAAAAAGATAGTTTCAGAGCGGCAACATATCATTATTTTAGATTAAAAAATTCCCCAATTTTTCGCAAAAACGCTTGGACCAACTAGATTTTTTTTTATTGAAAGGATTATTTGGAAGGTTATAACAAAAACATATATTAAAATCATTCCAGTAGTATACTTCGAATTTTAGAATGAGAATCTGCTGCGTCTCTGGAATACAAACATTATTTTTAATTAGCCTGGTTTCATCCAAAAATTTTGTCACCGTTCTAGAATTTGCCATGATTCATTTATTAGGATAAATGAATCATGGCAGATTCTAGGATTTTTAACCTCATAGGTTCATATTGTTTTTTGTACAATTCGGATGCCTAAGCATATTATAACAGCATTAAAAAAACCTTCTTATATTTAAAATCTACACAAGATTTTTTCATTCTCTTAGAGCTAAAAATGCTATGGTTAGGTATTCTAAACTTTATTTTAGAGCTTAAGTATAACCACTCAATCATCTTTTTAAATGTCAGTAAAAACTCGTCTAATTTGAATAACTCGACTCGTAATCTCATAAGCTTATCCCTTAAAATTCCCATGTGAAAAATCCAGCCGAGTTAAGACAGCGTTTCGTTTATCCTTCATTCACGAGATCCATAAAAAGGCCCCATCTTGGGCCAATAAAAATAACCGTTGGGCGAACAGCTTTGCAAGTAACATTTTGCTAAAATGTAATGCCTATAATTAGGGACTGTTATGCTTTTCCTTGATTCCCTTTCCTTTCCTTTTTTGATAGAAAATTGTGTAGTTAGGTCGTAGCGATCGCTGCGAGAGCTGTACAAGGTAATTTGTTCTTTTTTACGCGGAAAACTTTTGTTTCTTAGAAGTTTTTAGGTTTCTGTTAGATCTGAGAATCTTTTTCACATCCAATCTAAGTTTGAGACTGTCAAAAGAACTAAGACGCGGCTGATGACGGTAACAATCAGTTGTTAGAAACTAACAGACGTTCTGAGACAACTTTTTGTAATTTAATTATTTAGGGGCGGGAAAAAAGAAGCAAACAAAAAAATACAATCTGCACATTATCTTAGCGCACAATCCCTAAATTATGTCACTTACAAAAGGGTCAAAAATAAAGTAATTAGCGTCAATTTATTAGAGCTTTAGAGTTTCAGCAGTTTCTCCTTATTTCCCCGTCACCGTGTCGGCTTACTTCGAACGACGGTTTGAACGATGGACGAAAATGACTTATAAATTTAGGGACAATCCTTATTAAATTATTTTTAAACTAAAAAACTAATATAATGAAAAAGTTAGGTTTTAAATGGTGCTTGATTGACTAAAGTACTATTATCCCGTGGTACTAATTTGTTATAGCTATATTTGGTGAATTCCAGGGCTTGCATTAAATCGAAAGTGGCCGAATGGTCAAGGCATCTGTGCGTGTTATCCAGACAGACAGCTGTTGGTTCGAATCCGGCCTATCTTGAAATATTTTGGACGCTTATTAGTATAGTAAAATCTTAACACTAGCAAAAAATAAGTTGCTTTGCTCCAATTACATATTTTAAATTATTGATTAACCCTTGCTCTTGCTTAATACTAGAGACAATGATTCATTCTATCGTTTACAAGAAATTCACTACTAATTTTAATTCGAATGTAAAAAATACATACATAGTGAGTAAATGTAAATAATTTTCTTTAATTCTACTTAAAAATAATAATAATAAAATAAATAATTATAATAAATATTAAAATAATGATAAGTTAGTTGTCGTTTAATTTATCTCACACTTTTTAGTGTCCCCAACCTTATTTGTCTAACCATAACTCTAATGTTTGCAAGCCTTAATTTGTTTGAAGGTCTCTTACAGAATTAATGATGGGATTCCCTTGTTCACAATTTTGAGTAGTCATCTAGTGAGAATAAAAAAAAGTGTTACCATGTTGTATTTACTACTACAGCTGTCATCTTTTAGTACCTGAAACAAAATATTTTTATTGTTGATTAATAGTCTTTAATTATACTTAACTGGACACACAGGTTCAAAAAAACAGAAATAATAAATAGTGGACTGGGTCAATGAGTCAATAAACCGAGTCACCACAAACTTAACATTATGTACCACTTGCGATTCGGCTAGATGATTCAGCGCTCACAACATAGACAGCTAAGATTATCAATCATAGAAGTAAGGCAACATTTTGATGGGTCTTTTCAAAACGTGAGTGCATCGGTTTCTTCTAGGCAAGCGTGCCATATACTAGACACCATCGTTGCTTTACATTCTGTGAGCTGCGATCCAACGCAACAATATTATTAATAAAAAAAATGAATCGGTAAAAATAGATTTGAAGTAAGAGCTACCATAGATCAGATGGCAGGTCAAATTGTAAATCTGATAAAAGTAATGTATAAAGTTGTTTGACTGCTAATAATCCAAACCTTCTCAGAGGCCTTAGGGCGGCATAGAAAAGCTATGACTAGGACAAGCTAATCCACTTATACAAACAAGCTCTTTTAAAAAAATATAATTTTATCTACGTTCGTAACTGATCTTTGGATGGTATTTTAAATTTTTAACCAAATTTTTGCACCGATTTTGTAACAATTTAAATGGGACCCATATATAGAAAAAAAACAAATCGGTCCAGCCGTCTCCGAGAAAACCAACAAATGTAAAATCGACCGTCAAATTGAGTGCCTCTTCTTTCTTTGGAAAGACAGCGTAGAATTTAGACAAATTGAGATCATCAATTTTCAAAGTTGGTTACTGACATGTTTTTTTTATCCTACACATTTAGGCATTTGACCACAAGTTCGCATGACCACGGTGGTCGACAATACAACAGCCCTACATGTAGCATGCGTAGTCTGGATTACACTGCCTTTCAAGGAAGGCTGCCGGAACACACACGGCATGGCGATAAATTTTACAACTTAAGGGTAGTAGCTGGCCAGGCGAGCGATAGGAAACGTCTTACCACCATGTCATGGTTTCCTCACGATGTTTTCCTTCACCGCTAGGTCAGGCTCTTTTTGCATGTTTCGTGGGAACGAACCTCGTACCTACACTAACAACTATACCATCATCGCTATATGTGTAGCTTTGTATGATGAGAGTGAGTGAGTCATGAGTTGATACGTTAGCCCCGCGTTGAGGCAGGTCAGTTTATAATGAGGCGATAAACCCGGCTTCAACACGTTTAATACTGCTATGACAATAATTTACGATTATTGCCTTTATCAAACAGGTTTATTGTGTTGGATTTTATTAATTTATTGTCTCAAGTACTGCGGATCGTGCGACATTGAAACTGTGCCGAATTATAATGGAATGAAATATGCAGTATTTTTTTAAGCTTCATATAGTGATGATAAGTTATCGTTGACTGAAAACCAAATAACTGCAAATAGTTGATCTAGCGAGTACAATTTTTTTTACAATCTTGACGACCGCTTGTCCCAGTCAAATACCGTTAGGGTTATCGGTTAGGAGTATACTAAGCCGAAAGGGGATCACTATGCTCATTATAAGAAACAATTTTCACAATGGGATCAACTCGGAATTCGAGAAAAAAAATCTGTTTATTCATAAATTTTGTCGAAGACCGTTCCGCTATATACCCGGCTGAGAAACAAGGAGGGCTATGTTTTCGAGTGCATGTATGTATATTTTTATAGCAGGCCCTAGAGCCTAAGCGGCTTATAGTATTTTTATTTGATGATGTCAATCGATGCGTCTTTGTCATGAGAGTGACACTTAGTGACATTAAAATTAAAAAAATATAATGAGTTTTGGCGCCAAACGAATCAAATTTTTTTTTTAAATAAAGCGAATTTGGTATTAAATGTAATATAATAATTAACGGATGATTACGAATAGAAATATATATAACTTATATGTTTTATTGTAGTTTGTAAAAAGAAATGCCAAGTTTAAGATACACAGGTTTAAAGATTTAGCAGTCGGGTTTTTTTTAAATAGCTTCTAACTACTTGTTGTATGGAACTTCTAATTTTATTACTTAAATCCCGCCAGTCTTAAATCATGTCACAGCGCTATCTAAGTAATACACTACAATGAATATTTGCCCTCAAGTTAATGTAACTTGTGCTCAAAAACTAGCTGTACAAGATAAAAAAACAATACTTAGAATGCGAGAGTAGTAAACCGAAGTGGAATATTATTGAACATTCGATCTATTCGATCGTCGTACATTTGTAGCAGTAAGGATAGTGAGTAACCCACGCGGATCAGAGGTCGCGGCCACGAGTTCGACGGACGCGCTTTGATATCGGTTACTGCTTTGTTATTCTGTACAGTTAGAAAATAAAGCACAATAATACAATTTATAACTAAATTTAATTTTATGGGAACACAGATTATAAACTCGTTGATAAGTGGTTTTTATTTTTTAGTGTGATATTAAACTTAAATGGAGAAAAAAACTTAAATTAAATATATTATTGGCTTTGCTATAAACAAACTTTGTAAAACAGTTGCTTTTGAACATTTACACTTACTTATATGAGTACGGTGTAAAAAAATGGCTCTATACTTTATAACAGGGACATTTTTATGTGATATAATGATTTGAAATTATCGGTTTCTTAAAATATATGAGGAGAATACCTTCGTTTACAATAATTGACAAAAATTTGATCACAAAACACTCATCATCACAAATAAAGAGCAGAAATATGATAAGTTTCTTGAAAAACAATGTTTTATAATTCACCTATATTTATTAAGAAATTATTTCTGAATTTTATTTAGAAAACTAACGCGTGTTTGATTCATTTTGTTCCGTCAACGTTGTCAACGATGATACGTGTCGCGAGATGTGTCATCGTTGAAGACAAGAAAGGCTCATTTCATCCCTGATGAAGTTCACCGAATGTGAACGAAACTATAGCTGGACCTCCAACAATCAAGTACGCGTGAAAACCAGCTTTTTTAAACAAATAGAGTATTTCTCAAATCAATATTTCAAAACAATGACCATTATGATTTGTGTGCAATCTGTACTTGGTACAAAATCGTCATGTCCGAGAGTGCAACGGCCGGTATTGCAACGAGTTAATTTATACCTTCGATGTAGATACCCTGCTGCCCGCGGTATTGTTGTCTACGAATGACTGTATACCTACCTACTCCATGTAATTGTACATAAGCACCGAAGACTATATACCTACCTACCTAAGAGATGCGTAGGCGGCAATTTGTTTCTTTATTCTAAAACACAGTTGTGATAGCGGCCAAAAATACTTACTTATTATAATTATACATAGACATTGTGGACTTAACGCTTAGGCATAAACACATATTTTGTTGACGAACTATTCTTTCTAATGCCTAAATTGACATTTTCAATCAATATTCGATAAAGTCGGCATATTGCTTTTGGATTTAACTAAATATCGTTTTCAAAATTAGTTATTTTTACTTTCCATAAGTTTTTATCTACTTTTTTGTTTTAGCTAAATTTTGTGTGATTAATAACAGTTATTAAAGCACTCCCTGACTCAATTGACTCAGTAGTCCTAAATGATTACCAAAGTGATCGTGATATGGAGTTAGGTCGACTTGTATTGGTTCTTAAAAATGTGAGTTTATTGAAGACTTCGTAGCTCAATGGACAACATTTCATTTTCGGAAAGTGATGAGAATTCAAAAATCAATCAAGCCAATGTAATGAAGAGTTCATACTAAAAACACCAGGTTTTTTATATTCACTTACTTCCGAGTTATTTATGAAAAACTCGTATTTATGCTAAGAACGTCAGACGCCACCAATAAAAATATTATTGTAGCTGTCATCTGTGAACCGTAACAAAACAAACAACAAAAATATAGATAATTAATGGCATAAATTCTTAAAGAGTTTTTGGCGAGAATGACATTATTCTGAACTTTTCTTTTATTATTAAAAATCTTCGATAACGTAATAATTTTATTCTGAAAATAAAATTAGGAGTACGTTATATTTAATTTGTCTTTCCATTCTAGTCATAAATATGAAAAGTTAAAAATTTAAAATGTTGTGTAAGTATTGGCCTTATTTCCTAACTGCTGAAAGTGATCAAAAAAATAAAATAAAACATGAGTGATGAAGTGATAAATTGAGGTCGCCTTTTAGCATGTCAATTATAAGATTCCTAAACATGTAACTGTCTGTGAATACATACCATATAGACACAATATAGTTGGACTAAAAACAAAGGGTTTATAAATGTTATTTCCGAGCGCATATCCCGCGCCATCATCTGTTATTTCTAAAACGCGAATAGCGTACTTCATCATATACCCAGTCCGGTTTTTCTCACGCGGCTGAGACCTGTAAAATATTGAGAGTTGTAAACTCGCGCCAAACAGTATAAATCTCGAGCTGTTAGGCTAGGAGCTGGACACGTCACCAAATAAGGTTTTATTATTTGTTGTTGAGATTTATAAATTTATAATTAATTTATTAGCTTATATGAGTAGGTATTTTATTTATATTACTAACATTCAATAATCTTTGTAAAGTGCAGTTTTTTTTTCAAAAGCTGTGAAAAAATACAATAGTTATTATTTATGTTTGAAGGACGTTGTTAAATATGGTTACTGATTAAAAGTTTGCTAAGCAAAAACAATTTGTCATGCACATCGTTACGAATAACTTTCACCGTGGGGTATATGAAACTTGAATATAGAAGAAAAATACTATTCCGTAGAAAAACAAAAATCGAAAGGTGGCAAAAAAAGCAAAACAAATCTAGTAATTTTGTGTTAAATGTTCAGGTAAGAACGGCTGCTTTTATATTGTAAATGTTGGTTGTTATGATGTTTCCTTTTTGGTTTAGTACACCACAAAATGCTGAAGTTTTAGTAGAAGTAGAGCCTAACGAGCTTGCCAAAAATAATTTAGAAAAATGTACTCTGATTAAATTGTATTTTAAAAATTAAACCCTCGATAATTTTACCTTAAGCAATCTCCTCGACTAAGTTACCTCCGTGAGATCGTAGGCTTATTCTAAACAGCAACAACTTTATTTCAAAGTGACGCGCACAAGATTCACGTTCGCCCGGAATTTATGGGCTCGTCTATCCTTTATCCGGGGTTTCGCATCGAAAAACGGACACCCGGGTTTACGGGCACGGAAAATTTACACATCAACTTGCCTGTAGTTTATTATGAAAGCTATTTTTATGGCGCAATGTATAAGGACGTAAAAGTTTAAGGATTTCCTGCATGTTAAGTCGCCAAACCATTTTGCATTTTGTCGCGCGATTCGTGGGAAGTTTTATGATTGTAGTTTTTTAATGTTTTTTAAGTAGTTGTTATATTAAGGTTTCGTATAACATGCTCAATTATTAGCTCGGCGACTAACCATTAATCCTAACCAATAATACCCTCGCTTTATAAAATGTTACTCAAAATCTTTGGTTTAATTAATCTCGTCTCTAACGTATATCAAATCTGAATACAATTTAACTATACATAAGAGTGGTTTGGCACTTCATTTATATTTTAAAATATCGTAGCTTTATTTACCAACATAGTAAAAAATCTCCACATTCCCACACTTATTAAAAATGCGAAAGCGTGTTTATTGCTTTGTTTGCTCTTCTTTTCAGAAACTGAGTGAAGAGTGAGTGGGGCCTAGTTTTGTGCACAGAGATAGATCGAGCTTTGAAGAGTCTTACAATGCTATAATTTCCTTGATAAAACAAACATAACTCGGGCGTACTAAAGCTAGTAAATATAACTCTAAATAACTGTAACATGCTTAGTATAACATAAATAGATAGAAAACTCTTTATTGTACGCACACATTAAAAAATACACAAAACTTATGATTACGTGCAACAGGCCTTATCGCTAATAGCGATTTCTTCCAGGCAATCTTTGGATGGAGAGAAACTAACGCATAAGTAATGACGGGGAAGCTAAAATAAATAATTTCATTTCATCAACGCTTAACTTAGCACATAGTTTTTCGATGTCAAATGATTCTTACTCTAATTTATCTCATCCAATCGAAGTTTCCATCAACACTTGCAAAGATCTTTCTCATCTCCTTCATCGCAGCATACATAGTCATTACCACTAAACTAACTAGGTCCGTCCCACTGGGGGGTATTACGCGTTAAGTGACAAACGATCTGCCCATCCCTTCCCATCTTCGAGCTGGGGAACAAATCCAGTCGAATTAAAAAGCCAATCTAAGTTGCACCCCGTAATTACTAGCCACTTACCACACCCCTGACTTAAGGGTGAGAACGTACTATGATCCAGCATGACAAAATTTCACAACATGCCCTTTGAGTGACCAAAAAATTAAAAGTAATACAGGGACACAATATTAATTGTCTTAAGAAATAACTTTTATTATGGAACCAACTAATAAAAACGAGAAAAATAACAGCATTTTCATTATATTTGTAATTTTTTTTGTCATTAAATTTTTATGTAGCAGCTGATGTTTTTTCTCGAATTCAGTATCGGTACCATAGTTAAAAATGTCTGTAATGAAAAGTATGCTGACTTACTTTCAGCCAAAAAATTGATAAATATGTATGAACTTCTATGTATAAGACTCAATTCTAGTGTCTATGTTCCACAACTTTATAAAAAAAAAATTTACTTAAGCTTTCCTATACTCAAGTTAAGTCAAGTTAATGAGAGTATAGCCCCCTTATATTAGACCTTACAATTTACATTGACCTTTGTCGTGATTTCTAAACGAGTCATAGTGCAGCTAAACCTTCGAAGAAGTCCAGTAGTAATAATAAAATGCAAGGTGCAGACATCACGTACCCCGGATACCTTGGGGTGCCTTACAGATAAGGGTAGAAAACTTTCCTTATTGTAATATGATTTTGGAGTAATAAAAGAAAAGATGCGAATTTTTACGTGTCTGGCTCGCGGCAGTCGGCACTTGAGTTATAACTTTAGCTGTTTGAGTCTGCGTTAGCTTTTATTTATAATAAAGGTGTTTCGTTTGTTTTAAGTGCTTCATTTGGTTATAATGAATGTGGAAGAAGATACTTTTTTGGAGTAGATAAGTACGAGTATCTACTCGTTTAATAGTTTATAATTATAAGAAAATGTTATTTTCTGAATTGTTTGTAAACATTTTGAACTCATATTTCATAAATTTACGTTTTCTGTTTTCGAATTATAATTTGTTTCCTCCTAGAATTATATACTTTTTATATCTCAGTATAAGAAATAGGTTTCAAATTCATCGGAATCTTACTACTGAAACGACTGGACTTATTTTAATTTATTATGTTCACGTATAATTATATGCACTTTCTCTCGACGAAATCCCTGCATCGTACCTACTCTACCCCGCGTCAAAAAGACCTAAAAATCGTCACTAAGCACACAAAATCATTGGTCCAAGTTATTCGTCGTAAACTTTGCTTCTTTCTTATTTATTTTTTTATCATTGTATAGAATAGGTACCGTAATTCTAATACAATGCTCGTAATCGGATTTAAACCTAATAAAATTTGTTTGATTTACCTGAGCCATGCTGAAGATAAGTTGACAAATCTCATACGTTTTTATAGTTCATTATATGAGATAAATAAGTCTTGAGGACTTTTAAAGTCCTTTGACAAAGCATTATTTGATGTCTCGATTCCTTATAGGGTTGGCATTACAAATCCAACATAATAAAATGTGCGGACAAGAAAAATACTGTCCAAGCAAATACATGATACATTAGGAAAATTGATAAAAACCGCAGCTAGAGTTTGAAATAATGTATATTTTTAATGAATACATTGCAGAAATCCAGCAGAAATACTAAATTCAGTAGGCTTACATGTAAATAATGTAATGCATGTTTATAATAAAAAAAAGAATTTCACGCAATAATAAAAAAGGCGAATCCTACCAATAAATAGATTATCTAAATGTAAGAAGCAGGGGCTTTATACCAAAATACTGATGTACAATAAATCACCCAATAGTATGATGAATCTCAGTTTTATTACATTCTAACAAATATTGAAGTATTTTTTTGAAAGCAATCCTTTTTATAAACTCAGCGAATATATGTCAATGCTGCTTGTAGAATCATCGTTCTTGTGTAACGAACAACCATAATAAAATATTAATAATAACTAATAAGTAATAATATATAAATGATTTTTAGGTATTTTTTTTAGTAATTAATAATATAAATGTAATAAGACTTGCCTGTAATGAACGTTATTTAAAGTTCAATAAATATTACTTTACTTTACTTTAAAAGAGTGAAAAACTGTTCACTTTGGATAGGTTCTGCAAACACGTCCAGATGTCTACAAATTCAGCCACCGTCGAAATTCTGCTCGCAAAATTCATGATCGTTGTTAAGTACGAAACTTAAGCGAACATTAGCTTTAGAAATGTTGAGCCTTTTCAAAAATATCCAAATAATGTATTACAGCTCAGAGATCAACTGATTTGCAAAGCTAAATTATATAACTATTAAAAGTACTCGCATAATCTGAAAGTAATAAAAAGTCATATAAAGATTATCTTTTATGACCTTTTATTACTATATTCTAAAAAAAAATAATAGTTACTTGGCAGCCCTGACTAAATAAGTTCGTACGTACACTGTCATCTATCGACAGCCTTAAGGCGATCACATCTAAAACTAATTCCCTTCATTGTCAAGATTTCACGCGCTACTTGCCTTCAATTACGGTGTCTTCGCCTTAAGGGCTACTTTGTGCCGTATAAATGCATACGATACACGGCAGGGTAAGGCGGAAGAACTTTTGCAATTTTAAAACCTCCTGTGAAGTTTTTTAAAGTACCAAAGGTAATCCGAAACTTTTAAAATTTTTGTTAGAGTGTGTTTTGATATATTTTTTGTCGTGTGTTAGATAACATTTTTTGTTTTGGATTCAGTTTAAATTTTTCACACGAAGGATTTTTTTTTGTATTGACAGGATTGCTTTCGTCGCTTTTTGTGCTATATTAATAGTTAATACCAAGCCCTAGTAATTTAAACGAACTGCATCAAGTTAATTCACGGAAAAATATATTTTTAATGTTTAATTTTGTTTATGTAATTAACTATTTGATTGTTTCATAAGTAAATATACGAATAAAATAATTATTTGACGGGTACATGCAAGTTTATCATTTTCAAAGCAGTAGCCTGATTCAGGTAGTAATTCCGATTGTGGTTCTTGTATAAACTAACAACTGACTTTTAATTTGTTAATAGGTTTTGCGTAACAACAGTTACATAGTTTTTCAATACGGTCGGAAAAACTACCTGAATTAGGCTGCTGGAAGCAATTTTTAAAAAATCACCAAAATCTAGGTTAGCAATAAGTCTCATATTATCGCACACGACATTTATCATACCAAATTCATAACGACAACGTAGGAAAGCCACCCGTCACGAGATGACGTAATATTTTTTTGCCATAAGCGCCGTACACTTAACCTACTTCCTAACATGTAATTATCGTCTTCACACACACGGCTGTCGACTTCAGGCATAGAGTATGAAATAGTCTTAGAGCCTTAGAGTGGCTTTTGTAGGCTAATACTTGGGTGCTGCCGAACATACTCGTACGTTAACATTCTTAGACTCATACTAGGAGCAAGGGAATAGAACATCATCGAATTTTCACTTCTCAGCTGTTAAACGTGAAGCGTTGATAATGATATACTTTAACCTGATTTACTTAAGCCCTGGCGAAGAAGGGACTTTGGTTAATTATATTAACAAACCGTCCTAGAATTTGGGCAAAAGTCCAATATGATTCCATTCCAAACCTGCCTAACCGATCCAAATATATTTACATTCGTCTATAAAAAAGGACGGGAAAATTAAAAATTAGATATCCTTGGCAGACGGCAAGTCACGGGCCAAGTCAACACGTAAATTACCTTGGAAATTGCGAGGAGATATCATTGGCCCGGGGCATGTAAGTAGGTACGTAGGCTGGTATAGTAATCGCCACTTTGCCTTATGAGGTACCACGACGCAACTACATATGGCGTACTTTTGAGCTTGCTGTAAGTATTATGTTTGCTAGAAGCACTCTCGGTAATAGCTCAGCTTTAGGTCTACTTGAGTAGTGATAGGGCAATTCTCATGCTTTGTTTATAGTCGACCTTTACAGAATAACATAGATTATGAATTAGGCTTAGTCTAGTTGGGCTTAAGATGGATGGTTGGTTCTGGCATTTCACAACGCAAAGCCACACCGCGTAGGAATTTGTAATCAGCCTACGGTGTTACAAACTTCCTATATATAATCGTTTCGATCAAGTATCAGTATTTATCACGTTTGATTTATATTTCTTGCAGATAAACATTATGCATAATAACTTAACATGCATCGTATTGAGTCAAGAAAAAAAGCAAGATGAAGAATGAGATATCATGGGATAAGGTACGTCCCTAAACTTTGTTTAGAAAACTAACGCATGTTTTATTCATATTGTTCATTAAGAAGACGGGTTTTCACGAGTACCCTATTGTTGGAAAAGTCCACAAACTTTGGACGCACTTTCTCCCGCAGCCCACACAAAGCATTTCGTGCGTCATTCCAGACTATTATCATTAAAAATCCTTATCTCCATCAATCCATCGATGTTCGAGTATCGAGTGATCCGCTTCAGATAAACCGCGCTCATTGTTACCGGTAATACGGCAAAGTGCTGTAAAATACGGTAAAGTACGGCAGATTACGGTAAATTACCTTCGGGTTACGGTTGCCGGTTATTGTAGACATGAACCGGCATGAGCCTCGATTTTACGAGGTGATGCTGGGGTCAGATGTAAAAGGGCCATTTGGGATGACGGAAAATGATGATGTGGCAGTATTCGGATCAGGATGAATGAGTTATGAGACGCTTAAGAGGGATAAAAAGCCGTGAATCCAGCATAAGAAATATTCTTACTAGGTAAATTCTTTAAAATGAGAATGAGAGGGAGATAAATGCTTAGTACATTATGCATTTCTTCAGTGTTAAAAGAATATATAGGCTGGTTTATACCTTCTTTTTTTATCCTCAGAAGCTGATAGAGAAGGAACCACAGTTGGAATGTTATTTTTTGTTACCAAGGGAACCACTAGTGGTTAAATTGGAATTTTTGCACAGAAAGCATGTATTGTAAGCTTGGGGATGAAAAGTTACTATGATATAATTGACTGACCAAATCATATTCATGTCTCTGGGTACACGCTAGGTCACCAATAAAAAATTATGTTCCTCACAGCCTAACTAACAGCTAGATTGTGGAACTCGCTGCCGGCTTTTCTTTTTCCTGATAACTATAATCTGGCTCTTTTCAAGTCACGAGTGATTTTTTCTTTCATTCATCGGTTTTTTTAGGCAAGTATGCCCCATTTTATTCATCGTTGCTTCTGATCAGGCGATTTGTGGCCCAACGCAAGCCTATCTTCTATAAAACAACCAGTGTATGCGCCATATCCACAACTGCAACTGCAATCGTCTGGCACTGCATCGTGGTGCAGCAGTGAAAGCAAAATGAAGACTTGCAGTAATGATGGGAAAGTCTAGTTGGATATGCCGAGACGTGGCTCTTCGGTGCTATCACTCAAGCAAGGTCTAAATAAATATACTCGTGGTAGTATTTATATCGTTCTGATAGGTTTTCAGTCACGATGGGTTTTCAATTAAATTGCTGCTTAGAGAATTGAAAAAGATATAGCATTGTTGAGAATAAGCATCGCGATAGTATTTCAAGGAGCAGCGAACTTTCTGAGGCTAAGCTTAGATGATAGTATTAGATTAGTACCAAGTAAACTGTGTAATATTTTGGACATTAAATGCATGCAGCTATTCCTTGCATTCCGGAAGCATTTCATTTCGTAAGGAGTTAATCATTGTTTTTTTTTTTAATTATTATTTTTTATTAACCTAAAATATCGATTAATTACTATTTAACTACTATTTACACGGTGTCTAATTAATAGTTATCTACAATATATCGCGATTATTATCAGTTTTCTCAATATAGTATTAATGTAGTTAAATTGATACCATGGATTTATCGTATAACCTGTTTAGAGAAAATGGATCCAAATTTTACAACGCCAAATTCATATTTATTGATCCATTAATAATTTTCTAATAAGGTTAACAATTAAAAGGACTAAAAGAAAAGGAAGAAAGAACAGATCCCATTGTTGCCGCAACATTATTCTTAGTCTTTAAATCGAACACCGTTGCTTTGTCATAAATGTATGAGAATATAATGTTTTTGATTTGGTCTCACTTCAAATTATTAAAGGGCTCTTTCTGATGATAATTTGTTATTTTAACTGGCGTAAAATTAATAGCGTGTAATTGCTCTGTAATTAATACGTCCAAAGCCAAGAAATACTCGTATTTTCAGATTGTAAAGATTTTATGGCGAGATTCATCATTATAAAAACTTGATGGACTCAAAACCGAAGTTATGAAGCTCGATAGGCCGACTTACTCGTTTTTTTTTGGAATCTCTCAGAAAAAAGTATAACCTTAGGATAAGATTTAGATCTTAAGTCGAGTGAAGTAAACGTTCTTGCAACAGGATAAGTTATAACGCCGCCAAGCACTGATATAAGACCTAAATGATATAGTTTACCTACATACATCAGATAACACTGTGTTTAAGCCGATATATATGCAAAAATATCCGAACTATTTATGATTTAAGCTTTTGAATAAAATGGAAATACGAAACAAGTAAAATTTAAAATGTAAACACTCCTGACATAGCCATATTGTGTTAATCTCCATCATGGATTAATTTTAGTCAATCCCTTGTGTTTAATCATTATACGATTCAGGAAAAAAATGTTATCTGCGTCTTGGACCGATTCATCAAAAATAGTTTTTCATCAACTATTTTTTCTTAAGCAAAAGTGTAAATCGGTTTATCCGTTCGGTAGCTACGATGCCACAGACAGACACAAACACATACTCGTCAAACTTAAAAATCAACACAAGACCTGGAAGAGATCGCTTTTAGCGAAAAGGCCGCCAATTGTGACACTAGATTTAAGTATATCCTGTATATTTTGATGTTTGTGTGTCTGCAATAAAGAGTTAATTCATTCATTCATTCACAAACTAAGACGGCTTAAAAAGAAATAGCCAACGCGTGATCAAAATTTTAGTGTTAACATTTTCAAGATGATGATTCATCGTTTGTCACTAAGACACACTTTACACGCTACACCTGTAGGATTAGAACAAAACAACAGTGAAATAACGCACAGTAACGCTCATTGTCATGGCAAGTCTCTCGGCTTTTGTTATACTTACTTACTTGCAGTATGGACAATTTGATTACTGCTCACAAGACCATAGTAGCGGGGCGGAAAATATCGGCTATATCCCACTTAACTATATTCCACGCTATTGAAATTTGTCCCATGTGTAAATTGTCCTATTGAGTCAAATGAATGTGTTTAACGATATTCGATTTTTGATGAGTAAGTGTCGCAAAAACGAATAAATTATCGCAGAAACAAATGAGCATCGCAGAAACAAATATAAGTTCCGCGTGTTTCTGATAAGTATTGTTGAAATCTAACTCTATATGAACGTCTTGTTATATTTCCCAAGTTTTTCGAAATAATGCCATAATATAGAGACAATTAAATTATTGTTCTTTAATTATTTTGTAAAGTCGTAGGGTCTGATGAAAGTATATCAATTTACGTCAAAATTGGTTTGAAACTACAATCATATACATGAACACCAACATACAAACAAGCATATTGACACGCAAGAAAATAAAGTTGAAGCGAATATGCTTTTCTTACTCGGTCAATTACTTGATGTTTTGTTTACTGTGTCTAACAAAATTACCAGAATGTTATTTACCATACTACATTAGATATAGGTATCAAAATATTTAAGTAAAATGATAAAATAGTGAAGTAGCTTTACGTCCATTTAATTGCGTCATCATTGTCATTAGACACACAATTTAATCACTCTATCATTTACACCTTCCTTAGCATGTCATTATATATATATATATATATATATATATATATATATATATATATATAATTTATATAATATTTTAATGGTTATGTAATAACCCATACTGTATGAATAGTATAGTAAACTTGTCTCGTACGCTATACAATGGTGCGATGTTTGACGCGCTCAGATTGTTAATAAGATAACGCCCATGTCATAACGGCGCGTGTGAACGCGGCTTTATTAGAGAAATTACAGATAGCAACAAAACATATGAATAATTAAAATAGATTAACAGTTGTTTGCCAAGTTTCTTTAAAATGGCTATTATTTTTTTATACATCTGATTAATATGTCCATTATTTATCAGGCTGCGTCACATCTCGTCAAGTTTCCAAGCACTAAACGGTGTGTTCCGGAAGCCTACCTCGAGAGCCAGTCTATTCCGGACTAGGCATGCTCCATCTAGGGCTGCAGTATCGCTGACTTCCGTGGTCGTGCTTCAAACTTGTGGTCAAATGCCTAGCTGTGAAGGATAAAAAAAAAGTTTCGTCTCGACCCTTATACTAGCTTTGCCTTCAAGAGCTGCAATGCTGACTGCGCTGTGATATTCTGGAGCTGCGCAAAGCTGCGCTGTCGGCCAACATCACATGCTGAGTTGGGACTGACTTGTGACAAGAAACTTAGATATTAATTATGAAGTCTCTGTTAGTACAAGAAGTTTTTTGGTACAAATAAATAAATTTCTTTCTTTCTTTTATTTTCTTTCATCTTTGGGAGCAATGCAGTCATTACAGACTGCAGCAGTAATGTACTATTATTCTTTTATCGGTAAATTTTGATTTATATAACATGATTTAATTCGATGCACTTTTTTTTTTGTTTATTTTAGCCCTTTAGATTTAAAATGGGATATCATTAACATCACCAGCGCACGCCCTAACATCAAAGTTACTAGGCTGCCCAAAGCCTCTGACATAGCATAAATAATCTTTCATTAATTACTTACCTTTTCGTGCATCTTTATAGATCACTAGCTGCGCCCCGCGGTGTTACCCGCGGTAGATATGTATGTATGTGTAAAAAGTAGTCTATGTGTTAATCCAGAGTATTAGCTATATACGTGCAAAATTTCATCCAAATCTGTTAAGCCGTTTGAGCATGAAGAAGGAACAAACAAATACACACACATACAAACTTCCGCTTGTCTAATACTAGTGTCAAAAGTTAATTTCATAAATAAAACTATTATTACAAAACATGAAGGATTCAGTAAAACTCTAACGAATATATTTTAGTTACCTACTTTTAATTTAATTACAGTAATGATGACCAAGTTAAAAATCAGGTCGTTGCTAACCGTACCGTGAGGTCAACACTCGTTTTTCTCTCTTAGCCATTAGTTTCTTAATTAATACTGTGTGGCTCGGTGCCTCGGTGGAGCGCCAGTGTCGGAGCGCCGCCGCCGCCGCCGCGGTCCCGAATCAATCATAATCACCTGTTATAAAATAAACGCAGCCATTAAATTATTTCGGACGTGTTTTAGAAGAAACCTCTTAGTTTTAAAATAGGTATATAACTAAGAAGATTTCAATGATTAAACAATATGATTTGTAAAAAAATATTTGAGCCCTAGTCTAATATGAGTAAGTAAAATGTTGTTATACTTTCTCATATATAACTAAAATACACAAGAATAGGTTGGTTTAGTTTATTCTAATAACGCATTGAAAGATTTTCAAATCTTACTGTACTGTCTTGATAACTTTATTTATAAATTGCTAGTAGCTGTAACCCCCGGCGTTTTTTTCAATTTTCCTAAAACTTTATTTAGTACACATCCATACCCTAAAAATATCATTTGTCTAGGTTTAGCCGTTCAAACTCTGCGTTAAATAAAACTTTATTAGTTTAATTATTATTTGTTTGATTTCTAGTGAATATGAGCCAGTCAGGAGATTCTTACTCAATTATATATATAGAAGATAAGTGCGAAAATGCCTTAAAATATCTATGTACACTACTTATAAATGGTTCGGGTTAAGCATTACCTTACTCGTGTCACTACAAACTCGAACAAAATTGCTACGTTATAAAAAAATAAAATAGATAAAGTGCATAAATAAGTGGTTAGTAAGCAATTCATTATCGATTCTAACGAATTAGAACTACGTAATTTTTTGTAGTCGATCAGAAAAATTCTAATTTTAGTCTGATTTGCACCAATTTATATAGAAACTTGCTCATTACTATAATTTAAACGTAGGTAAAGCTAAACCACTCAATTAAGGCAAAGCTCGTTTTCAGATTTAATTTAGAAACCTAGTGAAACCGCTTACTATAAAGTATGAAAAACTCTTTCAAATTAAAGTAACGTCGTTGACCTACTTACTTTGGTAATCACATCAGGTTTTTTTTTGCTGACACTGCTAGTAACAGACTTATGAAACAGGTAGAATGGAGTTGCAGAGAAAATAGCTAAATTTTATGCCCAGAATTGATATTTAGATTTTGTTTGTTAGACTAGGTAAAAGCTTTAATGTTGTATAGATAGTGACCCCGATTCTGACAGGCCAAACTTACTAAACTAACCTAATTTGACAGTTCTAAAATTGTCTTCTCTATTTTTGTTATCAAAAGTAAGAAAAGGATGGATATAATTTTAGGAAATTTTAGTTTAATCCGAATTTTCCGACTCGCACAAGGCCGATTTTTTAAATCAAGAATGCATGAATTGACATAGCGGATAGCATGGAAAGAGACGTATTTAATAGTTTTTTTTTAATCTGTGAAATAAAAACTTTTGCTACAATTTAACATTTTTGCGTCCATTCCGATACATATTGGTTTTCCTCGTATTATTTTTATAATTTTGCAACAAGATATTTCAAGCTTCTGTGGTTTCTTCTTTTGATATTCGCATAGAAATCACTTAATAATTCGTTAGCAACTTAAAATTGAAATGACTTTTTATTTAATTCACTGAATGGTATAAACATATTTTTTTTAAATTATTCTAAGCTCTCTATTATTCAAATTTACTATTAAATATTACAATATTGTCTTGAAAATTCTCAGTTATCTTTATGGATATACAATTTTTTAGTCGACTGCGAAAGAAAGAGGGTTATATTTTTCGAGTGTATGTAATTACCTATGTCTTTAGCACGCCTAGAGCCTAAACGGCTTGTCTTATTTTTATGTGAGTAGTCTCAATAGATTCATCTTAGCTGTATCCCGCGATTTCACTACTTAGTACACGTGGGTCTAAGATCTTGCATTCGGGTTTTTTGAAATCACTTCTTACTTATTAGTTTTATTCAAATTAGTTTGCTTATACAAAGTACTTTAGTAATTAATTAATTACTAAAGTACTCAGGACCGTAATTTTTAAATTAAAATATATCTAATATTTATCTAATAATAATAAACAATTATCCAACGCTAATAGCTCCCTCACAAAATATATAATTTTTAAGCATTTTTTTTTTGTTTTAAATACATTAACCCACAAATTGAATATATCTCATGCCTTGAGTATATTGTAAATGAATAAGCAATAGTTGCACTATGTGAGGTAAAATCCCACAAAATAATCTCACCGACATTGAAACACCATGAGTCACGACTAAGGGTCAACGTGGTAAAATCATCCATCAGCTTGACGGACAGACAGACAGACTGACATACTATAACACATCTATGCATTAATAATTAACCTTGATTAATAATATTTCGGAGAATGGTTTTGATTTTGCGTTACCGAGATATGACAGGGGCAGTCTTTCGAATTTTTGCAAAAAAGTATTTGATTAATTTGAAAATGATTAATTAGTTATGATTCATTGTAAAATTAGTTGTAAAGTTATTTCGTGTATTATTATTACCTAAATAGTATCTAAAAACACATTTCCAAGAAATATTTTGTTATACGAACAATCATTTTTAAGTGGTACGATGACCAAAAATGAGCAGATCAAAGCAATTTTAGGACAGATTTCGTTTTTCTTAATAATTGTACAACGTGTTACAATACTTACAACATTAGTCTACCAACTAAAGTGAACGCATTATAGAAAAAAAATCGAAAATTCCGCGATCGCGATCTGTCAAGTTGTATGGAGGAACGCTATATTTCTTCTAGAATTTTGCAATATTTAGTTCTCCGATTTGTTAACTTTGATAAGTAGACCAAGGCCCAAGACAAGTTGGACATTTATTGCTAGATCAAAACTAGCAAATAATACGAGCACAAATAATTGCTCATAAAAATTAATAAAACACAAAATAATGTTAAATTTTTATACCAAACAAATACTGTTAGAGAAATATTTTATATTTGAATAGAAAGCACAAGTCTCCAGAACGACACTCAAAAGATCGTTATCACAGGCCAAAGATCATTAATGAGTGGTTACAGAAGGGTGGCCGTCCAATAAATAATGATAACCCGGGTTATTCATTACCTAATCACGCCAATCATCTGAGAGGGACTCGGTGATTGATGGAGGAAGTACCTTCGATGTGATTCGACCATCGCTTCTGGGAACGAGACTTGGTAACTGCTTAATGCATATCAAGTGCATTATTCTTCGATTTTGAATAATGTTTTCCTGCTTTCATTAGACGGAGTGTGATTTTTAATGATTTTGTACTTGTTATTTGCAAAAAATGTAATCATTATGCATTTAATATTGGCATTAGATCGCACTTCGAGAATCCATATTTTCATTTTAAAACTATATAATCTTGGTTTTTTAAGTTTTGATCTAATCACACTAGTCTTACTAATGTACCTATAATAAAAGTGAAAGTTTGCATAAGTGTGTGTTTATTCTTTATTACTCTTTCACGCTCAAACGGATTTAGATGAAATTTGGCACCAAGATAGCTTCTCGAATAATATATAGGCAAATTTCATCCCGAAATTACGCAGAATTTCTATGGGATAACCTCACTTACTCAGGTGACACCACGGAGTGCAGCTAGTGTATAGGTACCTATCATACTCCTGACAATGAGTAAAAAAATTACACGCGATAAAAACACAATTCCAAAACTCAGCAGCTAAATTACGTGCTATTTCTTACGAAATGCCTTAATTTATGTCATCGAAATGTACTTCCTCCAATCACAAAACGTTAAAAATAAGAATCCCTGAAACACCCACCATATATCCCCTACAGTGGGGAAGGTAAACAGAAAAAAATATTTTTATAATTCATATTACGATCAACAGTAGAATTTTTTTTAATATTGGTCTATTTTATACTAATTATATTTCATAAAATACGCACAAGTTTCTACATATTTATGAAAATTATGTTTTTTACCAAATCCAAAACTTTATTTGCAGAAACTTATTACGATAAAACTAGTTCATTTCAGAATCCTTACGTTTATGTTGTTTTGGTAGCTATGTCTCATTCCTGAGTAGGTTAAACTAGTCTAACTGTAGTAAGAAAATTATTAATAGTATATAAGTACACATAAAAAGCCGATAAAATTATATAAGCTATTGTGATAATAGCGAATTTCTTGTTTGAAAAAATTGTTCAAAAACCCTCGCTGCCGACACTGAGATAGTTTATGTTTTTCTCCCAATATCCCCCCTAGGGGGATAGTTAGAAGATATAACCGGATTTTTTTCCCAAACGAGTAAAGAAGCCGCTTCGGTAATACTTTGATGACAGGTGTGTATGCACCGTTACGCTCCTTGCATCTGTCTTAACGTATTATTTAACAGACATGCATTTATTTTTTATCGAAATATGGGTACTTGAGTTTGGCTGCTTTAAATTACTACGGATTAAATTATACAGGCACTGTTTGACAAAATTAGTAGGAAAAAAAGCTTTATAACAAGACTAGCTGTGCTCCGCGGTTTCACTCGCTTAGTTTTCTATTATACTATCGAGATAATCCAATGGGGAACTATTTTTTTTGAAGTCGGTTAAAAGTATCCTATGTCCTTTCCTGGGGTCCAATCTACCTGTGTATCAAATTTAATTCAGATCGGTTCAGTGTTCAGATCAGACAGACAGAGTTACTTTCATATTTATAATATTAGTTAGATAGTCCAGATCAGACAGACAGACAGAGTTGCTTTCATATTTATAATATTAGTTAGGATTATAAATAGATTGTGTATACAGGGTTGTTGGAGTGTACTAAGCCGAAAGGGGTCCTACAATGAAAGTATATTGACTTCCTTTCGGCTTAGAACAGCCTTATCAATACCCCGTATATACCTAGGTACGTATGATTGTTAATAATGTTAAATTATAAAAGCGGACAAGCAATTAAATGCCGCTAACATACACGGCACGCTGCATTCTGATGGCGGAGCATTTGGATTATCTATAGATTTAAAGTTGTCTATAAGTAATCCGTCTGGTATTTTTTGCTGACGTTAGTCATTTCGCTTTTCTTTAAACATCAACTTGCCCAGTAGTCAGCATACTTAACCACTATAATAATTAATAACCCGATCAAAAAATAATTGAATTTTTCACTTTCAGTATATTTTTTCCTTCCATTTTCATACAATCTCTAAATTCTTTTGTATAAATTATACTAAATATTCAAATAACAACAAAAATGTAAATACAATAATATGAAAGGCTGCAAACATTTAGTGAATTACATTTGTTGAAATAGGTTCTTATTCAGTTTAAATGTAAACACATAGATTAGTACAAACTGTGCACTCGCACGATGCATTACTGTAAAGAGTTCTTCAAACTAAATGTTCGAACCATTTCTGTGGAGATATGTTGAGATGTGCAGCACATCTGGTAACACATCGAGGATTATGGTGTTCATCTAATATTAAAAATAATTTTAAATTATCTTTTGCTTACAAGTGCTTTGTTGCGAGACGAAATATTACACCCACAATGAAGATGTAGCTATGATCTTTATTCAACTATGTGTACTGATTTAAAGTGTCTTTTTCCTCAATAAACGGCAAGTGCCTTTATTACCTAAAACAAAATGATAGCAGTAAGATTACCTATAAACCATTTAAGATAAAAGACTGGAATCAAGCAGATGTTTCGATATTTTCGGCACCAAAATCTGATCAAAAAGATGATCGTAGTGAACGCGAGTGATAATTAATTATCAATACATACCTACGTGGAGTAAACTTCGATAATAATAAGTAACCCAGTGTGCAAACAGTCTAAATTTCACTTGAAACTAAATGCTTACATTCCGCTATATAGGTTAAGGAGTAGCTTACTGTATGAAAACGCATAAAAGCGTTGGTAGGCCGTCACGCGAACTGAGCACGCGAGGTACCGGCTCGCTGTTACGAATATCACGATTATCATAAATACAAAAGTAAATAGTAAAGTAAAGTAACTTATATATATAAAATATCTTAAAGTAAATCCTGATTAAATGACTGATATACGCTAGGTATCATGCAGAGGCTCTGCAACCTGTGCAAAGCCCTGAACCATGACATGAAATTTGAAGGGTGTATTCATTATAGGGTATAGGGGTGTGTTATGGGGGTCAAATGGGAGTTCAAAATTTTACTTAAATGTTTAATTGTGTTCAAAAAGTTCAAGGTCAACTTCTTTTATTTTATGTCGCGTGCAAAACCGTGACTGACAGCTAAAATAGCTGCTTGTACAATAACTAATGCTAAGGCCGTGTTTGCTTCAAGTAGTTATTATTCAATTAATTTATTGCAGTCTTTATGTCATCTGATCAATAAGGTGTACATTTGTAACATTATTCAATAGTCAAATTCAGGAAACGAATATATATAGTACTATTTTATAATATCTGCAAGTAATATTAAAATTAAGTACTATCTTGTAAGCCTGGCTAGTATTTAAATGGGTGCTAGTGGATGAGTATTATTCATCAATAAGCGCTATGATAGGACAATAGAATTATATTTTCCGGGACTCGTATTAAAATATTGATGCATAGATGTATACTAAAATATATTATTAACCGGGAGCATCCTTAATAGTTTAAGAAGTTACTTAAGAATAAATTACGTAAGAGCCCTCTTTGTATGGAGCATCTCGGCTCCATACAAACTGAGCGCACCTTGTCGTCGCAGTGACATGTAAAAGTACTATTATATAACTGATTAAAATGATATAGTCAACGATTTCAAAAATATCTATGTTTATATTTATTGATGACATGTTAGATATTACATTGGTATAAAGTATCGTAAAAATAAAGTTGTGTTAAAAAGAGATATATATGTATATAAACAAATAACATATAAAACAAAAAAAATATATTAAAAATACAAAAAAAATAACAAACTAGTTCTACACAAATTATATATATATATATATAATTTGTATAGAACTTGTTTTGAACCATATTTGGAAGAAAATTGAATTATAGAAAAAAATACCTGGTTACGGTACGGTACAAGTAATTGCGTATCCACCGACTGTACTGAATAACCGAGTGGTTACTCGGGTATATTTTTTTCATAATTTAATTTTCTTCCTAAAATTCTTCTTTATTATACTCAATTTTTATCCACCGACTGTATTAAATTTTTTTTAATGATTAATTTTGAAATAAAATATACCGCCGTTGGATACGCAATTACTTGTTACAAAGAGTTCGTCCCAGCGAGGCCGCACCGCCCGAGCGCCTCCAGACATAATGAAAGCTTTGCCGGCATATATTTTCTATGCAATTATGTACACAACACACTGTTCCACATTTTAACTCTAAATATTTTAATTAATTCAAACTTACAGGCTTTTGGTTTATTATCTCGGCTGTGGGTTTTTGTTGTGCATTTTAAAGACCGCGGTTCTGTTTTATATCTCGACGTGAAACGAAACGTTGTGGTGAATTAAGAGCTGCAATAAACGAATGGGCATTATATAGCATGAAGTAGGCACTGAATATTTCATTCCGGTTGATGTTTCATACCGTTCAAATTATTACACGGTAATATTTTTAGGAGTGTTTTAAACTTACAGTGTAGAAGCGTAGATAATCCAAGCGTTACTTTTTCATAATTTTCTTATCGGCGGAGTGGTGTGGAGTGTTTTGCCCTTTTACAATACAATATTTCTTTATTGCACACCAAAAACAAAATATAAACAATGAAATACAAACAATAACAAAACATCGGTAGTGCATTGGGCGGCCTTATCGCCTAAAGCAATTTCTTATAGGCAACCTTGGGATGGATGGAACAGTCACGTCGGTGGTGCATCAATAGCAAAAATGAAAAAGGCATAGTACAAATACTGTACCGCAAAAACAACATTTGCTGATGAGAGAATCTTTGACGAGAGATCTTCTAAAGATATCCGATGATATTATTAGAGTGCAGCCAGATTAGTTGAATTGTACTGACTAGTGCTGGAAGGTGAGCTCCTCGATCTTTAAACAATCCTACTGGCCCTAGACTAAGCTTTTTTAACCCATACAAAGGTCTGTAACTTGGCCTGCTATTAAAATCTGACTCCAATACAAACACATAGGACCCATAATTTAAATTATGTTAATAACGTCCAAGAGTTACGAGAGAACAGATGCACATACATTATTAGTAGCGTAGTTACAAAATTTTCTGAAGTCGCTTACAAAGTATCCTATGTTCTTTCCCGTGGTCCAATCTACCTGCGAATCAAATTTCATCTAGATCGGTTCAGTGGTTTTGGCATGAAAGCGAGACGGACAGGCAGATAGACAGACAGAGTTACTTTCGCATTTACAATAAAACAATATATTAGAGTGAAGGTAAGCGGCACGTTAGTATTTGCTACGATTGCTTTATTGCGTCAGTGCTCGGCTGAAGGCATTATTCAAATGGCGACTATCTATCAATGTCTCCCCACTATTACGCCACGCCGCCACGCCGCCGCGCCGTCCGTTGCAGGTGGAACTTTTTTAAGTAGAATGTAGGTAAAAGGTGCTTTAAAACAAAACCAAGGGGTTTTGTTTTGTTGGTTGTGGAACTCGTGGTATTTTGGCACGAACAGATAAACCACTGATACCCAAATAACCGATGGGGAAGAAAGTTTTTTGAGTGGCGACCACGAACTGGATCAGTCACGGTCAGTCAGATATGGCGGTGTAAGGTGTATGCAGAACGGATTTTTTTGTATTTTATTAGAGGGATTAGCAAAATACTGTGTTTTTTAATGTACAGTCTAGGTGACATTCTTGCAGAAGAAACATGGGCTTAATATGACACGAGCTGAAAGATGCAGCGTAAGTAGGTCTTCCACTAGGTAGACTGACGACGTAGTAAAATATACTTGTGACCAGTGGATGCAATTGACAGCTTGTCGTTCGGAATTGCGTTCTAAGGGGGAGGCCTATGTTCAGCAGTGGACGTCTTCTGTCTGATGATGACCAAAACTACTACTTAACTGCATCTTTTCAAGCCATGATTGAATTGACTATTTTTAGATGAACGTGATTTATCTTAGGCCATTGTCTTTTTGTAGTAGGCAAAGTCAATCCTAGGTAAAGACGAAGGCAACTGTTGTAGGTTCAGCGTCTGAGGGCCGCAGTGACTTACAAAGTGAAGTCATAATTGTCATAGCAATATTAATGTCATAACCGATTAACAAGTTATTTTTTTATATCATAAATAATAGGGTTGTGCTTGGCTGTAACTCGCTTGATGTGGAGCGTCTATGCAATACATCAGGTGATATAAATCGATAGAAGTGAATCGGTTTCTTCTAGGCGACGCTTGCCTAGAGGAAATTGATTGACTCGTGTTTTGAAAAGATTTTTCAGTTGCCTGAAAACAGAATTCCACCGAACAGGTGGGTGCCACAAAAGCCGTTAACATCTACATCTGTTCAATAAAGCGCACATGATTCAATTCAGAACTGTTCCACATTCATGTTCTTTTCAAATTCAAATTTCGAATTCGCAACGAACAACAGCGAACGACAACACTGGCCGCTTCAATAGTGACGTAAATCGAGCCATTCGAATCGATTATTCAGATGAGCTGTCTATCTGATTGTAACCGATCTTGTGAATGAGAGCGTCTCATTCGTTCCGTGAAGGGTAGTGAGTGAACGAATGACCAATTCGTTGTTAGGTCGTAATTGAAATGATAAGTTGCTTGTTTGGATATAATAGAAATGCGTGGCTATTGTTTACTAAATGTCTCGCTGCCCTAATATGCTTAGGTCAAAAGTGAAGCCGGAAATGGTCGGCAAATGTCAGCCGAGTGGATATTGCCTTAAAATTGTCATAACAACAATTTATTACGGAGGTTTGTCATTCTCGAAAAATGTTACACCAAACAAAGTCAGTAAATTTTTATGATCTTTATTTTCATGCAACGTTTTTTTTGTCTTGTCTTGCAGATTCTTAATACAGAATAAATAATACAAGGACTATATTAGTACTACTATTGAAATATTAACCAATTGGTACAAATAATGATGAGAAAAATCTCCCATGAACGGAATAAAATGGACATTTGAATCGTGTATTAGCTGTGATACACCATCAAACGGCCGAGCGGTTAGATCCCATTAGGATAATGGTGGACGTACCACAGGAGAATAACATGAGCGTGCAAACTTTCAAAACCTTACCTATAGGTTTTTATTTTTGTATTTTTTCCTTCCTAACTAAGTGTAGATCAATGTTGTCTGTTATCAGCAGAAAAGATAAATTTGATATATATCAAAGTCAAACTACCCAAGTTCTAAAAATATTTATATTTTTAAACTATTTCTGCTACTAAAATAGTTAATTTAATTTATAGTAACAATTAAAAAGTAAAAACGTAAAAAGTTACACGATATATTACGTACAAATGCTTGCTTAACTTATTTGTTTAATTTAAGCGACCAGCATTGTCACTTTCAAATGTGTAATTAATATTGTCTGATTCGTAACAACGCGTCTTCTTAGTTTTGTTTTTCTTCTTCTGTTTATTAGTTTTGCTGTGCACATAGTTGACTAATGACAGCACGCGTTTGTAGCCCTTTCATTCACTCATTCGCATTCCATTCACTCGCCGGCGCGCTATTTACGACTGCACTCGTACAGCCGGAATAGAACTGTGTAAAACTGCTGGCGGTGAATCAACTGAAGTGATCCGTTTTGTTGATATACCTACGCTTTTGTAAGCTTATGTTCTATTATAGTTTGCTTTCAGTGATTATATAGTAGGGTAATTGATGAAGTGTAGAAAGTAAAGAGCGAGCTATACTATATTATTTTAGACAAATTCGAGAAAATTGAGAAACAAAATCATCTTTTCAAAACTTTTTTCGGCATCATAGTTTTAATTGCTTCAAACAATTTTGTAAACGCTTCTGTAACTCTTATAACTCACGTTAAATTCCAAAAAAATATATATTAATCCATATTAATAATTAATTAGCAAGTAATTAAACTCGCATGAATTCGTTGCTACTGAACACAAAATAAGGAGTCAGTTTTAAAACGAATGATTCCGTATTTAGCGCCAGGCCCGGCATCACCGCCAACCATCAAATTGGATCCATAAGCGAACCACACTCCCACAACACAATTCACAGAACTAAAACAAACACGAGGTAAAATAAACCTTTTATTCAACACAATAAAATCGATTTAAGATCTACGCACCGTTGCTCCGAACGATCGTAAATTTGAAGAGGCACTAGCCTTTTCAAAACCAACTTTAGATCGTACATATTTAGAAATAGCTGAAATATGGGTAGAGTTTTACTTTACAACGGTTTTCTGTATTTCTATTTGGATAAGGTTTAGATTCCTGTGAACATTGGAGTCGATAAGCCAATAGTCTTAGTTTTTCCAGCTTTTTTCGCTGGGATTTTAGCCGGATGAGTTCTGGTGCTAGGAATCCGAGCTAATATTTGGTTTTAGCACAATGCTTCACTTTTTGCGCTGGATTTTGTAACGTGTAAGCCACTCGGAGTTTTCAGGTGCCCTATATCACTTGCATGCCAGTTTTCACGAAATTCATTTAACTCTGTATCGGATGATTTTACAACAAAACATCAAACTGTAGCTATAACTTTTTGATTGATTGCCTTTGAAATTTTGTAGCACTTCGAAAAATTCAAACATTTTCAAATGACCGGAGTTGTATGAGATGTAGAATTGCATTTTTGTTTGTTCAGCGGAGTCATCTGAAATGAAAAATAAAATTCCTAGATAATTGAATTAGTTACCGTTTTATATAAAAGTGGATTACTTACATTACAAGTATATTATTATAGGATAATAAATAACTAAAGTCACGATTATCAAGTCTAAGCAACGCTACAAAAATGTGTTAATTTCTTAGACGAGAACAGCTACTATGACTGATCTATTTGAATCTAAAGATTATTTCAATGGGTATATCAGCGCTTATTTTAAAATATACTTGCATCTTAGCCTTTTTCTACTTATATATTATATAATGTATATTTATTTAAAGATACTTTTATTTGTCTAGTAAAATTTAATTGCTACCAAGTTTTATAAGCAAGTTGTTTAGATTGATAACTTTTAGGTACAATAAGGTTAGAATAAGTCTTGACTTATTCTATTGAAGTAGTCAAGATTTTCGAGATAAAAACCAAACAGTCTCCTATTTCTAATCCTAAGGCCGCCGTTTGTTGCACGTAATCATAAGTTTTATTAAGTTTATTGTATTATTTATATGTGCATACAATAAAGAGTTTTCTATTCTATTCTATTCTATTCTATTCTATTGATTACAATCGTATGTAAGCAATGTTAACAGATGATGTTATATTACATCAAATCACTCAAAATTATATTAGTTTACATGTAAAATCAGAGTTTTACGTAATCTAAGGTCGGTTCCTCGGTCCCGAAACAATGAGGTCACCTGCCCATCCTAAACCGCGGCTGGATCCTATACAACCCGGCGACAATAGAGGCTTTGCAACTTATGTGGAGATAAGCCGCCGGGATATTAACATTGTGTTTATCAAATTGTGTGATTAGTGTGAAATTGGGATTTGCTTCGGTATTTCGCTAAGTAAAAGGTTACGTAGATAATTATCGATTTAAAAAAGCATTACCGGCTTTAAAGAGAAAATTAATGATATTCAAATAATATTTATTAATTTACGAATTAATTACCACATGCTTAAATGATGAAGGAAAACCTGCTTGTCGAAGAAGGTTAATAACTTTCAAAGATAAGTAAAGTCCCCAACCCGCAATTTGGTCAGCGTGGTGGACTATGACCGACACTCTCTTCATAGTGAAGACGCCTTGCCCAGCAGTGGGATGCTAAGTATGAGTTGATACGAATATCTATTAGTGAAAACTTTTGACCATTAGAGGTCTCGAAAAATAATCATCACTATTCTCAAGACCACATAAAAAATATGTAAGCTTGTAGCGATGATGACCGAGTGGTTAGTGGAATCAATTGTCGTGCGAGAGGTCCGAGGTTTGATCCCACGAAACATGCAAAAAGAGCCTGAGCTACTGGTGAAGGAAAACATCACGAAAAAACCATACCCTAGGGTGTTTTCCAACGCTTGCCTGGCTAGCTAAAACTCTCAAGTTGAGAAATCTGACGCCAAGCATTTAACGGTGTGTTTCAGCAGGCTTCCTTGAGAGTCAATGTATTTTGGACTAGGCATGCTCCATATAGGGCCACAGTGTTGCTGACTTCTGTGGTCGTGCGAACTTGTGGTTAAATTCGTTTTTGGAAAGGTTGAAAAAAAATGCATACATAAGAAATAGAACATGAATAATGGATGGAGTTTTTTTAAAGTATGATAACAATCGAAACTTGTTTTTTTATAATACGTCCAAAATTAAAGTAAATGTATTGATGCCATCTGTATTTAATTTGCAATAAAAACTGCATCACAGTTGAAGACAGTATGTCCCTACCAATTGCAACTGAATGGTTTTACAAAGATAAAGTACCAAATAGCTTTACACTTAATCTCAAAGTAACCGAACAAGAAGTGTTCCTTAAATTTAGATGGTAGGTTCCTATTGTAACTGGGACGTGGAAACAATAGGCGCAGATGGATCGTGCTTGGGTCGCGCATGCGTTGTAAATTATAACCTGAGCCTGACGAAGTGGCTGACTTACGAGCACATGAAGCCAGAGAGAAACAGAAACCGATACAAAATGTACTTACTTGGTAGTAATTGAAATGTTAGTCCATTTCAATAAACAAAATGACTCACTACAACAAAATAAATATAGCAGAACTATTACCTATAGACCATTTAAGATCAACAGATAATCCAAATGCTTCAATCCACCACCAGAGAGCAGCGTGCCCATGATGCTAGCCGCATTATCACGCTGAATGGCAATGCTTATACGTTGGGCCAGATAAAAACCGGCATCTGGTCACGCGTCAAATCGATCAAACGATCCGATAAGTTTTGGAAAATAAGATGAGCTCCCGGTCCCCACGGCCCTAAAGTCTCGACTATAAATGGCTCAAATATATAACCTCTATCGAATTACAATTTACCTAAAAACGAATAATTTTAATTCTGTTACATAGTATTGATTTCGTTTTCCTTCATTTATTTGCATTTTCAGAGTCTGAAACTTGTCTTTTCTCTCCGTGTGTCTAATAATTTCCCGTTTCAATTGTTTATTGTGTAAGACTATGGATGTTTTGTCGGAAATCAATATTGTATTATTATAATTAAAAGTTCTGTGAACTGTTGATCTCGCGAAAATAAATTTAAGTTATGTTACCGCAAGCGTTTATCAATTATATAATTGATAAACCCTTGCGGTTATATTATTTTTGAAATCAGTCTGTCAGTAATGCTCCGTATTTAGTGCTTAATATCGATTTCTTTAGACCTTGAATATCCATTTTAGCCTCCAAAAAAAAGCATTTGGATCTACATGTAATTTTTTTTTGTTTTTGTCTCGGTAATGTTTTCTGTTGCATATAAATATATTTCTATTTACTATTTTATATTAAAAACTTGCAACAAAAATTAATAATTTGCTAGATTGGCGCCAATGTGTATTATCATTTTTTATTTTATTTTTGATGCATGTACATCAGCCTTTCACACTGCAGAGCAAAGGTCTCTCTCCTCTCTCTCCAATATTGACGCTTTTGAGGCCCAGTTCGTGACAAAAATATTGCAGAGTTTGGTGGTCAATCCTAGTTTTGTTAAATTTTTAAATGTTTTATCTTTTAATGAGAATAAATACAAGTTTCTATGCTTAGCACTTTTCAGTCTCTACTTTTCAATTTTCTTATTTACCTCATCCATCCGTAGTCTCTTATTATCGTAGCTCCGACATAACGAAGGCGAGAAACAAAGCATGCAAGATGCAAGTCTAGCGCAATTCTAACGCATAAATCTGTGGCCCTAGACGAGACGCCTCAGGGCCTCTGGCGCTCGGAGGGCCGGACGCTGAACTTGGAGGAAACAGCCTCATGCTACATCAGACAAGCGTGACCCCTCGGAGGTCAATATTGTACCTAACATAGTGCCTAGGATATACTGGGTACGTTAACAGATTGTAGAGAGAAAAATCTTATTTGACTATATATGTTATACATAATATTATAGATTGTACAGCCATTGGTCAATTTGATTTGCTAAAGAAACCATTAATAACCATTTGTTGCTCTTCCGTTCGTTGATAATATTGGATATCTTATTTTATACAAATATCTTTATTTATGAATGCAAATCAATGTAATTGCGGGATCAAATATTTGCAATTTTGACCTCCTACATACTTAGATACTACTTTGCTTCTACATTAAATAATATATTAAACAGCATAAGCTTAAATTGGCTCTAATTCTATTTAACAAATTTCTAAATAAATATCTGAAAGTACCCGTACCCCTAGCCAATCAGCATTTTTTCCACGTCTCTACCCTTACCTGGGTGAAATGCATTGCAGCAAATAGCCAGGTTTACCCGCACATCGGGCGCCGGCCGACCGCAACGCCCCCTGGGTCTCGTATGGACTTTAAAAATGTATCAAGTGCACCAGATATACACATAACAAACTGATATTGAGTTTATTTGGTTAAAGTTCTGCCAGAGACTTACCTTGCGCTAAACATATTTGAACGCGTCATTTTGTTTGTAATAATATTTTTGTGGAAATTGTGGAGAAATTGCAGACTTCATAGCATTCTCTCACAATTATATTTTTGAACTTTTTCAACGATTACATTATGTACGTGAGAAAACTCATATCAGGGGACAAAATCAGTCAAATATTTTATGTAAGTAGCGAAAGATAAAAAGCTCTATTTATTACTTGTACAGAAAAATTCGAATTCTGAATTTCTTTGTCAGCAATTTAGACCATTATTGCCTGACGCAATGAAAGAGTCTTTCTAGAAAGGATATTCTCTACCGGGTACCTTACAGATCAAACACTAAAAGCAGAACTCAAGCACGACCCAACTTCCAGCATTACGTACTTGTACTTTTACGAGTATGGCGTTCAAACAATTTTACTGGCAACCCTGGCTATAAGCTGTAAAACAGCGCCTATTTGGGGTGGTCAAGAGATTTACTGCACTTCAATTGGCAGCCCTAATAGACGTATATTACACTGCCGGTGGATTTATTGACTATATTTCTTTTGTTTTTCAGAATTTACAGCCGCAGGTAAGTATTTAGAGGTAAGGAGGCTTTTTAGTGCTGGAAGGTGCGATTGTGAAGTTATTTGCTGGTTAAAGTTGCATTTGTAGGCACTTACGATGTCAAATCTTAAATGTTACTGTGTATCAATGGATACATGTGTAAATGTATGAGTTTGATTCGTGGGTACAAACAATGCCTTGAGGTGTTTAACGGTGTATAAGCAGGAACGTAAGTCAAAAGCATGTATTAGTTGGAGTAACAAATTTCGATAACTTACTTCGGAGTTAATGACTAGCCTAAGCATGTTGAAAAAAAAATACTAGATATATGAAAAAAATAAGTTGTTGTTAAAAGACTAGGCTCTTTTAGCAAATAACAAATAACGTTAGCAAGTAACGAATAATGAAAATAGCAAACGTAATTGAATAATTTGTTATATAAAACATTAAAAAAAGTAGTGTAATCCTCCGTAGAACGTTGTTTGTTTTTTTTCTCTAGTAGATTTTTGATTAATTAGAAAAATAACAGTTAGAACTATGTTTAAAAATGTTTTTGTGATAATTTAAAGATAATCTCTGATCCAAATGATACTCTCTGGTACCAAAAAACAGCATACTAAATCTGTAAGCGGCATTGCAGAAGTAATAATTTAGTAACTCAGCGGTAATATCCCGCCTATAAGAAAGATAAAATATAAAATACCTAACCAAGGTCTGTCCTAAAACTTTCAACTATACTTCTCAACCTAAAACCACAATGCTGACAGTAACAAATTATTATTTTGATAAGACAGAGGCTAAAACTTACTGAAGTCTTATTATAATATTTGTTTTTGTTCAAATCCTCGGTCTCACGATATGTATTAGTTTGAGAAGATTCAACTAATCTTTTATTTAACTGATGAACATAATTTATCTCAGAAATATTACATTTCCAGATGTGACGGGAGATATTATAATCTGTCTCTCGGCTGCATAAATATTTATTTAAGTTTTAATCTCAGCTGTAAGAGGTCGCTACAACGAAAGGTAAGATGGCGACTTGTTATTACAAGTTTTTGGTTTTTTATGTTGTAATTTTAATTCAAATTGATAATCCAGAATCCAGAATAATGTTATTTATTAAACTTTGAAAGAAACTACGATACTATTATCGTAGTTTTCTAATATAGGTTACAAATCTAAAATTGGCTTATTTTATTATGATAGCGTTCCCAAAAAAAAGTATTAAACGTGATAAGTATTTAGGTGTTTAGAAAGGAATCGATTCATACTAACTGCAGCTAACTACTTTAAAATTTTTGATATTTAGATTTAAGATTAATTTAATTTTTAATTTCCTAGATAGCATCGTGTCGTCCATGCCATTTTATTGGCATTAAACTAGAATACAGCCCAAACACTCCAATCTTTTAAATCGATGCCCCAAGGTAAGGTTAATACCTTAATAGCATACCAAAACCCTATAAGATCCCTCTACTCCGATATGTGATACCTATTGAACACCTATACACGTACATACACTCGTTTACTAAAGATTTACGCAACAGATAGATCTCAATGGAACCCTTTTCAGTCGCTTTATGTTCCTAATTCTTTCCATCTGAACCCAAAACGCAACAAACGCCATTTAAAAACCCTACTGATACAACTCTATTCGACTGTGTATCGAATTCTAAATCAACAAATTTACAGAATTACTCTCTAATGCTAAAATAGATCTTCTGCTAACGTGATAAGGCTTACATTGATAAATTTTGAATGCAAATGGAAATTAGCTTACGTGTACGTTCAAAAGTTAGAATGCCGGTTTAGGCCATTTTTCTCTCTTACCAAAGCGTGGAAATTCAGACGCTCTAAATATATTTACTGAAATGTATCCAACTTAATAGCTTTGGAAAATATAAGTACTTACCTAAAAACTTATATTTTAATACGAAAATAAAATTAAATAATTTTTTTAAGTACATTGAATATGTTGATACATAAATTTGGATAGATAAACAAATTAGTAAAAGTATTTCATGAATATGTGCAATAATAAACTGACTGAAAATCCTTATCACCTTAAAATATAAAATAGCAAAAACAACGATCTTTTGTTTTCAAGTTCGAAAAGAAAATGAACATACGTGGATGGCACTCTATAATAATTTAATTCTTCCGACCGGCGCGGCGGTCACTTGGGTTCGGTCAATTTAGCGCGTCAATTAAATCGAATTTCGAACGAATGAAGCACACTCGTTCGATTTCATTCAATCGCCGATTGTAATCGTTCGCGTTTTTTGCGCGTTCGCAATCCGAAATGTTATTTTTTTCAGAGCTGTGTAACGAGGAGAACGAAGTGGGTTGGTGTGCTGACTTTTTTCTTTTCATATGCCATAATAGGATTTTTAACTCGGATCGGCTAATGACAATTGGTATTAGCTTAGTCTGACTACTGTGACAAGCCAATGGGATAGAAATTCTGTCGGATAATGGTTTTTAAATGGCTTACACGGATAGCTTATTGCTTAATATCTATATATTTTCAGTACGTTTATGGAATTAGAATAATTAGCTAGTATAAATTATACCTAGGTACAACTCAGAGAGAGTTGTAGGTATAACAGAAAATTACGAACTGTTTTAAAGTCACTCCTAATACAAACTATGTGAGAGTTATTTTTATATAAAATATCACCGACGTGATTTTAGCAGGCGCCGTTAATTGTCAGTTATTTTATTTAAATATTTAATTTCGGGACCGATTTTGATAACATTTAAGTTAGACCACTTCAGAGGTTTACCTCGTGCCTAGAACAGGGATGCTATAGTACATATAAGTCTACACTATTCAACGAACTAGCCACAGAATATATGTAGGAGGAGGAAAGCCCGCTCCCTCACCCCTCCCCTTGACCGATGGTCCCAATTAGTGCTTGTAACGTTCCCACTAATCATTGGTGGTAAGATCGATAAGCCATGCCGAGATAAATGTCAGTCAGTCCGTTCGACAGATGGAACATTTTAGTATTTTGAATGAATGAAAGAATGAAATGAATGAATGAATTATTTTTGTTTGTAATAACCACAATAATTTATAATAAAAAATAAAAACGAGAGAAAAAAATAAATTCGATAGAAAATGTATTATAAGTATTTAAAAATTTCGATATAATTACGCACCAAACATTTTCAATTATTTTTAAACGTACCCAATCTCTTAATTTGTTCTTGTGTTTGGTAAAATAAAGAATTCATTAATTTATTCAACTATATTTTTAGTAGCCAAAGGGTCTAGGTGGCATTTTTTTGTATCTCTTTAACCATTTTATTTCTCATACTAAACACTTGCCTGTAGTAAAATTATTTAAAAATTAAACTATATAAATCACCAGACCAACCCACAGCAAATAACAACTACAAATTTAGCTGAACTACCGCCAAAAAGCTACATTATCCTATATTTGTAGGAGCGGCCTCAAATTGATGGAAATTCGAGACCAATCCCAGTAATTAAGGGAATTTATTCCCCATAGACCTACGTCTTGACCTACAGACGGAGCAAGTAAAGAATATGAATAGCGCAGAAGCATAACTAAACTAAAAAAATACTAGGCAAGTTTATATAGCTTAACTTTTTAACCGACTTCGAAACCATTAATATTTTTAACAGGAACTGAATTTAATGTGACATACAAATATATTTTTTTAATTATTTTTATTTACTTAATTAGGTTTGACTTTAGTGAGATGTATATAACATGTTAACGTTAACACAAGCCTTCAAGCTTCATATTTAATTTGTCGAATTTTTAATCTGTGATTTTCTTTGTGATTTCTCTCTCTACGGTTCTTCGTCGGCCATTACTTTTTCTTCTCTCGCCTCGTCAAATGGTAGAACATTACTACCATGAAATTCAAGAAGGAATTATAATCTACAAATTGTTTTTTATACAAGTCAAGCTTTTATTTTAAAGACCCTAAAATAGACATGATGCTCCCATTTTTTTGTTGGTAGCTTTACTTATAAAAATAGATATACAATTTTAAACAAAAAAATAATTATTCCGAAATGTTTGAAGAATCTGAGAATATAGTTTTTTTTTATTCTATCGAATAGCAGACTTCTTCTTTGTTGTCGGTTAAAAAGTGTCAACCGCCTTCAATTCGACATATATTATACAAGTTTTTAGTTATATTGATTTGGATTATCGCGATTTTATATCCCGCGTAATTAACCTTCTGACTATTTTTAATTCTGCGAGTGGATATAAGTTATTGCAAAGTTAGTTAGGTCACGGCATGGATACAAAAAAGCAACTTTATGATAATAATAACATTCTTTGGGGAATGTAAAAAGAGATAGCGTCAACATTGGTTATATGTCCTAATATTAAACTGTTTTTTTTTTTCGATTTTTTTAGTAGTCAGGGATATTTTTGTCTAGGGCTGCATTTGCTATAGAGAGGCGAAACATTAACATTTATTAAGGTTTCTGATACATACTCGTACAAAATCTTTAATGTGGTTGGCTTTTTATATTATAAAGTTTCCATAATCACTAGTAGCATATAGTAACTTATGTTAAAGTGTTATGGAAACATCCATCCGGACGAACTCTGAAGAATTTTAGGTAATAGTTCCAAATAATTAAAGCAACCTAAAATCATTCTGTATCTATTTAACTGGCACACAAAATAAGAGACGACAAGAAATTTGTCATTGTCATGTCATTTTAATGTTGGACCAGACACACAATAAAAATATTGCTAAAAAGCGATCTCTTTCAGGTAACCTTATATTATGTTAAAATTATGTTCAATAATTATTGGTTATACAAGAGTGCAATGTTGCTTATTAACTGCATGCTCACTTTTATTGACCGCGCTGCGTTCGTGATTCAAAAATAAGAAGATGAGCGTTAGCGAGGGAATTAATTAAAAGAACACGATGTAAGAAATCTTTGCACTCGAGTGCAATACTTAAATTTTCACCCCACCTCAGCTAGGAATTGGCTACATACGAAAAAAAATTAATAACTCATTTTAGTTTTTTCACTTATTTTTAACATACAGGTTTTAATAATATGACCAGAAACGATAATGGCGCGCGCAAAACAAATTAACAAAAAAGTACAGCAAAAAGGTTCCGAGTCTGAGTTTTTAACAAAATAAAAAAGGTTGTATAATGAATTCGGCAACATAGAGGTAAAAGTAAATAGGTTCAATGAGGGTTTTTAATTCACAAAATTAGTGCACACGATATTCTAAATTCAAATTTATTTTATCCTCTAACGGATAAAAACGGCTTTTGCACTCAGATATCGAATAGCAAAAATATTCTTTCCGAGATGGTGGGATCAAAAAGTATTTTTTAGTAAGGCAGATGTCTAATGTCTATCATTATAATTCTTGAAAACAAAAAGCCAAATAGATACAGTAAAATGTCAAGTTTGTTACAACTCAATACATAGATTGTTTACAAATAATAAAACACGAAACGACATGTAAATGTATCGGTCCATTTTCGGATTTGCGTCGGGAAAGCGGCTAATGGCTGCCATTCAGTAGGACACGCCTCAATAACAGCTTTTTTTCCTTAAAATGTAAAGTTCACAGAGTAAAAACAAATGGGTATTTTGTAACATGTTGTAGCCAATTTTTTAGCAACAATTGATCAAAAAATTTAAGTTGGTTTTACTTACGTTACATTATGATATATATTTTTTTCGTGTTAATTACTTTCCTTCATAATATATTAATTTTGTCACTTAAATTGTATTTTTTACGGGATACCCGATTTTATAAAGTTGCGATTGGATCGTGTTAGATTTGTTTCTGTTTAAAAGTTTTTAAAATAAAATAAATAATTGAGACGGGCTCCTATTATAACAATTGTAATTTTTGCTCGTTGTTATTAACAACAATAGACAAAAACAAAAAAAAATGTATAGACCAAAATGTTTTTTTTTTTGCTTTTTGCTCGAAGAGCCGATAACTCTTAGAACACCATCCAGTTGGTGGAGACCACGAACTGGATGGTGTTCTAAGAGGGAGGCCTATGTTTAGCAGTGGACATCTCCTGACTGATGATGATGGTGATGAGACAATAGTAAGGAACCAGCAGTTAATATTTAAATACATTTTATATCTATGTTCAAATATTGATTTACGTGTAGGTTGGTTTCTCGAAGTAGTAAAACAATCGAATATAGTATCATCTGGTTTTAAACCCAACATTAGGTAGGTAGTATGTAGTATGTAAATGAGCAGCGAGTGGGTCAGTTGTACCCTCGGTCTCGATTGAGAAATTAATTATGTGTCGAATGTGCTGCCATCTGCCGCATCAATATTCAATCCTACCAGGTCCAACCGCCCATTAAAACCTGACCCTTCCACGTCATTATAACAAGCAAAGTTTGATTACAGACGCTTAGTGTGGGAAAGGGTGAGAGCTCTGTGTATGCTGGCCGGGAATTAGCCAGACGATTTATCGGATATCGTATTATTGCACTGTCGTTTATTGTTATATTTTGGATTGGATTAGCTACCAGTCGATGATGTGATGATGGATCATGCAATTAATACTGACATTACTCATTATCACAAATCCTTACCTAACCTCGTGTGTCAGTAAAGGTCTCCTCTTGCGCGCGCTATCCTTCCGGTCCTGTGCTAATGTCGTCCAAATATATCCTACCTGCCTTGGCACATATTTCTTCCTACTAGTAGATGGTCTGCCTAGTAGTTTTTTCTTGAATGACGTCAGTGACGTCATTCAATAGCGAGGCCCCAGAGAACCTCATTCTTGTAATTTCTTGTTCGAATGAATTCATCACTCGCTAATGACATCACTTAAACGATATCTGGTGTGCCCAAGTCTGTTATTCGAATTGTCTCAGAATTACGATTGCATTGTGTCATGATGGCCGATTTGACATATAATATTTCAAAATTAGTAAACACAATGTTAACAGACTAAGAAATTTGACAAAAACGACCATAACTCCGCAATGCAATCGCAATAATTCTGAAACAATCCAAATGTAAGATTTAGAAAACTGGCTTTAAAAGCTTAAATTGTTTTAAATACAATATGGTTATGGAAAAACAAATACAGGTATATTTTTTTTATCATTACGTGTGGGTACACAATTAGTAGATAAGCTTAGAAACGTGAATGCTACTCAAAAGTATGACAAAGCGCATGCTCATTGCCACCTCAAAGCAGATTTTATACAGGTTCACTCTAGCAAATGCTTCACTTACTTAGTCATTTGTAAACTTTTTCCTGTACATTTACACTATTTACCCGATAGAAATTTGCTTTCGAATACAAAGAAGTATTTACCATCTCATTAGTAGTAGTAAAGAGTAAGAACAATGACTAACACTGACTTACATCATCTGTGGTCAAACTGTACTATTAGATCCTTGTTTACCGATATCACTGACAGTTGATTCTGACTCATTGTGGTTGACATACTAAACTGTGCCACACAGCGAGTCGATCTATGCGAAGCTATCTATTTTATATCAACTTTTTCTTCTAACTATTTGCATATGTTGAGAGTTCAACCGTTGACCTATTTTTGAATTTACTATTATTTTATTTGTTCGGTTAATAATGGAGGTGCATGCCTGAACCTTGGATCAAACCCGCACCTTTCGTTTCGTAAAGCAAGTTACTGACTTAGATTACGTTTTGACGTTTTGCAATCTTTCGTTAAATCCCATGCTGCCATATTAACTAAGCGTTAACTAAAATTATGATGGCATAGTAACGCGTAAGTATCGCTTAGACCTTTGTGTGGATGTTGTCCCATATTATTTATTTATTTATTTAGCTTAGACTTCGGTACATTAGGTAGCGCGTGTATAAGCTATTTACGAAGTCGTATATCATTGAAGTGTGGTCTTACCTTAAGAAGAATCGGTACCCAGCTGTCTACTATGATGAATTGCTTACTTGAAGTGAATCATTAATTTATAGTGAGCAATGTCAAAGCCTTATATAAATGGCTCACTTTCGGAACGAATATATATATATATATATATCACTATAATATTTAGGTGTCATAAGTCGATTTATATTATACTCATCCTATTTTTAACTCTGTCAGGCCAGTTGTATCCATGGACATAAAAGAAAATCTTAATTTAAAAAAAATACGATAAGTGATTAGAAGCTTGTTCGGAAAAACCTGACTGCTTAATAATTAAACCTGTGTATCATCCTTAATTTCTGTTTTTTGATATTGATGAACCCAGTGTCACTCTCACGACAAAGAATCAATTGACACCACTCACTTATGAATACGACAAGCCGTTTAGGCTCTAGGGCGTGCCAGAGAATTATACATACATACACTCGAAAAACATAATCCTTTTTCTTTCGCCATCGGGTAAAAACAAGAATAAAACCTACCATAATTTGTTGTTTTACCGAAATATTCATCTATTTCGTAAAGATAATCGTGTAAGTGCCAAATGGCAGTACTCAATTAGCCAGTAAATCTAACTATATTTATTAAGTATGTCTAGTAATAGTTTGTGATACCTACAATATAATAGGTATCACAAATCGCGAATCAGTTGCTCAGTTCACGAGTAATTTACCGTGAATTGATCTGACAACAGCGATAAAGTCATTAGCACGCGTGAATGTACTTACCTATAATATTCAATATCTATGCTGTCTAAGTGTATATACTGAAGTTGTCAGTAAAAAGTTAGTATTTAGGCTTTTAGTATTTTTTTTCCCCTAAACTAACTGACATAAATCAGCAGATAAATTATCAAAATCGGTAAACTAGTTTACTGTTAGAATAATGGACCACAATACGGCGGTGCAATATTTTCAGGTAAAAAATTACAAAAGAGACAACCAAATTGAAATCGGTGGGATTTTTGTTTGAAATGTATATTATTTACCGATAATTTTTTATCATCAATAAACTTAAATGTTACTTTTGACGTTGAACGAAGTGATTGAAACAAATAATTTAAATTCAAACATCATTGCTTAGAAAATTTATATTGGTATTTTATGTGACAAATCACACTGACCATAGAGAGAAGAGAGCAGAGAGTCAGCTTAAGGTCATAGAAGGCGCAAATATAATAATCTAGACAGTGGTTATATGTTTGAGTTTTTGGGGTTGAATCTCTCGCGCCTTGGAGACAAGGATCAAATTCTTTTTTTAATCTAACAAAGCGTCTGGTCGACGTTACACGAGACCAAAATGATGGCCTCTACCTGTGTCAGCGTATCAGCATTGCCATTCAACGAGCCAATCATAATGGGGCCAGTATTTTGGGAACGCTACTGCTTTGCAGCGATTTGAATTTAAGTTAGTTTTAATTATTAGGTATTGCTTATGTAAATATAGGTAGAATATAACTTTTTATCGTGTAGATTTTAATTAAAAGAGATGTTTTAATAATGTATGGAGCCCCGGCCAGGGCTGTGTATCTTATACCATAATAATGTAGGGATTATTAATCATTTATCTATCAACATAAATCAAAATAACGTAAATTAACGTAATATTTCAACCAAATTTAAGTAAAAAGGCAATTTTCGCGTTTTTTTTTCTTTTGGTAATTTTGACATTTGTGACGTGTGGTACAATTGTTAGACCAATGTGACCATTACAGTCCACCGAGGATATAAAAATCTTCCAGGGATGTCATAATACCACTTCAACTCGCAGAATTTACATATTTTTGTACACAATAAATGACACAAGTGAAGCAGGTTTCATTATTACGTAGTATTAATACATCTTTAGGCAATTTTTGGTAGACTTACCCAGTCTTGGCCGAAAATGAAACAAGTCCTTTTATCATGTTTCATAAGTTTGTGAAATATATGTCTTAACAATAGTCTAACGACTTTGTAATAAAATATCAATTTAGTAAAGTAGATATAACAGCGTATAACTGCTATAGACAGGTATGTATATGAGATGCAAGTTATGAATAATGCATCGAGGATCATCGCGTGAATGGTTCAAGTAAAGGTGTATGCAGGATAGGTTTGAATTTTATAATATGATACATACGCTTGTAATATGTTTTTATTGGATGTTGTATTTCTGACCTATTGTTACTGTAAGTCCTTATTGTTATAATTTTTTTGGTGTTTTCACTTCTGTCAAGCTCCACTGAGATAAGTTTTTCTCGACATAGCAAAAGTAGCGATATTGCTTAGATAAAAGTCGCTGTAAGTGTAAGTAAAGTCAAAAGCAACGAAATGAAGAAAACACAGAAATACATAAACTGTGAACATCAACCATTATGATATTTTATTTGTTGCCCTCAAAAGCTTCGGACCACATGATAATAGAGACAATTAAACTTTCTTGACTGACTGATTCTCGCTGACTTGAGAATTTTTAAATCTTTATAACTTGTCCGTTATCATAAAAAACTATTAATATATCGTGCACCACTGGTTTTGTTAACTGTTCTCTTTAAACAAAATCAAAAAAGAGGTCTCTATTAGTTGGATGTTTTCAAATCTAAGTAACCAAGGAAATACTTGTTATGTTTATAAGTGTATACTTTCAATTTGGTCTTGGATAAATTTCATCAAAATCAGTTTAGTAGTTTGACGTTCAAATCGAAATAAATAAAACTTGTAAATTAGGCACTTGCTAAAATGTCAAAGTCGAGAAGAAATTTTGTTTCTTTTAGTAGACAAGTGTCTAGGTTTGTTCTGTGTAATGTCTTATCAGTTTTTTTTTTTTTGACCGCTTGACACCAATGTAAAGTCTTCTTTGGCCACAGTATGCGAGGCAATGTCAAAACGCATCCGGCGATATTTCGTCCCGCATTACACTTATACCCGGCTTCATATTCATAGAGCAATTCCAGAAATCCTTCCTTCGGACAATTCGGGGCTTTTTTAGGGGTCCGAGCGTATGTGCAACCCTTGGGAACGTCAATGACCCTTTTATTTAGGCATAAAATGGACATCAGCAAATGGATTTATGGTTATGTGGACAAAAAATGGGGCTAAACTACAGGACTTCCTTGTACGGATATATGGGGGTGTAATGTAAGCGTATAATTTTCAAAGGGTTTTCCTGAATTTGCTGTTTTTAGGTTTCGATATAATAAATTAAATAACACCACAGACAATTTTTTGTTATAATTAGAATGCAAAGTGTGTTGTTGATTCGTTTGTTTGACCTTCTCTCAGTAACTAAGAGACGGATTGGTTTTACTTTTTGTACAGACATATTTTTTCTTATGATTTATAGCACCATACGATCTGTATATTTGTCAACGACAAGTTTATCAATGTTCGTGTTGTTAACCTAACAAGTTAAAGTCACATCATGTACCCTCGTAAAGCAGTGGAGACTATACTGTTTTCAATGGAGATTTCCCGCAAACACGAAAACTATGTTATTCCGTCTTTATATAGCCTGCCTACACTGTTTCACATAAACAAGACATTAATGGTTTATAATCCACCAATATTACACATTGAAGCTAGCAGAAACACTAGTTTTGCAATGAATGCACAGACAGAGACGCCATTTTTTCAGCGAACGCGGGAAACTCATTTACAGACATATCTTGAGATTCGGAGAGTGCTATAGACTACTTTTTTTGGGAAAAGAAGCATAAGCATTTTATGCTAAGAACTCAACCAGCTCAACCAATCTGGCTTTATCTTCTGCTCAGTCACATAAAACTTAAAAAAAGGTCTAAATTCTGTTTTCAAATCAATTATTTCGTTTCTACCACTTGAAATTAATCAAAATAACCTTTAGATATTTAACAGAGCCATAGAGTGATCTTAAATCGCTTAGAAGGGCCTCATATTGAGTTATCCAGTGGTTGGGCTCGAGTAATAATGTATGGGAAGGGTGGGAGTGGGAGCGTTTTAGAGCCTAATACTAGTTTGATCGAGATTGCTTGTGCAGCGAAGGGTAAGTACGGATAGCAAGGCAACATATTGGAAATATTTAATTAAATTTTAGACGAATTCTTATAATACCTTCTCTTAGGTTAGGTTAGGTTAGAAGTAAACATCCTTGCTTAGTATGAATTAATCTAGGAAAATAGCATAATAGTTATTTGTTATACAAGAGTGCAAACTTGCTTTTTAACCGCGTGCTGAATCACAAGCGTGTTGAATCACGAGCGCAGCGAGAGATACAAAAATTAGAATCCTGAACGTTAGCGAGGGAATTAAAAGAGCACAAGGTGAAAAATCTTGCAAGTGCAACACCTAACTTTAAAACTTTTACATACCAAAAATAAAAAAGTAGAATCACTCATTTTGGTTTTTTACTTATTTTTAACAGTAAGTTTTAACAATATGACGTGAAAAAAATGGCGCGCGCAAAACAAATTAAAAAAAAATACAACAAAAAGGTTCCGAGTCCGAGATTTAACAAAATAAAAAAAGATTGTATGATGAATTCGGCACCATAGAGGTAGAAGTAAATAGGTTGAATGAGGTTTTTAAATCACAACCTTAGTGCACACGAGCAAATTTACTTTACTTCTAGCGGATAAAAACTGCTTGCACTCAGATATCGAATAGCAAAAATACTCTTTCCGAGATGGTGGGATGAAAAATGAGTTTATTGCATTAATCACGTGACCAGCCATTTTACGTTCTAACTAAGTTATGATGTAGATCACGGTAGCTTTATCTTATATTCACACAACTCAAAAGTCGAATGGCGCGCCATCTATCATCACTTAGCAGTAGTTAAACGTCATATCAAAATAGTTATATTACCGATCACTAGTAGCGCTTTTACGAAGCGAAAATTAACTTATAAAATACAAAATTCGAGACGATGTGGCTGGGACTTGCGGATTATATATCGAAGAAAAATATGTTGTATTTTTAACTCGAAATATGATTGCCGTTGCGACGTCAACAGTTCGCAAACCTACTAGTTAATACTAAAATAGTATTCTATAAGTATTTAGAAAATAAAATAGAAATGATGTCTCATATTTAGCGCAAAAAATAAGTCTAGCAATCCAGCGGGGCAACGCAGCCAGCATTTTGGGCACGTAAGGTGAAAATTAAAAAAATTAAGTGACTATTTATTTTGAAACCCTTTCTTATACACAAAATATATTTTTTGAAATTGAATAGATTTAGTTGTCAACGCTACCGCACGTCTCAGGCTGGCGGTGAGTTTAGACCATAAGTTGTCGGGATACGTCCAAACCCGGGTGTGGTAATTAATAATAATTGAGATACTATTATAGCTGTGGAATATATGAGGGCGGTTTTCAATGGTGCTGTTTGTTCGTATGCATTTTTTATGTGGTCATGTGTAGAACCGTGAATAAAACTTATTATCGTTTTAGGTCCCTAACTGTAATGTCGAAGTATAAGTAACGAACAAGTGGTTAGAAGCAAGTACGAAAAAACTCGACTACTAAATCGTTAAACTTGTGTATGATTCTTAATTTCTCTTTTTTTGATGTTTTTGCATGTACCCAGTGTCACTCTCACAACTAAGACGATTCTATTGACACCCATATAAAAATACGAGAAGCCGATTAGGCTCTAGGAAGTGCCAAAGAAATATACATACATAGATACACTCGAAAAACAAGCCTCCTTCTTTCGCAGTCGGGTAAAAAGAAAAATATAACTGAATATGCAATTACTCGGAGTAAAGTTACGAACTTATAGTATCAATCGAAATATTCTAAGACCGATGAAATCAATATCACTGAAAGTTGACTTCTAATATTAATGGTTGTGCCACAATATAAATTATAGAGCCAGATGAAATGCATCCCATGACTGGCCGAAGCGTGATTATGGCATTTTGAAAAGATTAAACAACTTATTTTGATTTTTTTTTTTAGATTTTTTATAATAAGTTCAATGATATTTCCAAGGACAAGTTCCACAACAAAACGAGAGATTACATTCCCAAATGCCAGTAGCAAAAAAGTAGCCGTCAGTGTTTCCACCCTTCCGCGTTATAATCTCCGATTTACGGCGAGCGATAACCGATGCGGGTCGCGTACTCAGCCGCAGTTTGCTCATTGTCGGCACTGAGCCGCATGCCAAAACGTTTGCACACACAGACTACTGAGGCGGATGGAAAACTTATGTTAATTCTTTTACTGATCATAATAAAAGTCATATGCAATTGAGTTAAGCGACAAGAACCTTGTGGAAATCCTTCCTTGTAAGGTGTTGGCTATTTTTTTTTCGTACCGTTATTGGAGCGAAAAATACAAAAGGTATGATAGAGAATAAATTGCTTAGTCTAAAGATTTTAAACTATGTAGTAAACTGCTTTTATTGTAAGTTGGAGGATATGGTTATTGCAACTGCTCATATTGTTGTACTTTTAGCAAAAGGATAAAAGAAAACAAATCACATAGAAAGCTGTTTTCTTTTTTTGCTTCTTACCTACACTAGCCAATACCAATTCACTCGAACCTTATTTTTATATTTATTTATATGTTTTTGCTGATGAAATATTTTATTTGGTTTTCACCTGAGCTAGACAGATACACACGATATAATTCTGATGAAAGTGTTGTCTCTGGCTCATTATTTTGTGCGAGCGGCGCGGACACACGGCGTGTCGCACACGCTTGTAAATGATTTAACGAGACGTGGCTATTGTGGTGCTGTCCTACCTAAATAATGACGAAACTGAAACACAACATCATTCATTCATTCATTCACTATTGTTCAGTTTAGCTAGTAGGTGTAAGGGGTTGTACGAAGTACCAGCCTCAAAATGAAATTCTGGATATTTGCTTATTTTAAACCAGTGGTAGTTTAGTATAGTTTATTGAACATAGTGTCTTAGTCCAGTTTTAAGGCATCCGGATGACATAGAAATTCTGACACTAGGGCAGGTTATTCCATATAAAGAAATGAAAGAAAGGTAATATAGATAAATAAATATGGGAAAACATCCACACAAAGGTCTTCAGGTCCCAAACTAGGCAAAGCATGTGCTATGGTAACCTGATGACTGATATACATACTTATATACATAAATACATACTTATATATATAATAAACACCCAAACACAGGTCAAACAGACATGTTCATTCACAAAAATGGTTAATGTGTCGCGTCGAACCCGGGACCAGGGGCGCAGAAGGCAGGGTTGCTAACAACTGCGCCAACCGGCCAGTCCAAAAAAATAAGTGGAAATGTTGGCGTTAGTGATGTTGGTACTGATACGATTGGAAAAACAACCAAATAAGAAGATTAACTTATAAAGATTAACTTATACTTATAATTTGTTATCTCAAAAAGTTATCTATTCTTGTCTCATCTTCCTGTCCATATACTTCTATACTTGGGATCGGTACATTATTTTATCTCGTCCATTCTACTCTTAAAACAAATCTTGAAAAGACCTGAAACTATAATATGTTTACTTGTAACTTAAAAATGTAACAATATAAAAAAAAAAGATGTATTGTACTTTGAGATTGGATTTCGAGACACACAATCGTTAAAACTAATTTATTTATTTCCATCATCAAATTCTATCAGAGAGAGCTTACCTCAGAGCTTCGCACAAGCAATTTTATTAAGAAGTCAAATAACACACGGAGAAATATGCTAGAAGCCAGCTGTAATTCAGATTGCCAAATATTTTCGGAGAGCTGCTTAGCATTCAGAAGTGGGATCGAAACCAGTTGTAGCACAACGCTTTACGTCGAGCGAATTTTAATAAGAACCTTCTCGAACCGAGACACTGTTCACTGCGTGTGAAGTGATACATAAACGTTAAGAATAAGCTATGAGATAAGGGTCATATTACTGATATTGATAAGACATTTTGGTTGACCATTCGATTGCAGCAAGCGAATCGTCTTTACAATACAATAATTCCTTATTGTCACTACAAAATTGCAACACAATAAGAACAAAAAAATTAAATAAATGGCACAAAAGGCGGTCTTATCGCTAGAAAGGTATCTCTTCCAGACAACTTTTATAAAAATGGAATATATCAATAAAATCTTGCGTAGACTTCCTACTTTAGTCTGTCAAAATTTTCCTTTGTATCTACGATGTCTGATGTCGTAGTTTTAGGTGTTTTGTTGTCATTTTAATTGTTTGTGATTAAATTCATTGTCGTATAAACACATAAGCTACTCATATTATACAACGTGTAACAGAAAAATGTGACAATACTTAGGGGTGTACCCCAAGTAGGACATTTTTTTCAGAATCGAGAAAATATTATTAATTCCTTTATCCAACTTGACAGATCGCCTGACCAATTTTTGTATCGAGGACTTAATTCTTTTTTCGCACAGTCCGGGTAAAATTTCAAAATAAATTTTGTAGAGTCAAAAACGTAAAGACTCTCAATAAACGTCAGATCATTTTATGCATTTTTCTATGTATTTGAACTCCACTCCAATAATATTTATGACTAGATGGACCACGGTTTCACTCGCGTTACAACATTTATGGATTAGCGAGATAACGGGGTTTTACTTTTTTGAAGCCGGTTGAAAACTATCCTATGTCATTTCTACCTGTGTACCAAATTTCATCCAAATCTGTTTAGTGGCTTTGGAGTGAAAGCGAGACAGACAGACAGAGTTATAATTTATAAAAATAGTATATAGCATTTACAATGTTAATCGATTCCTTCTACTTTATTGGAATATTTACGTCTCCAATCCACATTTATTTTTTTGCATGAAAAATTGACTCCCTTTTTTACCTTGATTCAGTTTCCAAGGCGCCCTACTGCTCAATAGGAACTTCTTTCACAGGTAAAGTCACATACCAGCTTTGATTTACGTAGACAACGCACCCTTCCGCAAATTACTTTTTCGTTCCTCGCCCCCGAGCAAATAATTTATAATATCTTGCTAATATTTCACCAACAATGGCCTTTTTCAGGAGATAACGGCATACATTTTATGGAGTATGACGCAGCATACTTAGCAGTTTTTTGAAATTAGTGTGTCTATATTATATTTTTTAGTATTATTCCTTCATCACAGGTGATAATATATTTGAAAAAAAAAATACAATTTAGAACTAAGTATTCATAGCTGATTTGGCCTTTCTGATAGATTCCAATGTCCAACAAAACTCCACTCAAAAATATTTTAAGTGAACAAATAATTTGATTTATCCGAATGTATTTCATTATATATATAATGAAATTATATATATAATATATATAATTATATATATATATATATATATATATATATAATTTCTCTATCGAATCTATCTATATACAAAAGATTGATAAATACTGTTACCACAATGTTTTTTGAAGTCACACGCACAATATTACACAAACAACCTCATATAAATTTTAATCTAAAATCTTAAAAACGTACAATATTGAACGCAATTTGTAATAAATATTAAATAAGCTACAGTTCAATATTCCGCATCTATATTGCTTGTTTTTGTAAGATTATTACTTTAAAAATTACCTTTGATATTATTAATTTAATTACCATATACTTACAACGTGTAACAAGATGTGACAATATTTAAGCTTATTAGATTACCTACTTAGTATACTTAGTATTACAGGAGACTGTTGTAAAACAATTTTTTTACAACATTCTCTTAAAATTGGGTTCTCCATACAACAATTGGTCAAGTGATCGGTCGAGTTGTAAGAAAAATGCAATTTTTTTGATAGAATTTTGCATAATTTTTTTCTACAGTGTAATAAAAAGTAGTGTTACACATTTTTGTTACACATTGTATAATAAAGCACTTACACACTTAATCCATTAGCTATAAAGAGAAAGAACATAATCGCGTAACTAAACAGTTTCAAATCGCATTCTTCAATCGTTCTGTGTCCATCATCTAATTCGGGAGAGGAAACACAAAATGACAAACAGATAAATAAAAAGCAATCAGATTTCACGGTTGAGGAGACGTCTGGTAAGACATACAGTCTCATTAATTTACAACGTGAGACGAACGACATAGTGTAGAGTAATAAAGTAGTATAATGTTATTATAACGCCTCTGAAAATTAGGTGTCTTTTGTCTTGCATTGGCGCGAGACGATCTTCATCCGATGAAACAAGACAAAAGATGCTTAAAGTTGAGACGCGTTTATTAATAAGACAGATAATGGTTATGATCAATCACAACCTAACCCTCAAATACTAGTGTGCATGTAATACGAAAACGATTCTAAAAGCAGAATAAGTATTCGTGCTTTATTTACGTTTTGTCAAGATGTGGAGCAACGACTTAATCACCTTTAATTGTCTTGTGGCTTACGAAGTCTTATATAAAGATTGTTTTACTTAGGAATTTTTTCCTATTAGTTTTTGACCTGACTTTAGACGATGAGGCCATCCAGTGTACTACGGTATCATTGTTTTCTTTTACCTTTCGAAATCAAAATCAATTTCCTATTTGTCACCCTAGTCAAAATAGCTCAACTTTACTTACTCCTATTACCTTTTGCTGTGCACCATCAATCCCAAAAACCGAGCCACATGTTGGTGTTGTAAAATATATTTTCCTTTTAAAACAAGACGATGTTTTGATGCATGCGCGGGCGCACCGCACGCGACGCGCCGCGGCAGGCTAATTATGACTGTCGGGTAACATACGACTTTATTTCTGAATTTGCTTTGAAACATATCTTCCTTGTCTTGAATTCGTTTAAAAGTAACATAGATGATAACTCATTAACTGACATACGAGTAAGAAAACATATTTTAAGAATTGAAGAAAATGCAGCACAAATATATATTTTATATTATATCCATGACTTCAGTCATCAGTCCTTTTCCAGGTCTTTACGGCTAGATAATTTACCGCTTCGTTAAAATCGTTTGACATGGTCTTAAAATTATAATAAAATTTAAAATGTATACACATGATAAGAGGTCAAAAAAGTATAATAATATCATTATATCACAGTACTCGTATTAGACACAGGAATAATTCGCTATTCACAATAACGCAAACATTTCCTACCAGATAAAACAATATCAGAAGTTTTAGTTCATAGAATTCATCTATTTGAGCTATTTCCAAACATCAAGGTTTATATTATCAGCTAGTGTCAATTATTGTAATTACCATTAGCGGGAGTACCGTCAGCACAAAAGCGTTGAGTCCCGAGGCGAGACAAGGAAAGTGTCCGGCGGTCTCGCAAGCAATTAATAAGTTTGTGAGCGAGGGACTCGGCCGGACGTCCGGCGGTCCGGCCGCGCTCTGACCTGTACCGATGGAAACAAACTGCAACGGACTCGGACTACACTGGGTTAGAAGAGATTATAGCGCCAAATATGCGTGTGTGAATTAACTGTGTGTTATCGAAGTGTGTTTCATCATTATTATATTCTCTCTTTTCCTTATTTTCCGAGCTAGCGAAACGTCTCTGCTTCGAGTGAATTTTTTTTTGTATGTCAATTATACATAATATGTATAAAGCTCTATTTTCTCTGAAAATATCGTATTGCGTAGGTACTTGCTATAGAAATCAATCTTGACTATATTTAAAATTTTTTACAAATTTTATTAGTTGATGATAACTGGTATAATATTGTTAAAAATTATGCGTAGTTTTTTATTTATCAGCTGATTATAATAATATTTTGCAGAGACATGTAGAACACAACTTTATGAGTTTTAAATATGACAAGAATAAAACAAGTCAAGAGGTTGCTTTTCTCATTTTTTGTAAATGTCCCAATGTATATTGTGGTCATAGAATAACTGGTGAGTGTGTGCATAGCAATCAATAAATATTATTAAAATCTTTTTGTTTGGGAGTCCTGCATTGTGTTGCTAGCCTTACTAATCTGGTGGAAGTGGCAGTCGCAGAGTCAACAGTGGAGCCCGAGGCGGCATGTTATACCAACTTTGTTGCACTCGCCCTTCGCTCGGTTTAGCTCTGATCTTTGCTATTGCACTCTATTAGCTCTTTTGCCTGATATACCCTATATGATATAATCCAAACAAATTGTATTGTTTGAGAAGACAGGGTTTTCTAGGATAATACAATTAGTTTACCAAATTGACAATGACATGAGCTTAAACTTTTAATTCTTATAACTAGGTATCTACTTTAATAGCCAGCATAATAATATTCTTATTACCATCGAATATTTCCCAAAAACTCACAGATATATAGTCATTACTCTACAGACTGCACAATTCATTATTTCATTAAATTATTTGTACCATAAATCACATTGAAATATTTACAGATAAAAGCTGCAAGCTTCGCTACATCGGTATTTAAATATCTAAATCAACAATTTACAACGAACATAAAAATTACACAGCTGTGTCGCTAATCAGCGTTCAAACCGTGATTATCTAGTTAACGCCGGTTAAACATCGGTTCATAAACGTTCCATAATTGAACGGAGCCCTTTTATTGGCGCATGTCACGCGACGCCATTTTGATTTTTCTATGACGTCATCATTATCTGATTATTAATGTACGTGTAATTTGTCTTGTTTGCTGCAAACTGAGCTTAATGTTTTTAATATTAAAGTTTCACGTTTGAATATAACCAACAGTGCCGATATTATTTCTAAAAATTAACATATGATTTATATAATGAGATACTGAGTCAAATATTTGTTTTAACATTTAATCTAAATCTAAAGTGCGAAGAAATGCGCCTACTTAATACGCGCGCGCGTGAGAGTCCAAAACTAATTAATAGCATCAAAACATCTATGAAGAAAATCGGTACCACAAAGCAAATAAGACTGGAGTCAATTTTTTTTCAACAATCATCATCAACCTGATTATGTAACTATCTTTTCATCCCAACATCTCGGAATGAGTATTTTTGCTATTCGATATCTGAGTGCAAAAGCCGTTTATATCCGCTGGAGGATAAAGTAAATTTGAATTTAGAATATCGTGTGCACTAAGTTTGCGAATTAAAAACCTCATTCAACCTAGGTATTTACTTCTACCTATATAGTGCCGAATTCAACATACAACTTTTTTTTATTTTGTTGAAAACGCTGTTTCAGAACCTTTTTGCTGTACTTTTTTGTAAAAATTTTTTTTACGTCATATTGTTAAAACTTTATGTTAAAAATAAGTGAAAAAACTAAAATGAATGATTTAATTTTTTTTCGTATGTAGCCATTTCCTCGCTGAGTTGGGTTGAAAATTTACGTATTGCACTCGAGTGCAAAGATTTTTCATCTCGTGCTCTTTTAACCCCCTCGCTAACGTTCAGGATTCTAATTTTTGAATCCTTCGCTTGCTTGGTCATCAAAAGTGAGCACGCGGTTAAAAAGCAACTTTGCACTCTTGTATAACAAATAAATAATGTCAACTATGTGACTAAGTGATTTAGTCACTATTTCGGGTCAGTGACAATATTATAGATAACACACAAACAAATACATAAGACAACTCACATTTACACATTTCAGTTTATAGTCAAGTGTTAAAAACAAAACAAGAGCTGGAAGCACCTCTACTCGTAATATGGATACGAGATATGAAATAGATAACAAGCAGACAGTTCCAATAAAAGCAAGTCAGTTACCGAGTTATCACTGAAACGGCAGTAGCCAAATGTATTATAGGAAACAAATTTAGCGGTTCCTCTGTAATAGTAAGACAGATCGAGGTCGTGGAGTGAATATGAGTTGAGAAAGAAATAGGCCTAGTACTACCAGGACATACATTCTCAATGATCAAATGCTATGGTTTAATTTTTTTTTCTGTTTTGCGATGGTCATATACTGATGTTAAATGGTTTTTAGAGGAATTAACGCGACCGGACCTGTTTGAGTCTTTCACACTTTTTCTGAATGTTGTAAATGTCAGTTGTTGATGCTTTTATTACCATAAACAAAATGACTAACTACAACAACAACAAAAATATAGCTAAAAGATTACCTATGGACCATTTGAGATCTACTGATAATCCAAGTGCTCCAACTCATCACCTGATTGTTTAATATATTTTAGTATATTTCGGTATGATTTGATCATTGCCTTCCTTTTAAATAATTTTGATCTGATCGTGATACGACTGTTCAAGTCAATCTCCTCTGTTTGTGAACCGCCTATACACATAATTAAATATTATTCATCTAGCGACTAAAATGTTACATTCTAAGCAAATCTTTATTTTTTATCAATACGTCTTCAACATGGTGCTGGATGATTAGGAGCTTTTACAAAAGAATAGCTTTTATTACAGAAAAGCTGAGCAAATATTTTCATAAGGTCACCCTACAAGCATATTTGCCAGCGAGCCAAGTCTGTGACTGGCAAACGGCCTATCAGATCTGCACGGTCCATTGTGGTGCGTGATAACCCACTTCTGGCTGAGACTATGCCTTCAAGTGTAGGAACGGAGAAATAGGTCTGTATGTTTCACCAAACATTTATGACAAGACAACAGTTATGACAAGAATAAATAATGATTAAAATATCCAAGATAAAAAATAAATTCTAAGATCCACATCAAACCAGATAAATGTTAAATATTAGATGCTTCACAATACTTGTTGATTTATTTAGTTTTCTTCTTAAATTAATAATTTCAGTAAATTATAATCGATAACAATCTAAAAAACTAACAAGTTTTGTCTGGCTTGGTTTTTAAACCAGTATACGAATACTTTAACTGTAACCTACTTCATGGTTCATCTTAGTCAATCTCGTTAAACTCGGTCTTTACAAGTCACAGTGAATCTTCTTCTAGGCAAGCTCGCTATATTCTTAAGCCGCGTCATCGCTTTACATCAAGTAGCGGTCAAGCCTATTAAAAAATGTTATGAGTGTTAAAAAACCCACAATTCTAACCAAATCTCATCAATAACAGAAAACTCTATCCTATCTACAGCCTAATTACTTAGGCGCACAACTAGCCAACTTCATAAAACTAAAGCACTAAAACTGCTCGACAGAAAGTCTGATCATAAAAACAAAGTCTACCAAGTTCCGCCACTATTCACTACAATCAGAACGTTAGATGCCCGCTATATTGATTACGGGCCGCAGCCTCCAGGCAGCGGGGAGATACGAAGATAAAACTCGCTCTCGGCCTGGGTCGCCTCTGCCACTGTAATTTTAAAGAGTATTTCACTGATAAGAACCACTTTGCTACTAAGGCCGGTTTTACAACAGCATTGCTGGGGTCTTCGGGCAGGTGATTAAATTACAAAATATTACAATAGTGTTCAATATCTGTTTTATTTGAAAAAAAAAACCATAGCATACCATTAAAAAAATGTTTTTTAATGGCATCCTATCCCGTAGAGATGTATGTGATTCTTTCATTACCAAATCTTGAAGGTCAAGATGAAAACAGTAAGTATGAGTCACAACTCACCACAGTGAAATGCATAACCTACTCGCTAATTAGATCAATTTTGGAATAAAATACTATATTGAAAAACCTTACGAAACCTTTAAAAACCATTTCACTGTAAACAATTTTAATGACATTAAAATCTTTATATGATCAAATATTTAGAATTTAAATCGCCATAGAAGGAAAAATGGAAAAAAAATTGTTATAAAAATGATTATGATCTCTATAACATAAACAATACAAAGAAATAGGACTCATCAAAAAGCTTCGTAGAATATCAAATAACAAGTAAGTTTGTATGAAATGATACTGGAACCGTTACAGCTGATAAGGGTCCCTGGTCTATACTTGTCTCTGCCACAAACTTGGCCTATTATTTTCGCAGCGTCGGATTATCAGCATAGCCAGGGGCTATTGGAAAGAAACTGCGCTACCGTCTACAATCCACGATTATTGATATTGATACACTATGAAATATGTATTTAGTTGGACGACATTGGATAAGAGTACGCGATTTCCATTCGAGATTTATAAGAAAAGTTGCTATAAGGTACATACGTTTGTTTTATGCGTGAAGTTCAGTCTAGTTTCTTTCGAAGTTGGAGTTGGAAAAAACTACGTGCTTTTCGAGCTAGGGTTTTAACAAGACATGTGGATATGACGAATTTGTGTGAGTAGATTTATGAAAATTGTGTAAATTATGTTATAGACCAACAGGTTAATAAAAAGATATATTTATGAAAATTGAATGAATTTTCTTTTTACATATTTTGTCTTAGAATCATTCAGAACATAATGTAACGTCAGCGATGTAGGTACATATGTACCTATCCATAGTGATATGTGGTATGAATTATATTATATTATTGTGGTATGATAGGGTGGTTAGCTTCCGTGTCAAAGTTTCTAGGCCTTTCCGCAGCCTTTGACACGATCTGCGATTGTTACCTGAAGACAATGTACCGGGATCTACAATTTAACTTTTTGTGCGACAAGAAGACGCTACTTTGAATCGGATGACAGGTTACATTACTTTTTACCCATCTGCAAAAAAGAGGGTTATGTTTTTCGAGTGTATGCATATTTCTTCGGCACGCCCTAGAGCCTAAACGGCTTGTCTTATATTTATATATTTATGTTAGAGGTGTCAATAGATGCGTCTTAGTCGTGAGAGTGATACTAGGTAGATCAAAATTAAAATAAAATATATAAAATTAAGAATGATACACAGGTTTAACGATTTACCAGTCGGGTTTTTTCGAACTCGCTTCTAACCACTTGTATAATTTGTACCAAAGATTTCTATATATATATATATATATATATCTATATTGAAATATAATTCTAAGTCTGTATATAATACTAACGTAGTTCCTGTCATACTATTTAGTACGTGGTATCATGTTTAGAACTATCCGTGTCCGTATCAGTAACAGCTGAGTTAGGAGAGAAAGCTTTAGCTGGAGCATTGAGTGCCTCAAACTGTGCTGCGGTTACATGCTTTAGTAAGCTTGCCAGTAAAATATACGTATACAATATGGGTATTTTACGTAAATTATTAGTTATTATATTCGTGCGTGTGGTCACTTCTCGGTCTCAGGAGAAGACCGGCGCTGGCTGCTGTATTTTGCTGAGTTGGGCCGAGTTCTGACAAATACTTAATACAAAATTATTTACTACAATTATTTTTGCTATTTTTTTTGCTGTTGTATGAGTTTGTAAGAAATAAAAATCATTAATTCATTCATATTATTCATTCATTGAATCACTATAATTATCCACAATAATTATCCACACTTTACAAAAAAATCTAAATTTCTTGCAAATAATATAACCCGTGGGTAAATGTTCTAAACCTCGAATGCATCTTCACTTACCATCTGATCTTGAATGATCTTGAAGATCGTGATGAATAGTTTAGTCTGTTATAACAAACTCTAACACATGAAAGCTTAGTGTACTGGCTGTAAGCTTTGTAATTTATAATTGTTACCTTGATGCTTGATTTATAATTATTTGCTACTATATCGTATTTTTATATAAAGGACTAACTATTTATAGGTACTTTTGTCAAAGCGTTCTTCATTAAGGGCGTTTTACTTAAATGTCCGCCACATCTTATTGTTTTTAGGTATGTACACATACATATCTCTAGCATAGACGCTATCATCTATCTATCTACTGATATGAACAGAAATTAACTAAGACTGTCTCATCGATGTCAATCAAATAAATTCATATCGGCCCCGACTGTAGCAATTCTAGTAAGTGGGTACATAAGAGTTAAATGGTTTTTATTTGTTTTTAAACGTTGCTTTACGAGTTAGTCGGTCGACGACCAGCAAGATGGGTTAACGACATAAAATCTGTCGCGAGTCCAACCTGGACAAGATTAGCACAGGACCGACCCAGATGGCATAAAATGAGAGATGCCTATACCCAACAATAGGATAAAGAAGGCTGCGGATGATGAGGATGATGAGGTGACAGTAACTGTCTCATTTGAACTACCATAGGGCGTAGGTCGTCACTGTGCGATGCTTAATAATGCAGTGTGCAGCGCTCAGCGTGCGATCCACGGCTCATGCAGGGAAATGCAACCACGAAAATACTCCAACCAGTCCTAGTTTTGGGCGAATTGGAATCAAAGGAAAGAGCTATGGATGCAATGGCAAGGGTAACTCCAGTCCATGATTTCCTATTTGTATTTAGTCATTTTGTTTATGTTAATATAATAAAGTATTTAAAGAAGTTTCAAATGATATCACCTCCATTAGGGGTAACCCCCATTAGGAGTCGAGTTTCTGAAATCCTTTTTGTACCATCACCGTGTAATAAATACACTTTTTTTTCCGCCAGGTTCAGCGGTTTAAGCTCTGCATTGATACCAAGCGAATATCTTTACTCATTTTTATGTTAAGATTACCTCTAAAAGTACAACAACGTATGAAATTCAACAAGATAGGTAAATGTAATTACTGATAGACAAACAGCAAAAAATAACGGTTCCGAGATTGATTCCCGGCGGAGGCAGGTTGAAAATTAGATTTTTTTGTTTTTATGTATTATATGTCTACAATAAAGCGTTCTATCTATCATATACCATTTATGTTTATTATAAGAAATGTTAGAAGCATATTTTTTTGTATACAATTTCTGGACTGCTTGTTACGAGTAGCATAAAGAGAGCAAAGATACAAGTAATAAAATTATAATTAAAATAATTATTAATAATAATAATATTAAATAATAGTCATTAAACCAGTACCCAAATGATGATATTATAAGTAAAAATGTTATGTAAAAAATAAGTTTTTTTCCGTTGAAATTAATTATTACATAAATTTTATTACATGCTAATTAAACTGTTAATAATAGTTATAACGAACAGCCCCCACCCTTAGTACGATACACCTAGTTATTAAAATATAATAAGTGTGCATTATAACCTTGAACTTCTAGTGAGGTGCGAGTCACAGGACTTCACTAGTGGTGCTAGACGCGTCTCAAGTGCTAAGCCGTAGGACTGGCGTAGGCTACTTGTACGGTACGCAAAATACGCACAAGCCTCTCAACAACATATTGTTTAAAAGGACGGGTTTTCACGCGTACCTGATTGTTGAAACTAACTATAGTTTCGTTCACATTCGGTTAACTTCATCAGGGAAAACCCGGAACCAGGGGCGTGAATACCCGTCTTCTTAAACAATATGAATCACATATCGTTAGTCGAGAGAGTCGTTAGTTTTCTAAATAAAATTGAGAACCTATCAACAACCTTTACAGCATACATATACGTGTTACAGAAAGGTGTGACAATATGTGATACTTGTTGGTGTTAGTCTACCTATCAAAGTGAACCCATTGTTGAACAATTTTTTTCCAAACTCAAAGAAAAATGATTGCGTAATATATACGACTTGGCCAACAGTTTTTGTATGGAGATCCTAATATGTTTTTGTATGGAGATCCTAATATGTTTTTGAGAATAATGAAAACATTTTGTTTTGCAATTGGTTCACATTGATAGATAGACTAATAACTTTAAGTATTGTCGCACCTTTCCGTTATACGTTGTATATACAAATACGCTGTAAAAGTGAATTAGTCGGAGTGTCCTTAGTTAAATTCGATGAAAATCGATCCTAGATGGCCGCCGCCACGAAATGGCGGATTACATATTTTTTTACAACATTCTTGATATGGGTATCAAACGAAAGGACCTGTGACCTAGTGAAAATTTTATACACTATGATAAATTTCAAATCAAATATGGCCGCCATTACAAAATGGCGACCTTGCGGATTTTTTTAAATGTTCTATATGATTTGTTGCTTATCTTTTAGGTCGATTTTTCACTTTTGTAACCGATTGCGAAAGAAGGAGGGTTATGGTTTTCTAGTGAATGTATGTATGTTTATTTTGTATTTTTTTTGGCACGCCCTAGAGATTAATCGGCTTGTCGTATTTTTACGTGAGTTTTGTCAATAGATTTGTCTAAGTCGTGAAAGTGACATTGAGTATATAAAAAAAACATAGTCGGGTTTTTTCGAATTCGCTTCTACTGTTATAAGACGATAGTCGAGTAAAATTATATTTCCAAAACGCTCAATGCAAAATAGCACGAGACTATAATACTTTGTATGTGAACCGTACCACGTGACGGTAGACTGCAGGTACTCAGCACTTAGTACCGAATGAGATAGCTCACGGACCATACAAGAAGATGGCAGTAGATAACGTCAGCGCTTTTCTAAATTTCACCTCACTTGCGTACTGTCACATGTTAGGCGTCCAGACTTGCACTTAGGCTAGGACCGCTAGAAGACAAGCCTGAAAACACGAATTCAGCAGCTGCAACAATAAATGCTCAGTCATTATATAAATTACAACTGTATCTGTGAAGTCTATGCTGACTTTAATGTATTGCATTAGTTATCTTTATATTATATCAGAAATTACTTTACTCTACAACGCGCTAGTTCTATTCTACTCGTAGGTTGCAAGTACTTCTTAGTTTAAAATCATTAACTACTTGGTTTAGTAAATATGTAAGATTAGTAAGTTAATAATCCGCAAATTGGCCAGCGTAGTTCACTATATGTATCAACCCATAGCGTACCACTTCTGGGCACGGGTCTCGACATGAAGGGGATATAAGCCATAGTCCACTACGCTGGCCAAATTGCGGGTTGCGGACTGCACTTATCTGCGAAAGTTAATTAACTACTCCGGCAAGCAGGTTTCTTCACGATGTTTTCCTTCACCGCTTAAGCATGTGGTAATTAATTCTAATATGCACATGAGTAAAAACCACAGAGGTGTATGACATTTAATTGTCGATCTTTCTAAAACATCAACAAAAAAAAGGTTTTCGCAGTGAAATGAACAACAAACGCAAATGAGATATTGCACTCATGTAGCTGAAACATTTGGCAGTATTTGCAAAATTAACGAATTTTGGCTTTACTATTTACAATATAAACTTTACCAAACATATCAGAGTTTCTATTTTGATAGAAATAAAGTCTAATATTGAGTATCAAGTTGAAAACAAAGTGCAAAATTAATAAAGTTTTTCATCTTCAGGGGTGCGAGATGACAAATTGTGCAATAATTAGAAAGTGTGTAACAGGTATTAAAATTAAATATGCAGCGCGGTGGGACAATTAACAGCTCTTTATTTTATGATAAATATCAGTGTAACAGTTTTAGGTGCCAACCCTAAATGGCAGCCTCAATAAATACTTCTTAGTGTTTGATTTACTAGATTTCACAAATAAAATATATCAATATTTTTAAATCAGATTTGCAGTCAACTATTGAACTGTCATCCGAATTAATCGTGTAGGAAATGAAACTTTGATCAGTTGGACGTAAAAATTTGATTGCGAAGATATGATTTGAGCTTTCATTTTATTATATAATATTTTTATGTATGTTAAAATCTATTATAAACAAAATTAGGCATTTATTGCTCATTAAAGACATATTATTACTAACATGAAACATAAACTTTACGCACACATCAATCAATATACTCGTACATAACTCAAGAACTGGCTCACATATTCTAATCAAATGTTTAGGCTTTGTTCGGACTAATAAGTAGATGGTTTATGTGAAGTTTGCACAAAATCTGTCGAGCGGTTCTTCAATGATCATTGGTATTTTTATTATTTCACTTTATACGTAGCGAAGCACGTACCGGGCCGTTAGTTAGATATTTATAAAATTTAAGTGAAAAACGTAAAGATTAAATAAGGTACCTTCCACAGTAACTGTGCTAGTTAGTATTGTACAATGTATGTATACATGTGGTATCTTCCGACGTCGGTGGCCACATCACGGCTCGTCTGCTCGCAGACTGGCTATTCGGTTGATTTCACACAATTCAGGGGAGATATATTGTCACAATTAGAGGGTTGGGTAAAGAATGAGTGCACTGAAAGATACGACATAATATAAAAGACTTTTTAAACGTTGATTATCCTAAGTCAATCTTAATTTGGTAGGCAAGCCATACATAATTATATTTTAACTAGATGACCCGGCGAACTTCGTACCGAATAACAGTCGATTCTTTAAGAGTAATGTTACTATCGTGTAAATATTTTACACGATACTAATGCCACCTAATTGTTTTACCTCCCCGGAACCTTTCCACTAACACTTAAACTTTATAGTATGGTATTAAAGTTCAAATTGACTTTTAAGTATTATTACGAATCGATTGTGTGGAAGTATAGAAAAGTATTGGTTTTAGACTATTTCAGGCATTTTTAAATATTTTTTTCTCCATAAGAACCATCCTCGTACTTCAAGGAATATTCTAAAAAAAATATAACAAAATCGGTTCAGCTGCTCTCGAGATTTGCGCTCAGCAACACATTCAGCGATTCATTTTTATATTATAGATAAATAAACTAATCATTTACTTAACCGATTTTGACCGATTTCTCGTTTGCTCAGTGAGTTTTGAACTGGTTTGGAAAACCTTCGTTCGTTTCTGTGGGAGAAGCTATAAGTCACAGATAGTTCCATAATTATAGGCGTTTGCTGAATAAGAGTCGGTTAATTTTTACTAGCCGGCCATTTTTGCTTGTCCTGCATATGTACCAAGCATGTATGCTTAATTGGAGTCGAGTTCCGTCAAACACATTACAAAATGTGTCTATAACTGTTAAACTTTAGTGTATGTAATGTTTTTATCCTCGTTGTTTTTATGTTTAACAAAATAAATTATTAATTCACATGTTTAATTGGCATGGCCGCGACAAATCGTTTCCCACATGTATATTCTTTGATTGAGCAATAACCGCCGGGATTTTCTAAAACTGTTACAAAGTGTTTTTTTAAACTCTGATCGGATATCGCGAACTACTACAATATTCGATCGGCGTAGTAAAAAATCTACTTCTAAATAGCTCTACTGGTGATTGCGCTATCCAGGTTCGCTAAACTATAAATATCTTCAAAAACCATAGCATTAAGTAGATCACCAGTCCCTAATCATGAATGGAAACTGCAGACTGGATATTTCAGGGGCGTCTGCAGGTGGTAGGACGGTCAGGGTGGGTGGTGGTGATGGGTGCGAGGGTAAGCGGACGGAAGCCGACTCTATTGTGCGGGTTCGATTCCTACATTGAATTAATTGAAGTGCGTTTGCTGTATTTGAACTTGATTATGTGAAAACCGATGTTACGCGACTAATTTTAGTTAAGATGAGATGCGCGCGCCGGCGTTACCCGAGGATCTCAAATATCTCTAGTAATGAATATGGGCTATAAAATGAAATGAAATATATTTTTTCTAGACTGTCGTCCAGAGCAGTACTTAAAATTAACTATACCTAAATATGCTACTTAGTGGTACTCAGTGATAATATAGCTTTGTAACGTCAAAACCATTTTCGAAATTGGTCCAATTGATTTTTTAAGTTTATTTATTATATAGTAAAGTACAAATATTTCCTTTATACAATAATAATGTAGATGAGTATGTTCACAGATATGGGAAGAATAATTGATATGGTTACCACCTTCTTTATTAAATCCGAATCGGTATAACAGTAGACATCGTATAAGTTATTTATTTGATACAATACATATCATAAAAAAAAAACTAAAGTAAATCAAAATTAATACCTACATGTTTCTTTGTTTTAAAGCAAGAGAACAAAAGTAATATTATTTTAAATCAGTGATTATTTCTCTCCACATTTACTATTTTTGTCTTTCTATACTAGAGTAGCACCTAAATTTCATTGACATCAATTTAGTTGTTGAGACGAATGAAATTAACTGTTACAGTTACTAATTAAATGAAAATAAAAATAATATTATTAAAAAAATAATACAGGACAACATCCACACAAAGGTGTTCAAGTCCCAATCTAGGTTAAGCCTGTGCTATAGTAACCTGATGACTGATATACATACTTACATATTAAATGAAACTTACCTTGATTATAATGCATTCCTTTCAGCAACGGCGCATTACCGTCAGCTTGTCATCCAAACACTTATCACTAAATCTCACCTGCGAACAACACAGAAAAATTAAGTTATTTCTTTAAAAATGTATATTTATCAAAAAAATAATTAATATAAATAATACATCTAAAAATTAGATTTGTTAATTCAGACTCGCTTTTAAACGAATTCATAATGCAGGGGGTTGCCAATTCTTCCAAATCCTTTTTTAATTTTTTTTCCTCGATTTTCTTACAGATGGCTGGAGATTTGAGAAAATCTTTTTTGGTGCGAAATATACTTTACTTCTAACCGCATTCAACCTCTATTTTTATTGTCCTATACAAATTCTATTAAAATCATTTCAGTAGATTTTATTTCTTTGCTATACATAGATGAAATTCTGTTCTGTAACGTTAGTTTTAAATGCCAAATTGAAATCAAATATTTTCATTAAAGATTGAATGAAAAACCTGATTGTCTATTTCTAGGCCCATCCAGCACGATTTACCAATTGGACTGGTATAAATTCCACAATTTTAAATATTCACAGTCAAAAGTGCCAATTTTAAACTAGGTTTGTACTGAAGCTAACCAAACAGGTGTACAGAGCCAAGTGGAGCGCATAAATATCGAAAACGTAAAGTTATCGATGCCACTAAGCCGACTTTATTGACTGCTACCCCATCACTAGCGTAACGACTTACCGCTGAAACTAACACAAGCGATTTTTAACTTTATGTGACTAATTTTAAAGTTGAATTTTGTTTGGTGGTGTGTTGATGTTTTGTAAAGCCTAGAACAACTTAGGTTTTGCAATAATGATGCAGTGACAGCTGCAGTGTGTGTTCCGCTAGCATTTCATATTTAAGACCTAAGCTTTGGTCTAGTTCCGAGTTTATACTTGTAGCCTGAATATGAATTTTAGTTCATATTTATAACTGGAGTCATTGATCAGTTAGCAGAGAGTCTTTGATTCAATAGTGGAAAAATGATCTTTTATCTGTCAAGTAGTACGTATGGATGTCTGTCCGTTTCAGCATCAGTCAATCAGCTCAGCGTTAGTTATTTATACAGAGTTATCATTGGTTATCACTGTTCTGAAATTTGGTAGCTAGAAATAATTTTAAAATCCTAAAAATGTGTGGTCTCGAGGTTTAATTTGTATCAACATAGTTTTTGAAAGTTTCACCAATTTTGAGTAAACTTATATGGGACTTACTAGAAAACAGGTTTATATATAAGTACTCAAAAAAAAAACTGAATTTCAAAATGACCCTATTTTTCAATTCATTTTTGATGTCCCTGAGAAAAAAAGGATACAAAGGTATTGAAATATCATCTTTTTGAAGTCTTTTTTTATCCTACACAGCTAGGCACATTTAACTACAAGTTCGTACTGCTACGGAAATCAGACTGCAGCCCTAGATGGAGCATGCCTAGTCTGGAATACACTGGCTTTCAAAGAAGGTTGCCGGAACACACCGTTAGGTGCTTGGCGACAGATTTCACAACTTGAGGGTGGTAGCTAGCCAGACGAGCGATAGAACGCCCTACCATCATGCGAAAACTTATTTTATCTATTGATAAACAACATTTCACGAAGTCAGATCATCGTCCGTGCAGCTCCAGCTCTGCGGTACATCCCTACGAATGAAGGCGCAGTAATGGCTGACGGCCTGATGAGGCAGTTGGCATTCTAGGAAGAGCCACCTCATCGATTAACGTCTCGTACATTGTTACGTTATACGGGGGGTGTTTATTATGCCATGTGAACATTGTGAATAAAGTAGGAATGATTGTAAGAATGACAATTATAATGAAAATCTAGCATGTGTTATTGAAAAAAAAAAACAAGATGATTGAATAAATGAATTAACTCTTTATTGCAGGCACATAAACAGGAAAAATCTTATATCTAGTGTAACAAGTGGCAGCTTTATCGTTAAAATCGCTTTTAAGGCAACCTTAGGATGGAGTAAAATTGACAAAGTAAATACAGACGAGGAAGGGGGGGGGGGGATAATAAAGAATCAAATCCAATAAAAAATTATAACTATATAAATAAACGACTGACATTGGAAAAGACAGAAAAACAAGAAAAAATATTTGCTATTATATTATAAATAATGCATTTAAGACTAACGAAAATAATAGAAAAGACTAGGAAACGAGAGTTTGGCTAACAAACACTAAGTAGACTAACTAAGCTGTAAAAAAAAAACAACTTGTTTAATGTTTAATTATTTATGTATACTATTTTTTTTCTCTTGTCTACTAAAATATTGTAATAAATTGTATATACGAGTAATATGTGAAATAATTGTTACTGACATATATATCGTTATTAGCTCAATAAATAATCATTTAATAGACATCCAGAACGAAACATAGAAATAAAATGATGCTTGCAAACTGTTTATGTTAGTTATGGCATCCTGATTGAACCCAATTCGGACTCAGCCAGAATGTTACACAAATTAGTAGAATACACAATTTGTACACATTGATTCATTATTATTTAATTTCATAATAGCAAGGTAAATAAATAAAAAAAATATTAAAATATACCCCTTGTATACTTGCTTTGAAAATTGTAAACAATATATATAAATTTAAAACAAATACGTTAAGAATTAAATTCTAGATATGTTAGTACGGGTAACTGTAGTAGGTATCCATAACAACTGATTAAAAATAAAACAACAGTGTAGGAATCGGTATAGCGAACGTAATGCCCCCATAAGTTTCAGAAAAGGGCGCGTTTCCCCACAAATCAGGGATGGTAGGAAACAATACAAGCAGGCGGCTAATCAGGCAGTTTGCATTCTGCGGCGGGTCGGTCCATCGATTAACTGTATCGCGGGATACGCACCATGTGTATCGTGCTGTTATGGGACATTCACGTACGTACTTGTACCATGTGATATGGAATAGACCTCTTCCTGGTACCACGAAAAGTCTGACGAGAGAGTGTGTTGAAAATTCTTCAAGAAAATAATTAAAATCCCAAATAGGCACAAGCAAAAAATAAACTAATATAATTCTTAGAAGCGCTAGTCACTAATCCACTTGAATGTTTGAATGTATTGCATTTGTACAGAACCTCCCCTTTTTGGAATTCGGTTTAAAAATTAAACGAATAAACACAATCAAACTTAAGCAGTTTGTTATAGCAGACATTTAACTATATTTCAGTTAAATACAGCTTATTCTAAGTGGAGATAATTTTGCTGGTTACATTTTAACAATTTTTTAATAAATTTAGTTGTATCACAAAACTGGTAATAAGAATTTCATATTCTACAGAGCTTTTCATTAAGCTTCCTTCATCACCGGTTTAATAACCTCGGAAAAACTCTCGGTTGCCAAGATCCTCGCACTTAAGAGGTTATGTCCTTGCCAAAACTTAATTTAATAGCAATCGGTATTTGCTGAAGTGGTGCTTGGCACGAGGATGTTAGGCTTGAGATTGTAAGCACATAGTTTTCATACAAAAAAAATCTATTTCTTTTTTGTGTTTTGTTTGGTATCGCTTCAAACCATAGCGTTCTAGTACTAGGCATGGGTCTCCTTTATGAAGGGCGTATAACCATATACCATTTAGAAAACTAACGCGGTTTTGAGTCGTTCGTGTCTTCAACGACGACGTGTGCGAGACGTGTCATGTTGAAGACACGAACGACTCATTCCATCCCTGATGAATTTTAACGGAATGTGAACGAGACTATTGTTGAACCTTTACAACAACCAGGTATGCATGAAAACCGAACCATATACCACTTATTTTAGAAAGTTTTTAACCTTTTTCGGTGAGCAGATTTCATCACGATGTTTAACTTTTGTGCCATAATAAAACATGTTTATTTCTATGTCAAAAACCAGGGAAGAAATTGTATGGAAACTAATCGCTAGTGTTCGCTATTAGGTAATCTTTGGAAAATTCAGGGCGTTTTATTATCTTGCTTTTATTCCGACTTCGAACTCAATATTAAAAATTTAATAGATATTTAATGATACCCTAGGCTACTACGTGGTACGGCGGTTATATACTTCTTGAGATCTGCAGGTCTCGGATACAATCACTGGCTAAGGCAGATAATTTGAATGGTATGTTAAATCCAGAAAAGTTGTTGTGTGCAAACATTAAGACACATCGACACAGAGTAGTCCTAGTAGGGAGCTGTGAGTGTAACAGCATCATTTATTTCAAATTTAATGGCGAGAAGCCTTTTATTGCGATCTTGTAGCCTATTCCTAGTGCTTTCAGGCGTTTCAGCAGGTTTACTATACTATTCCTGCGCTTTGAGACCGCAAGAAGCTTAACACGGTCTAGGATACTAACTAAATTATGAATCAAAGCATTGTAACTTTGTACTAGTTGAACATCTTGAATTGTTAGACAAAGTAGAGATGTCTTTGTAAGACTCTTCAGAAAGGAATGTTTTCAAATTTTTAAAAGTTATATTTATTCTATATCCGATATAACTTGATTATTTATTATTATCTGAAATTATTTAATGATGAATTAATATGATTCTTACAGTAGGTTTGATTATAGTTATATAATACCTACTAAATTACTAATTTGTCTGACCGGTTGGCACAAATGGTAGCAACCCTGCCTTCTGCGCCGCTGGTCCAGGGTTTATCCTCGGACAGGTTAAACATTTGTGTGCATGAACATGTCTGTTTGACCTGTTTCTGTTTCTGGGTGTTTATTATAAGTATGTATATCAGAAATCAGGTTACCATAACACATGCTTTTCCTAATTTGGGTTTTTGGAACAAAGTTCATTATCGCGCGTTGCGAAAGGGGGCTAGACGGAAAAAATTAAAACCAAAAGTTGTAACGACACTTTTTGCTATAGTTGTAAGCCGTGTGGTCATAGAAAGCAAGCCAGTTATTTTCGTTTCGTCTTTCTATTTTGCATTGAACGGTGTGGTGTCGCTTTTTTGGTTTTGTTATTTTTTCTTTTATTTAGGAACTTTGTTCCATCCGTATGTCCCTTGACATCTCTCAGGTTTTTTTCAGTTTGAGTTTGTGTGAAGGAAATAAAAGAACCATTTGAAATATACCTAGTGCATTTCATTAATCTAACTTAGAAATTTGATAAAATCGCTAGAATATCGTGTTGCTATCAGTTTACTGCGACATATAATATATAACAAACGTCATCGAGTCTAACTTTAAACGTTAGATTAAAAATAACAATCCGTTTCAGCGAGACCATTCATTGCTTCAACCTCAACATTTAATCTCACAAAGATATAGCCGAAGAAAAGTGGAACTCTATTAACCTAGTTCCAGCCAGAAATACCTTCTACTACTACATACTTCTACTTACTAGCTATAGCTTTAAATTACTAAAGGTCGGAAGTTGGAGTGCAGAATAAACTTAGATTGGCGAAGCGAATATTGCGATGTGAATTGTATTGTGATATGGTTTCTTCGCTGTTTTCATTTAAGTTTTGTCATTTTACTATTGTAAACTTCGATACTAAGTAGGTACTACTCCAAATAATTAACTGACTTACGAGTACATATCACCAAGATATTTTTTTCTTTTGTGGACTACTTACCGTGTTTATATCGAAATGGATCTCACACCAAAAATAAATTACTAGCCATAGATATATAAGTACATAATTCAGAATGATTTATTGATACAAGAATTTACTAAATTGACTTTGCAAATTAAATGTAAATATTATGCATATTAAATACTATTTTTTAAAAATTCAAATTCCTAAAATGTTGTAATAGTAATGTAGGGTATATACGATATGTAATTCGCACAATAAGTTTATTCTGTTTATTTTACAGAAAATCGATAAAAATAAGCTAGCTGTTAAATAAATACGATCTTGTTCTCTTCAAAAATTTATCAATTTATATTTACATATTTAAAGTCATAATAACTGTATCAGTAAGGTATATTACTACCATCATTATTTTTAAATTAGCCTAAACAAATAATAGCCTATATCGTCCTACTGCTGGGTTTAGGTTTCCTTTTTTTTGGAATATAGTTTTTGTCCTTGCCCATGATAGCATTGCTATAGATGGGATTATATTGATCCATCTAGCTAAGGACTTGCCTATAAACCGCTTACTATTTATATCCCGCCAACTGTTATAAACATTCAAGATATATCTTTATATCAATATATAAAATTCACTGCTCAAAAAAGAAACATCAAATAATATATTATATTTCGTTTTAAATTTTTTAATCGTAAGTAGGTTTAGTTTAGTTAGTGTATGACGAGTAATATAATATATTTAAAAAAATATAAAACAAATATTTCTTAATATTTTTTATATTTTATTCTGGCACATGAATGAACACTTAAAAGGAAATACTCTCAAAAACTCACATTTCCTTAAAACACACGAGTTAGCATGTCATCTAAAAGCGCCACCAATTCAAACCAAATTCGCAAACTTTTAGAGTCGTTAAAGCATGAAAACAACAGTAAAAGCTTGCATGCAAACAAAGCTCGCAGCGTCCTCAAGCGCCGTTCGTATGATCCATCTTGCGGATCACCCCGTTAGGAATACCTATATCACGACGTTTGTTACATTGCGAATTAACTGTGACTTTAATTGGGTGTTATTTCTCTGTCTTTTATATTAGATCTTTTGAAAAAGACACAGGAAGCTATTCCATATGTTTCCCCAGAATAGGCTGTCACTTGTAGAGTTGCTAGCGACTTTAAATGGACTTTAATGAAAAGTTTAAACTCCCATTTGATCCCTTTTGGGATTGAATTCTCAAAAATCCTTTCAAATTTTAAGTCTCTAGGTTCAGCGGATTGGACTCTATCTATATTAATTCCTGGCAAATATCTGTCAGTCAGTCATTCAATGAGGACTCACTCTTTTATTTTTTTATATTTAATTCTACTTTATGTGGGTATGACATTGAACTTCTCTTAAACGGCTGCACAGATTTGTATGCGTTTAGGTGTCATTGTAGTCGGTATTTAGGTTTTTGCAGGACGTCTGTCGGCTCCGCTAGTAGGAATATTTGAAAAAAATTATGTTTTCTCAATATTCAACATGAGTTTATTCGGTTATAATTATGAGTACAAGTACAATAAGGAAGCCAAAAGTCAGCAATGTTCGAAACATTTGGCATTAGAGATGGACAAATGTAACGGAGCCGTGGATGCCTTACAAGTGCCGAGATCACACATGTCTACCGGCGAACTGAGTTTGATGCTCTAGAAGCCGATGGAAGTGGCATGCTGTTACGTCATCAGGATACTGCAGGTTTGTTACGTCATTAATACTGCACGGAGGATCCTTGCCCTTTAAGACACGAACGACTCATTTCATCCCCGATGAAGTATCAGGATACTTTGTTACGTCATTAATGGCTGGCCGGTTGGCGCAGTTGGTAGCAACCCTGCCTTCTGCGGCGCTGGTCCCGGGTTCAATCCCCGGACAGATCAAACATTTGTGTGCATGAACATGTTTGTTTGACCTGTATCTGGGTGTTCATAATATATATAAGTATGTATTTATGTATATAAGTATATATATCAGTCATCGGTTACCATAGCACAGGCTTTGCCTAGTTTGGGACCTGGAGACCTTTATGTGGATGTTGTCCCATATTATTATTATTATTAATACTGCTCGGAGGATCCTTACCCTTTAAAACACGAACAACTCATTTCATCCCCGATGAAGTTCACTGAATGTGAACGAAACTATAGTTGAACTTTTACAACAATCGGGTATAAGTGAAAACCCGTTCTCTTAAACAATATGAATCAATCACGCGTTAGTTTTATAAATAAAATTGCATATTAATTCGTATACAATCTGATATTCTACATAATTCAAGATATCGATTGAATATCTAAATAGCTTGCTGTTAATAATGAGAGGGGTTTAAAGCTTAGTCTCTTCCAGCACATCTATGAGCATAGATACAGACGAAATAAAAGTGGCGTTACGCGCTGTCTACGGCTTAGCTTTGAAAGGCTTCGGCGAGACGGCGACTAATTGTCGTCGTGCTATTGTGCTATTTGGATGAATACTTATGTTTGAGTCTAGAGGGATAGGTGTGAAGTACTGCAGACAATTTGGAAAGAGATTTACACGGAATTTTAGGGAGGTGTACGGATAAGATAAAAAAGTTAGAGTTGTTTGTAGGTGTATTTTATAACTTATTGAAGTCCGAAATAGAACAACTGTTAATTATATGTTTTGACGTTGGTTTCCCTAGGCTGTCCCTTAATTTTCACTGGTGGACACGGGCATTCTATACGGAGGGGGTGTAGCTGGCTGTTCGGGGACTTCATTTATCTTCGAATATATCTCTGACTAGCAGGTTCATGAGGCTTTTGTCATCGTGTAAGCAAGATGAAATTATATCTAATATTCAAATGAGTTAGCAAAGCTCAAAGCTTAGAGTTAAAGTTGCTTAGAGCTAAAAGATAGAGATGATAATAGTCTTACCTCAAATAACAAAAAAGTCATTCTATGTTATTCACTGAATGAGGAAAGTTAATTTTTATGTTGATACAGATGATAAAATAGTATCCGACTACTCAAAAATTCATCATTATCATCATCATCGTCAACCTTTACCTACCGACTGCTGAGTATAAATTTTAATCTCTTCTGAAGTGCACCATCCTTTCCGGTCCTGTGCTAATGTAGTCCCCCTAGATCCTACCGCCCTTGCCACATCTTTCGCCCAGCTAGTTGTTGGTCTGCCTGATATTCTTTTTCCATTTTGTGGCCACCATTCTGTGACTGCTTTGGTCCACCTGTCGTCATATCTTCTGACCAAGTGTTCTGCCTATCTCTACTTACTTGAATCTCGTGATTCGTCTAAAAACATCTCCGAACTTTATTCGTCTCAAAAATTTAATTATTTTATCCATATCCGAATTCAGTCGGCTTCCCCCCAGCATCCTTTTTTTCTATTAAGATCCGATAGAGAGAAACACGCGTCCGTCTGACATCGCCGATATAACTAACACCACATTATTGTACACTTTACTACGCATTCAGACAACAAGCAATCCATCCTTAACTAGCTGTATCCCGGGACCCTACCCCATTATCCTTCATCATAGAGCTCATAGAAAGCTATCTGCTCTCCTAGACGCCTATCACGAAATACAAACAGCCTCTGTGTAAACTGTTTTTGCCTATGGCATGTCATTATTATGCTATGTAGAGTAATTTTGTAGTTAGTGCAGGCGAATGGTTAATACACTGGCGGGTCGTATACAGCACAATGTATAGAAATTTAGCAGTTTGAGATTTAAAATACATATATCTTCAATATTTAAATATTTTGATGTAAACTCAAATTCTACATAGTGAATCTGATGTTATAATTTGATTTTATAAAAAACTTATTTTGAAATTATAAAGATAATTTTGTGGTTTTCGAATAAGAGTAGTTAGTTGTTTGAAGGACTATTGCAGCTTTATCCTCGTTATTTTTACTTTTCAGTACGATTTTGGAATGTACTTGTTTGTTGTTGGAAGAAGTTTAGGAAATGGATACAGCACTGGTACAACACAAGCTAAATATAAATTAATATTTTTATCAAATAGTGTTGGCTTTTTTCAAAATTAAATATTTTTATATTAACAAGTACTTGTTTGTCTTTTTCTGTTTATATTTATTATAGATTAATTCAAAACAATAAATAACTGGTCAATTGCATTCAAGGCATGAAAAATTTCATACAAAAAACAAATTAAATTTAATTTTTGTGCTGGATCGAATAATTACGTTCACTAGGTACAGTTTAGTATGTATAGGTACTCAGAGTTAGGTCTACAATACCTTTACCTATCAAGCCCAGAGTAAACATTCTCCGGTGTTTGCTCGAGTCTCGTCGAGCCTTTAGAAGATGTTTTGTTGGATCTCTCGGCCTCTAGTGTTTTGTGCTAAATTAGACAAGAGGTAGTTTGTATGGAGGCGGGGAAAAAAGGTTAACACGGGAAAGAGTACGCTTAGTAAAAGCCTTTGTGAGAGAATGATTTTGTTTCTAAGATATTGGTAGGTACTCATTCGTGTTTACTTTTGGGAGGATTCGGGGAAAGCTGTTTGAAATTCGATTGATATAGCTAATATCAATTTATATTATAATTTGATACCTATAGATGGATGAAAAAGATGAAGTCATAATATTTTTTATATGAAATGTATATGTCAACATACAATATTCTTCAGTGATATTTTTTTTCATCACACTATATTCTTTTATTGACTTAGTACGACCAATTTAATTTGGAGGAACAACCAAAAGGAAAAATATTATTTTTGGTTACGAAGAACTAATCCCAGACTCCTACTTAGTCAGTCGACTTACTTCATTCTGGTTACCATATTTTACATCGCAAATGTATGAAAATATATTATTATTGTGTGCGAAGTGTACAAAGCTCTCGCATCCGAAACGGCGCTGAAACAAATGTTGTCAGCGATTCTTTCTCACGGCATCCAGCAAAACATCAGCGGCGTCTTACGCGAGGGTGTGGGACAAGCGACGAGAGGTAGACTTTTTACAGGGTTTAATTTACATTGCAATTATTGTATACAACTACACTACTAAGAAGCCATTAACTATGTATCATGTTGCTATCCGTGATGTCCTTTAATTGTCTGTAAATATCTAATACTTTCAATCTATTATGATTGTAACGCTGTTGGATGTCCTATGAAATAAGTTAATAAACTGGTGAAGTACGGTATTTACTAGTATTAAAGTCTTAAGAACATTTAATTGTCATACTTGATTTTATATCAAACAAACCAAATTTGAATTATTACTATAGCTTAACCTCGTGTAACATTATTTCAATCAAGTTTTATACAGGGATAACTTAGCAAACTTACTAAATTTTTATCATTCATAGCTCAAATAGCATACAAATATATATTTTCTTTAATGATCAACCTCAAGATTCTAGTGGAGAGATATGAGTGATAAAATGTTTGTGTGTGTTGTCTCTCTAAGTTGTCTCTGTATACATTTTGATATTAACAATGTTACGCCAACTGTTACTCAAGGTCTGATCTATAGTACAAATACAAATTTGTTTGTTTGACATATAATCAAGTATCACAAAAATAGAACATTGTAAGACTCCAAAACTAGTAAATACTGAGCTTCAAGAATCAATGTTTTCTTAGCAGTGTGGTGAGATGAGGCAAGCTGAAGAACTAGTTAGCTCTTTTACTGACTATCTGATGTTTACATACGAACAAAAATTTATCATGAAACAGCAATCAGCAACCCTATTTTCTATAAAAAGAAAACTATAATGATGTAAAAGGCTGCATTGCAGCATTGATGCAACATTTTAATGTTAAGTGAATGAGTGCATATATCTTGTGACTTGCACCATTCAAGAAGTACCTCAAGTAAAAGTTGCTATTTTTCCCATCTTAAAGGCTTCTAATATCGCGGGGCCCGCCTCAGGCCGGTTGTCATTTGTCTGCTGCTCTGTAGGCAAACTTCGCTCAATGTTTGAAAGCACTACATTATATCCGTCTTTCTTTTGCGTCGTACTAGAGAGGGGGACGGAGATATCGATACCTTTGTGAGATTTGATTTTTACAGATTGTTGTTTTATGTCAAAGTGTGTTAAATGCTGGGTTTGGTAAGGGTTATGCTAACTCGACAGAAAGCAGTGCACTTTACCAGTTGCCGATAACTTTGTACTACTATACGAATCAATGTAACTAAATACAATAATGATCAGAATTAGGAGCACAGAAATCCATACCAGAACCAGAAAAAAGTAAGCTTTTTAAAAAGTTAGTTAGCAAAAACTTTTAAAATTCTCGAAACCATTTATAATAGCTTAAAATATAATGTCTTTGTTTTGGGCACTTTTTACTCTTAAAATATCTAAATTTTACATTACTGCATGCACAATATATGCTTGTGAAATTCCCGCCATGTTAAGAACAAAGAACAAATTATCTTAATTTTCCCGACAATACTTCAAAGGTACTCACATTCATTAACTTTATCGCAACATAATGAGGATCATTCCGTCAGAGCGTTACTAAATTAAACGAAGGAACTTTTTAATTAATTTATCAGAAGAAAACGCAGGAAAAAACTCGTAATGTTGATGCTGGAAATTGTGTGAAAAAATATTACGAGTATGAACTGGTGTTAAATTTATTGGGGAAATTCTTGTAAAGACAGTATAGTTAAAACAGTTTAATTTTTTTTAAACACATTGACAGTCTGATACTTTTTGACTATTTTTGCATGATTTGATACGTTTGTCTATTAGGAATATAATATTTTATCTTACAATAGTTACGTTAAAATTAAGATAAAATATAGCAGGTCTCTCATATCAAAAAGAGAGCGTAGGTGCAAGTTTATACAGGTGCAATACATCATTTGTCCATGCATTAAACACAAAATAATCAATATCTCGGTCGTTATTTGAGTTTATAATCAAATACAAAAATCTTGTATACTATCTGCTACAATAAATGTTTCTCACGTTACGTGCCAATAGCAAAATCATGACGCTCAAGCTTGAATTATGCACTATGATTGCTTAAAGATCATAATAATTTAATTACAAAATATCGATAGAATACTTAGTCCCTTCACTAAAGAGGCAGCAAGACTCGGCACTTCCTTACAAGACTAGGATTTCTTTTTAATACCACACATTTAAAGTCCCGTGTTGGAGCCACATGTCGCCGCTAAACTTATGTCTATGCTACCTACTTAATATCTTACCGTGGAGTTTAACTTTTGCGTGCTAGAGAGGTGATAAAAGTCCGGACACTTTTTTGCCCGATACGTGCCCGCGGTGCCACTGTTTTTACAAGTATTTTCGGTGTTAAATATGGTAATAAACTACGAGTAAGTACACGTTGTTTCATCGAATTGTTGAGTATTGCATGATACTACTTAATTTTATTTAGAAAAAAATTAACGCGTTTTTGATTCATTTTGTCTAAAAAGGCGGGTTTACACGCTTACTTCAGCCACAGTACGAGACGTTTCATTGATTTCATCAAAGTTCACCAAATATGAACGAAACTATAGTTGGACCTTTCCGACGATCAGGTACGCGTGAAAACACATCATCTTAAACAAAACACTACTAAATGTTAGTTTGTCATCTCTTCGGTAAAATTACCACAAATATTGTTAATTAATTATAATGATTAAGATTAATAAGAGATTGATTTAGAAAAAGTGATTATATTTTTATGTATTTTACTAAATCAATATTTCTACAAATACTCGATTATTATCGTAATAACAATTTTGTAGTGCCGTTCAAAATGTTAATGTGGCCGGATCGCACCTCATTTATGCCGGTATATTATTTCATATCTACGTCTAAGCGACCGGATCTAAGTAACCAGAGTGTTCCCAACTTAGTTAACATAAGTTAAAAAGTCTGCAAGTCCAAAGTGTATATGTGCGGATTATACAGAAACATGTTAAAAATTTATAAGTCTAGCGATATTTAAAGGGCCGCAAGGCCTTATATGTTATGTAGATAAGTATTTTATTTTCAACAAACTTCAAAAGTTAGGGTCTATAAGCGAATATGAAATTCCTTGCAAACAAACAGACAAATATACAAATCTGTCTAATGAAAAGAACATTTTGCCAGGCTCAAAGTGGAGAAGCCTCGCTCGGTAGGTATGTCAATTATATTCCAACCAAAGTTCTACAAAAACACATATTGAGTTGTTACCTTTACTAAATTTTTTTTTTTAAATTATTTATTTCGCATAATATCACAATTTATAAATTATCATTATATTAAAATACGTCAAAATAAATTAGTCGAACAACCCACCCCGAATCGTACCTGGAGCAAAGGTACCCATTACGCTGGCTGCGTTACCGCGTTGAATGGCAATGGCCAGCCTTTGCACCAAGTAAGATCCGGAGCGAGAGTCGCCAGTCAAGTTGCTAATTCTACGTCCTATCTCCCTAATTAAAGTTTTTGCCTCAGAGCCCCAACAGCCCAGGGTCTCCACGGCAATAGGCACAAAATAATATAGCGGCTCGATCGCTGCGTACTTCTGCTTTTTCTTTCTCGCGGCGTCTTCCGCTGCAGCTGCCGGAGATTGGACGGTACGAGCTAGATGGGTAGTGGCAACCGTACTGACGCAAGTGGCATCCCAGACTAGGCACCGACCATTCTTCCACGGCACCAGGGTCAGACCATCAAGTCTCTTGCCGTCCGACCTGTTGAGGCCAGGTGGTTCAAGCACACAGGGGACGTTCGCTGAAACGAAAGCCCTTCGAACTATGTCATTGAGGGCATGGTGCCGCGGAAACCTACCAGTGCAACGACGACAACTCAGAGCATGGTGCCCATCGGCCCCCACCATGGAACCGCAAGTGCATATATGAGATTCACACACTTTGCAGCCCCGGCGGAGAGCAACAGCCACTCGCAGAGAGTTGTCATCAAGCAAAGTACCCAAATGTGGCGAAGGTAGTTTACCAAAATAGTTTAATTAAACGATATGAAAACCGTAGATTCTAAAAACAGTAACAAGAATTATTCACGTGCAGTATAATATTTTAAAAGCTTAAATACAGAAAATCTGCCGCAAAGGGTCCCGGGTAGCCGCAAAAACAATAAACTGTCATAAATCAGGGAGGGGGGGAGTTAATAAACCCACTTCCGTTTCCGGGTAACTTCGCCCCACTTGTAACCTGTATTCTGCTAGTTTTCCCTACTTTATTTAAGTTGTGATAATTTTAAACTTTATATTCATATATTATTTGGTGTTATTCCTTAAAAGTTATTTATGTTTTGGGGTAAGAATAGTAAGTACTTGAGTTGATTTAAATAATGATAATAGGAAAGAAGCCGAACAGAACAAGGACAGCTTGATTTATATGCTGGAGTGACTTACAAATTACTGGTGTGATAACATCCTATGAGGGTGTAATTTAGAGTTTAAATGTGATTTTTAGCTTGGGAATTCCTATGTAGTATCAAAAATTAAAAATATGCAGAGTTATTGTTTAAGTGTATATAGCGACAAAAATGGTGTTGCTATACTCATCATGGAAAGGAACATTCTGTATAAGACAGACCCGTGTGATTTCTGAAAACAAGATGCTCCTTACATATATTTTTTATAAACATGCCGATTACTTTTTCTAACAACGGTAGTCTAATGGTCCAATTTGTTAATAATTATCATAAAATTATAATATAATACAGTGGCTATTTTTTTGGCTATACTGGTAATATTGCATTTACGAATACACGTGGCATTTTAAAATTTCGTGTATTGTATTCTAATCCAATTTGAAGATTCACCATCGACTAACTGCTAAACAAAATTTGATTTTCAAGTAGGCATGTAGTTACTACAAACTTTTGTTTCTAAACTCAGAAAATGAAGCATGTACCTGGCAGCGGCGCAACGTTATTCCACGAGAGCTAATTTAAGAAAACCAACCTCGCCAGAGCAAAAAACAGCTACTAAAAGCAAAAAGAACTAAGAAAATTCTAGCTCGCGACATAATCTAGCTCGTAAGAGAATTTTCGTCTAAAAGCAAGTAGGTTTCCTCGACGACACTCCTGTGGGACTCGAGGGTTCAGGAAACATTTTCTTGAACTCGAGAACGTCTTGTGTCCGCAGTCCGCACGCTTTCGCAGCCCAAACTGAAATATAACTGCAAATTGTTTCAAATCGTTTAAAGTAAGCCGGTGAAATACGAGTAACATAGTATTTTTTTACCAGACCACAGCAAAGCTATGAAGGATTAGTAATGTTTTCAAATGCGCAATGCATTATAGTTTTAATGATTGAGTCAGCATCTTGCCGAGTACTTGCTACTGACGTTTTCGAATGCCCGGAATACTACAATATGACTTAATCTATTAATTTAAGTTATTTATGTAAATAACTTCATATTTACTTAGAACACACAGGTCGTTCAAAGTAAATGTGAAGTTTGATTGATAAACCTTGTTGTTGTTATGAAATTTTTATTTTATCTGTGAGTATCTCCACGTAGCGTTATATGAGAGAAGCCTGTACCCAGCAGTGGGATAAAGAAAGCTACACTTTAAATTTGTTCCAACGATGATAATGAAGATGATTTCCACTTTGTACTTGCCAATTTAAAGTAATGTACAATACTTACTAACTAAAAATACAAGTAAATTTTAAAATACAAGTAATTTCCTGGTGCATTTTGAGTAAAACAATTCCGAGTTAGTCTCGTACCTTCCGCACATCTTAGAATTTAAGATTGTACCCTTTCAAAACCTATAAACCAGATCATATAAAATTCTCACACACCCCCTCCCCCCCATACCAAAACCCATACAATATTCAAGAGATCTTATTATGCAATAGGACCGTAAGAAGCAAAATCAATATGCCTTTTGTGTTACCGAAGATTTCAGGAGCACCTTTGTCATAAATATTTAAAAGGTGTCGACTTGTCTTGGTTTATGGAAAATGGATATTTTTTGCGAATATGTTTCCAGATGTTATAGGATTAGAAGCTTCGGGCCCGGCGGTGGGTAAAGTAGCTTTTTATTTGACTTTCAATTCTATATTTGATGCGATTATAATATCCATAAGAGTTTGGTCAAAAATAACTAAAATGTATTAGTTGAAATACCTTAATATATTGCAACTGCATTAGTTTTTTCAATTCTATCAATACTATGTTTAAGCTATGACTATATATATAATTACTATATATACTAGACTTCACAAACATATTGAATAGTAAATACCTAAGATCTAGTATCCTTGGACAGAGTTGCCATGTTTTATCTTTTGTAAATACACTCATCGCTGTTGCCCACTACGATGAACGCGAGACAAAATGGAATATAAATAACTAGCTGTGCCTCACGGTTTCACTCGCGTAGTTCCCCATTGGATTGTTAAGATAATGAAGTAACTACTTTTTTGAAGTCGGTCGGTCTGCGTACAAAATTTCATCCAGATTGGTTCAGTATAGTTTTGGCGTGAAAGCGAGACAGACAGACGGACAGAGTATGTTTTGCATTTATAATATTAGTTAGGATTTTCTAAGACAGAATAGCGTTTCCCTAGCTGAAAATTTCTTATAATTTTTTCTTAGTAACCTTTAAACCTTACAATGATTTTGTTCAGCGATTAAGGATCATAGTTTCATACTAAATAAAAGATAAATTAAAACAAAAACACGTCCATATACCCGTTCATACACTCGCTTCCACTCCATTAAAATCAAAAAGTAAACCATCCCAGCAAAAGCTTAACAAAATCGTGAACAATTCGCGATACGCGAGCTCCAAAAATATTTTGAATCCTATTACAAAACTTGGAACTCTGCCGCGTGAGCACAGAGTATATAAATGAATTCAGAGAGACAATTACATACTAAATCTACTTGACTCGGAAATGTTTGTAATGTTAAGTCGTTCTGTTCTGCGCAGAATGCGCTGTATTTTGTATCAAATTAAACTTGTTATGAATGGTCCTTGCTGGTAAAAGTTAATGCTAAAACTTGTGTTAAAACTGGTAACAGTGTTTTTCATAAACTTTTTGTATTTTGATAGTAAGCGGTCAAGAGCAAAACGAACGAGTCTTTAATAATTACGTGATAAACAAACAAAATTAAGTTAATTCGAAACAATTATTTCAAATTTAAAGCCATAGACTAACTAATATTAATAAACGCATTTTAACTTTAACCGTCTTTTGTCTTGTTTTAGCGCGTCAGGTTCTCCGTTGGTTAAAGCAAGAAAACCGATGCTTTGAACTATGACGCGTTTATTGACAAAGCAGTAAATAACTATTAGGTAAGTTTTATACTGGATTTTTTTTCATTGGATTATGATTATTTATCCTCGTAAGTTTAAAATGAAGAAGTTGGCCAATAAATAAATAAGTTTCATAAATTATTTTTTTAGAATATGAATAGTACCTACATCTTATTCATCATAATATCAAAAAACAATAGATGCGTTTATGTTCTTAAGAAACTCGTCTATTATTTCATATTATATTCACTGATATTTTATACTTTACCTTACCTGTATCATTTAAAAAAAAATGAAGCATCTGGCTCGAACTTGACCCGACAGATTCAACCAAGTCAAGGTCTGTGAAATAAATGAGCTAATTGTAAGAGTTCCACCGTCGCCTGGGAAATCAGCCGCTCCAGGCGTGACTGAAGTGACGCGACGATTTATGGCTTTACGAGTTGGGAGCGGAGAGGACGGATGGCGAGATCAGGTTGGAAGGATTGGAAGCCAAGGATTCGACGGAACACTACTACGAGCTCTGCCATGAGTTTTGATAGTTTTTGGTCTGGTGCTTCATGAGGTGATATTACATGGATTACACCATATTAAATATATGTTATAGAACTACAAATGTATTTAAGTATTTTTTTTAAATGTTATTTTCTAAGTATTTAATTATTCAAATGTAACAAGACTTGCCTGTAACAAACACTATATAACAATAAATATTTCTTATTCTATCTATTATATAAAAATGAATCGCTGAATGTGTTGCTGAGCGCAAATCTCGAGAGCAGATGAAGTGATTTTGCTCATTCTTTTTTTAGAATATTCATTGAAGTACGAGGATGGTTCTTAAAAAAATGCCTGAAAAGGTCTAAAACCAACACTTTTCTATACTCCCATACAATTGATTGGTAAAAATACTTAAAAGTTAATTCGAACTTTAATACCATAACATAAAGTTTAAGTGTTAGTGGAGAAGTTCCGGGAAGGCAAAACAATTGAGTGACAGTAGCATCGTATAAATATTAATGTCAATATTTGCTGACCCGGCGTTCCGTAAACCAGAATAAGTATAAAAAAATGAATCAACTGTTAGGCGGTACGAATTTCGACGAGTCATCTAGTTTCTGATATTTATTTATTTTTGATTTGAACATCAGTATTTTTATTCAACGTGGCACAACTACGGACACTATTAATGTTTTTGTAGTGGATTAGGTTTTATTTTGCACTGTTATTTTTTTCGTAGAGACATGTGTTATTTTCCCCACACATAGTTATTATAAATGCGAAAGTATATTTCTTAGTTTATTGGTATGTCTGTTCGTCTTCTCTGAAACTCTCTAGTTTTATGTTTTTATGATTGGAGCGTGCCACGGGATATTTTTATACGGTGAAATAAAACTCAGGCGTAGCCGAGGGCTAAAGATTCTTCACGGCAGATGCCGATATAACTTTTTCAGTTATTTTGATTTAAAAATCCAATCTCACAGCTGATTTTGATAAAACTTTAATATGACCATATTACAAGTATAGGTATATCCTTTCAAACAATAAGAATTTTCAAACCGGCCTACCCGTCTCCGAGAAAATAGGTAACACAAGGATTCAAGTACCTCCTCTTTTTAGAAGTCTGTAGATAAAAGTTATAAGTGAATCCACTCCACGTCAATCAACGTTCTTAAATGTTAGCTCTGTCTCTCTCTTTCACATCTTAATTAGTAAGTTGAAAACGTTAGCAAAGTTGAGGCGAGACTAACTTAACGCATGCGATGAATTACTCACGACACGATTTTGCTGTTGTAACATACGAAAATCAATTTGTGTACAATGTCAGGAAATACAATTTTCACAAAAAATACAAAATCTTGTTTTGCAAAAGATATAGACACTAAAAAGAATACAGCTAACTATGCTGTGGGTAAGTTAGTAGAAAACATAGTTTTTTTAACTTTTGAAATATAATAAATAATTATTTTGAACAGGGTTAACAAGCTTTATTGTTAAAACTCACTTGCTTCTTTAAAGGAAAGCCGTCAACTCTGACCTCAGCTCAACTAAAATCACCAGACCACAGCAAAGCTATGAACATACCTTAACAATACAATGAATAACTATGCGATGTTAGCACAAAAACAAATGGTCAAAAGTGACTTAAAAAAACCCGACTGCAAAAACTTTAGACCCACGTGTCTTAAGACGTGATCTAGGTATAAAGCTAGTATAGCCTATGACCATCTGAAAGATGAATGAAAACGAAAAATCTACTGACACCACTCATATAAAAATACGACAAGCTGTTTAGGCTCTAGAGCGTGCCAAAGAAATATACACACATACACTCGAAAAACATAACCTTCCTTAGTCAGTTAAAATAAGAACAAATTATAATGTTATCTATAAATAATTTATTTCAGACAACCTATGTAGGTATTCATATATAAATGTGATGAAGCGTAGACGGCATAAAGAATTTTTTTAGGGCCCTATTTTTGAGATCTCTCGAATGAATCCAAGATTCACGTGCGAAACGAAATCACCGGTGAATTCCATTTTGTATAAGAATGCGACTTTTTTGCATATAGTTCGTAATTGACGTCATTAGCGAGAGGCGAATTCATTCGATTGATTCAAAAATGGCTTATCTCATTTGGCTAGCGACGAGATGAACATGAGTTGACATAAAAATAGCTTGCAGGTGAGCTATAAGCGTTTGCTAGCTCTGTGTAGGGCTGTCGCAGCATCTTTTCTGTTTATTTAAGCACTCCGTGTTTTCATTTGCAAGTTTCGTGCTTGTAAATAAAACACGAATTCCAGCTATTGCAACCTTTGAACTAGTAAACTATGGATACATGTTACGGTTTAAAATTTTAAAAAGCTAAAATACAATACAATTCAATACAATATATCTTTATTGCACACCAAAAACAAAATAAACAATAAGATACAGGCAAGAACAAAACATCGGTAGTACATTGGGCGGCCTTATCGCCTAAAGCAATTTCTTCCAGGCAACCTTGCTACATACATATTAAATATTATATTGTCAAATAAAGTACAGTATATCTACTGTAAAAGTTTTGCAAAAATCCGACATTTGCTGTGGATCTTGGACTAAAAATTGTCATAATGTAGAACTATTTTCACTTTCACTTGATACCCATACCTACTAAGAAAGTTATAGGAAAAGAAGAAAAATGTACTTCGTGATTTTGAGGCTGTGACCATCTTAGATTATCATCAAATATATCTAAAAACACTCCTGGTCCATCTGTTTGGGAGATATGATGCTACAGACAGACACACACATACACCCTGACACGTCAAACTTATTACACACCTTTGTTTTTGCTTTAGGGTTTAAAATCATCGCTATTCATGATCCTTGCGTAATACGGAACGACGCGACGAACAACAATGTCCTTACAAATTTTTGAAATAAGTATTTTAATATTATGCCAAATTCGTATACTGTCCATTGCTTCAGTAGATAGATAAATAGTGTATCAATAGAAATATATTAATATTAAAATAGCGTACCTACGCGTCCGGTACATGCTAGAGGTTACCAAGACTCGCAAAAAACGCTTGCGTCTACTTTTATAGTGCGTGTGCGAGCTGCTATATTGTGGAACTCGCTGCCGGCTTCTCTATTTTCAGATAACTATAATATGAGTCTTTTCAAGTCGTGAGTGAATCGGTTTCTTCTAGACAAGCGTGCCCCATCGTCGCTTCACATCAGGCGAGTTGCGGCCAAACGCATGTCTATTAAAAACAAAAAGATGCGTGGTCACATTTGCCATACAAATTCTTGTTACTCAATGTCTCATCCTGACCTACACAGACCCATTAAACCCGCCGTTTGTTTGCGGTAGGGCGTCTTGTGTGGCGGACGGAACCGGAAGCCGCGCCGCCATTGCATTGCGAGCGTGCCCACGGCGATCTACCGAGTGACACGCGACGTGACCGACAGACGGCCTCTCCATCATGTGAATAGTCGATGACAAATTTATAGTAGTGTGAAATGAAGAGATACAAAATTTTTGTACTATTCGGTGTTGCTTTAACGGATACTGTTGTTATTTAATACTTATTCTATATCCTATTTTATCATAGATCCTATTGTAGTTTAGTACACGATAAAATTAATGTTTCTTATATGAGTTACATATAATTCCAGAAAGATTAAAGCAATCGCTATTATAGTTACAGTAGTTTGGTACACTACTTCGACTTAAAAAATACACCTGATAAAAAAAATATAATTAAATTAATTTTTTATGGACCAACTTGTCCTAAGATACCATTTTAATAATTAAGAAGAATAATTAAGTGCAATACAAATAGAAGCAAAGCTGGAATTTCTGTCTTAAATGATAAAATATTTATGAAAGAGTGCACATCAGACAAAATACGAGTAAATAACTTGCGAGTAGCGCTATATTACTTTTCTCACAAATAACACTTATTATCCAAAAAAACATGTTTTGTGATATTTTGTCGGTATCCGGTAGATATTAAGTTATTCGACTTCAAAAATGAAGATTATCCTTATTTGAGTTTCAATGAATGAATGATTTTTATTTGTAACAAACGATAGATGATATGAAGTAATAATTGTAAATACATTTGTATAAATATTTTTCACAACTCGGCCCAACTCAGCACTACTAGCTGCTATAGGGATACAGCGACCAGCGCTGGTCTTCCGTTGAGACCGAGATGTGACCATTAGGTCATTTCTCGGTCATTCAGAATACACTTTTTCAATCATTTTAGATTTCTTGTTGTATATTTCGATCATTGTTGCTTGTGTTCTAAATTCTAAATAGGATTGTATACGTTGAAGAGCTCGACCTCTTATCCCTATATGCTCATGTTTAACCAAAATAACAGAATGTACCACACAATCAAAAGCCTTGGAGATATCTAATGAAAATAATCTAATGAATCTAAAGACTAAATAAGTATACACATTATGAAGAAAACCAATTTTAAAGAATATTACTTATTATGTATATTCCTTATTTGTAAAATATTATTAGACAGATTTGAAAAAAATATTTTTGATCGAAAACATAAATATTTATAGGGCTCACATAAATTTCATCTCAATCGGTCCTGACATAGTTGTGTCGTTATAAACAGGGTTTTCATTTACTGATCTGCTTACCTTACATCGAGACAAAACAATAATAAGCTCAATATGTCAATCTTCCCAATACCACCTGTCAGGTACATCTACATAATAACACCTACGCACATAAGGCTGGGTACACACGCACGTTATTAATGAATTCATTACTTGTGACGCGTGTAATGTCAGTTTGGCATTCGATTAATATAAATTAATTACCTGCATCTGTGTCTGTCTGTAGCTATGTGGTGTGACGAATTAGGCGCCGTTGATTGAATGATTTTAGTGTATATTGCTCTAGGTAGACGCGCTGAGGTGGATTTAGGTCATGTAATTTACATTGTAGATTCGTGTGAGGAGCTGGTGTAATCGAGGTTATTGGCGGTTTGATATTAAAATATGTTAGTCATATATATTATATAAAACGTCTACCGTTCAAAGTGAACTCAACGGAGTACAAAATTTCGCAAAATAAAAAAAAAATGCGTGTTTCATGCAACTTGGCCGATCACGTGACCAATTTTATATATGAGGAACCTAATTGTTTTTAGTTGAATTGTAAAAAATCGTGTTCTGCAATGGGTTTAGTTTGAAGTTTTTAACTTGAACTCTGCGTAGAGAAAAAAATTCAAAAATTGAACTGTGGTTGTGATTAAGTTAACCTTTGTACCAGGTTTGAATCGTGGCGGATTATTTAAATTTGTGTTCCATAGGTACTGTTTAACTAATTTATTATATAACTATTCTGTTATTTAATGAGAACGACTTGGAAATAATTAAGTGTACTAATAAAGGATTTTAGGAAATTCAACCATTAAAGGGATCAAATAGAGGTTCAAAGTTTGAAAGCGGGTGACGACTGCTAGTTTTATTTTATTTCTTATAATACATTTTCTGTCAATATAATGATGGCATTGCTCATAATCATATTAAAAACAAGTTTGTTCAATCAGAAATATTGTTCGTTCTAAATATTTTTAAACTTTGACAAAGACTACTTTAAATATTTCAACATATAGCTAACTATATGTTGAAATATTTCTCTTGTAACTTTCAAGCTCATGCAGTAAAAATTTCCAAAAAAATAACATATTTTCATCCGCTTATCTAAGAAAAACTGTCCGACCTCAAACGCGTACGAACTTTCCTTCCCTAGGACAGAAAGCAAAGCCAAACAGATTATTGAATCGCAGAAGTGCGCGTCACGTACCCGCGGTGTACGTTAATATGTCGCACGTGTGTCGCCTGCCTAATGTCTGTTATAAAACGTGCTGCGCTGCGACACTTTATACCGCTTTTGATTGTGACGACGTGGGCCACAGACGTTGTATTGAACGAGACAGTACTCTACGTATTACATACCAATATGGCAAAATTCAAGCCTACAAGACTTGAATTTTGCCATATTGGTCATCGACAAGGAGAAAAAGCTGATCAAGTGACTTCTTACTTAAGTGACTAACCTACCAATATATACATATGTAACCTTTGATTGGTTCAAAAATCTGACTTTGTTTTTGATCTTCAAAATTAGAACATCAGCTGTTTAACTATGAAGGGCTGTCATTGGTCATCGACCCTATTTTGGCTCCGTGCATTCTTAACACATGCAACTATATTTCTTCCCGAAGAACTGTCTCGGGTCCAGCTTGGATAAGATTGGCACACGACCAAGGCAGATGGTATCATATGAGAGAGGCCTATACTCAGTAGTGGGATAAGGATAAGGAAAGCCGTAGATGGTGGGGAGTGTTAAAAAATATATAGAGAGTAAAGCCTTCGCAAGTGATTGGAGGACACATCAAAATAATGGTAGGGTACAAAAACTGATTCACGAGCAACCGATTTAGTTTTACCAAAATTTCAGAAATCTTCATTCATGACCTTGATATTTTAAAGTAGAGCAATGGAAAGGTTGTGCGTTATTTACCAGTTGCCATTTAGTTTATTATTACTGCTTTGACAAGTTTTTTGTGAATTGAATTCTATTGACCGCAGTCTAGTCTCTAATGATATCTAGTTCAAGTAGACTTATCTACAAAATACTAACCTAAAATTATGTTTCACTTATGGAGATATATCATTAATCACCAACATATCATTGCCTGAATTTATGTCTGCTCGCGAAATAAATGTGGCGCTTTTGTTTGTACATATATTTGAATAAAGATTAGATACTACTTTATATTGTGCAGTTGGAGAACAAACGCACAACTTTGTTCAACTTTTGATTATGACGACGGTAGTCTATGACGTCACGTTACCATTTGCAATGGTTACGCTCTTTCCTGCCAAGTAGTTGGTCTAAGGTATCTTGCATACTGGAATTTGATTGCTACTTGTTTTACAAGTGTAGCAAATACAGAGTACAAAAACTCTTGGTCGTTAGAATTTTCAAAAATTTTTGATTTTGGTTATCAATAGTCAACTGACATCTACTAAGCCTACTTACACTACAATAAACATTGAGAAAAACATACAATATACAAATTAACTACGAATTTGTCTGTTATTATTGCTTTCACACACAATAAACCCAAAAACAAATTGAGACATCATCGTTTAAAAATGGAACGTGCCGCCATGACACTTCATGATTTATAACCGTCGATAGTGGCATATCGCCGCCATCTTGGATATGTGACGGTACGTTTAAACGATGGTCCTTCGAGCCGGATTTACGGCGAATGTGATTATTCGGAAATGAAGTTTTTTATAGGTTTCGAGTTATAGTTTAGTTTATCTACACTCATATGTTGAAAACGAGCATCGCTAGGAGATCTTAAGTATCTGTCATTAAAGTATGCTCTTGCAGAAGAAAGTTTAGAACTAATACACTCATACTTAAATATCATCAATTGTCTTTAGTCTACACGCTTTCTTAAGTACAGGTTTTATACCTATAAGATTATACAGCAATTGTCAATGGCCAATTCTATAGAATTCAATTGATTGCACTAATATAAACTAAATATTAGAATTGATTCTTTATGAACAATCAATTTTGAGTCAAATCACTTTATTTAAGATTAAATTACGTCTGCTTTATACTGAATGCAAACATCTTCATCTTAAATCTACCTTAGAAAGTATGTAGAGCTTTGTAACACGTCTAAGCATTCACGTATAGATATAAATTCAAACTCGTCTTGAAAGAACTTTGTTAAACTCAAACTGAAAATAAATTTTCTGGATGTATATCGTAAGTATCATAAAGAGAGCTAGCTATAAAGTTCCGAATCGACTCTACCATATAATATTTCCGAAATTCCTTCGAGAACAATGCTCTATATTACATGACCGTTTGCGATAACTTTACGGTATACATTTAAGAGTTTCAAATTCTGCATTATATCGTCTTTGAGTGAACGGTTTCAATTCTGAAAATTTAGAAAAGTTCAAGTTATATGTTCCAAAAGGTGCTTTAAGAATACTATATTTTATATTATTTGACTAAAATACTGATAGTTCTGCAAACAGTTGACTGAGTAAGTATCATTTATTTCGCGATATTCTTTGTAAAATCAACTTTTTGCATATCGTTCGAAAGTGAAGTTATTTGCAAGCGGTTCAAAAACAGAGCCCTCGTACGCGAGTACCAACTTCCGGTTAAACGTACTAAAATACACGGTGATAAATAGAAGAAAACTAGTTTACAACTTGATACTGTTTATAAAAGAACCCTGTTGTTGTATTAAGACTTCGCTGTCCGTTCGTCTGTCACCGTATACCCCATAAACCGTCTTAGCTAAATAGTAGACATTTTCAAAAATTATGTCTTGACGCTATAACAGCAAGTACTAAAAACAGAATAATATAAACATATAAGAGGAGCTGCCAAACTCTACCATATAATGCCAGAAGACGTCCACTACTGAACATAGACCTCCCCGTTTTATTATTGCTCTATAGAAAATGGTACAGAACTTTTAATGTGCGAATCTTATTTATTATCAATAACATCGCGAGGCGTAACTGGTGGACTATAAAAACAACCTTCTTTTCAATTGTCTATGGTTAGATAGAAATACAGCCTAATCTGGAAACAAATCAGCTCTAAATATCATGTTCAAGGTCACAAAGAGTAAATAGGTAATCTGATGTAACAGAGACTTATTTTAAGACTGTTGGCACTTCGCTACCGACCTTGGACTCAATATTATATTACAGAATATTATAAAATAACATAGTATGATTCATCTTTTAGAGATGTTGCGATGACCTCACTAGACTAGAATTGTATCTTTACTAAATTAAATCTTTTAAAATAGTTTAACAAAACGTTATTTATTTTTAATATATTGATATCTTAGCTACGTTATATATTCATATTATATATATAAAATTGTTAACACTTGACGTTGTAATGACGAAGTATTCATGCTATTAAATTTAAATTTTAACCTGACTTAAAAAAAACAAAGAGGTTCTCAAAGCGACTGTTTTTGTGTGCGTTTTTCGGAGAGTCCTTAACTGAATTAGTAAATATTTTTACAGTATTTTGCTGGCCTGAACAAAATAACTGAAAAATTAGTTGAAGTGTTATAATTTTAAACCCTTTTTTTCTTTCTATATTCACATTTTTTTACAGTAACGTAACTGGAGGAAAGGATGTAAATATTATAACAAAATATAAAACCCTGTGAAAACCAATGCTAGTTCCCTCACAAATCAAGTCTTTCTACGCCAAATTAATTCCTCCCCTTTCCAAACGTAATAAAGATCAGTCTAACTAAGAATTGCGAATTCTTGGAGTATTTCTAAATCTCAATGAAATTAGCAACAAAATAAAGGGAGACGGGATTTATAATTGGGGTTGATTTTTGACGTGACAACACAGACTCAGGGGGAAACACGACCTTGAGGGGCGAGTTTAACCAATGTTTGTGAGTTAATTTTGGACGAACCTAAACAAATATGAGAAATAATTGCAAAATGTTTTTATATGTTCCATGTCATTTCTTGTTTTGATGCAAAATGTATGCAGAATTATAAAGTACTTTGTACAATCCAAATACTTTCAGAACTTCGATATACATAGACACGACTTATAAAAAAAACTATTGATGTTTGCCACATGTCACATACAATGTGTACAAAAATATAATAATAATAATATGGCACCACATTCACACAAAAGGTGTTCAGGTCCCAAACTAGGCAATGTCTGTGCTATGGTAACCTGACTGATATACATACTTATATACATACATATTATGAGCTGTTGTTGCGACATCTCTACATACCTCTAACAGCTATAATACCATACTTAATTCTAATTCCTCCAACAAATTGTTTTAATACAGATTTTATTTTCAATCTGACTTCAAAAAAAGAGAAGATTCTCAGGTCATCGAAATATTTTTTATTTCTTTTGTAAATAATCAAATATGTATTTCTGAAGTTTAAATACCAAATAAATATAATTCAAAATACAAAAAAATACGTCACAATTAATTATCTCTAATCAAATAACCCACCCCTGACCGTTCCTGGTGCAAAAGTACCCATAGCATTCGCAGCATTGCCACGTTGAATAGCAATGAGCATTCTCTGCACCAGGAACGAACCGGTGTGGGAGTCACCAGTCTTGACTTTGAGCCTATGCTCTACTTCGTTAATAAATGCCCTAGCCTCAGAGCCCCAACAGCCCAGGGTTTCCACAGAAATTGGCACAAAGCAGTAAAGCGGTTCCATAGCGGCATACTTTAACCTCTTTTTCAAACTGGCACTAACTTCTAACAAATTAGAGGATGAAAAAACACTATAGGGCAGACAAAACGTCCAAATAGGTACAAAAACTTTGAAATAAAAAAAAAACACAATTTTACTTACGCAAAATTTAAGCTTCTAATATTCGAGCGCCTAATTTCCAAGCCAAACCAGTCTATCTCAAAAAAGGCAATCAAATCGTCACCATCTGCCCAATGACTCGAACCGTGGCTACTCACACGGAAACCGGCGTCGTTTTTCACACCTGATCCACCACATTCGACTTCGAATTTACCAATATAACAGATAAATCAACCCTGGTCACATAGCGTAACAATAATGGCAGGTAATGTCTAGAGTTACCGGCATTTTTTTGTTCAAAACAGGTAGGCATTTGACTACCAGCTCGCCACAGTTGACACTGTGGCCTCAGATGGAGCATGCCTAGTCTGGAGCACATTGACTCTCAAAGAAGACTGAAGACAACGAAGAAATAAGATACAACGTTAGGTCCTTGGCGCAACATTTTTCAACTTGAAGATGGTAGCCAGGTATATATTATTCTATCGTAATTGGTTTCCAACAAAGAATCTAGATACTAGTCTAGCAACCTAATGTGAAACTCAGTGGCCGAGATTTCCAAAACTAGTTTTTACATTCTCATCACTATTGTATCTGACGCAATGTAGGTGGAATCGCTATGTCAACAAACCTGAACCGTTCTCCGTATTCATTCAACAATTCATTCATTCCTTCATTTTAAGGATAGTTAGCTGTTAGATGGAGGAAGTTCACACAACTTAAGTGGAACGTTAATGCAGGACATATCACCACCGTATAGAATAAGAATAGCAAGCAAAAGTTTTAATGGGCTGGTCATATTTGCCGCAGGACTGGCTACCGTGGAGCAGGATGAATTATAAAATGATGATCTCAAATCTTGTCATTTCGTGACACAAGGTGGTACAAGGACACAAAAAAGTCTACAAGCAGGTTTAAGTGATGAGAGGCTGTAAAAAAGTTTAGTGGAGTGTTTCAAAACTACCGTGAGACAACCCAACTATACCAAGTTTCATTTATTTACCCTTACGCGAGTGTACAATTTCAGGAAACACAAACATTCTGACAGACAAAAGAAAAATATGCCTGAACCGAAGCGAGATAATTCGCGAGCTCGGTCTATTATAATCCTTATATACAAATAAAGTTCAAATTAAAACTTGCTCCACTAATAACAATCCGCTGTGTCATAACGAAATTCACTTCTAATTCGGGCCCCGATGTCAGTGTTGCCATGACAACGGATGATTTATCTATCCGCGTCACATCTTTATTGTTCTGCGTGTGTCGGACAGGATTTAATATTTCGCGTGATTGTTGGCACACTGTGTCTTGAGTTGGGTCGCCTTTTGTTTCCGATTAAAATTCTGTTAGTTGCGTTACTGGGCCATATTAATCTGTGTCGTCTTATCAAAGTTTTAAATTGTAATTATGAAAATGTTGCCGGCACAGCATGTCTTCCTGTTTCATTCAACTTTATCAGCCGTCATCTCTTCATTCATTCCCCTTCCACACATATCCCTATTCACACAGTTCATCCACATCTTCTTAGGTCGCTCCAAATTATAAAATCAAACATGAGTATACTTAAATAAATTAAACAATAAATATAAAATAGGTTGAATAAATTGAAAAGGTTAGCTCATTTCGATCATTATCGAACTCAAAAACCGTTTAACTGACGTTTGATGTCAAACGGATTAAATAGATTTCTAATCAAATTGACATGCATCATGTATCGATGGCAAGATCTGTACTTGCACAAAACGTTATAGCATAAAGTTTTATACCAGCCTATTAAATAAACGTATGGAACCGTACTTGCACTGCTGGCTCGAACCAGGACGGATTATTCTACTAAATTTGTATCAATTTCTTATTTTTGAATATAATAATACCTAATTAGGTTTGTAGCTTACTAAAACACAGAATCAAAGGAAAAAAACCATTTACAGTTAAATAAACTAATCTAATAATAGACCCCTAGTAGCAGGGAACGTTCCAAGAATGCTGGCTGCATGCTTTGTAGCTAAACCTTAATGAAATATTTTTTTTGCAAGTGCTTGAGAGATTTTATTAACAGTTACATTTAAAGATAATTTTTTTTCAGCTTCCAAACTTGACTAACCAGACTTTGGCAAAACTTCCCAAAGATTTAGAAAGCTCGAATTAATCAACGCAGTGGCACAGGACGGACGTCGAGGTTAAATACCTAACGTTATTGCCAAAAGGAACACGTCCAACCCGTCCGACTCTTCTTTTGGGAGAAAAGTGGAAAAAACCTCGACACTTGATGGATTGCCAGTTTCCTTATTAGTGCAGGTTTGCTGAGCCTCACTTAGAAAACGTTCAATTTTACTTTTAAACAGTTTTGCTTATTTCTTTTTCTGTTTTGGGATGTTAATGAGGGACTGGGTTTCTTTTAATTTTAATGAAATTGTGTGTTGCTTGAGTTTGAAAATTTGTTTTTAAAGCCTAGAATTAAATGCACACTATTCTATTTTACGCGTTACTACATCAAAAAATAGTATTTCACCAAGTTGTGGTGATGACCATCTTGGATTTGAAATTTATCGCAGAGTATTAAGTGTTCTACTAGTCGAGCCATTCAAATTGACACTCGTATTGAGGGAGTCGTGAATAAATGTAATACACCATTTTGAGTCGGCTAATTCTCCTTTAGAACAAAAAAAACACCAAAATTAGTGGGAGCTGCGACGCCACAGCCACACACATTATAAAAAAAAACTGATACATAATTACCAGCCACAATACATAAGATTTGAGACAGGAAAGATATTAAACGATGTTGTAGTTTTTACCCAAGAACTAGTTTTTTCGAGAACAACTTTCGAAGCCACGAACGTTTTTTGCAGAGCTTATTCAAAAAGTGTCTAAACTCTGTCCAGATAGGGTTGAAGACAAGAATCCTTTTGTCGACATGTTAGTTATAAATGATGGAGGAATCCTCGACACGGCTTTGCAGACCCTTGTTCCATCCTTTCGGGGTTTTTGGTTAAACTAAGTTTTTCTGTTTAATCATGCGTGAATTTTGTTTTTAATAAAATGGCTTAGATGTTACAGGATCTGACTGAACGTGTATTGGATGAAATAAATGAAGGTATTACAAAATGTTGGTACCACATGCATGCAATCGCCTATGCGGCTTCATTTTTTCATGTCAGCCATTGGAATGAAAACGCAAAATTCTTTTATGCCTCAAAAAAACGGCAACTACCGAAAATGACACACATTCTGATAAAGAAAACAGAAAATGTACGATAAAAATGTTGCGTCGCGTCGGTTGGATGCGATTGCCCGCGGCAACTTCCGGCCGCAGTGTCGCAACGTGTCGCGTCACGTCGCGTGCCGTGTCGCGCCCGTCACGCGACACGACACGGCCGCGCGACAAATGCCGCCGGTGAACCGCTGCATGACGTAACGGTCTAGGATTTAGATTTCGGTGTAAAAATACCCGTGCATTTGTTGGATTGCAAAAATGGATAATAAATAGATTGGCTCTTGTTAGTTTTTTGTGCATAAAAAGAAACCCGAAATAAAAATTGGTAAAATCCATGAACTCAAGCTTATAGCATCGACGAGCATATTATATTTAATTTAAAACAAAATATTTTGTTCTGGTGATTGCTATTAACTAAATTATTACTAGTGTCATATCTGATCAGATATTTATTAATAACTAGCTGTGCCCCGCGGTTTCTCCCTTTGGATTGTCGAGATAATGGGGTAACTACTTTTTTGAAGTCGGTTAAAAAGTATCCTATGTCCTTTCCCGGGGTCCAATCTACCTGTGCACCAAATTTCATCCATATCAGTTTAGTGGTTTTGGCGTGAAAGCGAAACAGACAGACAGAGTTACTTTCGCATTTATAATATTAGTTAGGATGTATAAATAGTTTGTTTACCATAATTTTCAAATTCAGTTTGTCATTTTAATTTAAAAATAAGCACAACCCCTTTTCAATTACATATATTTCACACAACTAAAATAGCGTTTCGACAACATAGTTTACTTAACTTCCCTCTCAGCAGTATCGATGTATATGCCAAAAAGACAAAGTGTGCATCCATCGATCAAAATCCGCAATAACCAAACGTGCATAACTGCATTATTCACAATTTGCCGTCACTACCCGCGCGAACACTCGGCTGTCCAAACTTCAAGAAGTATCTACTGGACTAAGATTATTTTGAACAATATAAAATGATTATACTACCTACTTTATTGAATCACTTAACATTAAAAAGAAAAATTTGGATCTATTTATCGATAGGATAGCATTTGACGACTATCGTAGCTTAGTGATTGGCATGCTCGTTTCATGAGACAGCGGTTGCTGGTTCGATTTCAGAACATAGCAGGGCCCGAGCTTCCTTCCTAAAAATACGTGATGTTACGCAATACGTTATTCTAATGATGCAAAACAAGTGCGTTCAGCCAGGGCATGATATAAAATTTTACAATGGCATAATGAATACCATTTCACTTGAATTCTACGCGCTTAAAATAACGCGCCCGCGTTAAGTGTTGAAATGTTTATAGCAAATAAAGGTCCAGGTGTTCTAACGATGTATATGCGAATGTTGTATTTCTGATACAGGAGAAATCCTAGTGAAGAGCTAAAAGTGTCAAACGGTATTTATTCATCGTAGTAGCTTTCTTGATACCTACTGACTTATTGAATTTGACTTAACGAATGCATATATTTCTTAGGTAAATCAATATTTTTGCAGATTAACTACGATATTGACGTATTTAAACTGGACTGGCTGGAGGTGGCACAGGATCGTGAAGTGTTAAATATATATGGGGGAGACTTATGCCCAGCAGTGGAAAATATATCTAAAAATAATTATCCTACGCATTTTTACTGTCACCCTACACGTATCCTAAAACTATAAATTACGTTTACCGACGATCAATCAAAAGCGACACTGTTTTGGATTAAACCAGTGAACATCATCGATTAGGTCACGAATGGCCGCGACTAGAGCTTGTTACATTTAGCCTGCATTATAGTCTACATATACTGGAACTCTACCCTTTACATATTTATTAAAGCCATTTTACGAGTATGCTATGTCGTTACCTTCACTTCAAAGTAGATGCGTTAAGTGTGATTTTACTATACCTTTGATGCCTTCTTATTGCTAGTATTACTCTACGTACTGTTGACCTTATGACCGTGATAGTTTTGCTACAAATCAGTTGGAAAATTGTGCTTTAGCATCCATATAGCATGAATTTTAATTCGAAACGTGTTGGAACGACTGTTCAGCGGAACGTTCTTCGTTCTTCTACGCTTCAATTGAAATACAACTTGTAGAAATATTTTGTTTGACCTATAATACTGGGACAAGTAAAGATACTCGTTCTTTAAGGCGCCACCGGTTCACTATAGAGGTTCACGGACTTGCACAAGACGCTTCGCGCCAACATTTATTGTGCAGACTGCCAGGTTATGGAATGCGCTGTCGAGTATCCAGAGAATTCGGCAATTATCTGGGAGTAGATTTCCCGTTATCTATAATCTCGTTAAGTCGCGAGTGATTCGGTTTCTTCTAAGCAAGCGTGTTAATCCTAGTATGCTAAAAGCCTAAAAAAATACTAGAATTAACCAAAAGAACTTACCCACTCATTACATTACCATAAGCAGAATCGAATTGTTAAGTGCGTAAAAACTTATATTTACCTGTAACAAAAAAACACAGTATTACATTAAATTACAAGCAAGAACATAAATATCTATAGCCTGAACCAACGCAATAGGAATTACGTTTTTTCCCGTAACGTAGGAGCGACTGAATCGGAGGAAAAAGAAAAACGATAAATTTCGTTAAAACGGCTACAAAAACAGCGGTTATAGGCGTTAAGCTGCCTATTGACGAAACGACAGCCTGACCTACTGACGGATCAAATGTTCTATCAGAAAATGTGTTTTGAAATACAATAGAGCACGTCTCTATTGTTCTTTAGTACTTTCTTTTCAGTAAAATTTGTTTGTTTGAGATTTTTTTATAGCATCGAACGTCAATGCATTTTTTTTTCAATTTAACATTGTTATACTAAATTATGTTGTTAAAGGTTAGTATTATTCATGATGTAAGTATTTGATACTAGCTGCGCCCCGCGGTGCTACCCGCGGAAATTTAATTTTGTAAAATTCTAATTTATTCGGAATAAAAATAGCAAAAAATGTGTTAATCCAGGATATAGCTGATCTGGTACCGATTTTTCTCTAAGTCCGTTCATTTGAACGAGATGGAGTAACAAATAAACATACGCATACAAACTTTCGCTTTTATAATGTTTGTGTGGACAGCTTATTGTAACTTCAGTGACGGCTCTGTCGTTAAAAAATCATCTATAAAGGCTCTACTTAAAATTAAATCCACATACTACAGACGCATTTATAGCGGCTGAAAAGAAAAACGAACTAATACATATTCTTTAATTTTTTATTGTGAATAATTAGAATTATTGCTCTTTATAAAAATAAAATCTGTAAGAAACAGCGATATGCCGATTATCTAATACGACTTTACTTAAGCCGTGCCGTGAATAGTATTCCTTACTACTAATTAACCTTCGTTCCGGAACGCATAAATCGAGAGCAGTACATTCCTCTTCGTTACGTTCCTACTTGCACGGTTTTTTACGAATACTTGTACTAAGATTAATAGATGTGTGTTTTAAGAACATGTGTGTGTGTGTGGTTTGTGTACCATTTACCCGACTGCAAAAAAGGAGGGTTTTGTTTTTCAAGTGTATGTATTTATGTATATTTCTTTGGCACGCTCTAGAGCGTAAACGGCTCGTCGTATTTTATGTGAGTGGTGTCAATAGATTCGTCTTAGTCGTGAGAGTGACACTGGGTACATCAAAAATAAAGATGATACACAGGCATAAAGATTCGAAAAGAAGACAAGCATTCGGGTTTTTTAAGTCGTTTCTAAATACTTGTTTAGGGCATGATTCTATAATCTTACTGCTTGTACAGAGTAAGCTTCTAATTATATTAACCCAAAATTCAAAATCATTTAACGAAAAAATTAAGCAGTTTTTTGTAAATAACTCGGAAGAAAGTGGATATAAAAATCTGATATTTTAGTATGATCTCTTCATTACATTATTTCGAAATGGTTTTCGAATTTCCATCGCTATGCAAAAATGAAATGTTGTCAATTACGGTTCCATATATTCATACGTCACGAATATACTTACATAAAATCGAATTTGTCTGTATGATATCACATACCAATCCTTGATTGGATAACATACCTCTCTTGCATGTAGCTAATACAGGAGGGTTTCATAAGAAATTACTTACTTCCCCCACATCCGTAATTCCATATAGATACCGAAAATTAATACGTATTACGTATTAATGTAGAATGCAACGAAGAGAATTAATTTTCCAAGTAATTCCTTCTGATCCTTAAAACTCGTATAAGAAATTGGATTTTTATTTGATCCATAATCTCTTTTATTTAATTATTTAAACACCCGCATGGGGATTTGGCAGATTTGACGCACTGCAAATAACATTGTATTTTTTAATCTAATAGAGAAATGGCGATAAATTTAATTCTGAAAAAATAATATTAAAAAAGGAACCGGTTTTTTCGTTACATTTAGATCCTAATATGTAGGTTTCTAAAATATAATTATACCTTATGAGAATTTGTATAATGTAAGGCTTAATAGTTACTAAGCCAGAGTTTATAAAAAAATATGTACAATTAGTTAATTTCTTTGTTTTTATATGTAACTTTAATTTAATTAATTTGTGTAAATATTTTTTGACATATAAAATACAAATCTTCCATATTTTTTGTTTTTACCCGACTGTAAAAAAAGAAGTTTGTGTTTTTCGAGTGTATGTACGTATATTTTTTTGGCACGCTCAATGTAGGCTGTCGTAACACGCCCTTAGATGCTTGGCGACAGATCAACTTGAGGATGGTAGGTAACAAGTTTTAGAGCTAAAACTGCAAGCAACGTATGTTATAGTTGCATTTGCTTTAAACCAGCTCAAGATTCGTGGTAATCAAGTGACACGCGCCGCCTGAGCTGTGTAACGTTAGCAAATAACACCGTCGACTGCAGCCGTGGAGTTACAACTTGTGTAGATTGAATTTTACTTTTTTACCGAGTTAATGGTTATCAGATTCAGTATTCTTATCAGTGTTCTCTCTGAGACACGTCTTGTGGTCGTGTGTTCTCTCTGACACACGTCTTGTGGTCGTGTGTTCTCTCTGGAAACACGGTTCTTCAATTGGTCATATTTTTGACGGAGTTCGAAAAGGAGGAGGTCGCCTGGCTAGATACTATCCTCAAGTTGTAAAATATGTCGCCAAGCACTTAACGGTATGTTCCGGCAGCCTTCACAGTATCGCTGATTTCCGTGGTAATGCGAACTTACGTAGTCGAATGTCTAGCTGTGTCGGATAAAAAAAGTTCTGATCTGTTTTGTATCATAAGTAATACCTGACAAGTTGAAATCAGTTTTCGGTTTTTAGGGTTCCGTACTCGAAGGGAAAAAACAAGACCCTAATACTAGGACTTCATTGGCCGGTAGTCCATCCGTTCGTCTGACACCAGGCTAGCGTGATAGTGAAAATAATTGAAATGATGAAATAAATACAGAATTTGCCAGTGTCTATGCTTTACACTCTCATAGGTAAGACTCGTGCCCAGCATTGAGGTATAAAAAAAATCAACAAATTTTTTTTTTTTGTAATTTAATAAAAACTTTATTTGTAAGAATAAAAAAATCGTCAGCTGAATGTGTAAAAGATTACACATCCAGCTGTAGTTGTTAACCTTTAGCGCAACTTTATTGCAATTCGCTTAAACAAACGAGATGGGATTAAATTATTTGTATTTTTTCAGAATTACGATTGTTAATCTAGATAAAAATCTATTAGAAAAATTGCCATTACAAATTTAGTATGTTTTTTAAATGCTAATAAAGATTGGTCTTATTTTAACTGTTTTAAATTGTTAGTTAAGTTTAATATTAATTCTGACCTATTTAATGTCAAAGCGACCATTATGACGCAATGCAATTGGAATTCTGAAACAATTCAAATGACAACCAGCCTAATATCGGCTTACGTTTGGCATGAAAGAGGTGAAAATTAGAGCAAGAAATAACGTCGATATTTGACAGCTTTGAAGAGAAAATGGCACATAAATATGCTCACACATTTTTAACCGATTTTCTGATACCAAAATGTTATAATTCTTTGTTCTCAGAGTGTAACCTTGTAAGTTCGCCGTGACTCGGGTTAACTCGGTTTGCGGAATTAGCGTCGTGTCGGGTAATGCTGGAACGTGTCGCTTTTGACTGCGGTTAAGACAATGAAGGAGTGTTGTTTGAGTGACTGCTTCATTTTGCTGTTAAATTTCACGACATTTGAGTAACGTATGACTTCGGTTGAGGAAGTTTGGTAACTTCAGCAATTCGTCGCTTGATGTCTTTACCGTTTGATTTTGTGGGCCTGACGACTCATTTTATTTTCTTGGTGATTAGATAAGCTTGCTCGCTGATCAGAATTACACAAGTATTGTTTTGTGTATTGACAAAGAGACAATGAATTCATTTGCTTTTGGGAGCCGCTTTTTGTTGCTGATGGCAGCGTGTACGCCTGTCTATGGAACTAACATTAGTGATGGGATACTGTCAATTTTAGTATCACTGAAGATATAACAGAGGGCGCTTCGAATTCACAGAATAATAACTGTTATATTTTAGTTGAATTATTCCGATTTGTCACCCTGTGACCGATGTGGGGACAGTTCGAACTTTATTCACCTCCTTAATGTTTTATCTGTCGATAGGGGTATCGGTATTAGTTAACATTTAGTCTAATTCCACTACCAAAATTTTTATTATGGGTCTCTATCCAAAGGTTGCCTGAAATAGATAGATTTTGGGAATAAACCTGCCACTTCTGGCTCTATAGGTGTGAATTCGTTTTATATTTTTATGTATCTACATCTGCGATAAAGATTTCAACTAAATAATTTAATTTAAAAGATTTCACTAGTATTAGAAAAGTCAAGTTTTTTTTACATAGACTTTAGTGAGACTCGCAAATAAGTAATAAGATAGTTTTTTTAAATTATGATTATGAAACTATATACTAACTCACCTGTGCCACTTAGTACCACTTAATAATAATAATACGAGTAAATATATCTTTTAATATTTTTGCAGTTAATTTATAAGCTCTACTCGTATAATGCGAAGAATAAACCACAATAGTGCATCCTGTAGAATCATTTATTTCGATTGCACTTCGCTTGACACAATTTAGAGCGTAATAGTGTAGGAGACGAGGAAAGCTTTAGACTGCGATAAAAACAGAGAGGCTCTTCATTTTATTTGTGATAATGAACCCTTGCCAGCTCCCGGCTCCTCGGCTAGGAAACGTCTAGAAGGTACTTCCATGGAAGCGACTGCTACTTTTTAATAGTGGAAAATTTGTGTCCATAATTTCTGTTGAACACAAGTCAGATGGACTAGAATAAAGTTAAAAATCTATCTTGTATAGCCATAATTTCTCAAAATCTTTAAAAAGGTAGTTTTCTATAGATACATCAATCCTAGTCAATATTATGTGACAAGTCAAATTTCAGTCAAGAAAAAATAAAGAAATAAATATTAAAAGCCACGGACTCGACACGTGGACGGGGCGAAATGACTTACAAGTGATAATTAAGTAAGTATGGTATTTATTTTCATCCTACACAGCTAGGCATTTGACCACAAGTTCGCACGATCACGGAAGTCTGCGATACTGTAGTCCTAGATGAATCATGCCAAGTCTGGAATACACTGGCTCTCAAGGACGGCGGATGGTGAAGTAAAGTTTCTGAAATAACTTATTCCTTATCTTTAAACCGATTTTTCTTTTTGATTGAAATTAATTAAAAATTAACTTCATTAGAGCTGAATACTAACGATTCTACTACGGGTTTAAGTAATTTGACATTAAAATCAGTTTAATGTATAATTCAATGCTAAATTTAATTGTAAATATCATAACTGACATTTGCTGCATGCAGATGAATAAATGGCTTTTTCATTTTAACTTTTTCTGTTACTAACGATTCTATAGTAAACCTAATTCTATACTTAACCTCATCTAGTATAGTATATCTATGTATGTTGGTAGGAGGTACTGCTGTGGCTGTGGCTCGGAGCAGTTTGATACAATTTATTTGTCACGATGTGCAGCTAATTGTTACCGCGCGGAACAAACACTGACTTTTGATACCACTCCTACAAGATATTGGATTTTAAATACATTTTGTTCACTATTACGAAATAAGTGGTTGAAATAAGATGTGATGTGATGTGATGTGATGATAAACAGTGTTCAAAAAAGAAGGCCTGTTATCCCACCTTCGCAAAGTTTTTCAAAAAAACTTCGAGACAAATATGCGAATACATTAAAAATTCACAAGAAATTGATATGCTTTTGGCTAATAATTTTAATGGAAAACGTCAAAAGTACAATACTACAGTCCTTAAAAAACAACATAAAGATTATAATATACATAAAAACAAAAACTATTCGTACAAATCCCAGATGAAAATATCAAGAGTAAATAATATTGTATGACAAAGGTTTCCTGAACTTCTATTGATGTCAACTATCCATACGCCTAATAGACGTCCAGATCGATACCGGCAGTCGGTTTTATAAGGGTAGCGGTTCCCTGATTAAATTTTGGCTTATCCCTTGCCCCGTAAGATTATTGTCACTCCATTAATCCGTCTGTGTTTAATTAGATTACGTTTTGTGCAAAGATCGGATAGAACGCCGGAGTTTCGATGTATACGGATTATCAGAATCCACGTTATTTGAGTTGGGAGATTGATAGCCAGAATTATATAGTTTATGGGAATTCTGTGAGTTATGTGGAGTTGTTGGGGTAAGCTTTTGGAGTTAGTTATCATTATCTTTGTATTAACGGTGTGGCTTGCACTGGTGTTAGTTTCTATGGCGATCAAAGCTTTTAGCGCAAGTAGGTCATACATATGGAATAAACATTAAATAAATAGCCGACCTTCGGTAAGCGATGGCACCTCAAGAAGAAAAGAATGCACCACTGCCTGGCTAGGACCTCTCTTCCGACTTTCTTTAGGTTCACTCAAAATAGTTATACCAAAAATATTTGGTATAACATAAAATCAGCATCTAATTTTTCTACAAATTTAGAGATGTTTTATTTCGAATTCTGCGTTTTTATAAAGCACAACTAACTCAATATTGAGTATAGTAATTTTAATTAATGAAGTCAGGCGTTACTTTGCAGAAATCGATTTATAATAAGATGGTATACCATCTTACATTAATGTTCTTTTAGATTTTTACAACATTAATTATATAGGAAACTAACGCGTATTTGATTCATACTGTTTAAGAAGACGAGTTTTCACTTGTACCTGATTCATGTAAAGGCCCAACTATAGTTTCGTTCACATTCGGTGAACTTCATCAGGGATGAAATCGTTCGTGTCTTCAACGATGGCACGTATCGAACGTCTCGAATATCTGATTGTTGGACCTTTTCAACAATCAGGTGCGTGTGAAAATCCATCTTCTTAAACAATATCATATTATTAATATAATAACATTAATATTGACCAGTAATTTTTATCTAGCTCTTGTGCTGTTCTTTCTAGTATAAAATTAAAATATTATTATTAGCTAGTAGTTCCCGACGACAGAACACGCAGCAACAAACAAGCACATGTAGATATCATTAAAATTGTAACATAATAATAAAATGGGGTATTTTTATAATGGGAGTCGAATGAATAGGGCCTTTTGTGCAACGGCAGTTGACGGCCAATTTACAGAATGTAACATAGGGTTCAAAAGGGGGCCAACGGGGTACAAAAAGACCCACGAGTCCAGGGGTCCGCAGAAATAGTAAGGTAACAATGTGATCGGTAAATTACAATCATTCGTCAGTTCTTATACAAAAGGGCTGCAGTAAAATGATGTATCGGTTGATCAGAGTGGCACTAATTTGGGAACTTGAACTGTGTTCAGAATTGTTTACAATTGTTTTTAATATTTATTTAGATTTGTATATTGCACAAAAGCAAAGGAAAAACATTCACAGCTATAAAAACGAATCTAATAATAAACCCACAGTAGAAGGGAAAGTACCAAGAACGCTGGCAAATAAGAACTAGTTTACATTAAATTAAAAATATTAATGGATATTTTATAATAAAACTAGCTGTGCCCTGCGGTGTCGATTACGTTAATACAGGATAAATAGTAGCCTATGTGTCAATCTAGGGTCTAAACTATCTCGGTAAGAAATATTATCCAGATCGGTTTAGCAGTTTTTGCGTGAAAGAGTAAGAAACATACATACACAATTTTTTATAAGCTTTTGCGTTTATAATATTAGTAGAAAGAAGGATAGTAGAGAGTAGAAAGTGTTTAGTAGAGTAGGGAGTAGAAAGTGTTTAGTAGAGTAGGGAGTAGAAAGTGTTTAGTTTAGGAGTAGAAACTTATTAGCTATCACTCACTGTTTTTTTTCAGATCAGCCGAGGTATCTTTGAGTAATCGGCATCATAGAAGCGAAGAATTGAAAATCTTATATTTTTGGAGTTGGTTAAAAATATACGATAAATGATGTAACTGTGTTGATACTGGCATTTCCAATATTGAACAAAAATATTCCTCATCTCGGCAATTTACTCAGATCGCTATACATTTTTTTCCTTTTGAAATTGGCAAATATGTGCGTATGTTCGGCTATGTTATTAAATTCCTTATTGCTCACTATTTAGCTATATTACGGGAGGTATGTGTGACAAAAATATTATAACATTTCTTCTTAGAAAATTCTTAGGAATCTGCGTTCGTTTCTCCATTTAGTTGTGTTGTTCGTGCTAGGGTATGAATCGTTGATTTTGCGTTTGGTGTTTTGTTTCTTTAATCGTGTAAGTAATTAATTAACCTATAATATTACCAGTTATATAATATACTTGTAATCTAGAACCTAAACTTTTATATATTTTATATTGTAATATTGTTACAGAATCTGATTAGTTTTGTTTCCATTCCGTGTCGTTTGGTAAGTTTAAACAAAGTAATTGTTTAATTTTCGGCCAGGACGGTGTACATCTACTACAGAATGCCTAAAAATGTGGTTAATATTGTGTATTAACGAAAAATGCATCAGTCGCCTCCTTGATTAATATCTAAATTCTTTGGATTGTAGTGGATTATGGCACCCCTGGAAGTTTCATGTATCCAGGTTGAGTACATCGGTAGCATTGGTCTAGAAATTGTGCCACCCATCTCAAATGTCAAAATTGAAATAATAAAAACGAGTAAATCACCTTTTCGTTTAAATAACGTGTCAATATTTTGATTTGAAATTAATTATGTACACTGCAATAAGTTACGTTATTCTGAATTTAGTTGATAGACTAAAGATTAATAGTCCCTAACGTATTTATGGTATCATGTACATTGTCCTTGCCGGAGTTCTATACACTTTAGGAACATTTCTTTTGTGTTAAGAATAAACATAAAAAATAAGGACTGCCAGAATTTGGCCAGAACTTACTAACGGCTTCTTTGCTTTTTGAGTAAATTTTTGGTTTGTTGAAATTCTTTTTGGTTTTTCCTTCATGCTTTGAAAGTTTTTATTTTGAGTTGAGTTGAATAAAATTTTTTCTTCTAGTCAAGCGTGCTACATTTTAGACCGCACTGTCGCTGTAGAACAGCCGATATTTTATCAAACGCAACCTTATCTTTATTCAAATAGTTTTTGTTTCTTATTATTCTAGAGCTATCTAGACCGCGTCGTCGCTTTCCATCAAGTTAAGCGCAAGCCTGTAAAAAAACTATCTTACTAATTTTAGTGATGTTTGTCTAGCCTTTTACGAGTCAAAACTATCAATGCACAAGCGAACAAAAACAAATACAATCGCATTTTTATTTGTGATTACAATCTACTTCAACGTAATGGACAAGTGAACATTGTCCTTCCACAGATTACCCAAATATCATAATAAAAACCTAAGAAAAAGGTTTGGCACAATTTTTAGCCCAACATATCTCGTTGACCATTCAGAGGGGGTACGCTGCTAGCCAGATGGGTACCTTTAGCCATGGGGACTCTTTGTTGTTAACGTGACATTATAGGTGTCTATTTGATATCTAGGATTGACTGGGAAACACTTCCAAATGTAGTTTTCGATGAGGTGGTCATACCGTATAGCGATTCAGTTAAGAACCTTGGAATTATGATGGATCGATCTCTTAGCTGAGACTGCCACTTACAAACCATCAGCTGCAAAATGTTTTGCTTCTAGAGCATCATTGAAACGTTTACGTAACTTTTTGCCTACTGCTACTAAGGTTGCGCTCGCACAATCTCTTCTTCTCCCTATCTTATACTACGCTGACGCCTGCAATGTAGATCTTCAGGAGGACCAGCTAGACAAGTTTGACAAAACTTCAAAATTACAGCATCAGATTTATATTTGGTTTGCGCAAATATGATCATATCTCTCAGTTTCGCACTATGCTCAAGTGGCTGCCTATTCGCTTTCGTCGGAATGCTCACATCTTTTCTCTTGAAAAGATGATTCAATCCCAATAATACATACATACATCTGCTAAATAGTATGTACATCATAGTAAAATAAAACAAATAAATAAGGAAAACAATAATAAATACAGCAGACAACTAACAATCACACAGATGACAGATAAAAGGCGATGAATGTCGAGAACTACACTCTGGCGACTTGTTTTAACAGAATATTTTTTGAACATGGCGGGACCGCGATATATGTTAAAAATGGTTTAGATTTTAAAATTAGAAACGATTTGAATAAAATGTCATTTGAAACAAATTTTGAATTAGCAGCTATAGAGTTAAGGTTGTCAAAAATAGTAATTATGGCTCTTTACCGTCCAGAATATGATATAAATTTATTTTTTGAATTATTGACAAAACTGTTAAATAAACTTTGCAAAGAAAAGAAACAAATTATTATAGCAGGTGATTTCAATTTAAATGTATTAAAAGTAGATAAAAATATTAAGAAACTTGACGGCATACTAAAGAAATTTGATTCTAAATGGTTGTTAAATGAACCTACTAGAACCGATACAAATAAAAGGAACCAAACCAGTTCCACATGCATTGATAACTTTATTGTAAATTTTAGTGGTTGTAGAGGATCAGTTTTAGGATGTAAGCTGTCAGACCACAACGTAATTAAATTGAAATTGTTCAATACCAAAAATGTTAATAGTAAAAATACAGCCTATATGGCTCGAAATTTTTCAAAAAATAACCTTAATTATTTTAACTATTTGTTTAACAAAAATTATATGTCAATAAAAACAGAAATACTAATGACTAGTGACGCGAACGCAAGAACGAGGATTTAACACGATGATTTGATGTACTACTATAACATAGCTTTTCCAAAATTGAAAAAACAAGTAATAAAAGTTCAGAAAAAATTGACGACTTTAGGTATAGAAACTAGTAAGAAAAATTTAGCCAAAATGGAAATCCTTCAAGAGGTTGACCCTAGCGGAACAAGAAAATTAAACATTAAAAGGTATAGAAAAATATTACGTAAGACAATGGTCGTAGCAAAAAAAAATACAGTAGGTATAGAGATAGAATTAAAAAATCAAAAAATAAAATTAAAGAATCTTGCAAAATTATAAACGAACAGTCAGGTCAAAATATGCGACGCAATACAAGTAATAGAATAAAATCAGTAAAAAACGAAAGCGGAGCAAGTATTACAGAATCTAAAAAAAATTTTACTCTATTTAATAATTTTTTTCGCAACATAGCTCATACGTTAACTTGTAATCTAGAAATTGACGCGGATGATTGCAAAAAGTACTTAAATTACTGTAGTAAACCGTTGACATCTATTTCATTCGAACCAGTAGATTATACTGAGCTCAAAAAGGTAGTAGTTAACATGAAGCAAAAACCTACGTTAGATATTTATGATTTGAGTACTAAGACTTTACGGAACTTAATGATAAATAACGATAATTTATTTGAATTAATATTAATTGTCTTAAACTCATGTTTAACTGACGGAATATTTCCCGCCGTATTGAAACCGGGTAGGGTAATCCCACTTTTTAAAAAAGGGGATATAGAGGATATTAGTAATTATAGACCAGTTTGCATTTTGCCAACTTTATCAAAAATTTTAGAAGCTATTATTAAATCGAGAATCGTTAAATACTATGAAGAAAATAATTTATTTACAATGGCATACTGTAATCGAATGTATAAATGTAGGTAAATTAATTAAGCTCTATGCCTTTATATTTTTTTATCCTGTTATTGCTTTCTTTAGTCGGATAATATAATAACAACTTTTTTCATTTTAACAATACTGTCATAAAATAAAATAAAATCACAATTAAATGCACGATTTACAATGTCACAGTTTGGAGTCAGAAAAGGCCGCTCAACAGAAATGGCTATAAGAAATGTAGTATATTACATTCTAGAATCCTTAGATACGTCAAATAAATGTGCAAGTATCTTTTGTGATCTTTCAAAAGCTTTTGATTGTTTGAGGCACGATATATTGATTTTAAAAATGCAATATTACGGATTTCAAGGTCATGAATTAAATATGACGATAACTTACTTACAGAACCGTAGTCAAATTGTCTCGATTATTGAACAAATTTCTACAGAAGGTAGGATGTCAATTGGAGTACCACAGGGCTCTATTTTAGGCCCAGTCTTATTTTTGATATATATTAATGATATTACCAATGCATTGCCAAGTTGGGCTCACATAAATTTATTCGCAGATGACACACATGTAGGTATCAGAGACAAATGTATACATAATTTAGAAAATAAAGTTAGTATTGTTATGGAATTGTTAAAGGAATGGTTTGATGCAAATGGAATTGTTCTTAACTCTGATAAAACCATCTCTATGCAGTATCAGTCAAAGTTAGGTATTTTCGGGAATTCCATTAGTAAAACAAATGTATTTCTAGGTCATACAATAGATAATACAATTAGCCATAATGCGCACATCGATAAAATTTGCAAGAAAATGGCAAGTGGTAATTATGCTTTATTTAAACTTAAGCCATTACTAGATAAAAAGTCGCACATCTCTGTCTATTATGCCTACGTGCATTCTATTATAAGATACGCTATTACTGTTTGGGGAAATGCTAAAGATAGCATAAAAGTCTTAAAATGTCAAAAACAGTCTATAAGAACTATTAACGGTTTGAAAAAACGTAGTCCTGCGAGAAAACACTTTAAAAAAGATAAAATGATGACAGTTATATCACTTTATATTTATAGTTGTTTATTAGAAGTACACGAGGATAGGGAATAACCGGAAAAAAGAATTTCACGCAATAATAAAAAAGGGCGAATCCTACCAATAAATAGATTAGCTAAATGTAAGAAGCAGGGGCTTTATACCAAAATACTGATGTACAATAAATTACCTAATAGTGTAATGGATCTCAATTTTATTACATTTAAACAAAAATTGAAGTATTTTTTTTGAAAGCAATCCTTTTTATAAACTCGGCGAATATATGTCAATGCAGCTTGTGAAATCATCGTTCTTGTGTAACGAACAACCATAATAAAATATCACTAATAACTAAACAAAGCAATCATAATGTAAATATTTGTCAAGAGAACTGTTAAACTAAGAACTAATATTAATTAATCGTATATGAATGAGATTTGTAAGTTAAATTTTTTAAGAAATTCTTAATTCAAATGTAATAAGACTTGCCTGTAACGAACGTTATTTAAAGGTCAATAAATATTACTTTACTTTACTTTACTTTAAAACTTTATTACCGTATCCTTGAAGTTAGACAATGTTGGCGCTTTTCTTATATCCAGAGGTAAAGCATTCCACAGCAAGACTGATTGGACGGTAAAAGAGTTTTTGAAAAATGCGTTGGCATCTTTAGAGTAAGGTTTTCCCATGACCAAAGAGGCAAGGAGTAGGTATTGTACAAATAAGATAAACACTGTTTTTCTATGGAATGCTATTGATTATATATAATATTTTGTGTATTAAGTTAATAAAGTGTATTCATTATTGTATACCCCGTCCTATTTCATTTCATTTTTTCACTATTGTCTCCATCGTAAGGTTGCCTGGAAGAGATAGCTTTTTAGGGATAAGGCCGCCTCTTGTAGCACTATATTTTGTAAAAATTTTCTGTTGTATTATTTTTTTTTTGCCTATCTATTTTTTTATTATTATTATTATTGGACTTTTTATTGCATTGTATAATAAAAAGTGTGCTTGGCTTATGAGAAAAAGATAGAAGTTTATTTTACAAAGAGTCCAACGCTCTTTGACAAAAATAATCTTTACCATAGCGTTGTGAGCTGTGAGGCCAATAGCTACCAATCACGGGACACCTGGCCGTCCTAATTCGCACAGCCGATTGGACATCTGCTCAATCATGTCCCGCCGCATTCGTGCCATCCAGGGCTGTCCCGCGTCTAGTGACAAGGCCCATAGAGGCCGGATGATGGATCGCGCGGCGTGTCATCGCAGCTACAAATAAGGACCCCATTCAGGGTCGACGGTATTGTGTTAAAATCAATTTGGATCAGCCCTAACGCGTGTACGTAGAGCTGGGATGTGTACGCTGTTGTCGATGATTTGGAATAACTTTAGGATATTAAGATAAGATAAGACAACTATTTATTAAAAAACAGCATATAACATTATTTAAAAACAAAGAATATATTATTATATATAATAACTGTTATTATGATTACTGAGAGTTTGAACTGATTCATAAAAGGAAGAGGTTTTCTATTCATCGGAATCTTATTAATTTTTGTATGTTTCCGGATTATTCAATATCATCAAGACCGATTTGGGGAATTCCCCTTTTCTTTAACATCGTCCCTTGCCGCCCCAAATAGATTTTATAAAAATCTAAGTCTTATAGTTTTATGTTGAAATCAAAATATATGAAACATTTATATAGGTGCCACTTCAATTGAAAGTATTTGTCCGTGTTGAGGTACTAGTTGTTTATCTATGGCAAGATAACTTTGTCTCTTACGATTAACGTCAAAATTAAATACTTATAAATGTAAAAATATGCTTAAACACTGATTGTTGATATTTAGTCTACGCATAGACTCGAGTGAGTCTAAGAGTAGACAAAATACTTCAACAATGATTCTCATTAGGTATACAATTTTATTTCTACATCGGTATCAAAAAGCTACAAAAAATATAAAGCATGAAATTTTGGAGTAGTTAACCTTTTAAGTTGTGACTCAACACACTACAATAAATACACTATAATAAATTGATTAAAAAAAAAATAAGGTATACGAAAAATGCCTGAATTAAGCTATGTACTACTTTAAGATATTATAATATTTATTATCAACAATCGCATATCGATAATAACTTATCGATAACTCTTATTCACATCACTGTTGACATCTACATCCGACGCCAAGAAAAAATAGTTTTAGGGCTTACCACCCCACTGGAAATCACCAACAGTATTGTATAACAAAAGTCAAACTACCCCAAAACGCAACTAATTTGAGACGAGCCCAATTTTTCCTTTTAAGGGTAGTTTTTTTAAGGGTGTAAGGTTGCGATTTAATAGGGGCTTGTTTTTGTTGATTTTTATCAACGGGGATAGAATCGAAAGGGTGAATTTTTGGTAATTTGTAACCAGATTTGTAAGATTTTATCGAATCCTCTACTCGTATTTGATACTAGTTATAAAATTCTAGCAACAGTTCACTTCAAGTACTCGCGCACTAAGGTCTAACAAAGGTCATCAAGTCCCAAACTATTCAAAGCCTGTACTATGGTAATCTGATGACTGATATAAATACATCCTTATATACATACATACCTGTATTATGTAGTTCTTTATCTTAGTTTTGCGAGTAAACGTGGTTAATATTGTTAAAGTCGGCTAACGAAAAACTATGAGCACTACTTCAAAACTTAAAACGGTATATCACTCCTAACATATTATTCTTACACATAGCTTTTAACTCGTTATTATAATAAACTTTAGGTATTATGAACTATAACAGTGCAAATAAAATTTCAAAAGGGGCTAAGCTGACTTTAATTCGATAGGCAAAATACAAGGATCGAATGTCTGTTAAGTCAAAAAAATAATTAAAATTATTATGATTAAATAAAACTACGAGACCGATTTTGATAAAAATATATTATGATTCCAATTCAAAAGTCATAGTCATAGTATTGAATTATGTTATGTGAACATTTTTATCAAATAAAGATTTTATAAATATATTTTGAACAAATAAAGATTTTTCACAATCGATTTAGGCATCTCTAGAAATAGCGCAACAAACATAAAAAAACGTTTCGGCGATCTCTGAAATTGAAGCTATGTTACCAGTTGCGAAGAAGAAACAAAAAAGTTTGAAGTCGGTTTCAAAACCATAAAACAAGACGTCCGACATTAACATAGTAACGCAGTATTTACGAAGACATCGGCGATGCTCTCTCGTAAGAAAACAAACTCGGAAAGAATTTGAAGAATACTCTCCATCAACTCCATTAGATACTGCATTTCTGCTAAATTCGTTTTACATTTACATTCAGAGCTTGTGTTTATTTAATACGTGACTCCAGGCTATTTGAGCGAAGGAATAATCGTAATAGAATAAAATACACATTTTCCGTTGAGTGCTTTTCGATGAAATTGTTAATGAAAATTCCGCGATTAGTATTTATATGGATAATATAAAATCTATCTTTGTGATATAATGTTTTTTTTTAAATCACACATCTTTATTACTGGTTATTTAATGATGAAATTGATTTTGTAAAGTAAAATATTCTGATCATAATGTTTTAGCAAAAGTTTCTTGAACTTGAAAAGGAAATAAGTCGAAAAAATACAAAATTAAGCATGCCATCGTCAGCAGCTTTTTAAATTCATATAATTATTACTAATTTTACAGAGTGAACGATTAGGGGTGTTAGTTGAAGAGGGGTTAATATACTCTTCCTAATGAAAACTTTCAATCAAGTAAGTTTTTGTATAACTTATGCTTTGGTTCCCTCCATCCAAAGGTTGCCTGGATGAGATTAATTTCTATTAGCGATAAGTTCACCGCTTGTTACACATAAGTATTTAAAGTTTGCTATATTATTTATTATCTACGCCTCGCGGTTTTACTCGCGGTTGATATAAAGTAATAAACTTCCCGAGACAAAAAGTAGTCTATGAGTTAATCCAGGGCAAAAGCTATCTTCGTGCCAAATATCATCCAAACCTGTTAAGCCGTTTGAGCGTGAACAAACAAACACACACCAGATACAAACTTTCGCATTTATAATATTAGTGTGATGCGTGGAATCAACTCTGAATCCGTGAAAAAAAAACCTGTTTATATATTAAGCATTTCTGTGCTGATAATTTTTTCTCGAATTCAGAGTTGGTTCAATAGTAAAAGTTGTTCGTAATGAAGGATATAGTGACCTCAATACAACTAAGCACATCGCTAACTGTCAATCCTGTATTAATAATTACTGCAGCAATATACAAATCTTAAATAACATCTTACTCCGCATCATCGTTTTACATCAGACCCGAGCCTATTTATTCTCTTTAAGAAGTAACTAGATTTTTCCAATTATCAGAAAGCTGATAACAGCGAAATAATACAATAAAAACTCTAAGCTTTTCTTTGAAAGCCTTTAGTCTAAAAATAACAACTTAAGCGAAAATAACAGAGCATTATCTAAGAAAGGAGATCCCAAAATTTGAACATTGTACCAACAGAGGTAAGGCAGGGAACCGTTTCCATTGCATCACGATAATTATATCTCGTATCGGTGTACCTACTTTTTCTAAAAATGCCAAAATAATCTAAAAAAAATTACGAGAATAACTGTTTTTTTTCTGTTTTTCTATCATTAAAAATGGCTGAAAAAATTAAGATCAAAGTGAGCATTTTCGTTCGATATAATTTCAAAACGTACTCGGCATTCTAAAGCGTGATGACGTCATAGGTCATGTGCTAGCCGGGCGGGTATGGCCAATTCGTTCGCTGGCTGCTCGCGCTACGGTTGAAAGCATTATATTATAATAACGCGCATCTTGTTAGTGGCTAATAATTGTCTAATAGTGATAAAAACTACTATGTCGTGCCTCAGTGATTTAATTCCAATTAAAAACATCGGAAAAAACACTTTTTAACATGTCGAGGGAGCCAAAACGCCGAAAGAAATGGATGCAATCAGACCTAAAACTACTGCATACTGTTGTGAAGATCATTTTGAAGAATTTTTTTAGTCGTTGGTGTATTTCTCCTAAAAAAGGGCGAAAATTGCGGCACCATTTACTGGCCGATTTCAATAATATTTGGTATCACAAACATATAGAACTCCACATAATTCATATTAACAGGTTTCTGATAGTAAAAAAATCGGTCAAGTTGTTGTCTTTTTTACCCGACTGTGAAAGAAGGAGGGTTATGTTTTTCAAGTGTATGTATTAAGTACGTATGTATGTAACTTTGTGTGTTGGTATGTATATTTCTTTGGCACGCCCTAGAGCCCAAACGGCTTGTCGTATTCTTATATGAATAGTGTCAATAGATTTATCTTAATCGTGAGAGTGATTATAAGTACATCAAAAAAAAAAGTAATGATGATAAACAGGATTGAAAATTTAGCAGTCGGGTTTTTTGAAGTGGCTACCCACTTCTTTACAGTTGTAAAAATATCGCGGTACCTATCTATACAACGACACGTTGGTATATTGCCGATTACTTAAGTGAATGTATATGATTAAATTAACCGAATAGGTTTCATATTTAATAAGTAGGTATTTTAGGTTAGGCCGCCAACTTTAGAAAATAGATACATACTCTTAAGTATGTACCTAAATAACAAAACTTTACAAATTCATGAATAACCAATATAACCTGAAGAGATTTTATTATTTACTTATGAGTATCTTACTTATCGTATTTGTGATAAATATTGATTAAAAGACATGCTTACTTTTTCATTTTAATTCTACGTATTTCTGTAGTCGTAAAATACTTATTTTTTTCTAAAAAATATTGAGCTGTCATCAAGTTATCCACTCTTAGTAGATTGTTTGACTGGCCTTTCTGGAATCCTTTAATGGACGGTATTAAAAAATAAAAAACAATGTTATGAATTAATACACAAACAACAACAATAAAAACAAACTATCTGATGCATACTAGTATTATTTAGGCAACAGAATCCATACAAAGAGCGCGAAAGTGTCTTTATTTGATTCAGTACTGGCGAGTGGCGCGCGGGCATGATACTCGACCTACGACGTCATCACAAGTTGGCGGGAAGCTCGGCAGTTTAAAAAGTGGTCTATACTTCTCGTAGTAATAACTTTGTTAATACTGTATTTACGTGAAACTAAAACTCGCATAATGTACATAGTCTATACTATAATGTTAGGTATAATTAAGTGTGACATTTTAACCATGTTGTGTTTTCCATTAAAGACTGATTTTAATATGGTTGATAGACAACAACATAAGTAGTTCTTTATAAACCATAGAAGAATATTTTTCATATCAAGAACTATTTCTTGTCTTGAAATCGGTTATTAAAGTTTACTTTACCTAGAAGGTAATAATGAAATATTTACTGCAGCCGCTATTTTTACCCAAATTTAGTGCAATTGATTAGCTAAGAGGACTATTTTTTTTATAAAGTTGTCAAGTTTTAAATAAGTAACTAATAGGTACCCCTATTAGTTAATTATAATTGATGATTAATGATTGAATGAATATAGCTTTATTGCACACTAAAAAAAAGATAAAAAGACACATCGAGACAAATCTATACATTTAGTAAATGGTAGTAGGTAACATAGGGCCCAATATTATCGCCCAATGTGTTAAAATTATAAAGTGAAACCACCATAATCATTGTATGTTACATTAAAATGTAATGGTAGTACATTGGGCAATAAGGCCGCCCTATGTACTATCATTACTCGTACACTTCAATGCCGTTATCGTATAAGTTAACGTAGCCAATGCCGTAATACAAAGCAACCACGCTTTCTAAACGAGCGGCGAACAAACATTAGCTTAGCAGACGCATCCGCGGGTAAGTTGGGGTAATATCGTGATGGATCTTGTCTTCTGCAATTATATTATATATAATTATATAGCCTGCAAATACTCAAACAATACCTCTGTTATCTACTGATCGCCTGGTTAGATGAGTAACATGTGAAACGAGAAAAAATAATCCTAATCCTAACTATATTAATCATTAATTATAATGTTATAAATGCGAAATTAAGTCTGTCTGTCTGTCTCACTTTTACGCCAAACCCACTGAACCGGTCTGGATGAAATTGGACCCTAGGAAAAGACATAAGGATACTTTTTAACTGACTTCAAAAGAAAATGCACGTTGAATTATTTCAATAATAAAATGGGGAAGTACGCGGCTGCAACCGCGGAGCACAGCTAGTAATTTAATAAACCACAGACATCGCCATTTTTGGGAATGAATGAGTAAATGAATATAGTATATAATTATTGCAGACTAAACAAAATATACAAAGATACAAGACAAATCTATATAATAGTAGTACATTGGGCGGCCATATCGCATAAAGCAATTTCTTCCAGATTTTTGCGGATTTGATATTTTTCATATTGTATTTACTAGTCAAGCTCTTTCATTTGATACACATATTGATGGAGTTGTGAAATAATACGAATCCGACATTTTGAACTAATTTTCTTGAAACATAGTTAAGAACACTTTCGATTTATAGTTAAAAAAAACTAAATCGAAATCGGTTTATCTGTTCGTGAGATACGAGTATGATGACACAGACATCCTCATACAAGTAAAAATAATAACACCCCGTTGTTTCTGCGCCGGGGTGCAAAACAAGAGTTGGTTAAAGATCTGACCTGAAGCTGCAATAATATTCATTTTAAGATATTTTTTTTTGTCAGAGTTGTTCAATTATAGGTAATTAATTTTGACTCATACTTACTTCTAAGTATGAACAAAATTGTTCAAAACTGATCAAAATATTTAAAAAATTGTTCTTGAGGTTAAATACCTGCAGACCTACCAAAAAAATACTTCAGTAATTTTTTACAAAAAATAGCGCAGCAAGTGGCTTCCTTGTTGCTAAAAAGCGATCTTTTCCAAGCAAGGAGGACGTAATTTCTTCATAATAATGTTTCCCATAAACATTTTCATCATCAAAGCGTTCAGGTAGTTTGATTCATAAATCCATTCCTATGAAATGAAATCCTCCTTTTCCAAAGTCAGTTAAAACTCCAGCTGCAGCTGTAAATGTCAACAAAGCTGGTATAATTCAGCATCCACGATGCAGACTAGGTCGCGGTTACATCAGCCGGCGTTCAGCGCTGAATGTGTCGTTTCAATGCATTGTTGTCGGAAAATAGGACAAAAACTGCACAGTTCGTGTGATAAATCCTACCTATATCATTCACTAGCTTTTACTTGTGGTTTTACTTGCTTTTTCTTATTTTCTACATTGACTGGCCGGTTGGCCAGAGTTGGTAGCAACCCTACTTTCTGCGCCGCTGGTCCCGGGTTCGATCCCCGGACAGGTTAAACATTTATGTGCATGTGTCTGTTTGACCTGTGTCTGGGTATTTATTATATATATAAGTATGTATATCAGTGATCAGGTTATCATAGCACAGGCTTTGCTTAGTTTGGGACTTGATAAGACCTTTGTGTGGATGTGGTCCCTTATTATTATATTATATTATTATATTAAGCTTTTATTTTTTAGAATATGTTTTTGTTAATCTGGTTTTTTAAATAAAAGTAATCTTTAACTTTTATTTGCTTTTCTCGATAAAAGTTTCATAAGACACGGACATCTGACAACTCTGTGCAAGAAATCAATTGATTCCGTCACTCAAAAGCTGAGGAGAAGGAGACCAATTATAAGACTACTTTTTTTAATGAAAAAAATACTAACAGCGTTATCTATTTCCGATACTAAATTCATATCTAAAAGAATGTATGAAAATATGAAAATTTGGTAAATATTGGACATACAAAAAACATTTACGCAGACAGTTTCATAAAGTCATTCATAAAATAGTATAGGTACGTTTGTTGGCCGCAAATAGTATAGGATTTTTTTAAAACATAAAAATGACCATTCAAATTTTTTAAGGCGTTTCTGAGAAGTAGGGTTAGAAAATTTACACGAATTGAGGATTTCTCCTATTTTTTCGAAATCGGCAACTAAAAACTAATTTACATAGTTTCATTTGATTTATTCCTGTTTGTTTAGAATAAAGATTCCTTTCTGTGCCCTTACGACTAAAAAGGTGACTGACAGGAATCTGTATTTCCGTTTGTCCCCACGCGATATTTTCAGGAGGACAAGGATGAATTAATTTTCCTGTTTCTCCCCTTGCAATTAATTAAAGAGAAATTATTCTACGTTCAGTATAATGTGGTGTCACAGAGATGTGTCTCTGTGACACCACATTGAATGCGGCCGCACGTTCATTCGGCTCGGAAAATGGAAAAAAAAAACTCGACCTACATCTACGATCATACTCGCACTATGACAAGCCGCGCCGCGGTATATCGCCTAGATACAATAAGACAAGAAGTAGGATAGTCGGAATATACATTTTATCCAAATTGGTCTTTTGGTTTAGTTTATATATTGAAAAAATTGCCTGCTGAATGGAAGAGAATTCATCTCTATTTAGCTTCCTGCGAAAGTAGGAAGGTTTTTTTTAGAGTGTATGTATATATATTGCCTTGGCAAGCCCTAAACGGCTTGTCGTATTTTTATGTGAATAGTGTCAATAGATTCATCTTCACCTGCAAATGGTCATAGGCTATACTAGCCGAATTCCGCGATTTTAATTGTTAAGATACGTGGGTCTAGAAGTCAGCTTTATACGATATTTAATTTAAATGCTGGGCACGCTACCTTCTGGTGGTGGGTTGGAGCATTGGTATTATCTGTAGATCTTAAATGGTCTATAGGTAATCTTTTTGCTATAACTTTTTGCTCATGTAGTTAGTCATTTTGTAAATGTACGTAAAGCCACTTACCACCCTAACGCTTGTTTTTTAAAGTAAAAGTACTTATTGCACCAAATTATGCTTATGATAATATAAGGGTACACAGTCTATAATTTAATTAAATAATATGCATTAGTTAAAATAGAAATAATTAATTGATAGATGTTTAAGATAACAAAATAAAATATTCATATTTATACGATTTGATAAAAACCTAACCAAGATAATTATCATTTTAACAATACAATACAATACAATTTCAACATTGTTTATGATTTCTATGTAATTATAATATATAATTATCAGAATACTCGCTTAATGTATATACATTTACTCTCCTAAGTATATTGTTTTTTTTGCTTTGTATAGTGCTTTATTAATCATAATAACACTGTTACATGTAGCACTCAGTGTATTGGACATATTTAGGGTGATTTTTAGGCTAAGAACGCCTTATAGAAACTTAAAAACAACATAAATGTTTAGACAAATTTTCAGTTTTTATAAAGTCATGTTGTTATGATAACTAACATAAACATTTTATTTAGAAAACTAACGCGTGTTTGATTCGTATTGTTTAAGAAGACGGGTTTCCACTGTACCTGATTATTTGAAAGGAAACGAACGACTCGTTTCATCCCTGATGAAGTTAACCGAATGTAAATGAGACTATAGTTGGACCTTTACAACAGCCAGGTAAGCAGTGGTAGCCTAGTAGCCCTTTGCCTCACAAGCGAAAAGGCGCGAGTTCAAATTCAGGTTCAGATGCACCTCTAAGTTTTTCACTCATGTGCATATTAGAATTAATTACCACATGCTTAAACGGTGAAGACAACATCGTTAGGAAATCTGCTTATCTAAGAAGGTTACATTAACTTTCAAAGATAAGTAAAGTCCCCAACCAGCAATTTGGCTAGCGTAGTGGACTATGACTTACACCCTTCATAGGGGAGACCCGTTCCCAGCAGAGTGGGACGTTATGGGTTGATACGATCATTCAGGTACGCTCGAAAACTCGTCATCTTAAACGATATAACATAAACATGGTTAGGCTATTATTTACTACATCGCGATTTCGTACGTTTCAGAATAACTTTGATACTAGTCTAATTTCGTGATCCAAGTCCTGAGGCAGACTAACAGATAGATGTGAGCATCAAGTTTGGACGGAGGATATACTGATGCAGAATATTGGAAATGTTGTCCTGTTATTGCTAATCTGTAGATCATGTCAAGTTGTGATAAGTTACGTACGTACGTTGCAACCCATAACGTCCCAGTGCTGGGCTCGGGTTTCCCCTATGAAGGGGGTGTAGGCCATAGCTACCACGCTGGACTTCACTTATCTTCCAAAACAAGTTTTTCTCACGATGTTTTTCCTTCAGCGTTTGAGCATGTGGTAATTTATTATAATATACACTTGAGTTGTGATAAGTACTTGGAGGATTATTGAAACATTTTCTATCTAAGCGTAGGAACACAGGTGATTTTAAATGACTGCGTATATTTAGCATACTAAAAAATATTGAAAAATAATATAGCTGTGTTTTGTTTAACCCATTATAGTACAAAAATGTTGAATAAACTTCAATTGAAGTCATGCAAAATGAACGCGACACTCACGGACTCCCCAAGCTGTGGCGCCGCCCCGGTGCGAAACTAGGTCTCGGTGACGTCAAGCACGTTTACATGGCTCACATTTGTGTAATCGCGCTTAGGTGAACATATTTCGCAGTTTTTTGTAAATATAATTAAAAAAATTGGTTGTTATTAGCGAAATATTTTATATTAACAATGCTGATTGCGTGTTAATAATATACGCAGTTAATTTAGAATTATCCCGTACAATTATAATATCTAGTCAATAAGGCAAATGCAGACGTTAAAAATATAGATACCCAACTTATTAGCGCAATTTTGGCAGATTAATAATACCGCTAGCACACTGGGCATGCTGTTTTCTTTTGCTGGTTTGTAGCATTCGGATTATCTGTAGACTTTTACATTCAAGGTAATCACATCTTCAATTTATTCTGTTGTAGTTAGGCATTTTTTCTAATAAATGCACTTACCTTGTAAAACTGATTTATTAATTTTAATTTATTATTATTAGTTTCGTAACTGATTTTTTTATAATAACACCGACAGTTTAAAATAGTTTTTTATAGTTACACTATTGTGTTATTAATATGATTTTATCAATTTATTTATCAATATAACCAGGAAAGCTTTAAAAATTCTAAACTTTTGTTATAGGACTTTTTCACGGTAAAGGTTAAAATTTTAGTTATTACATATAGTCGATTTATCAGCTATATTTATTATTAAGTTTAATTAAATTAACACTATTAAATTATTACGTTACAATCAAAAAGTTATAATCATTATAATTTTAACATCAATTTTCCATCAGTCTAAAATGTTTCAAAAGCGCTACAATTTAGACGCTCTCATTCAATACTGTTATTGATCTGTGAATATAAAATATTCGATTCACCGATTATGAGTGTGTATATTTGGATTTCGTTTTCAGGAGGCTATGAATGCAGGCAGAGGCAACCCTCGGCGGCGTTCCATCCATTACGTGATTGAACCGGGAGGCGTATTACGAACGCGGGCATCGGACGAGACGAGTTTCAAATGGTTTTCATGCTGAAGCGGTCGTTATGTGATAGTTTATAAAATGGATTGATTCTTTTGTATTAAAATATTTTATATACAAGAGAAGTACTGCGGTACACAAATACGGTCGGCTCTGTTTGTAGATATTCCTAATAGATGCTTAATAACGTGTGTACGCTAGTCCCAACTGTGAGTCGAATGATATTCATTAGGTAGATCCTGATTGATTATTCCTTTATTAATATATAATATATGATGTAAAGCGACGATGCTGTCTAGGATGTAGCACGCTTGCCTAGAAGAAACCGATTTACTCGCAATTTGAAAAGATCAATATTTTAGCTATTGGGAAATAGAGAACTCGGAAGGGAATTCCATAACCTAGCTGTACGCACAATAAATTGTATCAGAATATAAAGTTCTAGGCTGTTTTACGCTATTCTTATAATAAACGTGAACACAATAAAATTTTGCAAAACATAAATTCATTAGTTGAAAGCATGGATTAAGTTCCAATTTCACTTACACCCAAAGATTTATAAAACCTAATATCGGCATCCCGTTATATTCTTATCAAATTGAAAGATATATTTTCTATATCTGTGCTACATGTAGTAAGGCCGTTAGTAAATAATATTCTAAGAAAAGCAAATAGGCATCAACAGAAAAGGCACCAGAAGCTAAAAAAATCGAGCGTCGAGTCAGCAAATACCCAGAATAGGTCCTGCGAACGGATATTTTCATTACTTAAATAAATATCCCATTTGACGTACATCAGTCTCAGTGCGATCGACGAACGGATTTATTTACAGACAGGTGAAGATTTTGCTTGAAAACTTCACTACATATTATTTGTAAGGCGCTAGTAGTAAACCTGTAAGTGGAATGTTTTAAGATATCATTGTATTACCATATATAACACAGCTGACATATGTGCCGAATATATCAAAAACATACAGAAAAAAAAAGTTGGTAAATATTTTAATGTGGTCATTAACTACAAATGTAATAAAGTATAACTTAGGCTCTAATTTTTTCTAACACATTTATCATCAACGATCACTTCGTGCTATAAATATTGAGAAAATAATATGATAAAATTAAAAGATCGAAATCATCAAATGGATTTGATGTAACTACTTTTTTACAACAAGCAATCAATCATAAAATTTAGAGGTTAATCGTAATCATATGTCTCTATGTTGTTATTATAACAAAACTGCGTTAACAAAAAATAGTAATGGCTTAATTTACATAAAAGTATATTAATTTTAAAGCAGCATCTAATGTTATATCATAATTCTGATACGTAACTATAACCAAATAACGGTGTGTTCCGGCAGCCTTATTTGAGAGCCAGTGTATTCCATACTAGCATGCTGCATCTAGGGCTACAGTATCGCTGATTTCCGTAGTCTTGTGAACTTGTGGTCAAATGCCTAGCTATGTAGATAAAAAGAAACAGTAAAACGTAACACTATTGTGAACTTCAAACCAGAGGGTCACATTTATAAAGTAACAGGAGAGATGCGGTCTCTTTATTCAATAAATCTTGTTAGGTGTTAACGGCATCAATTGTGACAATCACATGAACAATGACCACTCACCGTTTACTGAACCAATGATTCCATTAAAACACTTGTAGAGCGAACAGTTGTAGAGTTCTCTAATACAATATTGATTTGTTGAAGATGACTTCAGCTGTCGTATGGGTTTTGAACGTCTTTATAAAATTTTCTTTACATTTTACCTTGTATAAGTTTTTAAATTGGATGTCGGATATGTTTTAAGATAATTATTTATACAAATGTGAAAGTTTCAGTTGTCGTTTTACTAGTTTGTTTTTACTTTATCTTTTTACAACTGGGTGATGGACCGCCTTAGGTTACTTTTTAACCGAAAACACAATATGACGCGAGCGAAGCTACATGTTAAAGCTGGTAATTACATATTTATAAATGACGCCCATTACAGTCACAACTCCCTACTAGGATTTTTCATGTCACGGAATACATAGGGCAAAAATTTTTAAACGAAAACTCAAATTGGTCTTTATACTATATCTGCGTGATTTTCATGATAAGGATCTATTATTCATTATTTGTAAATATGAACTATTTTTGCAATATTAAAAGTGCACAGAAATGATAAATAAATAAATAATCGCTTTATTGACATGTCAAATTATTAAGCCTAAAGAATACATCGAGTTACATAGCAGGTTGAATTAGTGGAACAATTATGACAACACGCGCGCTAGTCTCAGGTTCAAGCCAAAGGAATCTTGGATACCCATTATACGGCTTACCGATTCTAAAAACAGTACTGCTGATAGCCGGTCACGGCGCCTTCCCATGGTGTTACTGGCTGTGCATACGTCATAGGCTTATATATCCCCTCTCTCCTCTACTTACAAATGGTGCTATAGTTATAATTTGATACTTTAGAATGTACCTGTTGTTACCTGTAAAGCACGCCAGCGGTTAACGTTACATAGTATCGTGGCACTAAGGCTGTATATTTTATAGATATAGTTTGATAGTATGGAGACTATTGGAGACATTTGTCCAGCACACATGCGGCGGATGGTGATGAATGCGCGAATATCGGCTCGTTTGTCTCACCGGGCTCTCGCGCCGCCGGTTCATATTACACCTTTAGCTTCAGTGTTTTGATACTGAGAGGATAGGGTTAAAGGTTTTACTTGAGTTAGTTGTACTGAAATGTTTAGGGCTAAGGAGCGAAAATATATTTCAACGTAAATATAATTCATCATTTAATTTTATGTCGGGAATTATGAGTAACAGAAATGTGTGACAGACTACACATGAAAGTGAACCCATAATAGAACAAATTTTTTCAAAATTCGAGAAACAATTATTGGGTTCTCTAACACCAACAACACTTTGACCAATCACGTGACCAAATTTTTGTATGGAGAACCTAATATTATTTTCTTAATTTGTGCAAAGTTTTCTTTTTATTTACTTTTACTCGTAAGTATTGTCACAGTTTTCTGTTGCACGTTGTATGTATATTTATATATATTATGTTATAAGAGTAAATACTGACTGACCGACTGATAGTACTAGGTATAATCAACGCAGAGCCTTGACAAATGTATTCATTGAAGGGTGTACTCGTAGAGGTATACTAAGCAGGTATTTTATTTATTATTATTTTAGAATTAGGTTAAATTCCAGATTCAAGCATGCACTTCTGAGTTTTCCCTTAAATGCATATAATAATGAACTGCCACAAACTTAAACGGCGAAAATTTGGCGATTGGGCCAGCGTGGCTAGCCTACACCCCCATCGCATCGCCGAGCACCGAGCGCGACAGTGGGACATTATGGATTATAGTCGTAAAATTGATTTTTTTTTTAACCTAAAAAGCTAGGCATTTGGCCTAGATGGAGCATACCTGGTCTGGAATGCACTAGCTCTCAAGGAAGGCTGCCGGAACACACCGTTAGGTGCTTGGCGAAAGATTTTACAAGTTGAAGGTAGTAGCTAGCCAGGCGAGCGATAGGGAACGTCCTACCACCATGCCATGGTTTCCTCAAGATGTTTTTCCTTCACCGGAAGCTCAGGCTCTTTTATCATGTTTCGTGGGATTGAACATCGTACCTTTCTACATACATCTTCTATTCTATTCTTTCTACTTTCTACGTACATCGAACTACTCGACTATCATCGCTACTTTAAAAAACATTGCAAACATAGCAATCTTACATATATATAAATCATGCATTTCTTCTAATATCTCAGTAATAGACGTCTCGGAGCTGCCTGCGAGTGTGACATCACATCTTCATTCAAAACTCGCTCGGTTCTTGGCAACGTCTCAAGGACAGACAGACGAACTCACCACACTGAAAACTGGATTCATGATTTAGCTGAAATTGACCAACATTACTAGTGTTGAATATTATATTAAATGTTTTTGTATTTATTAGCTTAAAAGCCTTTTTTAATAGAACGTCTATTTAATGTACCTACTTAATTATTGAAAGTCGATTATAACCTGGATTTAAGGAAACATAAAAATAAATCGGTATCATTAGATGAAAACTCAGTCCATATTTTATAAAAGCTAACGTTTACTTACAGTGGTTGCTATTTATACATCAAACCTTGAACGGCTAAATTGGATGTAACATTTTTAGACTTAATGGCCTCGGTTTATTTAGAAGACCTAAAAAATACAAATAAACTAGTATATTTTATATTATGAAGCGTTCAACGGAATAATAAACAATAAAAATGCAAATTTTGCCAAAACGTAATCAAAACAAAGTGACTTCAACAAACAGACTGCAATAACTTTAGATCCTCGTATCTCAATAAGTGAAATTGCGATATGCAGCTAGTATAAGCCTATGACCATTTAGAAGTGAAGATGAATCCATTGGCACCCCTCACACAAAAAACGTCAAGTTGTTTAGGTTCTAGAGCGTGCCAAAGAAATATACATACCCTAGAAAATCATAACCCTTCTTCTTTTGCAGTCGCATAAAAACGCATTGTTTAATTCGAACTTAAGGTGCGAGTATCAAAGCTTTGGAAACTAAGTCGGATAGTTTTTCAGTAAGTTTGCATTGAACAGGCTTCATCCAGACGACAATAACGTCTGACAGACATATGTTACGTACAAATATATCCTATCCTATCCATCCTACTTATATCCATAATCATAACGTACAGTGTCTCTTTAAAATAATATTATACTAATATATATTATTACCTTATTTAATAGAGATTAATAAAAATAGAGTTCGAAATATGAGGTTTTCAGGAACTCAAAAGATATCGAGTATTATTTTAAGTGGATCCGGGTTACTTATGAGCTATTTCTTGATTGCTTCTGCGTAAAATTGATGCTATAACCTGTGAAATCGCATTCATGATAGAATCAAAAAAAAATTACTTAAATTCTCTTTCATAGTTTAAAGCTTTATACAATAGTATATTATAGTAATATTATAAACGCGACAGTTACGAGTAGTAAGTAAGAATGTATGTGTGTATGTTTGTTACTCTTTCACGTAAAAACTGCTAAATGGATTTGGATGAGGTTTGACACCAAGATAGCTTATATCCTGGATTAACAATAGCATACATTTCGTCCCAAAAAATGCCGTATTCCCGTGGGATAATCAAATATCCGCGGGCAACACTAGGGGCACAGCTAATACTATATAATCAACATGTACTCAACGTAACTTATTTATTTTAAATCTATTATATAAAAATGAATCCCTGTATCCCTCGGTCGCGCCATCACGCGTGAACGGCTGAAACGATTTCACTTTTTTTTTTGTTGTGTTTGTCATTGTCAGGAGAAGGTTCTTATGACAGAAAAAAAAAATTGTATTAATGAATCCGTTTGTTTCACCAAAACTCGAGAACGGCTGGGCCGATACAGCTGATTTTAGTCTTGAAATGATTGTCGTACTCCAGGGAAGGTTTTAAAGGGGAGAAACATACACAACTGTTAGGCGGTACGAAGTTCAAGTCAGCTAGTCGTAAATAAATATCACGGCATTTTTCGTATAGTGCAAGCATGAATGAAATTATATTTAAATCAACAAACAGAACTCGATTAGATAATATACTGGACGATGGCCAGCTCTGTCCTTACACAACACTACTAATTATGCTAAGCTAGTAGAAATATTAATTTATGATCAGTGTCACGCAGGTTATTTATACTAAATGGTAGAAAAATTACATTAACATGGTAGATTTATGACATTTTTCTACCATTCTAAAATCGGGCTAGTAGATACTGAAAGACGCCACCGGTATATAAAAAAGATTACACAGTTTCAGCGCTTTGCGTCGACTTTTATTGTGCGACCTGCCAGGTTGTGGATTTCGCAGTACTATATTTCCCGATAGATATAAACTAGGTATTTTGTAATCTCTAGGTCTTCTAGGCAAACGTACCACATCCTAGACCGTACCGGTCATGAGGCTATAAGATAAAATTACGATTATTTTTGATTTCGACAGCCCAGTTTTTTTTTCTTTTGATATAAGTATGGCACCACGACTTCTATACATTTCTTATTTTTTTCTGTATTTTCTAATTCTTCTATATTTTTTTAATTTTCAAGTTAACATTCAAATATAAAGTCATAAGTCATTGTGGTTAAGTTAAAGTCATATCATTTACCTTGATAAAGTATTGGAGACTTTACCGGGGTTTCTACGGAGATTGTTCGCAAACACGAAAACCACGTTATTCCGTCATTATCGCCTACTAATGTGCACATAAACAATGATTAATAATATAAAATTATTAAACGTCAATACTTTCAGGAATCACTAGATTCGCAATAAATATACAACGCTGCAAAACTTCTAGCGTAAACTTCTAAAACAACTAACCCTGCTGGAACTAATCCCGCGGGATGAGTTGACTTACTAGTACCGCATATTAGAATCGATCCACTGATCCCCGGTCAACTTCGTTATTTATATAGTCACAAAATAAATTAAAAATTAAATAAAACTTATTGATCGTTAAACCTCTTGAATACACATTTTTTAAACCGTCTCTAAAAAGGAGAAAGTTCTCAGTTTGTCAGTCTTGATTTTAGTAAAAATATGTCTACCGATTTCTTAGCAACGTAAAATGTAACAGTCATCACAATTCTAAAAGCTTGGCTTAAGATAATTTTTAAACTAACTAGTAGTTCATTTAAAGACTCATTATAAAAACCTAATAAATTATACTTAAACTAATAATAAAAACTTTAAGAACCCGATCTATACTAAGGCTATAAATAGACTATAATAAGAAAAGTGCCGATCGACAAATTCTTAGAAACATTATTTTGTAGACGATTAAGTCAGACTAAAATTACTTAGTAGATTTAGGTTTAGGCTAGATTGTTAAATTATCAATGAAAGTCTTTTACAGTTTTCCATGTGCAATAGGAAGATAACCCTATCAAACTATTAGAGCACCGTTACATTACGAAATAAAAGTATCTACACTAAAATTATCTGAAACACAGAGCATCCCCATGTGCTTTGACCCTATTAAAATAACACTTTCATAGCCCTAATTAATCCCTGGAAACGTGTCCGTGTGTCCCGGCGAATTTATCGTCGTAATTTACGACTTATCCTGGAAAAAAGGGAATACAAATACGGCATAATGCGGTCGAAATTACACAGTTTCGGTTAAGGGTCCGTGGTGGTTTAATGAGGTCATCTTCTGTGGTATTAATCCGGCGAAAAGGTCAAGCAGAAGTGGATAAGCGAGCGATCTCTGTCTGTAAAGTTTGCTATGTTATGAGAACTTTTTATTAGAAATCATCTTAATTTTTTTTAACTAGCTTTTATTGGTATCATTTATTTTTATTAGGTATTTCTGAAATTCGGATAAACTTTTAATATACACTGAGTTTTCAGTGTCAGCTTTATTGTTGTAAAAGTCTTGAAGCAAGAAACAAGTACCTAAATTTGTTACAAAATATCTTGGAAGGGTTTCCAATATACAATTTTAATTTTTTTTAATGTACCCAGTTTTACTCAAGACTAAGACGAATCCATAGACAATACTCACACAAAAATGCGAACAGCCGTTTAGGATCTAGACGTTACCAAAGAAATATACATACATACTCTAGAAAAAAAAAACCCCTCTTGTATAATTTAAAAGATATTTTTGCTCGGCTTTTTTGTTAATCACAGACTTATTTCGATCAAACACTTAGGCTTACGTATAATTCATTAATAGCAGTTATTACGATGTTAAAGCTAATATTGAACCTTTTTAATATACCTATGCAATAAGCAAATATTGAACTTTAAAACACATCCTAACTTACATTAAACTGAGCATATTTCGCTATCAATTTTGTATCAAAAAACAACGCTAAAGCAACACGTGCAAATGAACGGCGAGTTAAAATCGTAACAGAACCATAAATCAAACCCAGACCTCATGATTCACTACTAAACTTTACAGTACAAAACTCTACCTTATACTCAGAAAGATAAAGGTCAAAGTACATTGAAAATACATTTTATATTTTACTTGAACTTATTAAGATCACTTGCTAGAGTCAACCATCCAATTGCATGTCTGTTAATGCATGCGTCTTTAGGTTTTAGTTGTTTTAGATGATACGTATTGATATCAAGTAATATACCTACATAATTGTAAAATCATATTTGTAAAATTGTTTTTACTCTTTACATATGATATTTGTATTATGTTTTGTAACTATATATAAATATTATAATATTTTTTTAAAATTATTAAAATCCTGAACTTATGAAGAAATATTCATATTCGAAAATTTTCTTTTTTATGATTTATAATTTAATATTGCAAAAAAAAAACACAAGAGTAGCCGATGTAAACTGCTAAATTTGAAACAGTAATATAGTTTTTCATTAAAAAATGGATGTGGCACAAACTCTGCTCGTAAATATGAAATAAGAAAATATTTCTTTACTATTATGATAAAAACCTTACCTAGTAACCACCGATACACTAGAACCACACAAATAAAATCACAACCTCGTTACTATAATACTTCTACGCACAAACGTCAAAGTCAGCTGTTCCCAGCCGTCAAGACCTAAACCAGTTCATTCAACTTCTAAAAATACACCATTCAGCTAGTTTTAAATCTAAAACTAAAGTTCTATATTCAAACCCGCGTTAGTTCCGAGTTTGAAAATGTAAATCACAACACTTTTACGCATTTATGTTTGTTATTTTCGGTAAGCGCGGAGGCTTCGTGGCCGTCCGCCCAGCGTAGCGCCTACGGTAAGACTACCGCCCGCCTAAAGAGTGGAGACCGATGGGACCTGTAATCTACTGAAAATTTTATTCAGCCTTTGGCACGTTATCTCGGTGAAGTTTTGACTTGCGATGCAGGGGCTTTCTGCTGCTTTATCATGTGCTGGCGATGTCGCCTGGATAATGGGACGGAATTTACTTGCATTTTAGACGCTTTGTTTGTGGAAGAGCTTTAGTAGATACAATAAGACAACTGAAAATGTGCATTTTTTCAATGTATCATAGAAATTTTGTTACGTTAATAATTTTCGTGTTAATTTTGTAAAAACTCAACTTTATTAAAATTATGTTTTACTTTTCATTGAGAAACCTAGCAAAAGAGGCAAATACAAGTCTTAATATTTAGCCTCAAGCTGAACTTTATAAGAGTATTTTACAAAACATGTAATGTCGTAATTTTGTTAAGGAGAAGGCATTTTTTATGTGTTTTCTCTTTATAGCTAGAAAAACGAGATTTGTATAATATTACTTTGAAAATAATACATTTGTAAATTCTTTACAATAGTTTAAGTCACATGTGACTTAAGTTCCATATTTCTAGAATGGTTTTTAAGAACATATTATTTTGTTTTCGTAATTTCGATTTTATAATCGACTCGGACTAAAATTAAACTCGTTTTTTTGGAGGTGAGTCTGTAAATTTATCTCACTTGATTAATGTATGTATTCTTGCTGAGATTCTACACAACCATTGATGAATGAAGTACCTAATACATCTAAGTACTAATCACCATAGATCAAGTGCTAAATTATTGCGTAACACATACTCTGATAGAGAAATTATTTTTGATCTTAAAACTAGAAGCTACGCAAACTCTAAACACCAATAATTTTACGACTTTATGTCACAATCAAAAATCACCGACTTATACGAATCCTTCCACTACCTTTCTAATCTCGATAAGATTGGTTGCAAATTAAAACTGGAAATTTATCACTTGCGTATAGAACGCGGCTTTCACCTTCGACGAATGAAGGGTTCCTACTAACAAGCCAAAATAAGTAAATATATAAATATAAAATACGAGTAAGTTTCGATAAGTATTACAAATCAAACTCTGTAAAAAATATTATTTAGTAAAAAATAAATGGTTTCTTTATTGTTATTATTTTATTTATAGAGCGCGTGTAATAAATTTCCAGTCTCAGAGCAGCAGTCCATCAGCTGAAAGTCCTGACCGCTTCCAGTGAAAAATTAGATTTTTTGTTCTTATCTAAGTAAAAATAGGTTAAAACCATCTTATGCGGCCAGTCCGTCCAGTATGACACACCGTCTCCATCCTACCCTCGTTTTGTATTTGTGCCCCCAGTCGCGTGACAGTAGCGCCCTCTATTCATCACCTAGATAACGTTAGAATAGCTAACATTTGCATACGCCTAGCAACCGGCTGAATAGAATAACAATTAGACGTTTTTAGCATTCATTTGCAGTTTTGTCGCTGGTTTTTCTGATGCGAAGTGATTTGTAAGAGACGTGAAGATTAGTGGTGGGTAAATTTAACTGTGTATGTTGGCTAGTTGAAATGCGCTTTGTGGAAATAAGAATTTATGTTTAGTCAGAAAGTCATTGTGACTATTCTGCAAGCTTTTACCCACGTTAGTCATGTTTGTTTTTCTCTAAAAATCGCCTTATCGCCTTTGAATCCTAGGGCAATCTCCATACCTCAATCTATATCTACACCAAAAATCAAGTGAAGCTGTTATTCGAGTGGTAAGGAGACGAAATACAAGCAATAGTTTTACTAAATTGATTTTAAATTTTTTCCCGACTCCCCAAAATAGGAGGATGCCGGCAGGAACAATTTGAAAAGTGTACATCTGAAATTTCATCAAAATCGATCCAAACTTTTGAATTTTAAATAGAAATAACGAAATTTTTTATCGCTGCCAAATGTAAAAAAAAGTCGACAAACACTTCTTTTTCTAAGAGAAATGCAGTGCAAGTACGGATCTAGAGGTATATTTATTACGGTCGATATAAAACGTTACGCAATAACGTTTTTTGCAAGTACGGATCTTGCCAACGATAACTGATGAATGTTAATTTGATTAGATATCTATTTAATTAATTTAACATCAAACGTCAGTGAAACGTTTTTTGAGTTCTTGCGTTCGATATTTACGTCCAGCGTTTTAAGCCCTCGATAATGATCGGAATGAGCGTTTATACCGTTTTGAATTTCAAAACTAACGATTTATAGAGAACCTTAGTTGCGGTGCTGGTTCTTGGTCGGTCAGAATTGTTAAAATATTGCATTTTAACAATTCTTAGTTTTTGTTAATTTTCCTGGTGCCAAAAAAGCATTATCTTTAAGAAAACCTTCTTCCACGCACATTTACAGCTTTATTAATAAACGCGCCTTAACTTTAATTGTCATTTGTCTTGTTTTGGCGGGTGCCGTTCTTCATTGGATAGAACATTGGACATAAGATGCTCTAAGTTAGATGCGTTTATTAATAAGGCAGTTATTGCCGTTAAATATTATTCTTATAAAATATAGTCTTCAGTAAGTATAGTACATATTAAGCAATCGGCCAAGTAAAAATAATGGAACAGATTGTATAGAGTTACAGCTCGGTGCTTGCTGACGCTGCCACATATTTACATTCACGATTGTTCCAACAATATACTAAAGCTAATCACCCACTGTGGATATAGCGCAATAACGCGATAAGAGCTATATTTTTTCCCAATAGCTATAATCTATTTTTTGAAGATGCAAGTGAATCCGTTTGTTTTTCGAGAGTAATAAGTAGGTTTTTTATTTGAGTGTTGCTTGGCGTGGTCAAAGTTGCGTTTGAAATAAATGCGAGCCCATTTGATGTAACATCAAGTTCTTTTAAAAAAAATATTGCTGACTTAAATTACGACCGAGATACAACTTATTCAGTTATATCAATTTAAAAATCGAACTTCTAGACTGATTTTTAAACTTGAAAAGAAATAATCTTTCAAACATTTTTTTTTAAATCGGTGTTGTCGTCTCCGAGAAACAAACATCAAAAACACATACCTATCAAATTTAGTACCTACCTCCTCTTTTTTTAAAAAGTCAGTAAAAACCGCTAATTTCCGGTTTTCCGTGGATAAAGGCAGTATTACCATACAAAACATTGCCATTATCGAGAATAAGATACAAGAGCATAGCTAGGCGTTATTGAAAACAAACTAGTGGGTTTACTCGTATTTAGGTTTTTACAAATAAAATCCAAAAATAGATATAAATTTATTTTAAAAATGGTTAAAAAAGCGAAAAAAGTAAATAGTAAAAGCTTCCGTTAGCTTCGCTAGTTCTGTGTTACAGGCTTTATGTTGTTTGTTTGTCCCTGAGTAATGTAACAGTATAGTATTTAACGATTCAACTGGATTTTCAGTATTTGAGTTACATTCGCAACGGAACTGATTAAATTGGTCACTGTAATTATGCATCTATTCATTAATGCAGATTAAAGCATTATTTATTTACCAGTAGCTAGTACTCGCGGAATTACCTGCAACATAAAATGGAATTTAAAGAAGGTTCAAACTTTGAACCCCCTTTAGAACCGTTTGAACCCTTTAGGAGATGAATTTTAAAATCTTTTCTTAGTACTTAGGTACATTATTATGAATGCACTGTACAAATGTTATGTCGCTAAGTCCAGCAGTTTAGGCTCTACGTTCATTCCTAACGAGATTTTTTTTGAGATCACAGGTAATTAAAATAAATTATTTAACATAAAATTTTCGTAAACAATCTTCGTTTCAGGAAACAATTTAACAAGTAATCTGTCAAAAAAATTTTATATTAAATTACGGACGCTTATTTTTATTCATAACCACTAGAAGCCCGCAGTGTTATTCGTGGAAATTGAATTATCCCACGGGAACACTGATTCCGGGACGAATAGTAGTCTACGTAATATATATAGCATTAATACATAAGCTATCTTAGTGCCAAATTTTATCAAAATCCATATAGCCGATGAGCGTGAAAGAGTTACAAACAATCAGACATATGCTTACACCTTTTTAAAATTAGTGTAAGTGTGATGCATTTCACATATCCCATATATTGGTTAAAATTGAATATCGTCACTAGTCGATTTCAACATTAACTCTTAAAACAAACCATAACAAAGAGACAACGGAACATAATGACTTCATTAATGAGCTACGTATCTTACAACATTACAACCCAAACAAAACATACAAAACAAAGGTTCAACGGAACAAAACATTAAAATAAATCTTAAATACTGAAAACCGCGCAGCGATACATCAGACAATTGTTAAGCGTAAGTGTAACCGTAGGTTATCGCTACTTCTCGTTTTACACACTTTATTAAGACAAACTGTGCTTTGTTAACTGCAAGTTTAATTGGCCATAAAACGCGAGATGACGCGGGCTTAAGACGGTCGTTGTTCTTAACTCTATGAGTAGCGTACTAGCTTTAGTCTACGGTTGCTCTTGTCTGTATAATGTTAAGTAAATAAAACCTTTTAGAATAAAATAAAACTGAAAAACCTGGTGGGCTGCAGGAAATGAGATTCAGCGCCCTGTCTCTCCTGGTATTCTTTGGGCAGACAAGAGGAAGATATTGGTTTTATCTAAGGATATTGGGAGAGATATGGCACCGAAGCCTGAATATGAAGCTTGGCTTTAGTGTACCCTCGCTGCCGGTGGTAGAGTCTACAGAGAATGAAACCTCCTGTCAATGCATGTTGTGTAGATTAATCTACCCAACTGTTTAACTATCCAACCGTACTTGTAGCCGTTAAGCTGTCTCTGCTGGAACGTCTCTATCCAGATAATAACCTCATCTTTAATGATTATTATTTGCTAAAATAGAAGGAGTCTGTTTGGTAAAGAGCCATACCAATACACGTAATTTGTTACTTAATTTATTGACTACATTAATATTATTTTGGTTAAACATTCTCAATACTTTTTTAATTCAAATATTTAATTAAAAAAATAGTAATTTTATTAAAATCGCGTTTTTAGCCGAATAAAAAGTAGTTTTTAGTTATATAGTTATTTGTGTGATTTTAGCTAGCGATAATTATGTAACGGTGCAAGTAGACAAACTCACAGACATACTAACTTAAGTATTGTACCTAAACAAGTGTTGAAAGGATGGTAGAGCATGTAAAGTAGGGATTAATGTAGCTCCAGTAGTGACTCATAAAATTCAAGGATCTTGTTACACAAAATAAACTGTTTCTAACAGGATTAAGTTCAAGGTTTCATTTATACTCATACATACAGATAACAGAGAACAGACCTCAGCAATGGTAAAAACGTATTTTAAATATAGTACCAAGAAAAAAAGAGTTTTGGCTAACAGATAATGTGTAGGTGATCTAATAGAAAATTTTTGTCGAAATAAGCCGTATTACATGCAGTTAGAAAAAACATTTAATTATTTTAGAATAATCCAAGTATATAGTAAAACAAACGAGAGATCATTTAATTTAAAAAAAATAGTAAGTAAAATATGATAGTGCTGCGTACATGCTAATATGGCTTTTTTATAATACAATATACTCGTAGATAAAATGGGTTAATATTATACTCAATATATATTTATAATTGCATTAAGATGCATACCTTACTCGTAACATAATGCAATTTATGGCATATTAATATTTTATATACTACATTACTTAGCCTGAATATTGCCTAACAGTGTGCAAGTTTTATACGCATATTTGGGTATCAACTGCACGTAACTGCAATATTTTTTTATCTACTACTAGCTGAACCGCCGACCTTCGTACCGCCTAACAGTTATATATGTTTCTCACCTTGAAACTTTCCCTCGTACGACAATCATTTCAAGACTAAAATCAGCTATATCTGCCTAGCCGTTCTCGAGTTTTAGTGAAACGAACGGATTCATTTATATATATATTTTATTTATTTTCTGTCATAAGAACCTTCTCCTGACAATAACAAACACAACAAAAAAAAGTGAAATCGGTCCAGCCGTAAAGTAAAGTAAAGTAAAGTAAAGTAATATTTATTGACCTTTAATTAACGTTCGTTACAGGCAAGTCTTATTACATTTGAATTAAGAATTACTTAAAAAATTTAACTTACAAATCTCATTCATATACGATTACTTAATATTAGTTCCTAGTTTAACAGTTCTCTTGACAAATATTTACATTATGATTGCTTTGTTTAGTTATTAGTGATATTTTATTATGGTTGTTCGTTACACAAGAACGATGATTCCACAAGCTGCATTCACATATATTCGCTGAGTTTATAAAAGGATTGCTTTCAAAAAAATACTTCAATTTTTGTTTAAATGTAATAAAATTGAGATCCATTACACTATTAGGTAATTTTTCACCGTTCACGCGTGATGGCGTGACCAACGGATATAGGGATTCATTTATATATATATATATGTATATATATATATAGATAATCTGCAAATATAGGAAATTTATTCAATTAAAACAAAACAAAATTTAAACAAAAATTATTGCTCACGTTAGGCATCTGATTATTTTTTCTTAATTTATCTTTTTTTTGTGGGTAGCCCTAATATTAAATTTTGTTCATTACGTAAACAATTGAACAGTTAAAACATTATATAAAACAATAATTTAAAGCAATACTCGAAATAATAATGCACCCATAAATATTACGGTCTAAATTTACGACGTCCTTAAACTGAATCCATGTTAGTCGCAAAGCAATGTATGCAACCCTTTATATTTTTACGATGCACGCAATGTTAGTTCTCTCTTGGATTTGCATGAGGTTTAGAGTTAACAAGTTTATAAACTGAGCTTTAATTGACTGATTAAACGTTAAAGTAGAAATTGAATTGCAGTTGAAGGTTTAACTAGATTATAGAATTCAGAATTATATATATGGAAATTAAATTATATTTCTCTATCAATCTGTTTCACGAATTCTTAATGCGTTTTTTAGGGCTGGATTTTATATTAAAAAATATGGAATTATCGCGGAAAATAAAAGCATTTCTCATCCATTTCTAATTTTTGTTAAGTACATTGCAGACCTGTTAGTGTCATAAATTAAAGACTTCTAAATAACCAAGGTTTAATGATAACCAAATTTGCATGTCATTCAACGTAGCTCCCAGTGGTAAATCACAACAGTCACATACTGTGGCATGGCGTAGAGTTAGCCATGAACGAAGTGAAACAAGTGGTACTATCTTGGTTTTGTTTTGACGAAATTGAAGGAGCGATCTGTCAAACCGATATCAAAATTACCATCACTAATCGTTCTACATTGCGACATTATTCAATTTCGGTTATCGATCAGCACCCTTTATAAGTAGGAGGAATGAAAGAGATGACATCAAGAGCAAGCAATGGCATCGATGTTTGACAGTTAAATATCGACGACTCTAGTTTTCTCCTCTCTCATGCCTAACTTTGGCCGATTGCGCTCAAGAAAATCCTTCTGTAAACTAAGGACCTATAAGAAAAATAATTTAAATTCTATTCAAATTTCTTTCCTAATTGTGTCTGTTTTAAAAGGCTCTACTTTATCTTTTATGAAACCTACGCACGTGTATAAATAGCATCAACGGTCGCGACGAGTCTCATTGTTGCTCCTAATAAGGCTGGAACACCACACTCAAAGGCAAACGTCAATTACATCAATTCCACCATATCGACGAATTAGCATTGAATAAAGCTAAACACGACTAAGGGCCGCGAAGAGACGGGACGGTCTTTTATATGTTATAAAAATAAACTTGGAGTGCGATTTGGAGAACATTACTATCTTTATCAACCCACAGAGTCGCGCCACTGGGCACGGGTCTGAAGAAATTGGGAAATCTTCGATATGCTACACTGTCATTGAACAAATTTACTTAAGCATGATGTTTCAAAATAAATTAATTAGTAATTAATATTTCTTCATTATTAGTATGTTTTTATTTCATTTAATTATTTCTTTCGACGTCTAATAAAAAGGATGTACGTAATACGACTTTATGTAGTTATTTACATCTGTTACATGATATCTCGGAGACGGGTGAACAGATTTGAAAACCATTTTTTTAAAGGATATATATAATACTTCTAGAGTGATCCCACTTAAATTGTATCAAAATCGGTCGGTCGCATACGAGAGATTTACTTTTAAATCGAAATGACGGAAAAAGTTCTAATGTCGCCTGAATGAATGAATCAACTCTTTATTGCAGACACACAAACATTAAATATACAGGAAAAATTAACGTATATAAGTATGTATATCAGTAATGGAAACCTGATTACTGATATACATACTTATATACAAAAATACATACATATACATCTATTAAAACTTTTCATACGTCGAGTGGCATCCAACCAACGTGCGCGGGCCCTTAAACCGCAAAAAGGCGAATACCTACCATTGTAAATTGAATTAGTACTCGTTGGTCTGGTATGGTAATGCCGACCGTTGAACGAGAAATGCAAGTATGGTCAATGTATGGTCGACAGGATTGTGAAAGGAACGAGCACAGTTGTGTTAGGATGTGGTAACTTTTAAATAATTACGTCACCTCTTCGTCTTCTATTTATTTATTTTGTATTATAATTGTGACATAGCTGTAATTCCTAATTTAGTTTTAATATAGTATTAATGATATTTATCGACAATTCTGTATAATTTATTATATGAGTTATTGCTATTAAGGCGTTCATATTAAATTAGTAAATAAAATAAATTGATTATTTGATTATTTCTAGACAATACAAAGGCCTCTGCGTTGGCCTATAATCATTATCCAAACACAATCAAACATTACCTACGTACGATAATAGGAATGTATTTAGTGTTCTTGAATTATGTTTAACATGTTACCAACGGAAATTAGACTTACCAATAAACGTTGACGTTTAATTCCTAAATCTTTCCAATAATGCCATTGAGATCCTTTAACAAATGGCTATTTGAGTTTTAGTTGTATCAGTATTAAGTAATTTAGTGTGTTATGAATAATTAACTCATAACTGTTTAGTAACGTAATCAATTTAATCAATCAATCAATCATTTTAAAATGTACCAAAATACTTACACTACCTATGCTTACTTTTTTAACTTAACTTATTTCTTTAATAAAAACTGCCACATCCATCGCACCATAAGCGGCGACTTTCACCATAGTCACCATAACAGCTAGAGTTTTTGCCGCATCCATACCAGCTGTTGCAATGTTTATGGCTATACCAACGCGGGTTTTTAGCTTTTTGTCCCGACCTGATACGTATACTATTGCTAAAGCACCGAAGCCAAGAGCGTAACAATGGCTGGATGTAAACAATAAAAGAAAAAGGATAATCGATTGTGTATAGACTAAACAATTACGAAACAAACTCAGGGTATATAGATGTTACTTGGAAGTATATCTTTGTTGAATATTTGACGTAATTAATTCTACATGAAATTGTATTCCACGAAATAAAGTTTAAACATGCGTATTTTTTTTCTTTTGATAGATGGCACCTTACTCTTTGTATATTTGCCAGCGTCAAGTTTATCAATTTACAAGTTACTTACGAATCAAGTTAAGTCAAATATCAAGTAATAAGTTAAAGTCACATCATGCACCCTCGTAAAACGGTGGAGACTTTACCAAGGTTTCTATGGAGATTTCCCGCGAACATGAATAGCACGTTATATCTTTATATCTCTTGCCCATACTAGTGCACATACACAAGACATTAATGGTTAATAATCCACGAATATTACACATTAAAGCTTGAAGAATCACTAGTTTTTTTTTATAAATACACTGATAGAGTCGCCATTTTTCCAGCGAACGCGGGATAACTCAGACATGCGTTTGATAAGTATTTAGCCGAAAGTTTACATTCATAGAGGTCGGATTATTTTTAGAAATAACCACCTTTTTTAAGTTTATATAACCACAAAACTTTGTTTCACCAGTATCTGACAACCAATTAAGACATGCGATCTCTTGTTATATATTCACTAGATTTTATTTGAAACATGTTTCATTATTTTACCCTCATTAGCAATATATTAGTTTAAAATATGTTTATAAATGTTTTTTGTGGTAAGACTGACAGTGTTGCCAAATTTTAGGAACTTAATATAATATTTACGTTTGTGAAACTCTACATCGAGTTATGGAATACGAGTATTTTTACAAGAACTAACTGCAATCTTTTGAAATGATATGTAGTTAAGTTAAAGAGACATAAAATACATATTTATATTCTAAGCTTATTTCTTCCGCTGCCGGTCAGTAAACTTTTCCTATAAAAGCATAACTATAACTTTCTCTCCCCCTTTTTTATACAAAAATTTCACAGCATTACAAACCACATTAATCTGCGAAACTCATTGCAGTAATGACACAGGTTCGCACTGTCCTGGGTCCATTGTCCTCAGCTATTGTGAACCCTAGACGCATAGGAAGGTAGGAATCTTTGAAGCCAGCATAGGTCTTAATGAATACAGCTATAGATGTTACTCGCTATGGAATCTTAGTTAAAGGTGTGTAATTACATTCTTTAAATCGGTGTATTTGGAGGCTATAAGTTCTTTTTCAGATGGCATTTTTTTTATTATACACAGCTAGGCATTGAACTTGAGCACAAGTTCGCACGAAAACGGAATTCAGCGATACTGTAGCCCTAGATAGAGCATACCTAGTCTGGAATACACTAGCTCTCTAGGAAGGCTCCCGGAACACACCGTTAGGTGCTTGGCGACAGATTTTACAACATGAGGGTGGTAGCAGGCGAGCGATGGGAAACGCTCTATCACCATGCTATGGTTTCCTCACGATGTTATCCTTCACCGGTAGCTCAGGCTCTTTTTGCATGTTTCGTGCGATCGAACTTCGTACCTTTTGCACGGCAATGTGTGTCGATTGTGTCAGAAGCTTCGTTTTATGAATAATTAACAGAAGTAAATCTCAAGATGATGAAGTTGAGTTATTGTTAAGAAGCTTGAAAAATTTGTTTCAGAAAATGAACAGTCTTTCACAAAAGAAAAATACTTTTATACATAGCTTGTACCATTATTTTGACTTCAAGAAACAAAGTATCTACAAGAGATCGAATATCAAAATAGGTTGTTACACATTGGATAGATAAGCTACAAATTTTTCGTAAGAAATGGAAGAAAACATGTGTTAAATGCTTGTCAAAGGCATGTCCCAATCTTTTATGGTAAAACGGCAAATTTTTCTTGAATTACGCAATTCTTACATACATTAAAATCTCTTAATATTTGACCGTAAGAAACTTTTAGTATTATTAAAAGAAACTTTTAGTATATTTCCAAGCACCTAACGTTATGTTCCGGCATGCTCCATCTAGGGCTACAGTATCGCTGACTTCCATGGTCGTGCGAACTTGTGGTCAAATACCTAGCTGCGTAGGATAAAAAAATCTAATAATATTATTGTGTTCAAAACACCAAAATTAATCAAAGCAGTGAATTCTTAAATTAAGTTTTATAATACGGTTGATTTCATTTCACTCACTTGACTTACGAAAACCAGAATTCATCAATAAGGAACTGTTTAAGCTTAATTAAATTCCTACACTAAGTCTATTTACTTTGCCAATTAATTCGTAACGCGCCTAAAATATAAAGGACTAAATAATAATTAGATATAAACTTCGTTTAATTTAAGTTTGTTAAGGGTTTAGAAGTTATAATATATTTGCAAAAACAAGGTAACACTCGGAGGAGTTAGAATCAGAATTGTGGAAATAAGATAGCAGGTGAAGTGAAGGGAAAATTATGCAAAGTGATTTCAATATTAAATAACGAGCACTTGAGCGATCGATGTAACTCGTACTAATTGTATTATTCTAGTTGCAATATTTATGATTTAATATAAAAATAAATGAAATTACCGTTTTTAATTCTACTCATTTAACTGAAACCACATATCGAGGCGGCTAGAGTGTAAAAAAAAAATTGCTATCTACAGCAAAAAATTAGCAGATAAACCTCTAGAAATCTAGAGATACAACAATCAAACCGAGATCTTCTTTTCCATGGTCAGTCTTTACAATTTATTTTACCTTATAATATTACATTTACATTAACTGTCTTACCTTAAAAAAAAACATTGTTAAACATAGTTTTAAGTATTATTTTGCGAACGAATGTCAAAAATTTAAACACTCTTCAATAATTCTAGTAAATATTTAACAAGAGATCCCATTTCATGTGGTTTTATTTTTGATTCGGCATATAATATATATAATGTACATATTATATGGGTGATTGTCCACAGTCGTTCGGTCCAGCGTCGGTCTCAAGTTGAGGTCGTGCGATCGACCTCTCGTCTGCGCCTACGCGCCAATTGCGATCGATTTATATACTGCCTTTCATCGTACCGAGATCTGTCGAGAGATAGTCGTCTGCATATCAATATCGACATAAATAAATACAGGGTTGCCATAACAAATCATCTACTGCAAAAATCATCAGCTTTTTATTTATTGTCCTTACACATTATATGGAGTAGTAGTACGAGTTCCTGATTTCGTGACTAAAATAATACTACTGACTGAATTTTCCAATAATCAGAATTCTTGTGAAGGTTTTGTTGCACTTCCAACTACAAGACATTTTTGAAAACAGAAGAGATATGGCCTATGATGACGAGATATGGCGCCGCAGCCTAACTTCCATCCATATTTAGGTAAAGTAGTTTCTTTCCAGTCAAAAGATACTAAAACCACTGACGATAAAATTAAAAACCAATATAATTTAAATGCTATATATCAAGATTCGCGGGAAATTGCGATAAGTACAAGAGTACTTTATAAAAACAATCATGGCAAACAGACAATTCTGATAGATGAAAAAAAAAGCAGAGATATTTCTAAAGCAGTTATTTCGAAAATTGCGTCACAGCCCGAGTCGCGGACAATATAAATACATACAAATAAGCATTATCAATACGGTTGCAACTGCGAAGACAAAATTAAACTAAAAAGAGTAAAGGCAACACGAATACGTGCCGTTTACTCGTTCGTTCAATGAAATAAATATACAGGATCAGGCTGAGACTGCCATTATTTAAATAGCCGCCCACACGTGACGAGTGATATTTTTTCGTCTTATTCTATTTAAGATGAAACACCAGATCAATCAGTAAAATACTAGATTAGTATTTATGTACCGCATAACTATGGATCCAACTTAGTGTCAGCGCGCGTTAAACTGTAATCAGCAGAGGATTTAAAGGTGGTTGTCATGATGATTTAATACATTAAATAAAGTTAATATTTTTCATACCTTAAACACATGCGGTCCATACTGTAAAGTTTGTGGTAGCCTTGTAAGTAAACCCCTTGCCTCACAAGCGAAAAGGCGCTAGCCCATGTTGAGGCTAGTATATTTGGGTTTTCACTCATATTTGTATTAGAATTAATTATCACTTACTTGAAAGTGGTGAAGATCGGTAAAAACTTTGTAAGGAAACATGCTAGTCGAAGGAGGAGATCTTCAAAGATAAGTGAAGTCCATTCCGAAGTCCGGCCGGTTGATATAGGGGAGGAGGCTCACGCTCAGTAAAGAGCGCTATAATTTCACACATATGCGTTCCTAGTTATGAATTCTGTTCTAATTACACAAAATCAGTCAAATAGTCATTCAATCAGCGTCAATTAACTCTTGAATTCCCAAAACTCCATCCAATTGATCCAATTTACTCAACGAATTGAATTGATTTAAAACAATCGAAAGCATTAATTTTCTTCGTTTATTTCTGCTTCATAATTCATTAAAGTGATTTTTGTGAAAATGTCGCTAAAATTAAATTTTAATATTTAAATGACTTGCGAAAAGTTTTCGTGTACTATAATATTCAATTATTATGAGGTACGCTCGCGGGACCAAGTGTTACTCAATTACCATTTTTGTGGTAACTCTTTATACTTGTTAAAAATTCAAAGTGGTCATTTATCATTCGCCAAATTTGGTTCTAAGAAGTTTTAGCGATCGACGTCGCTCGGCGAGAGGCGTATAAAAAGTTAAGGAAGAAACTAAGAGCTTGAATATTAAGAGCTTTTATATTATAATTATTTATAGTTATGAGTTCAGATTATATAATATGATGATTCCAATGAAGTCGTTATTTCCTGAATTTGGTGCGTTATGCTACGTATTACATTACCTACATTTGGTTCCATGATGGTAGGTGGTTTGTAAACAGCACAAGTAAAGCCCTTTTGAAATTTGGTGAGTTTTATCCCTTTTCTATCTCTTTTTTATTAGTAGAAATTTATTTTGTAGAAATTCACACATTCTAACCATATTTAGTTTTAGTTATAAATTTAGCTTTGATGTAGTTTTTATTTTAGTTTTTTCATATTAGTTCGTTTAAAATACTGTTTTTAAGTTATAACTGGGTTAATACTAAGATTTAAATTTAAATTTATATATATATTATTTGAATTTTCTTATTGTAGACATAATCACAACAAATCAATACCTTAATTTTGATTATTATTCTATTTCTGAGTTAGTCCTTGTATTAAAGCATTATTTGTGAAGCTTCCCGTCATAATTCCAAGTTATATCACATCCGTAACACTTTTTCTCCCACCAGTACCTTACCTACAGCAATTACATTGACATATGACATTCAATAATCTCTGATTACCCCCCGACGTTATATCCCATCGATGGACGAAAAACATCGATTGAGTCGATATCGAATCGAATCGATAAGAATATCGAATCGGATAGACAAGAGCGCCGATACTCGTATCTTTAGATCGTATGTTAGGCAATACCCGATGCACGATTTATGCCTCGATTCTAACGGATGGTCTTGTATTAGTTCGGCTAATCCTCAGATAGAGTTGTTGCGTCTAGCAAGCTGTGAAATAAGCGACTAAAAATATAAAATTTTCTCTATCTATTGTATAATTATTCTTGCCATAAAATTTTAGTTCGTCATTTTTTACACCTTTTGCAGTCACTGTTGCGTTAAAGTCTTATTACTCTTGTAAATTTTAGTAATTTGAGTTTTTGTACTTCATCAGTAATAAGAGTCAAAATCCTCGAAGATATAGACTGCAACTGAAAATTTTAATAGATGTACCATAACTTGTATTACATTCATGTCGCTTTTTAATCTTAGTTCAAAATACCAATATCATCACAAAATAATCGTTTGCGCGTTTTAAGGGGTATCAGCGTAATCTACATAGTTCAAATAAAGAGAACGAGTGGCGCTGAACCGATAGAAGTATGGTTTTAACAATGAAATAATAGAATAGATTATAAATATCAAATTCAAAACATTACATTGAGCGTAACGATAGGTATTTAACAGTGTTGATAAAACTCACCACTTTGTTGAAAATGTACTTTCACCCAAATTTTGATTTAATTATTTTTTTGTATATCTCAAATAGTCTGTAGGTAATCGTTCAGGTATAATGTGCTGTTGTTGTAGTATTGTTTTTGGTAATAAAGACACTTGCCCGTTAATTTTAAATGCTATCGCGAACTGCAATCATATGCAGCAACGTAATAAGGTATATTTTACCCTACTTAAAATATAACACAGTTACGTTCTTTATTATGGATATTTATATATAAAACAAATTACGTGAATAATAAATGGCCTATCTACGTAAAATAATTATGAGAGAGAAAAGAATTAAAATACTCGTATTAACATTCCTAATATTTTATTGTTATTAATAATTGAATAAAGCATTTAAATATAAAAAAACGTCTTTACACAAAATGACGCGACTTAAATTAAAACTAAAATATATGCCACTATTGTTTTCAACCTTACGTTTGGGCATTCACTTATGCTTAGACTTTATACCCGCTTGTTTCATGGCTCTCATCAAACTCTTATACCTGATAAGAGATGCGACAGGGGTTATCGATAAGATAAGCTATTGCATCGTCGCTTGTTCCGAGATAGTTTTTATTGCTGCATCTCTATTAGAACGGGTTTGGTAATCATCTCGATAACATGCATGTTGCATGGATAAGCGCCTTGTTTGTGCGGATACGGACGTTCATTTTATTGATTTTACTGATTATTGTTGAGTAGATTGGTTAATCTTAATTGGAAAGGTCTGTATCTGGGGTTTCATACCTAATGGGTACATATGATTGCACGGAAACCTTAGTGCGCGAGTCTGACTCGCTCTTGGCCGATGTTATCTTCAACTACAGTAACTTAACAGGCATTCACCTCATGGCAATTATTTTATTAATGCATCTGCAATTTTAGTTATTGCTGATGTAGTAAGTCATTTCATTTTTCTTACCAATATGTTTTCTTAAAAAACTATACGTAGTATTAAGCTTTACCAGCCTGAAGAACAACATCGACGTCTACAATTTATAATACATTCGCTCCATACTTCTTCTCCCATATTAACAGTACTCCCATACTACAGAATGTATCTAAACTCGCCTCGAGACAATCTGAATATAATTGAAACGATATCTCACAGTAACGTACGAGCGAAGTGATTTGTAACTCTACTGTAATTGTGTTCTGATTATCGACGAGATATCTATAATAAATAACACGTGTACGTAATTTTGTAAGGTAGTGCTCCTGGGCAAAGTTTCCAGAACATAAAGGTTGAAGATACGAATGAATTAACTCTTTTTTGTAGACACAAACAATACACGAAAAAAACCCAGCACCCTGCGGTGTCACCCGCGGAAATCTGACGTTCATCTGTCGGGAACACTTCATTTTTAAGAGACGAAAACTAGGCTATTTGTTAACCTAGGACATAAGCTACCTCGGTGCGAAATTAGACGTATGAGCGTGAAAGAAGAACAAACATACATAAAACCTTTCTCTTTTATAATATTAGTTTGATTTTGATATACAAAAGCTAAACCTATCACAGACACTATTTATTCTTACAAAATCTTTAACGACAACTATTTAACAATTATTTTTATATAAAATGGTACCTAATACAATCAGCTGGTAAACGGTTCCGAAAAAAAGCCACAAATATTTGGGAGAAATATTCTTAAATGTATTGATGAGAAATAATCATCACTATTTAAAAAAAAAACCGTTTGTAATCCATTTTGTTAACAAAAAAATCATAAAAATTACACATTCAGACAAACATATCAACATACATACTGACAGTTATAAGTAAATAATTAAAAATAGTAAGCAAAATTTCTCCGTTCGCTTGTTTGATATAATTATAATGATTTGACAGTGCACTAAAATAACAAATATCTAAATCATCAAACATGATCCAAAACATGCTTTGACTCGCAAAGTGTATACGACAAAAAGAACACGGATTGAAACGCTTATTGATCACGACAGATGACACTACTGTACGTTTACTTCGAAACGTCATAACTGCAGCAAGTACAGCAGGCAATACTCAACGTTCATTCCTAAGTAATCAGAGATCAAAATTATATGCTGCCTTGATTGACTCATGACTGAATAAAAAGTAAGGAGTGCATCGAACATTAAAATGGTTGTGGGTTTATTGAAACGGGTGCCATCTTGTATCTCTATTACGCATGCTGCTATGATTTATGTCATTAGCCATATTCTTTGATATTAAGTACTCGTTATATTTCATAGCCAAATAAGAATCTACTGATTCTAAACGATATTAAAAATAATTCAGCTCAACTGTTAAATCACTTAAAGAAAAACGTAGTTTCTACTGCCTACTTATAACATACTACATATTTTTACTCTATATATAGTCTCTTATATACATTTAATACACCTTTACACAAAGCCTTAATAGACATCTATAGAGCCTTGCTTTGTATACCTGCTATTTATTTTATGTCTGTACCCACTAATCCATCCAACCACACCATTCGTTTATTTCAAACAGATTTCTGACAGTCAATCCGGGAACGAAAATTAGGTTAAGTTTAGGCTTACAAAGTATATTTTGCAAAATTATCGGCCATTTTAGCCAAAACAAGCAAATGAAGCCAGTAAACCTCGTTAAAGATCAGTGGACGTAGTCCTGACGTACTTAAACTCCATTTTCTCCGCTGTCAAGTGCCATTAAAAAGTTTAAGCTCCTGGCCTAGTGTAAGTAGTCTCTAAGCGTGTTTACGATTAGACTTATTCATATATAAGAAAGACTTGCTGTTAAATAATGGGAAGGTTCTTAGTAACGTTTAATAAGCTAATTGTAACTTCATCATCATCATCAGCCAGAAGACGCATGACATCACTGCTGAACATAGGCCTCCTCCTTAGAACGCCATTCCAAACGACAAGCTGTCGATTTGTAACTTATTATATTAATACTAGCTGTGCCCTGAGGTTCCACCCGCGTAGTTCCTTGGATTTGATTATCGGTAGTTCCCTATTGGATTATCGAGATAATCCAACAGGGAACTACTTTTTTCGAAGTCGGTTAAAGGGTATCTTAAGTCCTTTTGCAGAGAGCTATCTACCTGAGTACCAAATTTTATCCAGATCGGTTTAGTAGTTTTTGCGAGAAAGTGAGACAGACAGACAGAGTTACTTTCGTATTCATAATATTAGTCAGGATTAGGATACTTAGGATATTCTATACAACTATTACGAGTAATTTTGCCTTTTTAGTTTATCAATCGGTACTAAACCTCTTCTCTGATTGAAAAACTAAAAAGTTGTCTTTAGTTAGCTTTGAGAGAGAAAAAAATCTTGGGCATTTGCTTTCATCATATCTTTAGTTTTTATAAATACTTAGGATTCACGAAAATGAACGAAAACTATTATCAAATACCTAACTATAATAGCCACGGTTTTGTAGTAAGAAATTAACCGAAACATTTGCTTCACACATATTAAAAGGCAGGTCCAAATATTTGAGGGTAAGACGGATTCTTTTATTTTGCCTCAAAGTTATCTCCCTGCTGCAACATTTAGATTGTCGAAAGCGCCATGATGCACTAGCGGCCAAACTCGGAACTATCGTTTCCCTGCACCCACTTATAGATGGCGGTAGTATACAAATTAGTAATTAATTCACTGCAATTTAAAATAACAGCGAAATTATATCGATGTGTCAAAATGAGACAGCTTTAAAATGTCGCAAAAGAAATACGAAGCTTTTCATTTCCCTTCCAGCGCCTTATAGTTCATAAAATTTAATTTTTAAGGAAAACCGAAATTTTGAGAGGGGCCTGGCATGGCACGATTGTGCGTAAACATTGCTTTCGGTTCACATTCAAATTTTGCTCGGCGTTCAGTCGGCGCGGCGGTCAAGTACGAGACTTGTCAAAAAGTGACTTCGGAAGTAAGAAAAGTGGTTCTATTTGTAAATTAACATGTTTAGCATCTTTCATACTTAGTTACAATTAATTAAGCTCTATACATTTGTATGTTTCATCGATGTAGTCGAGTAATGTAATGACGACTTTATCGAAACAATTATTTGTGCTGGGCCACGGTATACACGGTCCTTGGATTCGACGTCTCTGGGTAAATTTTATTATAGTAATATTTTTACTTAAGTCCGCTCAGTTTTGGATTGGGTCTGAAAAGGATATAGACAAATCACCAACAATATTACCAACTTGTTAATTTGTAAGTTGGTTAACAATTGAGCTTCCCCTAACTGTACTTGAGAATTTTCGTTAAAAATTCCCCGAGTTACAAACTCAGATTAATTTGTTCAATTTTATGAGCTCGAGATAAGATTTCTTCTCGTTTTAGTTCAGTTTTATCTTTGGCTATTAAGTAGAGAGCTATCTCAATTAATAAGGATTTGTCGGATTAAACATTCCGTGAGTATTCTTTCTTATGCATTAAGTTATTTAAGAATATGAGCTACCTAATAGCGTTCATACGTTTATATCGTAGCTGCGGTGTTTCCAAACCATCACCAAAGTTAAGCAACATTCTATCCGGTCAGGATGTTGATGGGTGACCGTGGACTGGTATTTATAACTGAGCACTACCATGGCTCGGACGATACTTACGTCAATTAGTTTGGTGGTTTGTCTTCAAAATTCAATCGTAGGCCATTTCAGAGGCCTTCGGGCCTTGAAACTCTGATACCAAAATTAACCACTCACATAAAGTAAAATACAAAAAAAAAATATTTAACATGTCTTAAAGATTTTATTTACAGTAGTCTTTTTACCTGAATTTACGATGATTTCTTTTTTTTTAAAGAAATCAGTATAAGTAGAGTAAAAATATCGACTGCACAGAACACCTCTTTAGATTCATATAAATTTGTATTTTTCAAAAGTAAGACTGCGCGGTGTGCTAAGAGCACATGCACATAATTACAAAAAAAACTTTTTCTAAACTTTTAGAGTTGGGATCGGCTTATGGCAAAAACATGCTTCCCTAGTATTGTGTATTTACTTTTTTTGTTTCAAACTTGTTTGTTGTTTTTTGTCACAAATAATTCTATTCTAAATAAACTATAATGAAGAAAATGTACATAACTACCTACTGCCTTTCTGAAGCATTATTTCATATGATAAATATATTTTTTAATTTAAATAGTTATTTATAAAAATATTTATTACATATCTCTGTTTTTGTGATATGATAACAGTCTTGCTTGTTTTTTTTTATTTTTCTGAATATTTGCCTGTAAATTATTTATTTTATTTTGTTATAATAATATAGAAACAAACCAAGGGGAAGAGTGAGTTGGAAAGTGGTTTTAGAAGATGGTGAATTTGCAACCCGTAATATGACCATTATGTTAAACTATAGCTTTTATGGTAAATCCGTGCCCAAGAGTGAAACGCTTTTATACCCACATTCCAAGAAAGCTGATCTCGCTCGCTTCCCAATTAAAAATGTAACCATTTTCCTACTGGCTGGTATGGAGAGTAAAATGGAAGGTGGTACAATAGCAAGGGTTCTGTTTAACCTGGGCGGTTCATTTGTCAAGTGCGCGCGCACTGTTAATAACCAGCCACTAGCGCCGTGGCAACCAGCCAGCAGTTAGCTTTACCAACGAAGTGGGATAAGATATGAGATGTTCGCGAGTGAAATTGATTTCTCGCACTCTTTTCTTTTTTATTATTCCCAATGATATTTATGATATCAGACTTCCGTATGATAAAAAAATATTTAAAATTACTCTACTCAATTCTAAATACAATAAGTCTTAAATGATAAAGATTATAAACAATAATATGATAAAGGTATTAGTTAAGTATGCGCCATATGTAGAATTAAAAGCTAATGAATTTCTCTTATACAATACGGCTGGTCCAACTTACTGATCTTTAGCATAGTTGTAAGATTCAAGCTAGGCCTCTGTATAAAATTACTTCAACAAAACACATGAATAATTTTTTTTTTCGATACATTATTCGTTCGCGCGACAACTGAAGTCAGCGATACTGTAGCCCGAGATTTAACATAGTTAGTCCGGAATACACTGGCTCTCAAGAAAGGCTGCCAGAACACACCGTTAGTTGCTTGACGACAGATTTTACAACTTGAGGGTGGCAGCTAGCCAGGCGTGCGATAAGAAACACCCTACCACCATGAAAAAGCCATGAGGCGCTGTCAGACTTTTGTACATGATATGTTTTTGACGGTATATGCGTTTCCAGAAGGCTTTAACATACAAATTTTGCAAAAACACTCGCGAAGCCAATAAAACTAAATTATAAAAAATGTCGATTATCCAAGTAATGAAGCTTACATCTTACGCCACTGTACACTGCAGCAAAAGCGATGAGGCACCTATACTGTACCCGGAATATACTGCCGAAGAACCTCTGCCTAATTTCAATTTAAAGTCCTGCACTCTGCCACCGCTTCTAATTGATTTCATTCTGGTTTCCTTTACTGGAGTTTAATTAACATGTCAAGAATACAAAAGAGCTAAATTAAAAAGATCATCTGTCGGTTTGTATGAAATCAAGTTGGCTTTAGTTAGATAATTATTTAAATATGGCTGGCAACGTCTATTCCGAAAATTAACCAACTTCCATTCGGAACGGAAAACTTATGTAAGTTACTAATAATCAACTCTTAGAAAATTAAAATTTATTTTGAAAAAAAAATCTACTTACATTGATTTGATACTATTTATCTGGATCACCTCGGAAGACCCGTTATTCTATAATATTTTGAGACTTAAGCAAGATTTTTTTTCGGTTCGCATTTGGCGAAAATATTGACGAACATATGCAAAAAATACATACAGATATAGAACCTCCTTCTATCTGGAAGTCTGTCGAAAATATACGAAATAGTGTATTCAAAATGACTTATACATATATCTTGCATCCCATCTCATATTTAATATGAAAACAACGCTGTTGAATGTAACTCATATATAAATCTTACGTTGACACAAATTGACTATTTACTTATAAAAAACTGTAATAATGTGTAGTTAATACCAGGAGACCAGGGGCTTCTTCGTTTACATTACGCATAAATGAGGTGAAAACTAGACCAAGCAATGGTGTCGCTATTTGCCAGCGTTGGAGCGATGAGCTCTTGTCTGTCTGTATATCTGAACTGTCAATATATTGACGTTATTGCTTGATCCAGTTTTCACCTCTTTCTAGTCTGACTGTGTCAAATGTCCGCCCCTATATGATATGTATGTGTTGCTGCTTATTATTAGGTGCTAAATAATTCAGTACATGACCATAAAATGTAATAATTACTGACGACCACCACACATTTAATGCGACTATATCCGTTAATAGGAACTTACAATTTTACGCTAATCTTCACCCAGCGACAGCTTTTAAAACTTCGCTCGTAATTCATATTTAAGTCGCTGTAAAACCTGAATGATGCAAGTTACACTATCATCCCAACTTACACGGATATGGGTAATGAAACGAGCGTAAAATTTGTAGAATTATCCCCAAAACTTACTCTTCAGTTAGTATTTGGGATGTGGGATTTAGTGACGTCTGGATACGACTTTATGAATTTATAAGCTGATGTTTAAGGAGCTTTGCTGTTATCCAGAAGGTATACTAGTAGGTATACTAGTAGGTATACTAGTTTTTAGACCCTAGGCTTTGGATTTTATGATAAAGTTTCTTAAATGCATTAAAAATATAAAAATAAAGTAGTGGTGTTAGTGGAGATATTAAATATACCATGCAACATTCATTGCTTATTTTTTTCACGTTAGAAGGTTAAAGTTATTATGGGTTTATCTATAAGCGATGGTTGGTTTAAGGTAAACGAGTTTACTCTAATCATCATTTTCCTATCCCTATCTAACTACGTGGGTTCGGCACAAGATATCTTCTTCTTCACTTCTATTCTATTTCAGCTGTCATCTCTTCATTCACTCCTCATCACACAACTTATCCACGTCTTCATAGGTCACCTCCCAGTACTACCGCTTGCCTTAACTTTCAGTGAGATCTTCGTCACATGACTAACTTCTCTGCTCATGACATGTCCATCCACCATCATCAAGCAACATTTATAAAAAATAATGTACTTTAACAGCACATAATATCTGTACAAATGAACTAGCATAGTACTAGTATACTGGAAGCACGTCCGTAACCTCTTACCCGGCTATTTGCCACTTCCATGGCCGGGCAATAGTCTTAATCCGGCTTGACCCAAAGCAAACTATAGCTCTACGCCCAGTTTCTTCGCGGCCTTTTATAGCCCATTAAGGCTCAGTTATAGCAATGAAGTGGCCTGCTCATTATCATGGGATAATCTTGGGACTTCAGGATTAGGGAGCGCGGCTCGCGTTACTATTATAATGGTTATGGGTTTTCGGGGGCGTTTGTGAATGTTTGTTCAGTTTATGCAGTTTGTAGTATTCGAGTTGCGTAGGTCGGTGAATGTGGCTTTATGTAATATTGTTTGAGAAATCCGTTCTTTTTCTTAACAAAAAGCTTGCATATTACAACAAAGTTTAACCATAAATATTTTATAGGTCAAAATTTATTCAATATCTTCTTGATATTGTATTTTTATGTCTTAAATCCAATTTTACCGTTATTTTGGCAAGAGAAAAAAAACATTTTTGGAGAGAAATTAACTACTAAAGAAAATTATGAAATAAAGCTCGTGTCTATACGTACCAACTTATCAACAAAACTAAAATGTCAGTCGTGTTGTTGATCAAATTCAATATCACTCTAAATGTTTTGCCCCTTTAATGTTGACATTTTGATATTGATTTTGACTTTAAAATATTTTAATGTAAAAAAACCGGGCATAAATCAAGGAACACATTTTGTATGAAAACATAGTGCTGATGTTTGCTCTTGAGTAGGTTGATGACAAGATCACGCGGTCAACCCGCTTCTGACCACATAACTTCATTAGCAGGACGTCATATTGCTAATTATAGCGAGCTTAATTATTACAGAAAGTTATATATTACCTATATGTTCATACACTAGAAATTCTGTGAACTGTTGACCGTGCGACCATAATTATTCACAATTCCAAGATCCTTGACATTTTTGTCGAAGTTTTCAAATGACAGTCACATTTATTATTTTTATGAGCAAGTTATAAATAGAAGCTTTTTACTAAAACTATATCAAAAGAACTTGTTTCATTTTCGGCCAGAACGGTGTAGGTACGTCAACCAAAGAATGTCTAAAGTGTCAGTCGCCTCCTTCATTGTGTACAAATATATCTGAATTTTGTAAATTGTAGTACATCCCTGGGAAATATATATGTTTAACTGAAATTATCACATAGGTCTATGTATTGTACATTACTAAAAATGTCTAGCCTGAGACAACAAAAATGCACATATGTATATTTTTGCACAAATCACTTTAAAATATTATGATTAGTAATCAATTTTGTACATTGCAATAGGTTACGTCATTTTGAATTCGGTTGATATATTAACGATTAATAATCTACGAGTATTACTTATTTATGGTATCATTTACACTATCCTGGCCGGGGCACCATACATTTCTAAAACATCTCTTTTAATAATTTATATGGAAAAAAGAGATCGCTACAATAGAATTCGTTCAGATTGAAAACCTGTTAGACTATTCATACTTACAACCAAATTTATAGAACAATAGAAATAGAATTTTTTCTTGCCCTTATGACTATGTGTTACATTAGGCAAGTTATTACTTATTACAATATTAATTAATCATAGAATTAAATGAATGAAAATATTATAAAATTAGAACAATAAATAAATCTGATAATTAATATAATTTGCATTTATTATAAACATTAACAAAATGACTAACTACGACAACAAAAATATTACAGTACAAAGATTACCTATAGACCACTTAAGATCTACAGGTAATCCAAATGCTCCAACCCACCACCAGAGGGCAGCGTGCCAAGATTGCTAGCCGCATTACCACGCTGAATGGCAGTGCTCATACGTTGGGCCAGATAAAAACCGGCATTCTGGTCACGCGTCGAATCGATCAATGAAATATACTAAATACTTAGGTATATTTATTTCTACTTTCTAATAGCAAAAAAGAAACTTGGCAAGGTAAAAAATACGACTATATTATGTTCAGTTTCTTTCCACAGCAAATCGACTCGGCTAAGTAGAAAGGCTGATTAAAACTTATTAACCGTTAACTAAAACGGCTCTAACAATTAAACTGAAACTTGCAATGCCGGCAGCTAACCCGTTAACGTCCGACGTATATTACTGGCAGTAAACGTAACGTGGGGGTGTTTTTTACCCCCCAGAAATAATCAATTGCATGTTATATAGGATGTCATTGTAGCGGCTAGAGAGGACATGAAGTTCAAGTTTTCAAGTCACAACTGTTAATATACTTGAAGTATCGACGAACTGTTGACCTTATAACCAATATTATTTAGTGATTTAAAGAAACAACCTCTTGATCACCTATCCTATTAATTTAGAAACCTTGGATAGCAGAAAATATTCCAGGGACTTTACAACTCTGGTTGCATTCACTCACACTAAGATAACCGGACCTGAGAAATACTTCTCAATATTATGTTCCCACAAATTAACAATTTAATATTATAATTTTTATTCTGCCATATACCGGGATTAGTATTAGTAACCAACATAAAATGAACCAAAACTTACTATCCGATAACAATAGAACTAAAAAACATGCTTAACGCTAAAATAATTCAAATTGCGGCTTTCTTAGTTCTAATTTAATACTCGTGATAATAATTACACTGCTATAAATCTTAGTGCACAAAATATTAGTGTGATTAAAAAAATAAATCTGTTTAATATAGTGACCATAATCATTGATGTCTACGAGAATGAACTATTTGTTCCTACATGTTTAATACAATAAGAAACCTATATGTATCAGTAATGTGAGGTTAAGGTGTTAAATATCCTAGATTTCGTATGCAAATTATGTTTAGTATGTTAATATGTTTGTATTCTATATGTAACTATCATCATCATCAACCTTTACTTACCCATTGCTGAGTATAAGTCTCCTCTTGAGCGCGCCATCCTTTCCGGTCCCGTGCTAATGCTATATGTAACTATATGCATATCTAAATAACTTTTGTCCGTCCCGTGTTGCTTAATGTTCAACTATACTAAGTTCATTTTTTATTTTCTCTGTAAAAGAAATTATGTATTTCGATTTAGAAGGTAAACAACTTAATACATTTTGATTGTAGTGAAATAAATAAATAATGTAATGACATTTGTTGCATGTTATGTATTGTTAAGCAGTCTGTAATTGTATTATACATATTAAGGATAAACACAATGTTAATCAAATAACGTAGATTTATTTTAAAAAGATGTAGCAAAAGGTAAAACTTTAGTTGAACTACCTTACAAACTCTGAAATCGACCATAATTTAATCCAACCATCTTTACCCGGCATAGCACTAATTCCATTACACCAGTTACTCGCTCCAGCCACTTGACTAATTTACTTAGAAAATATACTTTCCACGGAGACAAACCAGTTTTTTCCGAAGGTAAAAGAGCTCTTTATAAAATCCTTTCGTCGGCATATAATTTCGTGAAAGAAGTCTGCGTTTTTGCCTTTATTCGTCGCTAAGAAGTGCTTGCTTTGTGTGAGTTGAGTTTTGTGCCTATTCTGCGCAATTATAATTATTAATCTTTACTTAACCGTTGTTTTTGGTAGCAAATGCAGGAATTAAAAAATGCAGTGTCTACATGTTTATTTTATTTCTCGAATGCTCTACGATAAAAGTAAAAGGAAAATTCTTATAGGTCTATCTAGCAGTCGGGCTTTGTTATATCTTTTCCACTTGTTTTCACTACAAAGCCAGTAAGTCAAAAAAAAAAAAACTTAGGAAGTGAAAACTTGGCAAATTTCTTAAATATAAATCAAATAACCACCAAATATAATCTTATGATACTGCATGTAAACGAGACCAAACAAATTGTTAATCTAATAGGTATCAAGTACCCCTTGGATATCGTTGAATCCGCAAAGTTAGCAAACGTTGCCACCCCCAAAAATTGTGGATTCAGTTTATTCAAAGTTGTTGAAATTTAATAATCTCAACAACGGCTCGGCAACTTTGCGTGTTTGTCTTTCTTTACTTGGTACCGGGTATGTCACACCCGGTGCTAGGGATGGGATAAAGTTAAAAAGAAGTCTAAAGACTGGCAGACCTGATTGTATGTTATGGCTACAAAAAAAACTCATCTTCCTATGAGACAAAAAATGATAAGTGCCATAAAATACGTGATATGTTTTGTATATGTTTTAATAGATCTAACTTTGACCATACGACCAGTATACGAGTAAGAGTCAGTGCACGTAAATTTAGTAAAAATTACTTCACTCTTGTTTTGATGTCTCTGTGTTTATATCAAAAGCTTGAATTTACAAAAGTAATTTCTTAGTACACTCCTACGCTTATAATGAATACACCGTCCAAATTTAATCTCTCTATGATTGGAGGTTTAGGCTCTACGTTGATTCGGAGCAAATATCAGTCAGTCAGGACTTACTCGGTGTACTTAGTCTAAAAGCCGTTAAAGTTTTCATCCTAAAACATGTTTTACTAAAAAATATATACATCTTTGTTATACATTTTGCCTATAACCGATAAACTTTTTTATGGTACCGCTTGTTTTTTTTCTCATATTATATTAGTTGTCTCATACTTAGTTGGTCCTTAGGATAAGTATAGTGACCCTTTACCGGCTTAGTACACCACTAGCCGGTAACCTTGTATATGTAAAAAGAATTGATAAAATTCAACCTGCTTTTCGCGCTTGATTTACAGTCTTCCAAGACTTTTCCGCTACCATTCAGAGTAGTCCAGCGCATTTCCTCACTAGCAACGGGACGTCTCTACTCCCGAATTGTTTTAATTCACCCCAGCGCCATCTGTGGCTGCAGTTCTTCAACTTGGGACCGACTTTATAATTTAGCTCGGAACAAAACAGACGCCCGTAACGTGAAACTTCTTTAAACTAAGTATGTCGAAGCAAATAAATAAAAATTATGTATAGGTAGATGTTCTCGTCTAAATTTTACAGCTAGACACGTTGATAGGATAGTGAATAAGTACCTAGTGAATTAACTGAAACAGGCAAAATTTCATCTCATATATTTTTTTTACTCCTACACATTAAATACGGAGTAAATATACATTAAAACTAACCTCTTAGAATAAAGTAGGTGTCTAAATCTACATAAATGCCTGAATGAGATATCAAATTAATGAGATATAATCAAAAGTACTGAAAAACATTGACGCTCATACCATTTGAATAAAAAACACCAATTATTTCAATTACAGCAATCTCGACTTTTACTGCACAGCCTAACTTTGGCCATATAAGTTAACTAGTACCCAATTTATCTTGATCTCACATCAACCCCCTCAGTTTCTCCCAACGAGGTCTTTAATAAATGGTTTACTAATCCAGTGTAACATGAGCTCTTTGCTGATAATTTTCTCTTACAACCTTGAGATCAGCTTAAAATGGCGTTGTTTAACCTATTCAGGGTACACGTTTGTAGTGGCTTAGCAACACTAATTACGTTAAAAAACAACACTTTTAGTTCTCAAAGCCGAGTCTGTGAGTGTCGACATGACCTACATTGTGGATGGAAGGTTTAAGCTTCGGTTGGGTAGAATAAAGTTGACATACTTTACGTGTGTTGGTTCTTTTAATATAAATAATGACAGAGCCTTTTGAAGTTTAGTTTATTTTATTTTTTCTTTGCTTGAAAGCATTTGTTTTGTAAATAATTAGTAAGTGTTTATCTTAGTTATAATAACGATAGGTGGAACAGGCTAGAGCAGTTAAGAACCTATATATTTATCTACTGGCTTAAACTTAGCATACTATTAGGTACATACAGTAAGTATAAATAGTTAATATTTTTTAGTTAGAAACATGATAAAAAAATATCGATTATTTCAATGGTTTTATAAAAAACAAGTTTAATAAAACATAAACGCAAAGGAAAATAAAAAACATTCACAGCTATAAAAACTAATCTAAAAATAATCCCCCAGAGGAAGGGAAAGTTCCTTGAATGCTGGCTGCATTGCCACGTTGAATGGCAATGCTAATTTTCTGACCGAAATAAGAGCCATCATTCTGGTCACATGTCGCTTCCACCAGACGTTTTAATATTTCCAGATATAATTTTAAAGCGCTACAATGCTGGCTCTTATTTCGGTCAGAAAATATCGATTTATGTTCTTAATATATATACATAGTAGTGTTGTTTTATACAGAAAAAAACAGCAGTTTTTTCACTACTATCACATAAGTGAGCAATAGTAAATTATATTTTCCTCATTTCAGTATCTTCCGAAGCCCATAAAATTCGTTAAGTTTAAGTAGTTTAGTTAGGGTAGGTACCTCTTTACTTAAACATAAGTATTCACAAAAACATTAGGACTTTACAATATCTTTATAATAAAATAAACAGCATCACACCCTGATTCGATAAATCCTATCAAAAGAGCTAAACACATGCCCTAACTTTACAAAGCTAATTCTAATTGCGTCCCTGGCTGAATGTCAAAGCTTTCACAATTACGATTGATTAAAAAAAGAAAAAGGACAGGAAAATGGCGACATGTTCGGAAGCCTCCTGATTGAAGCGATCCTTTAAATATGTAAGGGTACAGAGGTTTTTGGTTGGGTGGGATCGGTAGAGATTCTTTTTGTAGACCTTTCGTTTTTTAACTTTAGGGGTTTTAAAAACGCCAGCTTCTGTACATTATTCAAAGACAATATTTAGATAATTATGCCAACTGACGACGTCATGACAAAAAGGACAACCATTTTAATTATATTTTTTTTTTAGGTTTTTAGGTCATTTATACGCGTTTTATGATAAACATAAAACCTCATATTTGGGAGGAATAGTCCCGGAGTCAATAATTCAAAAAAACATAGTAGTGCGGGGCAGGGTCCAACCAGTTGGACTAAGGACCTTCTACCTGCATAAAAAATCGACGACAGAGACGAGGTTTTTCGTTAATTGATTACACTACGATTTGTACGCGAGTAGCAACATTTAAATGTATTAATTAAATACTTAAAATTAGGTGAAACTTGAGGCATACTCGTATATCAGTTGCTCGGTAAATAAACACCCGCACCATCGAATAGGTAAGTCTACATGTAAAATTGTTAAGTTTCTATACAAACTAACATCTTGCCCGCAGCAAAAAGAACTTCGCTGGTATGAGAAAAAAAAACTAGAATTCCACATTTGAATATTCGAATTTCAAAAAACGAACTTGCAACCTCGCACTAACGTTGCCAACATTGAATACCTACTTGTGATGCGACTTGTGAAGTCTGAAAAGACTCGTGCACGCACCTGACGAAAAAAAAATACAGCTTTTTAAAAAATTCTCGGCACTCTGTAGACAAGCGTATGCATACATGCTTGGGCGGGAGTTCATTTATGTAGGTTTTTGTCGGGTGGTGAGAGTGCATGGTACTTATGAGTTACCTACCTAAGTATTAATGGAATTAACTCACCATAATGTATTATTTATTTCAAAACCTAGCGCGTGTTTGATTCATATTGTTTAAAAAGACGGGTTTCACGCGTACCTGACTGCGACGCGGACCTTTCCAACAATAAAATTTTTATGACAATTATATAGAAGTAGATCTGCAAACTGTTTACTTCATGAGCACATACTTTTGGCGATCTTATATTTTGACAGCCTCTACACTATTTCATGAGTAGGTACCGCATGATTAATAAAAGATTATTCGGGCAAATTTATCTCCGATTTCGAGGAAATATTCCTCTAATATCTCCAGATGACTACTAAGATTTTCGAATAATAAATAATATTTGTATGCCAAGTTACTGCTATATCTGTACACATTATATATATATATAAACTTCGCTCGCTTGTTCTGTTTTATTTCACTATAACCCTTTAAACCTGAGCACGTTTGTCAGACCACACGCGTATTGACAGACGTCACACATACCTCCAGTCTTGATAACCCGTTACCATGTTTCAGTAAAACGGTCACGTGCACAATAATTCCCGGCAAGCAATGTCTGTAGGAATTGTGAACATGATTGTTGCGCAAAAGAAAAGGAAAGACATACGATGATGATTAATCTTAATCTATAATGATTAGATTTTACATTATAGGTAGGTACGTAATTTTATGGTCAATAGATTTTTATTGTAGTCAAGTCTCTTAATGAAAACCTTTTGACGGTGCGATTCAATTAAATTTTAAAATTTCTTATTAAAGTTTTCCTTTAGATAAATTGTTTTATCGACATGTAAATCGTTTTAAATTTGAAAATTATTATTTTTTCCAATTTTTTTTTTGTAGAATTAAATTAAAAGTAAGTGTATAGTTAGGTGTTATAGATAACTATAAATTATTAGTCAACAAGATTTGGTTCCCTTTTAAAAGGTCAAATGTACGTGTATAATGTGTCATATATGTGTTTTATGAGTCTATAGAAAATTTAAGTTATTATCGTCCCTAAACTAAATCCTGAAAAGATTAAATTTCTAGTAAGCTTAATTTTGTATGCTCAGTAAATTAACTTCTAACTCTATTTCTTGACACGAATTAGTAATTAGGCACGTAAATATGTTTATATTTGCACAGTGTAATCTAGGCCTTTTCAAGTAGCAAATGATTAATAAATCTTTAGGCAAGTTTCCCTGTTTTATATCATCTTCGTTTTTTATCAAGCAAGACGCGATTAAACGCTAGCCTAGTTTCCCGTTAAAAATATACTTTTTGACTGTAAGGCAAAGATGACACAGAAATAAAATCACGAGTAAGTTCGTCCGACCATTGCCATTACTCTTCAACCGCACCTTATTGTTCCTCGGTCTCTCGGACACTATTATTACGAAAGGTTATGAGACTTGTAATTTATTACGTCCGCACGATAAATGCACTACAATCGTGGAGAGATAAATAATTTTGTATGATGACAATATATGCATGGGTTTTTTTAGATTTTTTCATTTTTGTCGGTATGATAAAGTTTAGTTTCAGTTACTTAAGAAGAATTTACCTACATGAAGAGCAAGCACGTTCAGATGGTGTGTCTCTTTTCTGATTTTTCTACTACATACTTATCCTTAAGTTTTCGTATATATATCTCTTGCACAGAATGTCTTACCTGAAACAAAAATAAATTTAATTAATAAATTAATAATAGTCTGATACTAAAACAGAAGGTACGAGTAAAAAGCAAAGAAGCTGAACCATGTTAACACTAACAAAAACCAATTCAATAAATGATATTAAAAATAGTAAAAAATAAGTTAAACGCGACTCGGGCATGCACAGGAAGGGTTCTGTACTATTATTATCTATACACATTGGTTCAAGTTTCTACCTATTGTCGTTATAAATTATTAATGTCGAGCAATAAAAAACAGAAAAAAATAACGTTTGTGGTTTGAGAGCTCCATTAAATGGTTATTTTATTCTGTTTTTTAATATTTGCTGGCAACAGAAATATAAGTATAGGATAGTTCACGAGAAGCCTGGTGACAAACAGATAGACGGCCGGACGAATGGACAGCGAAGTTTGTTTGTTAAAGCTTGTTGAAGAAGTGATGGGACAGAAGTAATACAGTTTTTTTGTCTTCATGATAAATTTAATTCTCAATTGAAACGAATTTCTTATTTAAATATAACGATCCGTAAAATCATACTAAAAGAAAGAGCAAATTACAGAGTCAACATCCACCTACAGTATAAATCAAGCACAAAAATAACTTCGAAGCAAAACGTGCCATATCACGAGATAAGAGCGCGAACAAAAGTTATTAAAGCTTTCCTATATTTTACGAATCTCCGAGGGCCAGAACTTTGTAAGGACGAATCTAAAAGTTCCCGCGAACAATAAATCAATGTGTCGAATAATTGCTCCTCATCGCGACTCGAGGACTCGGAATCGAAAGTTACTAATCACCAGATCTTTATTAATAAGGAAGAGGAAGTTTCGAGTGGGTCTGAGGGACTCCCGCGGCGCTGGGGGGTTAAAACAAACAACTGCAACTTTGTTTGCGATTCCAGTTTTAAATGTTAGAATTGCTATTTTGGGGATTAAACTTTTTGTCTGCCATGTGTTTATGTATTTGATGTTTCTTACCTTCACAAAGAGTATAAATGGAAAGTTTAGTCAATCGTTATCTCTTGAAAACTGCTTTAAAATTAAGACTACAGTTCCTTAAGTTTAATCCTTTTTTGAAGACGACTTATTAGTCTTATCTTACATGTCATAGGACTTAGAAAGCTATTGCTTTTTTAAGTTTGCCGTAACCAACATTGAGAGATAAACCCTTTCCAAATAAAATCAGAATATAAAAATACTGAAATTTAAAACTTTATCATTATATTTCAAAAAAATCTTTTGAAGACTGATGATCTGGACTAAGCCACATTATTATTGTATACAAAAACATACTTGTCTAATGTATAGAATATGTTAGCTTTAACACAATAAATGAAGACAAAGAAACACAAAATAACATGTCTCTATCGTACGAAGCAATTAAAGGTACCAAAAAACAAACTTGACACATGCACTTACAGTTTAACACGTCAACGGCGGCAATCAACTGACAGAATTAGGTGCTAATTCGTTGACGTATTAACATAAACAGTTGACAACCGCATTCACGGTGAATTACAGTGGCACATAAATATTTATGTTTTGTCGACAGACATTGTTTTATTGCTTTTCGTGCTCGGTGTAATTATAAACGTGTTTACTCAGTTGTGTGGTTCGAAAAGTAACGCTTTGTGCTTGTCGGTGGAAAGCCATAAATGAGGTACTTTTTTGCTAAATTACTTTACTCGTGTGGGGCTGGTATTGGTTCAAATATTATTAATGGACCAATATCTAATGAGCGTTTTTTACATAAATTTACTGAGATGGTTTAATTTAATTAACAATTTTGTTTTATATCGTCACTTTTTGAACATGGCGCTGCCAAATTATTTAACGAATGAAGTTTTCTGGCAAAATCAAAATATATTACACTAATATTATAAATGCTAAAGTTCGTATGTGTTCGTTGTGTTTGTTCCATTACGCTCCAAAATTGTTGATCAGATTACGATAAAATTTGGCACTTGGATAGCTTATGTTCTGGATCAACACAAAGACTACCTTTAATTTCGAAAAAATAATCGTGCAAAAACAAAACAGGGCAGGGGTAACATCGCTGAGCGCAGCTGGTTATTAACAAACGAAACCAAAATGTTCCTCTATCGTCTCTATTTTCCAATCTCTAGATACAGCAGAAGCAAAGTAACAAAATGCAAACTGGTTCACGTAACACAGTTATTCAATAACCGTCGTGGATAGTTTGTCTCAAATGGCCCGCGGCCGACCTGTGTTGTTCGCAACTCGCTGCTACGTGTGTACGAGCTTAGCATTGTCGTAGTATTATGATATCTTCTTTGGTATTGTCTAGCTGTAGTGTAGATTTGGTAGTTGTCGATAATTTTCTTTATTAATGTGTGTCGCTTATATTATCCACGCTGCTATTCTGCAAGGAGACCGTCACTTACTTAAAGTATAATTAAAATATCACACAATAATAAAAAAGTTACTACTCACAATTAGTATTAGTATTTGGAAAATCGAGGAAAACATATATTTCTAAAGATGAAATGTACCTACTTATGTAAACAAGTGACTTCAAAAAACCCGGCTGCGAAAAATTTAGACCTATAAGTGAAATTGCAGGATGCGTCTATTATAACCAATGATTAGTTGTAGGTAAAGATGAATCTATTGACACCATTCACGTAAAAATACGCCAAGACGTTTAGGCTCGACTCAAAAAAAATCCTTCTTCCGTAGTCGGATAAAAACAAAGATTTTAAAGAAATAATTGTGGGAATATGCATCGATGAGTATTATTTGTATTCGAAAGAACAAACAACTATAATTATGTTCAAGGGTTAAAAGTGATTAAAACATATATTTGACCTCATCTAAACAAACGATAATCAAATATATGTGAAAAACATAAATTCTTACAACTACTTGCATTACATATAGAGAGGAAAATTAAAATTAAAGGAATCGTAAACTATTCCGTTAAAACAATTGTCATGAATACTAAAGAATATGCTTATAAGTAACATTATAATTTTCAAAACAAAATAGGTATAATAAATATTCCTAAAACACGGTATTTTGTAAACGAACTTTGTCACCAACCAAATAGATCATCGTAGAAGATTATTATTACAAAAACATGTCTCGTCCAGATGATATAAATTTTGACACATAACAGCCTGTCTTCTCTATCATTAGTTTTTTTCATCTATTTTTAAAAAGCTTCCCTCGAACGAAGCCGACGACCTCATCAGTTAGGTAATTAGGAGAAATTAACTTTTTAATTGAGAAGATTGTGACGATAATTAGAGCGAAGGTTTACTAAATCAAAACTTAATATAGAATTCAGATTAATGTATATAATGTAGTAGTGATAATCGAAACTAAAATAAAACTATCTATGTGTATTTGTTTAATTGTACGAAAGAATTAATTTGATGACGTTAATACAATTAATTCTGACTAAAATAAATGAATAGTATTTGCTTATTAATACTTTTCAGTTTAAACGTTCAACTTCTTGATCAATTTTGGTAAAAGGACCACACAGAAGGTAAAACAAAAAAAAATATTATCTTTCAAACAAAAAATTTTTTTTTTCAAATTAGTTTCCTCTGGAATGATGTTACAAAAATAGTTTTAATTACATTTGTAAAATATACAAATATATGAAGTTATAAAATGTATTGCTAATGATGATATTCAAAATGACTTCCTTATTTCGAAGCGCTATTTATCTAAGTTTATTTATTGTCATGCGTTATTTTGTGACAATATCCAATTTTTCAAAGGCGTGTCGCAACAAATCATAACAAAATGAATGTTGATATTTTTCAGTTCTGAATTTATGATCCGTGACAAACATGCTTCGGGTTATGATTATGACATTCGAAAAAACTAACGCTATTTTAGTTTGTGTACGACCTTCTAATTAAATTTTATGGTAAATTACGAGGTAACTTTGTCAGAGTTTCTTATCTTTAAATCATGTTAACGGGTTTTTGAAGTAACAAAGTATGTCATATTATTACTGTGACGTTTTTAAAATTACTTTTATTTATCTTTCCAAACCCGTCATGTATGGCGAGTATAAATAAACGATAACAAAGACCTAGTGGTTATTTGTTCCATACATCTCGGGGAGTATGCCTTGAAAATTCATGAATTTATGCCCCAGATCCATTTTACAATCGGACAAGAAGAGATACTGTAAGACGCCACCAGTTCATGGTAGAGGTCCACGGACTCGTACAAAACGCTTCGCGTCTACTTTTATTGTGCAAACTGCCAGGTTATGGAATCTTTTTCTTTCGCAGTTTGGTAAAAATAGCGTTATCTATTTTCAGTATTTAGATTGAGAAAAAGTTCTTGGGTCCGGATGTCCGGCCTTCTTTCGGTATTTCTCAACGGATTGCAATAATATTTGCCTATCATAATTAATGGGTTTCAAGTAAAATAATATCAATCATAAATAAAACTATAGTTATAGAATAATCACTCGATCCCAATATTAGTCGTATCGTAACAATGACTCTATTGCCGTAGTGTCGACGCATGAATAATTTTTGAAACGGCTATAAGCTTTATTTATAGTGAAATAAAGTTTATAGTTGTATAATTTTTCAAACGGTTATAAACTTCAATTTTAGTTAAATTTGTTGTTAGTTTTATTACTAGGCATTTACCTTATACTCGTATGTATGTTTACTAGCATTAATAACAAACGTAAGAAATATGGATCAGATCTACGAGCTTTTTGTAAAAAACTACAAGAAATGCAACAAAAAAAACATAAAGTAATAATTATTGTTTGCCTTCTGACAATATAAGGTTTAACTAATTTAACAAGATTCTGTAATTTTATCTTTACAAGCCAAAGGCAAATTTAAAAATTATCATAAAAATCACGTAACCCTTCAATCATCGTTCCGAGACCCATCATTATATCGATGGCCGGCAATTTTGATCAAAATAATTATGTTTAAGCTCATAACTGTAATTAGGTGGTATATTCCAAATTAAATGACGTGGTTTTATTTTAATTTAAATATTCTTGGAAGTGTTACTCATGGACGTATTTTTAAAGTAACTCAAAGCAGGTTTGTTTTTTTTTGTGATAGGTTCATAAGTCGGTAAATTGTCGCGTGAACAATACCTACCAATATAAACAATTGAATATTTATATTGCTTGTTGCAAGCAGTATATATATGCCAAGACATTTTTTTAACTGTATCTCTATATATACCTGGACCGATTGAAATCAGTTAACAAGTAAGTTATACTTTCAAAAGGTGCTAAACGGCTACAATCCTGCTGGCGCCCTGATTTATTAAGTTCAAGATATCGTATGTGGAACGTTTATAACCAAAAAGGTAATTTTTCGCTGATTTTGTAATTTTCTAGTCACTGTATTGTATCAAAGACTACCTTGAGCAAAGATATTATGATTTTGACCAGTAAAGTAATCCACTTTCCATTTTGGAAAGTGGATTACTTTTTTTCGGCTTAAACAAATTCACTGCAAAAATCAGCATGTCTTATCTATTCAGTACCCGATTGCACACAATCTCTACTCAGCTACATCTTCTCTAGGCCTTGACTTCAGCACACATAAATTCACTAACCATCGCCAGCTCACGTAACAGACACCTCGTGTCACGGCGACCGTATACAGCAATGGTCATCTTGTCGGTCGTAAATCTCGCTGCATTGGACGAAGATCGATCGTGACAGCGCGGTGCAGCGACCGTGGTGCGGCCACGATTAATTCCCAATCGTGAATCGTTTGTGTGAATAATTGGTAAGTAATTTGCATAATTTTATCTGCAGTAGGTAATTCGATGTTGGTTTCTGTTTACTCGTTTTGTAAGGTTATTGTTAATTCGATGGGACATAATTAATATTACAACGCCTTTTACTTATCAACATTTTCCTTTATAGGGATCAATATGTATTTAGTAAATATCGTAGAAACTGTGAAGTAATTCTACTACAAAAAAAGATTAATATTTATTTTGGTTAATGATTGATGATCTTTAATTCTTTATATTAGTTTTACTTAATATGTAACAAGTGGTTAGAAGCGACTTTTCTTTTTAATTGTGACGTAACAAGTATCACTCTCACGACTAAAATATGACAAGTCCTTCATTCGCAGTCGGGTATATGGTCCTTACTATTTGTTTTCACTTACAAATAATATATACTCAGAATACATCTAGTGTTTTCACTACTAATCGTTTAAATATTGTATGTAGCGCTCAGAACCCGACTGCAACTTTCGCCTTGATAAAAATTGAAAGAGCGTTCCGACATCGCGTCGCCCAATATTTTCTTGACAAGAAAAGATTACGCTCTGGATCGAAAATAAAATATTTTCGATATCGAATATAAATTCTTATTTACCGGTCGAGAATCGGTGGCAAATTGTCGGGAAGGTGCGACGGTTTAAAATATCCGAGAAAACGTACGGCAAAGGTTCCGAACGGGAGCTAGAATATTTGTGGAGTTTTCATGAAGAGCAGTCGCTGAGATTTTACATTCTTTAGGTTCTGTTGAATGAATGATGCATTTCTATGATTTAGTTTTACACTAGTATTCTTGCCAACAGTTTTTGCGAGTATATTTCTCAACAACGCAGAGTACGCAGGCTGGTGTTGTTAGTTATCAAGATTCTTATATTTATTATTGTTGCTTTAATAATAAATGAAAGGTATTTCCTTTCGAAGAAATACTTAGATATGTCCATATCACGCAAACTCGTATTAAATTTGTATTCATAAGTATCTTCAATACTAGTTGAAAACTACGATATGTACTAGAGTAAAAAACAGACAGTCAGACAAACATCCATGCTGACAAAAATCTAAAACATTTACCAAAAAAAATAAAACTGAAAAAAATTTACCACATTAAAGTAGAGATGCTACGCAAGTTCAGCTTACTTAGTCAATGAGAGTGAATATAACGTGTACCCAGGTAAAACAAAATTTGCAAAATAGGATTTTGCTAAATTTGTATTACAATGGGTTCGATTTGAAGAGTAGACTTACACCCTTAAGTATTGTCACACCTTTTTGTTACACGTTATATATAATATTGTAACTCTAAATGGAGAACAGCGTGCCAGCCAAAAAAATATTTCAATCACAATTCATCAACAGAAGCTACACAAATCTAGCTTCGGATCGTAATTCAGTCCAAACGTCTTAGATATAAAAAAGCACTAAATCTAAGTGCATGGTCAGCTAACCTTAGGAAGGTCAGGTCAGGTCAAGTTCAGTCGTACCTCCTTCACGGATCGTTTGAAAAATTCTGACTCATGTGTTTCTGGAACATATTATGTTCAGCCGTTGATGTTCGCTGTGATTCATTATCTGAATGGGTGAGTTGGGTGAGCATTTTATCCATTTTAATGAGCATACATGAGCATATATATATATATATTTATGGTTAGCATTTAATATTTTTATAGTTTACTTTTAAATTGTATCCGTAACATACTAGCTGTGCCCCGGCGTAACGCGTTGAAATCTTACTGACCGCGGGAACACTTCGTATTTCCGGGATGAAAATTAACTTTTGGGTTAATCAAGGACATAAGCTATCATTTAAGCGTAAAAGAGTTACAAAGAAACCCACACACATCCAAACTTTCGCCTTTATAATATCTTACAAATTAAATAAACATATACATTCTAAGTACTTATTAGCCACTATTTAAAAACAAGTCCATCCAAATAAAACCTACTTCCAGCTATACATACATAAATAATAAAAAATTAACAATTAATTAATATTTTTTTTTTAAGATTATTTTTTGATTAAATTTGAAACATTGACACTCGTTTGGTAAAATAAGAATAAGGCAAACTTTAAGGAAGGCCATTGGTTACCATAAATCGCATAGAGAGCCGTTACACGTTAGTTTCGATATCCGGCCGAGTTAACGGTCTGATCGATTTGCTTGTCTATCTTCAGATATTGGTTGTGTAGTATTTGTAGGTATGACCGTGCTAGTTGCATGGCATCCACGACAGAGAAAAACTCAGTCAGCGAGTATCTCAGTATCTGACTGAGAAAAAGATAAATAATAAGATGAGGTGCGGAGGTGGTGAAGAAGAACCACACCAAAAAAAACGAATAAATATGTTTCGATATCTCACGCTGAAATCAAAACAAAGCGGGAAACCACTAGATATTTTTAATATAACGTCTTAAGAGAAAAACTCTTAGAGGTAAGCTTCGAATGTAATAATCTTAGGCTATATTTATACAGTCACTGGGGTCACTAATCCATTATTGTAAGACGTGATTATTTATGCATATAAACAGGTGTTAGACACTAGATAGGCATTAGGGGTCGTGTCGTGCCCGGGTGAGTTAATCCGACAGATAGGTAACTGTTCTGCATAATCCTAGATCTATCGCTAAGATACTGTGGGTTTTGTCTTAGACGTTGGTTGTTTCTAGTACGCTGTATATACTGGGTGACTGGTAATGTCAATTTTTAATAGTAACTACGATATATCAGAAGCAATAACTAGTTTACGTATTTTCTCAAGTTCGATATAGTATGTACCATATTGTCAAATATATTGAACTTCTAAAGTAGTTCTTTCATCATCTGAATACGTTATACGGGCATATAAATATATACAAAAGATAAATAGCTCTTTATTAACTTTTAAATATAATTAATTACATTTATATTATATTATCGTTCGTTATTACAGGCAAGTCACGTAAAATTAGTAGCTGATACTTAAAACAAATAATTGAAACATCTGTTAAAAATATAATATATGTAATGATTAATTTATTAATAAAGAATCATATTTGCGATTTTTATAATTGCTTTATTAGTTATTTTATTATTATGATTTAATGTTGTAAAGCTTATTTTACGGGCGGCATGGTGGTTCCCTGAAAAAGATCTGCTTAAAACCTAGAAGTTAGATTCAAAGATCCATTTCATTGCGTATATATATTGGTATGGTTTGAAAAACTAAGTGTTTAAACTAAGCAAAGTGTTGTCGTGTTATATTTTCAAATTAAAGACCATACATTGCAATCATAACTATCAAACCAGTAACAATGACTGTCCACGAACTGTCAAAGTGGCAGTTGTAATCCACGCTATACATCTTCGATCGCTCCAAACGGCCCTTTGTGTCCAGCATCTAGACAGACATAAGTATCTAGACAGATCTAGGTATCTAGGCTAAACTGACGCTGATTTGTGCCTGCCGTGGACACTCGCAGTCGAGCGGTTACGACCTCACTGAAGACTTCATTAGTTTGACTGAATAATTGTACCTTAATTCAGTTAGAGATTCAAGTCAACTAATTGATGCTCTGACACAGCGAGCAACCGTATGAGAATAACGTAATAAAATAAGTTGATTAGCCACTTGTCTTTATATCGGTATAACGCTGATATCACGAAATGAAAATCATCTAATTAAGTTGTATAAATATGATATAATATATGATTATAGTAAATAATGTATACCTACATAAATGAGTGGAAATTCATAGATATGAACGAAACTAAAATTAAAAAAAAACAACTGATGTGAAAGCTTCGCACATGTATCCTTCAAATCGTTAATTAGCTCTGGTACTCGTAAATAAGCCCATCGTGTGCCTGTATGCAAATACAATAAAATCCTCTGCGAAAATATTGTTCGATTTATCATCCAATTTGCTTGACTTTTTATGCGTTGCGAATGAAGATTATAGTTGGTCCTTTATAAGGCAGGCCTAGTGATGTGTTATAATTTGATACGATATAGAGAAAGTTATTTTTAGTTATATTATAGCTTTTTTTTCTTCTGTATCTTGACAAGATACTTTAATAGTTTGACACGACTGAGCGTGAGTTTAAAATATGGGTTTATACTTCCAAATAATTATATTTACTCCGAGAACCAGCTAAATCCATGAAGTGGCAGCCTTCCTTGAGAGCCAGTGTATACCCGACTAGGCATGTTCCATCAAGAACTACAGTATCGTTGACTTCCGAGGTCATGCGAACTTGTGGTTAAACGCCTAGCTGAGTAGAATAAAAAAAAATAACAAATAAGCAACTTCAATTCAATTTACCAAACATTTTTAAACCGACTAATCAGCAAAGAGGCAAATAAATTTCTAGCTCGATAACATAAGCTCCTTCCCCAAAAACCCTTCGAAAATAAATAGCAGTGGGAAGGTTATTACCGATCTGCAGCAATATAATGCAGTAGACACCTATCTAGGAATCGGTCTAGACTGGTCGGTAGACTGTGAATGCACTAGCTATTGCCTGGATCTGCCTTTGTTTGGACTACAGTTGTTGCCCATTTATTTGGTGGCTTGTCTATTGAAGGGGATTGGAGATGCAAGATGTAATTAGAATGTAGATTCTTCGCAAATATTGGGAGAAGGTTTAAAACTTCCACCAGAAGCATCTACTTTTATTGTGCAAACTTCTAGATTGTGGAACACGCTGATGGCTTCTTTATTTTTTGGTAGCTATTTTAGGTTTTATTTTTTCCAGGTATTTTTTAAGTCACGATTGAAATCAAACGGTTTCTTCTAGGCAAGCGTGCCCCATCTAAGCCGCATCAATGCTTCACACCAGGCGAGTTCCGGTAAAGCAAAAAAATAATTACATTATAATAAAAAAATGTAGTGAGTATTTAATCCTTTAAGGATTAATTTTCAAATTAGAAGTAAGATGTTGTTTAAAGAATATTTAGTATTTTCCCGCTTTGTTTTGATGTCAGCGTGAGATCTCGAAAAATATTCTTGTTTATATGGTGTGGTTCCTCCTCACCACATCCATATCCACCTCACCTTAATATTTCTCTGTTTCTCAGAATCGGACTTCTTCGATACGTGTTATGCCTTAGCACAAGGCATCCTCAGGAGATGTTGACTCTTCAAACTCTTGCTTCGATTTCACACGCTGAAATCAAAACAAAGCGGAAAAACACTTCATATTCTCTAAACAACATCTAACTATAAATGGATTGCCACAAATTAGCGTCTAACTTTATTAATTAATATATTTTTATAGCTATATATTTTTTATCTTTCGAGGCAACGCAGGCAGCATTTTGGGCACGTTGCCCGAAATTCAAATAAATTTAAGTGACTTATTTATTTTATAAAGGCAAAAGTATGTATGTGTATGTGTGTGTGTTTGTTTGTTCCTTCTTCACGCTCAAACGGCTCAACAAATGTGGATGAAATTAGCACGAATATAGCTTATACCCTGGATTAACACACAGGCTACTTTTTAACCCGTAAAATTGAAGTAGTCCCATGCGATGATCAAATGTCCACCGTGGGGTGCAGCTAGTATATAATAGTATAATTAATTATTAAGTCAGACAGTAAGACTTGGAATACAAATTTACTCAAACAATCCGCCCCGATTCGAACCTTGCGCAAAGGTGCCCATGATGTTTTACGGCGCTGAATGGCGATGCCTTTGCACCAGAAACGAACCGAAGCGGGAGTCACCGCATCTTTCACCAATTCTATGTCCTAACTCCCTAATAATTTCTTTTGCCTCACTACCTCAACTGCCCATAGTCTCCACTGCAATGGGGACAAACAAATAAGTCGGCTCCATTGCCGCGTATTTTAGGGGTTGTTTAGTAGCCGCATCCTCAGCAGCCGCTGCTGGAGAGTGAATCGAGCGACCCAGGTGACAAGCGGAGACAGCGCGGACGCAAGTTGCATCCCATATCAAGCAAGCCATTCTCCCACGGCACCAGCATCCGGTCTTTTTCCGTCAGATCTACATTAATATATTAAGTTTTTATTCTGTACGTACTAATTATTATTCTTTTAAAAAATCCTATTTCCATATTGTTTTATTTATGTAATAAGAATAATATTTGATCCTTTCTTAACATTAAAACTACGCCATTGTAGTAAAAGAAACAATAAAAACCCACTGTTGCACAATTGTGCAGATTTATTTATCAAACTTGTTCAGCTCAGGTAATTCAAACTTTCCTTCGAGCCGAGTGTTACACCAACTATAATTCTTACTCTTTGTTTGTTGTTACATTAAATGGTATTATTTATTGAACTATTTCTAACTAACTTTTACCCGCAGCTCCGTTTGTTTAAAAAGTAGCTTACGACATTTTCTGTACCTCGAACTATCTTTATGCAATAAATCAAGGCGATGCTGACAAGAAGACGAAAAAATAAACTTTTGCACTTATCATTTATGTGAGGATTACGAATACACGTACTTGTTCTATTCAACTGGCAAATTACTGTACCGGGAAGTTTGCTGTCAAGTGCTTGAAAATGTTTGCCTTATTAAGTAAGAAAAACTCGAAAGAAATTTGTTTTTTTAACACTATACACTTTTTAGTAAAAATGGCTGAAAAGTTAACTCAGAACGAATTTTCCCTACAACTGTATTTCTTAATTTTTCAGCTGACGAAATGTTTCTATGACCAATTTATTTTAGGGTTTCGTAGTCCTTCATGACATGCATACTCTAATAATTTCATTTTTACCGTCTTTGTGTCCTTCTGGATCTTTAAACGCTGTAATTTCTAAAGCACCTCACAATTAAATTCGCAAAAAGTCACCCAATCCTAACATAATGAACCCTCCACCACAGTTTCCCAATGTTTGTCAAACTGTTCATAATACCGTGAAACGTTCTGAAAGTTCATAACTTTCCGGTTAAATACCATCAGATTAACGCTGATTAAGATAAATTGCCCTAATCGTCGGTTAAATGATCCATCATGCAGTTCTATCGGGCTTTTTATAATGTCAAGTAGCTAAGGCTTAATTGATAATGGACGTGGAATTTTTAATCAGCAAGATTTAAATGAATTTAAATTTTTACTTTGGTTATATTTATAACTAGCTGGCCGTCCCGATTTCGCACGGGTGGATTTTAGGGTTGCGTACCCAAAGGGTAAAATCAGGACACTATTATTGATACTTCGCTGTCCGTCCTTCTGTGCGTCCGTTTGTGCGTCCGTCCGTCTGTGAGTCCGTCTGTCAGCAGGCTGTGTCTCATGCTGAGGGCTGAGCCCGGAATGCTAAATACAATAGAATAAAATAATTCTTTATTGTCACCAAAAAATACAACACAAAAAGAATACAACAAACAAATAACATGGCACAAAAGGCGGTCTTATCGCTAAAAAGCGATCTCTTCCAGACAACCTTTATAGGAATGGAACATAATAAAAAAAATTTGCGTAGACGGTGGTGCAAAAAAGATATGAGAAATTAAAAAAAAAAAATAGTAATGAATACAACATACAAGAGTACATATAATAATCATCATACATAAAATAACAACTAGCTACTCATATATGTAAGTATACTCAATTAAGGAATACCAGGACACTAATAAAAATAGATTGACAAAATAAAAATTAGTGAACAATACTTGAAAGATAATATTTCTTAACCTGAGCTTTAAATGAATCAAGGCTTTGCGCACGCCTGATAGCCAATGGAAGAGCATTCCAGAGACAAACAGCACGCATGGAATAGGAGGAGCCATAAAAGGTATTATTGTGTTGTGGAATTTGAAGACGAAGATTAGAGGACGACCTAAGGTTACAAGAATGGGATTCGTGCACGTAAGTGAAACGAGATTTCAGGTAAGAAGGAGAACAAGGATTAAACAAAATATTGTAAAGAAGAGATAAAATGTGAGTATCCCGGCGAAGGCGAATGGGTAACCACTTGAGCTTGTTACGAAACTGGGAGACATGCTCATATTTACGAAGACCGAAAAAATATGAATGTGTAGTTACTCAAGCGTCGTGAAGACTAATTGGACTTTGTAGTTTAGTGATAGGAAGTAGAAAATATTACAGGTGTTTTCCATTTTAGCAGAGGAGAAATCCTCTAGATGATCACTAGTTTTTTTTTCGAGAAAATTTGTGACAATTACGTATTCGAGCGTGTGTGCTCACACACGATCGAATATGATATGATACACACGTGCGTATGAAATTTTCTGTGCACCAGCGTGACTCTGATAGCAAATATAATATGTTAATTTGTCAATTTGCATAGTGTAGTAGAAAATAGATAAAAAGGGAATATAATCTAAAAAAGTTGCTAGTATTTAACCTACCTTATCCTAATCTACGTACTAAGTTACATACTGAAAAACGAGTTCATTTCGGCACAAAGAAATCAAAGGTTAGGTATATTGATTAAAACAAATTTATTGGATAAAAAACTGATAGGGCGGTGTGTAAAGTATACTTATCCATAAAAAACAAAAACAAAACGGTTCAGCCATCTCTGAGAAATCGGGGAACATTCATAATAAATAAGCTAACTAACTAATTGAGAACCACCTTCTTTTTGAAGTCGATTAAAAACAAAAATAACTAGAATCTTAATCAGGGGAGAAAATCTCCGCATTAAATATATTATCTCCCCAAAGAACCCTCCGAAGTCAAGCGAAGCACGAAAAAGCAAAGTTCTCCGCCAAAATTGAATGGACGTCAAGGATTTCAATTTTTAATTTCATCCAATTATATTGATGTGAAAAATTTCGCGAGTTTTGCATTTCTTCTCGCGCTTGCTTCTCTGCTTGTTGAATTTATTTCGATTTTTAAAGTAACTTATCATTTTAATTTACTGTTTGTTTCGAGGAAAGTTTGAAACCTTTATCTTGGGTCGAGGGAGTGAGATGTTAGCGATTCTCACTTTGTTATCTTTTTTTTTTTTGATGTTCAAGATATATGTATCTTGAATTTAAACAAGATATTTGATTTGTATCTTGATTGTCAACAAGATTTTCCTGCAATTTCACCGGCGTATTTTGTGATTTGCCAGGATTTTTATAAGAATAAGAATAAGAAATATTTATTGGCCTTTAAATAACATTCGTTACAGGCAAGTCTTCTTACATTTTAATTATTAATTACTTTAAAAATAAACTTAACTTATAAATACTTTTATAGTTCTAAGAACAAATAGTTATTATATTATACATTTACATTTATTTCTTTACCTATTACTAACATTTTGTAATTGTTGTTCATCACACAAGAACGATGATTTTTGAGAGGTAATGGACCGGAAAATGCTTCTGTAACATTTTTTGCTGATAAAGCAAACATAACGCGAATAAAAGGTAGTGCAGTTATAAGTAGAAAACTAACGGGTGTTCAGACGGGTTTTCACGCGTACCTGCTTGTTGAAAAGGTCCAACTATAGTTTCGTTCATTCGATGACACGTCAAGCACTCTCGACGATTCAAACTCGGGTTCAGTGTGCGAGACGTGTCATCGTTGAAGACACGAACGGTTCCTTTCATCCCTGGTGAAGTTCACAAAATGTGAACGAAACTATAGTTGAACCTTTCCAACAATCAGGTACAACTGAAAACCCGTCTTCTTAAACAAAATCAGTTATAAGTAAGCTATTAAAAAATAATCCAATACATGCGTTAGTAACTTGCACCAAACATTAAAGTTGTCATTCTTATCCCCTTACATTTACTCCGCTTTTCGCTTAGACATGACTGTTAAGAAGAAATTATTAATTAAGCTTACATTTCTAAATTTCTAACGCTTCGTAATTGTTTCTTCAACGATCAAATTAAAGTATGAGACGATCGTTATAATTATACTCGAGATCTCATTAGAATCCAAGTTATTTTTGCGTTACATACTTAGTTACAGATGTCTGGAGAAGAACAATTGAGGAAAAAAAATTAAGAAGATAATTTGAACGGTTCAAGTTCATGACATGATAAGGATTTTTAAACTTGTTATTTTTTATATTTTTACTTAGATAAGATTACTCATTGAACTTTCATACATTATTATTAATATTTAATACGTGGATTTACATGTGTGATAACTACTAAAACCCTATAACTAATAGAGATAAGATATTGAAATATCCTCATAATAATTCAGTTTCTAATGATTATACCAGGTGTCACAGAAAGGTGTGGCATTACTTAAGTCTAACCATCAAAGTGAACCCATTGAATTAATACAATTTTTTTTCAAAATTAAATAAAATTTAATAATATTAGGTTCTCCATACAAAAATTGGTCACGTGATCGGCCAATAAGTATGGAAAACGTAATATATTATTGTTTAATTTTGCAAAGTTTTGTTTAAAAGTGGGTTCTCTTGCACCGTTACGTATTGTTACACCTTTGTATATAAGGATTCAGCGGTTCAGGACTTTCATTAATTAATTATCTTTGAGGACTGTATGTTTTTTATATCCATAAATAGATAGGTTAGGAAAATTTGGAGACAAGGTTGACAAATTGCTAAAACAATCGAAACACTAAACATAAACAAAACATACCGATAATATTATGAGATTGTGAAAGCGAGTGCTTTGGGAATTTAAATATTAATAAGAAATTTCTATTACATAAGTATGCCGCTATTCAGTTGTTGAATTTCTTAAAGCTTATAGCAAATATCCATAAGTAAAGACGGCTATTAACGTCCCTCACAGGTGTTCTACTAATTAGTGCCGGATTTCGTCTTAATTCGAAATAAAGAAAAATTTCGTTCAAATAATAATCTCGTTTAATTTGTTATTTTTATTTTTAAGTAGGTACATTTATTGTAACAGTGAATAGATCAAATCGTGTGTAAATCGTTTTGTATTTTTGGAAAAATAACTCTGAGGTGACGGGAACATGTTTTAATTTTTCGATAAGCATCTAATTTTTCTAGATGAAAATTTGTCAAACTAACGTTTATATGTTCTTTTTTTAATATGGTAAAAGTATTAATTGTAAATTTTAAAAAATATTAATAACATAATGGAAACCCATTTTGGGGTTTTATTTTACAAGTTACAAATATAGAAACCATCTCGGATAGCGTCAATTGGACAGCAACCACCAGTTCTAGCTAAGTATTTGCTACGAGTAAAAGATATCCTTCGTATGTTCCAAGGTATCGTAAAGTTCTGATCGTTGATTCTCACAGAACTAAAGGCAGTCATAAACGTGGGTCACAGGTGCTGCCGCTAATTTGCGGTGAACGCACGTAAAACTGGAATATTGATACCGCAGCACTTTGCTGATAAATGTATTGCATGTCGGATGTGTGGACGTAATAAACCACACACGGGTACTGAGCGATATTGCATCACACCGCACTTACACTGATGCTCAATATATTTATTCAATTTGATTAGTTATAGATGGGCATTGTGCTTGGCGACAGCAAATATTGGAAAAAAAAACAGTTCAACGATGCAAACAGATTTTGTTTACCACTTTATTTTAATGCGTTAAAGCAAGTTTTATTTTATTAATAAATAAGCAGATTTTTATTAATCATTTTATGTTTTTTAATGTCAGTACTTACTGTTCCTATCTAGTCACAAAATATGAAATTTGAGTGTCCCACTCGTTAGGAATAAACCTCTCATGAATATATTTATTACCTTCATTTTCAAAAGCTTAAATCATTCATCACTTAACTTTTAAAATTGATAACAGATCAGATCAAATAAGTAGACAAAAATACCAAAAACGCTAATAAATTATATTTTATAAGATCAATTAATTTCCGAAGAAAAACAATTAGGATTTTTCAAATTCCCAAACAAACCGAAAAATATTCACAGATACAATACCTAAATTGTTACAATTTTTATCAACGAGGAAATAAAGCAAATTGCCCGCCATACTCGACCGGATACAAAACAAAATTAACACCGCGTCGGGGACAAAACATTAATTCCAAAATAATTAAAGAAACGATTACAGCGTCAACCCTGAACTCCAGCGGCCGAAAATTGCTCGCGAAACAGGGCTGTCTCAAGCAATAAACTTTGCTCAGGAATTTCATTAGTTTCGTTCAATAAATTAAGAGGTTATGCTCGTGTGTGTCGGCCCTGCAATTACCTCGTCTCGAGGTGTAATGAAGAACCACTTGTAAGGGAGCTGTCGTAGATTTACGAATATTGTCTGGATACGGCGACGACATGCAAGCTCCGGGGAATAATTATTGCATCGTTAGGACGCTCTCGTGAGGTAACAAGTCAAATTTATTTTGACTAAATATTACTGAGAAATGCTTAGTCCTTAATTTCTTGGTAAGAGATAACTTAAGGTTGAAATCTCATTTATACCAAGAGAGGATCTAAGTATAAGTGATGTACAATTTTATGTGTTATATCAAAACAAAGGTGTTGATTAAGCACGCTGGTGGATTGAAGTCATCTCAAGTAACATTTGCGAGTAATATGAGATATGACAGACTTGTTTTACTTAAATCTGCTGATAGATGGTTAGAAATGGGCTGATTGAAAGTTATGCTTAGAACTCAATGATCTGCTAAATACCTAGGCTATAGCTGGGTATATATAAAGTAAATAATAATTACATCAAGTAAACCACAATTTTACTGTTCATATTTCAACGGTTTCTTAACTGACAGTCGTTAAAGTTCACCATCTTCTTCTTTCTAAGCAAGTTAAATAGATGGGCGGACTTAAGATGCTTTGATTAGTTTAGTTTAGTTTGTCTAGAACTATCCCATTATAATTAATTTCAAAATTTTATTAAAATATCAGCTCTTATGTTTACCACATCTGTACATTTCATAAAACTTACTTGCTCTCACATCGTTGGCTCGAAGTTTCTCAGAATAGTTGCCTTACGTCCTTATTACTTTATTGTTAGTTTAAAATATTGGATCACATATTATTATAATGTCCTCGTGAAAATGCAGTTACATTTATAATTGGCTTTTATTTAGTAGATTTCCAGTAATATCGCCTCATCATGCTAGAATAATATTTCTTTTTTAACCGAAAACCACACTTTTAAACCCAATTTAACAAGTGGTTAGAAGCGCGTTCGAATAAACCCGACTGCTCAATCGTTAATCATCCCTATTTATTTATTTTAAGTCCCTCTCACGGCTAAAACGAATCTATTGACACCATTCACATAAAAATACGACAAGCTGTTTAGGCTCTAGGGCGCGTCAAAAAATAATACATACATACACTCGAAAGAAATGACCCTCCTTCTTTCGCAGTCGGGTTAAAAGCATTAACTATACAAATGCTTTTTGTCACGAGCCGTCTTAAGCTTAATGCTGGTTAAAATTGAAAGAACCAGCATTGACCTTACTTTGAACCGGGAGCTGAAGTTAAAAAAAATATATCAAAACATTAAAATGTATGAGTATTACTTTTACGATTTCTATTAAAATAAAATAGCGGAATGAAATTACCTACGTTAAGTTTTATTTAGAAAACTAACGAGGGTTCAATTCGTATTTTTTTTAAAAGACGGGTCATTCACGCGCCCCTAATTATTAAAAAAATATTTTTTATATTGTTTAATAATATTACGTAACTCTATAGTTTCGTTCGCATTCGATGAACTTCATCAGGAATGAAATGAGTCGTCTTCAACGATCATACGTCTCGCACTGGTTACGTTAAGTTATGTAAAAAAATGATTGCCGAGCGAATCTTTTCTGTTTCTAGTCTGGTTTGTGCTACCTATCACTTTATATTATATGTTTATTTATTATAGTGATATAATTAGGTTATAGTTTTATTGAGGTATATTTTCACAAAACAGGCAAGTTTGCATTTATTGGGCGATCACATTAAATTTAGTACAGAGACGCAGAACACAACATTATTTTAAAATTCCTAAATTTGACATACAAAACATCAAGTGAATACAGCTTTTTATCCATTTATACAAAAAAAGGGTTACGATTTTGACCAATATTATTAAAGTCAAAATATCGTGTTTGGTGTGTGATTGAATGAATTAATGAATGAATTATAAGAATAAGAATAAGAAATATTTATTAGCCTTTGAATAACGTTAGTTACAGGCTAGTTTTTTTTACATTTAATTCATCTGGAACTTAAGTAACAATATTAGGATTTATTATATTAGTGATATGTCGTTCTAACTTCTACCTACTTAGTTGAAAATTTGCAGTTGGCGGAAAGACTAGTTATAACAACATAGTTATAAATCAAATCATATTTAAAAAATTGTGTCTTTAAAATTATAATACTACACTAATTCTAAAGAAAAATTCAGTAGACGAAGCTCAATATATTTTTCAGTATCTCGACTCATTTGATAATTCCTGTCTCTACCGCCCTGATTTAGTACCGAGCTTTGTCGCTAAGGGCGACACTGGGCTTTAAAAAAACAACGGCATCATGATAAATTACCTCCAGTTATCTGCTTGTAATTTTACGCCAGCTATCAGCTGACCGAGATTCTACGGCTCTTTTTCAATCTAAACAGAGATATTTCTTTTTATTTTAAGACGTGATTAAATATTGTAAAGCTTGTAAAGTTGTGATATTTCAGGCGTGTTGGGTAAGGTGTTACCGTAGTAAAATTTCACGAGTTTACTTGTTTGTAAGAACGTCAGAAACACAGGTTTTTATTTGTTTTAACGAAGTAATATAAAATAAATACTTTGTAGAGTTACTCCAGGAGAAACATTAATTTATTATTAGGTTGCATATTAGGGGTAGGTGATAATAAAATGATGATTTGATTATTATCAAAACTTACGTAAAACAGACGCGTTTTAGTTAGGTATCTGGTCCCCACAGTATTACCGCGGAATTTTTAATTATTCCGCAAGAACACTGTATTTATTCGGGATTAAAAATATAAGTTAATCCAGGACATAACCTATCTTGGTGCCAAATTTCATCAAAATCCGTTGAGCAGTTTTTGCATGAATTAATAAGAAACATTTATACAAACAAACTATCGAATTCATAATATTAGTAGGATTTAAAAACTTAGTTTTTATTTCAAGGTTAATTGGGTTAGCAAAAACAAAGGCAGGTAGTATAAAAAACAGCAGAAGTAAAGAAGGAAATAATGAGTTGTTATACGATCCATTAATTTAGAACAAACTACTGAAAATTCGTAGAAAAATCTCCACCGAGCCAAATAAACAAGAAGTAGAAAAGTTTCCTCATCGGTCGGAGCTCAATCTAGGCTTTTAATCCGAAAGTTGAAGCCAGTCCGTAGCTGGGTCGCGATAAACAAAGTATCGACAACCGCACACGTCGTGTCTAAACTTCATGCACCGAAATATCGGCTTGAAATTTATCGACGCGCGGTCCAATATTGTGACAACATTATGGGGCTGCACTGACAGCGATTGTGTTCTTGTTATGATTCGTATGCTGAAATTTGACTCTTTTTGATATCGTCGTTTACTAAATTTGTTTGTGGCCAGTTTTGTAGTTTTTATTATTTGGTTTTATAGACTATGTTGAGTTGATGACGAGAATATACGCAAAACACAAAAATAATTTAATAAAAACAAAGAAGAAAAATAAAATCAAAATCTTTTCATCCGTCGTTTTAACGTTACGGTTTAAAAATTCTTTAAGAAAGTCTAAAAATATATATCATTTCGAATCAATTCGAGTTCTTCCATACATAAAAGTATTTGTATGAGTTCTGTATTTATAGACATACAAAGAAAACTCTGTATAGAATATCGACATATGTACAAAAATGATTAGTTTCTCCACCAGCAACAATACCTCGCGCAATAATTTCTGCACCTAAACATATCTGACAATATTCTGTACAAACTCTTTTTGTCTACAATCACAGCATTATTTCACATAAAAAAGAACTCCAGCTGAGTCAGTATTTATTTGTTAATGAATGAATTAATGAAATTTATTTGTTGTTAAAGCTCATAATTCTCAATTAGAAAAAATTTTATTTTTCTGACAGGTAGCTGTCAGAAGTTTCTATAATTATATGTTTCTAAGGCTCCGCCGCGAGTGGCACCACACCTCGACCCTGAGTTCAGTGGCAACAATCGTCCGACTCGTCCATAGCTAAGACTTATGAACCAGCTGCGCCGATTCTACTATTTTAATCAGCTGCTTTCAACGAGCTCTCCCTGGATTTGGAAACTCTGTGGAATAATAATTAAACGAGGTTTTATACCAAATGACTTTAGATAAAAATATATTTTAGGATACTAATTGGACCGTGGCGTTAGGACACGCACTTGCAAATGAATTGTAATAAGTAATACTATAAATAAGTGACATTATCTCCTTTCTTCTTAGTTTTATTATCTTAGAAGAACGGTCCAGACTTAATTTGAGTTTCTATGGAGATTTTCACGCTATTTTATCCTTAAATCTTTTCCCCACGCTCATGCACTTAAAAAAGACATAAAGTGTTGATAATCCACCGAATATTATACATTAAAACTAAGAATCACTAGTTTTGCAATAAATACACAAATGAAGGCCACTTTTTCAGCGAAATCGGGAAAAGCCCAAAGCTACAGTTTAACAGGATGTATTGCACATATTCCTGTTTCTGAAAATTAAAAACACCCCCCCCCCCCTCCCCTAGGAAACATTCGCACTATTCTCGCCGCATAATCATTGGGCACACGTGCGCTTCTTACGAAAATTTACTGTGTCTAATACAATAAGTTGGCACCCGACACCCCTAGCCGGCCGGGTTAGTGCCGCCACAGCGCAATCACGGCAGAAGATAATATCCTTACGTTGGCAGCTGCCACTAGATTTGCACTATGATTTACTCGCTGCCAACTTATTTGATACAAAAATAAGTAAGTAAAAGACTTTTGAATCTAAAAATTTCGATACTATAATAAAATCCTGTAAGTTTATAGAATTTTCTACGTTCTGCTAATTGACATTTCAATATATAACGGGACTATTCTATTTAAACATCGATTTTTACATGTATAACAAACAGTGTTAGGCTAACTTTCATGCCAATAAATCCGACTCGTCCAATGTTAGTTTAAATTATTTACATGTAACTTCAACTAAAACTTGTACAATTCGATTTTACTACGAGTACCTAGTACCTTTTTATTTTTTATGGCTTCAAAAGTCTAATTCATCAAATCCCTTACTTGTTTCTGTGAAGTGTATTTTGATTTGCCAATAATTTCGCGTAATAATAGACTACTGAGTGTTTGACATTTTTTAGATTAACTAGAACAACTAATAGCTATAGAGATACTCGTACTGTCCTAATCTGAGCTACGTACCCATCCCCTTAGGGTTGAACGGAGCGGGGGCGCGTACCTAAATTATGTATTTTATTGTCGCCCAAACCAATTTCATAACCCGAAGAGCGGCTGGGATGAGTCCGCAAAGGCCCTATATCCCATCCTATTGAATTTTGCAATACATACAAATGTGTTGATAGTGTTTTTGTGCGCGATAAATAATGTTTTGCTTGCGAAAATTCGACGGGAGATTTGGGCGCTACTTGCCAACTGGAAAAGGTTTTGCGGAAAATTTAATGACAATAGAAAATATAAAAAAGCGATTGAACAATATGCGGTAAAATATATACTTATATTATCTATATATTCCAATTACTTACAAAACACGTCAAAGGCTTTATTTGATGGTTTTTAAAAAAGCCCGATTTGAAGAAATCTCTTTTATTTCATTTGATTGTATTATTATTTAATCGAATTAGTATACTCTGTAATTTTTTTTTTTTAAGATCGAATAGTAATTATATACAAATATTTATTTCGCATAATATCACAATTTATAAATTATCATTATATTGTTTAATTCTGTAATTGGTTCCATAAAATAATATCTATAATAACTTTAAATATTCTTTGAGTTTACATAGGTAGATGTCATTTGGTTATGTAATATAAGTTTTGGCTGCCAACTTGAAAACAGTTTTCATTGGTTTTAAAATTGCTTTTACTACAACATATTCATAAGTAATAATAACCGGAAAAAATCTACTTAAATCATCGTTGCAATAAACAATGCCTACTTTATTTTATTGTATATTGTGTTGTGTTGTTCTTGTTTAACAAAATCTTCATCAGATTAATAAGAACCAAATCACCAAAATCGAGACAAAATTTCACCAAATGAATTCGGCGCAGTTTTTCAACATTTCATCTAGAGGAGAGAGCCCCTAAAATAGCTCGAACTTATCAAGTGTAAAATTAATTTTACGGAAGTCATTCCCGAAGATAGTTCATCAAACTTCCTCTGAGGAAGACGAGCATAAAATAAAGTGAAGAGTTTTCGATAATGGAAATCTGTTCAAATATTTTTACCGACGAGGTTTTATTTTTTAACAAGGGCCAATTAGGTATATTTACTCAAATAAATTTCACCGCTTTTTTAAGAGGAGGTACTCGTATTGCACTTTAAAAGTTCTCTCAGTTATAATTTAGAAAAAGATAATACTCTATAAGAACTAGATGTCTATATATCTTATATATAAAAATCAATTGCTGTTCGTTAGTCTCGCTAAAAATCGAGAACGGATAGGCCGATTTAGCTGATTTTGGTCTTGAAATGTTTACCTTACTCCCGGGAAGGTTTAAAAGGTCAGAAACATAAATAACTGTTTGGCGGTACGAAGTTCGCCGGGTCAGCTAGTCTTATATATAAAAATCAATCGCTGTTCGTTAGTCTAGCAAAAACTCGAGAACGGGTGGGCCGATTTAGCTGATTTTGGTCTTGAAATGTTTGTCGTACTCCAGGGAAGGTTTAAAAGGTGAGAAAAATGAATAACTGTTTGGCGGTACGAAGTTTGCCGTGTCAGCTAGTACGAGTATAAAAGAGTTAGTCCTGACTGACTGATATTTGCAACGAATTACCGTAGAGTCTAAACTGCTGAATATAGAGACATGAAATTTTGAGGGTGTGTTCGTTACAATGTGTTTGAGATGCAACAAGAAATTTGTATGAAGATTTTTGGAAGTTCCATCCAAGGGAGTTCAACAAAGGTTCAAAGTTTAAAACTTCTTTATGATCCGTCTTATGTCACGGGCAACGCCGCGGATCTTAGCTACTATAACATATATATAAACTAAACTACCTTTAATCTTATTAATTTAACTGCATCACGTAAGTACTAAAAGTTATACAGCAATTATCAAATATTCATGTCCAAGCCGTAAACATTTACGAAAAGCGTTATAAAGGAGCAATTTAAAACAATTTCCTTCCCAACTATAAAACAGTATTTAGTACTTAAAAACAGTGTCCCAGTTTCCAACGCTTCTTCCCCACTTCGCAATAAACGTTAAAAAATTGCTGCACTTAAAACGATCGTTTGACACGATTTTCATCTTTGAAAACTTAAAGCATGGACGTTAACGCGCACCTATCTCGCGCAATCCTGCTGTATTCTACAGAAGTCTACTGAAAATAAGTGACGACAAATTTACGATAATTGTAGGTACTCAAATCTTTGTATTAAATTTTGAACGAGGTGCTTATTATTGTGTACACGGTTTGCCATAGAGTTTATGTAGAATACCACTCTATGTGGAGTGGCCAAAATTGTAATAAATTCTAAGACTGGGACTAAAATTATGTAGCAACAGATCTGTCGTTCTATTATCTTAAAAAATATGTAAATACGAAAAAATATATTCATATTAATACATTGTTCCCTATGTGTAGGTTTATTTTAAAACGCTGAAGTATAAGCCTGAGACGATACAGCGATATTTGCACTCACCGTTGTTCAGCTGAAGACAGCGTGCGCTCAAAAATTACGTGGTATAATATCCTTTTGAATGTTCAACTAATGGTTGGTAGCTTTTCACATATCGTTAAGCTTATAGTTAGCCGGTATAATTTATAGGTAAAGGATTTAAGTTTGCGACATATTGTATATATATTTTACGTCAGCAAACGCTTATCAGAATTTGTATTTTTTATTGATATATTTCTAACTGTTCGATATAACCAAAGATTAATAACATGATTATTATACATAACAATATTTTAACTAGTACTGCTGGAACCTGTCTGGCGAGGTGACAATCTCGTCTTGTCACATATTTATGCATTACTTGTCGTGTTTTGGGTTATTTTCTTCTAATAATCTAAATCTTTATCCACTGGTTACACAAGGTTGTTCAATCTCCCTTTGATTCTAAATCTGTGGTGATAATGCTTCTACCAGCGGTGAGCGCTGGAAAGCGCTGGCTGTGCTGTTTGCAGTACTAATTAATCTTCCCCGCTAGTCTAAACCAATTACGCAGCTAGCCGAAAACTCTGTGTTTTTCACCGACTGCCGCTAAATTGTTTTACACGCAGGCTTTGAAGTGCTAAGCGCTTATTAAATTTCAAAGCTCAAAAGGGAGATATTGTGTGTGCTGTGCGAACGAGTAGACGCGCTTTGAAGACAACATGAATTAATGTAGACTTTGTTGTCTTGTTGTTAGGGTTTAATTTTAAAGGATTGTGTTTTTATTAGTTATAAAATATAAAATTGTAACGTTTTGGAGCTTTTTTTAATTAGGTCATAATGATTTATTTATTTTCAATTTAAACAAGTTTGATAATAACTAGGAAGTATGAGCCTAATACAAGACAATAATAAAAAGACAAAATGTCTAAAAATTTAATACTTTATCTGAAAACAATATTCAGAAAAAAAACCACCTAATCAATGTTTAAAATATATTAGTACAAAAATATATGAATTTCATAATAAAAACCTCTCGATTAAAAAAAAACAATATGTCTCAAAAAAGCAGAGAAATGACATATAGACCATTTGAGATCAACAGATAATTCGAAAACTCCAAACCACCACCAGAGGCCAGCGTCCCTAGTAAGTTAGCCGCTTGCCAAGATGAATGGCAATGCTTATAAGTTGGGCCAGATAGAAATTGGCATTCTGGTCTCGCGTAGAATCGATCAAATGCTCCGATAAGTTTTGGATAATAAGATGAGCCACCAGTTGCCACGGCCTTAAACCTCAAAAAAATATTAAATTATTATTGGTAATATTTTCAACAGCACTCTGACGACCGACGTAACAAACCTAATTGCCGCCATAACTTACATATAATATTTATTATCGCGCTCCATAGGCCTAAATGGCTTGAAATTTATGTATTAATCAGGTTTTAATCAGAGCCCCGTATCACAGAATTAATTTGGAGTTAACCATTTACTGCCGACACGAGAAACAATAAAGAGGCCCCTAAGAATATAACTCAAGTATGAAATGGCAATACAATATACTACGACTTCCTTTGTAGAGATTAAGTATGTTCGAAAATCTTTTCTTTTGTATATACTGATAAAAAAATGATTTGAAAAATTAAGTAAATTTTACATCAATAAATTTGTATAATTTTAATTCAATGTTGCTTCATGTCAGATAAAAGAAAGATAACCTTACAAGAATAATCTCAAAAGGAAAAAAAACGGATAAGGTATAAGATTACCTACTTTCGCCAGTTATAAACTCAATCAGCTGGACCGACATTATTTATCGTACTCAAATAGATATCAATAAATTGGAAAGAAAAAATATGAACAGAAAATATTTATTTAAATTAATTTGGTTCTTCAAGCTCTGCTATCTTACGCAGTGACAGCTTACGTCATTGACGTTATTCGCCGACTGTTAGGCGGCATGTAGTTGGCTGAGTCAGTACCTAATAAAATTAAATAAAAAATATGAGAAAATATAATATCGTATGGGTACACTACATATTTAACTTTAGAAGTTATTTGCAATATGTCAAAAAGAACGTTAGGGAAATCTTTCCAGATTTTATTTTTTATCATCCATTCTCCTTGTGGACATTAAATAATATTGGTATTACGTTTTGAAAAAAGTTTGATATGCAATCATCAAAATATAAAAAAAAACTCAACTCAAATGTTTTTGAAAAACTGTACTAATTAATCAATTTGTTATTTGCGTAAAAACAGCTAAAAATATTTATTACAATAGTGCATAAGTTAAATATTAGTCAGTTATAGTTAAATTTATTAACATTTAATTAGGTTATATGATCCGAGTCCAAATGTTCATTAAAAATGTCTTGCAATCAACATACCTTATAATAGTAGAGCAGGTAACAAAGACGGCCAATCTACCTAAAACAAAACAAAACTTCAAATTAGCACGAAGCAATCCCAACATCAAATAAAACTAAACATAAAATTTAATCAAACAAAAATAATTCCAGCTCCAAAACCCGACATTTCTGACTAAGCACGCATAAATATCTCGGCTCTGTAAGGAGTTCGTTTCATTCATTCATTCATTCGCTCGTTCTTAAGATCGGGCCGATTCATTTACAGACTTCTCAGCCTTATTTAAAAAGGAAATTTCTAGAAGGAATTTTGCAGAAAGGAATTTTCTAGAAAGTACGCGAACGCGTGTCGTGTGTGCTTTCAGGCGGGCTCATTACGGGTTTCTTTGAATACAGGTGTGTTCATTAACGGAGCGGCGCAAAGGAATTTTTCATTAGGAACGAGTATTGAGCTTCTTGCATCGTATTGAAACTTCAATTGGGTTCAGCTGGATAGTGGGAAAATATTTTGTATTAATTTAAAACTACCTTATTGTATTTAGGATTCAAATTGTGAGTGTAAAAATACAATGTACTCATAGCGTAATGTGCTTAAAATGGTAAAAGCTATGTCATTTTATTCTTATTTCTTTCATTGAAACAGGAGCGATACTTTTTCACTAACAAATAACTTATTAAGCATGGATTTTATAAAGTGTGAACCACTGATTCCATTGAGTCTATCAGATGATTTCTTAGTTTAATAGGACTTATTGGAGATGTTACGTAAATAGGTTATCTTTTCAGGTTGTATTCTTATATGCTCATCATTAAAGCGTAATAAGATTTCTCATGAAGTTTTTTAACCAAGTTAATTATTTATAGTCCGAGCAAGCGTGTAGAGTAAGAAATTTAAACCAGCATCTTTATGGGAATATAGGCTATACTAATATTCCCAATTATAATTAAGGAGTGAATTTTAAGTTTGTTTAAAATCGATATTAGCCAATAAAAGGTTATTGATTATGGGTGTACTAAGTCGAGAGGGGGTCACTATACTTATCCTTATAACTTTAACAATAGGACCAACTCCGAAATCTAGAAAAAAAATAGCTGTTTCACACATTTTGTTAACGACCTACGACTGTCTAATTTTTCTTTTTCTACGACTGCCTAATTCTTTTTCTATGGAACGGCTTGTTTTGGTAAGACGAGTATAGTAACCCCCTTTCGGCTCAATAGGTACATTTTAATCGATAATCCTGTACATCGTAGGGATATCACAAATTTCATTTTGTTTAAGAAAACGGGTTTTCACGCGTACCTGACTGTTGGAAAGGTCCAACTATAGTTTCGTTCCCATTCGGTTAACTTCATCAGGGATGAAATGAGCCGTTCGTGTCTTCAACAATGACACGTCATGCGTCAGTGCGAGACGTGTCATCGTTGAAGACACGAAAACCCGTTTTCTTAAACAATATGAATCAAACACGCGTTAGTTTTCTAAATTAAATATCAAGTTGAGATAAAGTCAACATTCAAAATTTCTATTTAAATGTATAATATTAGGTCCTTACATATGAAATTGGCGTTTTGTCGTACTGGCCACTTTGATCTCAAATATCTCTTCTTTGGTTAGGGATTCCAATTCCAAATTTATACAGCTATTTCTTCATACATTTGTATTTCAAAAACCGTAATTCATTTGTTTTGTCCTTGTTTGGTTTTTTCTTTGCGTCACGCAGTTTACAAAATGGAAAACTTGAAATATCGCGTTATTTACGAGTACGAGTTCCACCGTGGTACCAGTGCTGCAGAAACAGCTCAATGATTAATGATGTCTATGGCGGCGGTGTCGCAAAAGAAAACACAGTGCGTTTTTGATTCCAACGTTTTCGTTCTGGAAATTTCGACCTGCAGAACAAGTCCCGTGGACGGCCGGAGACTAAAGTTGCTAATGAAGAAGTGAAAGCTATTATGGAAGCAGATCCATCGCAAATCACGTCCGAGTTAGCTGCAGGCTGCGGTGTTAGTGATAAAACTGTTTTAATCCACTTGGAGCAAATTAGAAAGGTGAAAAAGCTTGAAAGGTGGGTACCTCATGAGTGCAGCAAACTGACAAACGCGCGTCAACTGCTGCGTTACATTACTCAACCGGCACAATAATGAAGGGATTTTAAATCGGATCTTTCGGATATTTCAAGTTTTCCATTTTGTAAACTGCGTGACGCAAAGAAAAAACCAAGCGAGGACAAAACAAATGAATTACGATTTTCGAAATACAAATGTATGAATAAATAGCTGTATAAATTTGGAATTGGAATCCCTAACCAAAGAAGATATATTTGAGATCAAAGTGGCCAGTACGACAAAACGCCAATTTCATATGTAAAGACCTAATATTATAACAGTGGTTAGAAGCGAGTTTGACAAAACCCGACTGCTAAATCGTTCATTCTTTTTTTTTAAATTTTGCAGTGAGTACCTCGTGTCACTCTCACGACTAAGACTCCATTGATATTACTCACATAAAAATACGGCGAGCCGTTTAGGCTCTACGGCGTGCCAAAGAAATATACATACATACACTCGAAAAACATAACCCTGCTTCTTTCGCAGTCGTGTAATTACAAAAGACTTATGTAAATAAGATGATTAATCATCATCATCATCATAGACCAGTCACAAGCCTTCTCTCTTTAACGCGAATGTATCCTGTCTTATCATCTTGTCCAGATATTACCGCAAAAGATAAAAGCATTGTGTTCTCCACTCTTGATGTATTGGGACTTCTTTGTGGTATGCATTGGTACTTATTTTTAGAAGTGAGGTCTGGATCAGAGTGAATCAGGAGTGAGATTGGGCGTACGTTTACAAGTTTATCAGGCTTCGCCTAGTTTGGGACCCACAAATCCACAAATAATCTATTGTAACGGATTTTATAAAATTTAGAAAATTTATAATTATTTGTATTAGTTTGTGGTTTGTAATTCTGATTACCTACTTACAATTTAGAAAGAATTTGTTATCTGTATTTATTAGGTAAATAAACCTATCTTATTTTTTGTTTTCTATAAGTACTGTTTGATTTAGGCGTATTTAGAAAAGAGACATTCTTAGAAATCAGCCTTTTTTCATTATTATGTGAGAAAAATTCCAATTCTAAAGATTAAATAATAGTAGCCATTTTTTCGCATAAATGGCAACGATTATAAAATTCAAGAAAGAAAAGCAAAGTATCGACAGCAAGTAAGTAAAACCTTGTAGTCGGTAGGATCTGGTCTGCAATCCGCATTGGTTTAGCGATCGCACCGTCGATTGCACCCGCGCGGCTATTCAGACCGATCCGACTACGCTACGATCACGCTCCTTGGAGATGTGGACATGACATGAGAGGAAGCGATTTATTGCAACGTGTGAGAAGAAGCTACTTGCTTGCACTTTATTGATGGAGATCCTTGATGGCATCATCATTTTTAAGTAACATATTCATAATGTTTATTCACCTATAAGTATACCTTTATATTTTTGTTGTGCAGCAATTTCCAGCAACATGCTGAGCGTTGACCTTCTTTGTTGTTGCAAAATTGTCTTATTTTATTATTTCTAATTGTTAATGTATTGTGTTTTTTGTTACTTTAGCACCGTTATGTGTGTTCAAAATAAATATGTATCTTCTTTCTTAAGCGTGTTTAAATTTACGCCTTAATTATGCAGCATTTAATGATAATTTGATTCATATAATCAATTGTGGTTAACATGCATGTCATTGACATAGAAATCTATCACTTAGCTCAAAGTAGTAATTTCAGTAGTATCTACCATAGAGTAAGTGGTACATGAAGTTATAAAAGTTATAAGGAACTACAATGACAAAAAATTAGTAAAAATATTGTGGATTTGGGCAAATTTTACGATGACAAAAAATTAACCAATTACATTTATATAATGCATTAATTATCTAAATTAAAATCCAGCGTATACCGCGTATTATAAATTTTAATTTCTTTGATATTAAGATATTTTTGTGTCACCTTATATCCTAGGGTTCGTCTTCGAGGCTACATACTACATTGGTAGTCCTTTAACAGAGCAGAATGCAGAATTTTACAATCGGACAAGTAGAGATACTGTAAAGCGCCACCGGTAAATGGTAGAAGTTCCATGGACTCGCACAAAACGCTTCGCGTCTACTTTTATTGTGCGAACTGCCCGGTTGTGGAATTCTCTGCCAAGTTCTCTATTTCCCGATAGCTTAAATATTGGTCTCTTCAAGTCGCGAGTGAATCGGTTTCTTTTAGGTAAGGTATTTCCTAGGCCTGCTCTGTCATATGTAATTCGCATAATCCCTCTTTAAAACAAATAATTATCATTACATACAGAAAAAAATAATATTATTACCCGAGTCACAGCCGCGACCATGTAAATTTAAGCTTAGAAATAGTTAGTTCACGTAATTAGCTCTCGGCTGAAATTTCTTACTCATGCGCTTATAACTTCAACCACTCACCATATTCGTCTAAAAAGCACGTTCCGGGTAAAAAAATCTTGCGTCTGCCTGCAACCAACAATGGAACGCCCGAGCGCCGCGAAACTGTTCGTAACCTGCCTTATTTAGATTTCTGCTCGCTTTTCCACCTTTACCCGTGGATCCTTTAGTCGTAAGGTTTAACGCTTCCTTTAATTTGTAGACGGAATAGTCGGATAACAATTGACATTGAGAATTTTTAAATCTTTTGTGAGAATTCGAAAAGATTTTCTTGGTGCAATTTTTAACGAGAAATTTCTGTGCTGGCGTCGATATTATGTGTTCTGAGTTAAACTACTGAAACTTCGATTCACTTGCACGTTTTAAGTGAAGTTCTTTCGATGATTCAACTTTTTATTCTTTAGTTTACTTTGTTTCTTAATTGCCTTCTATATATTTTGGAGAGTTCTAAATGGACTCGAAAATTAAAGTAAGTATTTATATTAAAATAATTGTTAAAATAATCCATACAGCTTCGACAGCTGCTATGTCAAGCGTGAACTTGACGTGAAATTACTAAAGATACTTACAAAAATTCAGTTTTTTATTTTTACAAACTAGAACTATACCAAATTCTCAAAACCTAAACAAGGCTCTCTACAATCAAGCGATAAACTATCAAGTCAATTTCTAACAAAATAACCAGTGACATTACAATAAAGCTCGCCAGCAGGGGGCGCCATTACCGGGCGATAGTGGCGTCACCTTGCGGTGCCAACTAGAAGCTCCAAGGGAGCCCACCCGCAAGCTTATTGCAAATTGAAGATGATTGCGTACGCAATACTAGCAAGTAATGTCCAAACAGCTTAGTTTTGACGCTATTTCTGATTATTAAACCGCTTGAGTTAGTAGTTTCGATATTAAATAGACATGTTGTAGCAATAAACTAGCCAGGTTTAAACATTTATGTGTCTTTGTACATTTCGTATAATTATAGTGAACTGTGTATAAGGGACAAGTAGCTTGGATAACGTATTTGAATCGTGAAATCACTTTTTTCGTGTTGATGGTAATTAAGTCGAGGAATATTTAAAAAAATCAAAGACAACCGGCGAGTTTATTCAATTCGGCAACAAACTATACATTATTTTTAGTTATTTTGATTTAATAACCTAACTACTACGACTATATTTATAAAATGTACATAATATATACACAAATAAGATATACAATTCCTAAACGAATCATTCTAAACGTCTCTGTGAAATTGGTGAATTCACATAAAAATATTACATGTTATTTTTATGTGTAAAATAAATATCTCATAGAAGTGAACACCCCCTTCGTTGGGGAGACGCGTGCCCAACGATGAGATGCACTTAAACGTAGCAACATATAGAGGTTAATACGTTTACGTAACGTACGTGCTGCAGTTAAGTTAGTTGCAGCCTAGTCGGTAAACCCGTTGCCTCACAAGGGAAAGAGCGCGGGTTCAAGTCCAGGTTCAGGCATGTACCTCTGTTTTTCACTCATGTGCATATTATAATTAATTACCAGATGCTTAAACGGTGAAGGAAAAAATCGTGAGAAAACCTGTTTGTCGGAGAAGTTTAATAACTTTCAAAGATAAGTGAAGTCCTGCGTGGTGGACTATGGCCTACACCAACTTCATTGGGAGACCCAAACCACTATGTGGGACACTATGAGTAGAAACGTGATATGTGACGTTTACGTAAACGTTTAATTATAGTAATATAATATGAATTAATATCGTTCCATCAAAATTCACCTATTTCATCCGATCACTAAACATTAAATCAGTAGTTCAAATAAAACAATCAGCTCGAATTCAAACGAAACTATTTACTGCTAACATATCATTCAAATGATTTCAATTTTAAACAATCATTGTGCATAATTAATCTATCCTAAACTAACAATGCAAGAGATTTGTTTATATTTATAACACTTGCGGTGATTATTTGATTGCAATAGAGATTAATAATGGTTTATTATTGTAAGAGGAAAAGTAGGAAAAACAATATAATTTGTCCTCCTACTGCAAAGAGAAACGAAAGACGTGGAATGTTTCTTCGTATAAGTTCTCGATGAATATTTCATGGGATTTTTATCTATTTCATTAAAAATTTCCTTCAATTGTAAAGTAAATTTTTATAATAATAAACATACTTGATAGATACTGTATGTTTATTATTTCAGACGGCTAGGATTTTACGATCATAGAAAGAAGCGACGCTGTTGTCCTAAATGGAGTATGCTTAGTCTGGAATACACTGAATCTCAATTCATCTAAATCTTTATAAACTTGAGGGTGATAGCAGGCCAGCCGCGTTTTAGAAAACGCCCTAACACATTGCCATGGTTTTTCATGATGTTATCCTTTACGTAACGAAAACACACAAAAAAAGCCTGAGCTGAGCGGTGAAGGAAAAACGTCGTAACCATAGCATGGTGGTAAGGCGTTTCCTATCGCTCGCCTGGCTAACTACCATGCTCAAATTGTAAAATCTGTCGACAAGCACCTAACGCGGTGTGTTCCGGCAGCCTTCCTTGGGAGCCAGTGTATTCCAGACTGGGCATGCTCCATCTAGAGCTACAGTAACGCTGACTTTCGTGGATCTGAGAACTTGTGGTCAATGCTTTATTAAAATGCAATCTATCATTATCAGCCTTCAGAATTGAGGCTCAATAAATATCGATAAAACTAGTAACGTTCTATAAATCAGCGCAAAGTGTAGATAATTTGATCACTAAGCCCGCATTTCACACTCGACTCCCCAATTACCTGCGATCTGTCTGATTAACATGCGTTGTCGGTGCCGCTCCAGCGGGCTTAGCGTGCCGCCACTGTCACAGCGGATAGCGGATACACTTGTATTGGTAAAAAAAGACGAGTCGACAAGTAAATCTGGTGTCTATAAAGTTTTATAATGATTTGCGTTTCGGCATTTAGCCCTGCTCTTAGACTTAGAACAAAAAAATAACATAACGTAAATAAACCCGACTGCAAAAACTTTAGACCCACCTATCTCATCAAGTGAAATTGCTGGATGCAGGTATTCATCTATGTAGCCTATGATTATTTATAGGTGAAGACGAATCTATTGACACCACTCGCATAAAATTACGTCAAGCCGTGTAGGCTCTAGGGCGAGCCAAAAGAAATATACATACTCGTACATACACTCAAAAAACATAACCCTCTTTCTTTCGCAGTCGAATAAAAAGCTATAATTTTCTGCTTCAAATTACTCACTAGTAGCTGTCACCCGTGGCGTAGCAACCAGCATAATATGGAATTAAAGAAGTTTAAAACTTTGACTCTTTTAAGGACTTAGAACAATTATCTGTACACCCAGACACCTTTTAATAAAAACACCAACCAAATTTCATGTCTCTAGGTCCAGCAGTTTAAGCCTGCGTTGATTCTTAGCGAATATCAGTCAGTCAGTCAGGACCTAATCCTGTATATATATAAAAAAACGACAGCCTTCACGACGCTAAAGTTGAATATATGTATAGTACGAGTATGAATATAACTGGAAGAATGGAAGCAAACCTTCAAGCAACGTCAACGATTTTTTTTCATCTTCATGTAGTTTGCTTTATGTTTAAATTCATAGTCAGGATGGGTATTCAACTTTGAATTACTATTTTCAGGTCTAGGTGTGTCATATACAGATTTTTTTTAATACAAATACAAATAAAGAATTATTTATTTCAAATTTGATTAAACAACATAAACTGGAGGTACTCAATTCGACTGTATGTTATTTTAAACGTTTTTACGTGATTTATCGGAGACGGCTGGCCGATTTGATAAATTTGGGCCCAAATTTCATCCATTTGGGCGTGAAGATGCAACAATACATCACATACACGTACAAACGGTGTGATGCGATATAACTGTAGTTATAGTTTATCACCATTGCTATAACAAGCCAAAAGTTTATAGTTCGCTATATTTTATATTATTGAACCCGCTATCCGCTGTCGCTCCGCCCCCACCTTCTACTTAGCACCAACTAACAGTCGGCTCGGTGCTTGTGACACGTGATCTTTCAGGTGCTCTGATTAATACGTAGATGCGCTCTGAGCTATTGTGACGTCATTGTGCGCTAAGCTTTGTTAATTTATCGTTTATTGGTAACATTTGCCTGTAAGCAGTGAACGTGTTTAATACCTAATTAAAACTAATTGCATCTTCATTGTGTTAAGGGTTAGGGTAACTTGTTAGCTTTATTTTCAGAAAGATTTAGGTTTAAAGAGGTATACCTACTATTTTTTTTTTTAAAGTGCGACAAAGAAAATATATTTTAAATGCAATAATATTCATTTTTTTTATTAAATATTATTGCATTTAATTATTTAATTGAATTGTCTTGTTTCTTTTACTACTCATCTAAAACTAATTATACCTTGGTTGTGTTAAGGGTTAAGGTTATTAATTAGCTTTATTTTCAGAAGGAAAAAAATATGTTTAATAAAGAAAGAAAAAATCATTCTAAATATTTTAGTATTTAATTTTTAAAATTCGTTGGAAGTACTAAAATTTACTTGCTTTTTTTAATGCATCTAATAATTTAGCTCAATATTAATGAGCAAACCTGCTTAGTTATCAATCCTGTTTAAATCTATGGAAAAAAATTTAAACAAGCTCAGCATAAACAGAATTTTTAGGTTAAAGTCATTGAAAAACCAACGCCTGCACCGATTAAAACCCGAGACCATTTAAAAACAAGAATCAAACTTTTTTGTGAAATCTTTTGCAAAATTAGCAAAAACTATTGGTTCAATCTACCAATAAATAGCCTCGCTTTTATCTTACCGTTCTTGATAGATAATAAAGAGAGAAAAGCGTATTTACCCAAGTGCATCCCCTATAGTAATCTTCTCCAGGTTTAGCAAAGTAACCGCGTGTTTGAACAGATCGTCTCTCTATCTCTTTCCATCTATTTTATCTTCATCTTTCTCGCTCTTCATAAGGCATTAAACCTATTGGATGATATCGACGGTATTTTACGACTGTTTGTATAGAGGACTACTGTTGGAACTCGAAAGAGGAGAATTCGATTGAAAATAACAGTTGACACTTTGTTAATGTCGATTGACAAGAAATTACTTCTGTACGTGTTTCACCACTTTTGTTGTAGCTATGTTGGTAAATTTTTATTAAAGATTTGTGTCGACTAGGTTTTTAAAAAAGTGACTACCAATTTTGACACGACAAGCACCGACAAAATAACTGCTATTATTTTGATTTAAAAATCAAACTACTAAACTGATCATGATAAAATTTATGTTGAACATGGGGAGTGAAAACGAAATACTTTTTCAAATCGATTCAGCCGTCTCCGAGAAAACAGGCTTGGTTTAAACGCAAATCAGATTTGGATTTTACATTACGCGCACGCGCTATGATATGCTTGTCTGAAAAAAATAGCTAATATTATGATTTAAAAAAAGGAGTAAAGGGAGTTGTTGATGAATTAAATAAATTAAAAGAGAGAATGAATAAAGATTTTTTGCACACGAAACAAAAAATAAAAGATACAGCAAGACAAATTTACACAATGGTAGTACATTGGGCGGGCTTATCTTAACAGATACCTAGTTAATCTCTTGACCGCGCCCACCGACGAGTTCGAACTGCCGGAGAGTTCAACCGTTAATTTCAGATTTAAGTATTTTTCATATTTATTGTTTTATAAGTATATTTGATCTTACTCTGTCCACTTGCTATGGAGCCAAAGATTCGATCACTTATATTTGGTATAACGTTTTTCCTAATAAAATAAACGGTTTCAGTAAAAAAAATATGACTCAGTTCACTTTTAAATATTCCGAACGCAACAAAGAATACGATATAACAAAATTTCACGATAGAAATAGAGGACAGTAGTAACAGCCACGCTTCCAAACCTATCTCTCAACTTTATGAGTCGCATTGAATTGAATTGTTGATTTTTGGCGAATTTTGAGGAGGTAATAAAACGTTTTATCCTCCCCCTAAAAGGAGGAGTGGTGGAGAGGGGGAGTCTCCTGTGTGCTGAGACAGGTAGAAGGACATAATTGCGCGGCGGGAGCAAATGGGGTGCAAGTAAGCTTTAGATCTTTTAATAAGTTACTATTAGTAATTTAAAGATCATGTGAGATTTATCGTTTTTATAACTTACATAAGACAATGGCATGTCAAATTTTAAATATTGTACAGCACACTTAAAATTATGTTAGTATAACATAACATAAATAGTAAATAAATACATTTATTCCAGTACAAAAATCCATAGTTATAGCTGATTTCAACAAGAGTCCCTAAATGCTAGATCTCAATTCACCTATCCAGCATAAGGCAGTGAGCTTTTAAAAGCGAGGTAAAATAACATAACCGTTCTTTGTTGGAAGATTACTGTGACAACAATATAAAAAAAATGTTTTAATATAACAAATATTTGAATACGACGATTTCAAAATCAATTGCGGATCTAAAGTAAGAAGATTGATAAAATCAAAACAAGTTAATTGATCTTCTAAACAATCTACCTACTTATTTTCATATTAGGTCTAGGCTCGAATATGGTACAACTAACAAAATAAACTCTTCCTCTTACAATCCTATAAAAAAGCAAAACATAGTCTGGGAGCTAGCAACTTTAAGCGCGACGCAAACGGTCGAGCGAATTTCGTTTAAAACCTCATAAATCTGTCACGTGTCAAAGTAAGCCGCGTATCGAGCGGCCCAGCCCTCGGGTAAATTATGAACTACCCGCGCCTTGGCCAGTTTTGCTTTTTACACTGTATTCTTTTGTCTGGTGATTGCATTAAACTTTTAAAATATTATGTAATTACAACGGAAAAAGCTTTATACAAGTTTTTTGTAGGGAGCTTAATTAATTTTAATTGGTAAAATGAATGATAGTAGTAGTATTTACTAATTATGAGACTGGATTATTAAAAAAAAAACAAATAAATGTTTGTGTCATTTTATTTTGTATGATAATAAATAACATATATTTTTTCACAGATTTTTGATACACTAATGTAAAAAGCATAAGCTTCATTTGGCAAACTGTTTTATATTTATACTCGTACTAAATTTTAAAGCATCTGAAATTTCTATATTGTAATATTTACATTATCTTTACGGATGACAGTGTCATGAATAGATTTTCGAGAATTTTCCACTTATTACCACTTATTACCACAATAGTAAATCAAGTTCTCATCATACGTATACATATAATGTAGGTAAATATAATAAATACATAACTGCGCCGTTTGACGTTCAATCATTCGTGGTCATAGATAGACTATTCTAACACCTCAAACACAAACTATTCTAGTCAACGTCTAAAAATCAAGCAAGGAAACAATCAGAAGGAACAAGCAGCGGACGAAGCTAAAGCGTAGCACTCAAGGCTTCTCTAAGCGGGTCACGTGCGAGCCACGTGACCGCAATCAATGACCCACGGACGGGCCGGATAGCAGGTGAGGAAATTGAACCGCCGGCTCTTACACTAACATGAATACTGTTTTAGGAATCAGTCAACAATTGGAGTAAGAGCAAATGTTTGAAGACGTTACTGCTGGATGCGCGTGTTCAGTGTTTGAGGCGGTTTCAGTTAACAGATAACATAGCGCTTTTTATTTTTAACTATCTGGTAGGTACATACGTTTAAACGACACATGTTTTCTTGAATGTTTCTCAATAAACTATATACTGTTTTGCGATTTTTAACGCGACGTAAAGCGATAATACGGCATAATGTGTCATGTTTGCCTAATAGAAACCGATTCACATGAAATTTGATTTGCGTCTTTCAATTTGCAGATATTAAAACAATATCTTTAAGAGAAACTTTAGATGGCTGATAAAATATTACTGATCGAATGTATAAGTACTGTGAACAGCAAAGTTTTATATCACATTAAATTAATGTGATATAAAATAGACTTACGAATGACCGCAATTCAACGACGATGAGGCCTTATTTAAATCACGATAGCAGGTAAACCGATAGACTCGCAACTTGACGAGGATTATAAAACCAAGATTATAGTGATCCGGAAATAGTGAAGCTGACACAGAGTTCCACAATATACACGTGCCAGCAAACGCATTAAAAGTAGCGGCGTTAAGTTTCGTGAGATCCCGTGGAACCTCTACCACGCGCAGGCATCTCGCCATATCTCTACTACTCAGCTGGTGGTAAGGAAAATCACAATTAAATCATTGAATTCCAAAGCGCACTCCCTGCAATGTAATTTATTTTATATTTATGTTGATTGTTTTTTAAGAAGACAGTAAAACTTATCAATAATTGAAGATATAGTTCGTTTCGTAATAATTTATTTATCATTAAATGCTTATAGTATTATTACTAAATTAAATAAAAATATCAGAAATAAATAAAGCGCGCATGGTCCAGATTTGTATAATCGCCCTTAGCTGAACATATTCCTTATTTTTTTGTAAACAAAAATGCACAAAAAAAGGTTTTTTATAGAGAAATATGTAATATAAACGATTGTGTGGTAAAAATATACGCAGTCCATTTAGAATCACCACGTATACATTTACAAAGCATAATTCAGTTAAGCTTTATAGAGTTTCATTACGTACTTGCACGAGGCAATTTTTCTAATAAAATATTTACTAAGATTCTTCCCAGGTTTTTGAAATAGAGTTATTTACTGACTCCTTATCTTTTAAAAGAAGAAAATGAACTAGAAATTCATATCTTTTCATCATCGTTTTATAAAATAAATTAAATTGCTACTAAAAATCTTATTTTAACGCTGATACTGATTTAGCAACATTTTTATCGTATTTCAAGAAGGTAATAGCGAGCAAAAATAAAATTAAGGTAATGTAAATATATATCACCCAATTTCGCCATTATGTGGTGGCAGCCATGTTAGATTTGAAATTTACTATTGTGTATTCTACCAGTCAAGCCTCTTCATTTAATGCCCATATTGAGGGAGTTGTGTTAAAAATGTACTTACTCCACCATATTGTGGTGACGTCTATTTTGAACTGATTTTCATTGAATATAGTTAAGGACACTTCCGACTAATTAACCTTTCAATGAAATCAAAATTAGTACATCCGTTCAGGGTCTATAATGCCACTGACACGTTAAACTTACTCCGTCATTTTTGCGACGGGGGCTAAAAATAAAAATGCTTTAAGTCAATTGAGTCAAAGATACGAATTAACAAATTCACTAAGTCGTAGAAAGCAACTCCCAATTCCTTACTAATCCTAAGCGAAAACAAAATAATCAAGTGTGTTGGACAGCTCGTAGACAATTTTCGAACATTTAATGAGCCTTCATCAGCCGCCTGACCCCCGCCAGCCTTCACATTAGGGGACTTTCTTTACCTACTGCCGACCTGCTGGTAATAATATTTACAAATGTCAATAAATAAGAAATAGAATTTGTACACTAAATAAATCGGGATATGTCTCTTAGTTATGTACAACGGATATTAAGTCAATATGTCAGCTAATAAGAATTAATTCGTTTAACTATTAAAATGTAGTTTAGAATGTTTTAAAATGAGAAATAATTTGTACAAAGTGTTAAATTTTGACAGTGACCAATCGATTTCCAAAAAAGAGGAAATACTCAATTTTTTTTTTTGTATATGTAAGGGTTATTATATGATACCTGTCATGAAGTCTCATTTTAATTTTACAAATAAAGTTCAAGGTGTTTGATATTTAAATCAATATAACTGTAAAAGTTCTATCAGTAGTGCCTGTCGTTATTATTTTTGCTAAAAGTTCTAAGTGGTGCGTAGATATCGTCAAAAATACAGATTTAAGTTCATAAAAAACAATGATCAATTATGATTACTATACCTTCTTGTATCCTGTTTAACTTTGTCGTGAATCTATCATCACCATTATCATATCTATTACTGAACATAGGCATCTCTCTTAGAACGCCATGCTACCAATAATGCATCCATCGTTTATTTATGACGTCGATACACCTAGTGGAAGGGCTAACTACGCTGCTTATTAAGGTTCGTGATACTGTAGTTTGTATATTTAAGACTCATGCTAGTGACGCACCCTTACTACTCCAATACGTTAACAAAATGCCGAAAGCACAAAAATACTAATCCATAAAACACTTTCAATCTGAAAAGCAAATCCGATCAATCCAAACATTCGAACCAAACCCCAAAATAAATCTCGCTGACGTCATCATCAAGAGCCGAATCTCGTTAAAGTCAATTACTTGAAGAACAAACGCAAAGCACATTTCGATTTGAATGGCACTCAATGAGGGCCTATCCTATTAATCAGTGATTCTCAAAGTAGGAGCCACGTACCTTTTTATTCTTATTTTGGGTTACATTTCAGTTCTCATATAAAATATAGTCTGTCCAGAGTAGTGTTAGATATTTAAAATAAATTGCTTAAGAGTAGCTGTTTTTTTTACATTTATCAAAAATATCACGCTTATTTTACAAGCAGTAGAACAAAAAATCTATCAACGTTGTTATTTTAATAACTTTTCGATATGGAATTATTTGTACCCTCGATCTAGCGCTCTTGGTTTAAGAACCTCTGTTATAAATCATTAGAGGCCTGAAGGCCCGCGTGTCCTCATTACTGAGGGTCGGTAATCTAAAGAACCTCTACAGATGTGAAGGACTCATGATTAATGGGAATTCGACTTATATTTTGATAGTTTAATTATCTTATGTCTCACACTCGTATTTGCTCCGCTCTGTATTGAAGTTTAGAGCAAAGACATATTAGCAATGGAATTATTATAATTTACATTGTTACCTAATTTTTTTACCTACATCTAAAGGTGGATAATATTCAAAATTATTTATTAATAAATATTTACATTTACGAGTCAATTAATTTTTGTAAATGTGTAGTGTATATAGATAAACAAAATTGTTAAAATGTCGCAATAATATCGATAAATAGAATTAAATTAAATAATCATAATGTCACAGTAGTTATACCAGTTTAAATATATCAAACAAATTAATTATATAAAAATCCTGCTCGATTAGCCACGAAGCTGGCAAGCAGGCCGTCACTCGTGCTACTAGACGTTAAAGTTTTATTTTTGTTGATATTTATTGTTCTACGAGTCATTGTCAATGTCTATTTACCCAATTAGGTGTCTTACTTTTGAACTAAGCGCTTCCGTGAGCCGGGTGACTCCATTAATTAATCATCCCGATCATTTGTTTTAGCATAATTTATTAGCTTTGACACTCCGCTCTCTTGAATAGTAACTTTAATAGTTAAATAGAAGAAATTATGAAATAGGCCCATCAGTGATTTTAAAGTTTAAGTTTCGTTGAGATTTTCCAATAAGTATTCGATAATTTAAATCACAATAACTAAGCTTTTGCTGAGCAATAACTAACTTGTTAAATCGTTAGTCATTCTATTTTGAAAATAAGTTTTTGTTAGAGCATAACACAACTTTGCTGATCCACGAAGATCTAACTATTACTTTCTAGCTAGGCAATTCTTTGGAAACCTATATTCTAAAGGTCGCAGACTAGGTCAGTCGTTTTATGACACAGCACGATTGTTATCGTCTTTGATAAAGTGTGGACGGATTCAATTCTACTCTTGTTGTGTAAAATCCTATCTCAATCTAATTGAATTAGATTTTTTTGCTGTGAAGTGAATGGAATTTCTTTAAATGGAATAGTTGATTTATACGGGCGAGCACGCAAGCTTTTGGCGTGAAAGTTAATCATAAAAATCAGACGAAAAGCTTTGCTTATTCTAAAAATCTGAAATGGTTCTTTTTTTACTTACACGAATTATTGACTGAAGGAGCGAAACGTCAATTCTTCTAAGCTTCTAGTATGACAATTTGCTTTCTACTGTCATTTTGTATGTTTGTCCTGGTGTAGGTACAGATTGTAGTTATCTACAAATCATGACGAATGTTTGCATACTTAGAGATTCTATTAATTTTCTTATTATATATCTAATATATAATTATATATTTAGAACCCTTTACGGGTTAAATTTCCCAAAAATCTTTTCTTTGTACACCTTCATACTTGATAATGACTACACCCTCCAAAATTCATGTCTAGATAGCGTGGTTTAGGCTCTGCGTTGATTCATAGAAAAAATTGGTCAGTCAGAACTTACTCTTTTATGTAATGTATACAATTATTTTAGATTTTCAATGCTTAAAGAGTCACACCTATTTTTAGCATTATTTATATTATTAATAGAAAAATATTTCACTCGACCTACGAGTATAAAGTTATGAATAAGTATATTATGAACAAAACTTTGAAATATCATAGGCGCGAATAAACTGTGTTTTCAGTTTCAATTGTTCACAGAACTATTAGCGAATATTTTAACTATGTTTTTATATATAAATCAAGTAGTATTTGAACACTCCAAAAAATTCATTGGCTTTAGCTACCTTAAAGTAAAATAATGTAAGCTTTATGATGTAAAGCCCAACTTTTCTCCCGGCCACATCTTTGTTCCCCGCTTAAACTCAAAGGACTACTTTGAATAATTCTGTTAGTTTGAACAGTCCATCGGCCGCGTTTTGCAAATGTAGGGTAGATTGAGTTTCAGAAAGAGGCTTCGGACGAGAAACAAAATGTTATTTGAACGAGTAAAGATCCGCGGTGTGTGATTTTTGGAAGAAGTTACGTGGGATGGCATAACAATGAGTATTATTGTCGCTGAATAGCAAATGAGACAAGCGGTACAGAGAAAAGAAAATAAACTCAGTGCAAGGGATAAAAAGTTGCGAGGATTTTTTGGGTCAATGCTTTTCGTTATCTTAAACACAACATATCAGATTAAACAGTGTTCTTTGAATTGCACTGAGTGCGCAATATATTAAATATTCTTAATTAACTGCATTACTTTTATTAAATTTATCTGAAATTATATTATTAAGTCCATTTTGTTTACCTATTCTACTAGAATGTTTAATTAACAGAGCAAAACGTCTCTGTTCTGAGTCAGGCACTTTTTTCTGTATGTTTGTTTGAATATTTTTTATCGCTTATAAGTCATAGTTATAAACCAAACACTAATATTATAAAGAGGAAAGATTTGTTTTTTTGTTTGTAATGAATAAACTCAAAAACTACTGGGCCGATTTTAAAAAATATTTCGTGTGTACCTTACACATAGTCTTATTTACGAAGCGCCCTGTCTAGAGCGGACGCTCTACCAAACCGTACCTAAGTACCCAGTTACGAACTAAGAATAATTCATCTTCGTACGATACCATTCACGATAAAAGACGTATTTTTCTTTACGGGAAACTAGGTATTTACTTCGTAACCAGTTATAGCGTAAGAACAAGGCGTATACTTACATACATATCGCCCGTACATATTATAAATGCAAGTCTGCTTATTTTATTTCTCTTTTTCAATAATTGAGTGCCGGATATAATTGGGTTTTTAGCCAGATAAAGTTCAGAGTCTGGAGAGTAACATGGACTACTTTTTTTCGGAAAAACAAAAATGACGCGTTCGAAGTTGCGGGTAAGAGATGGTCAAACTATAAAAGACATCTTTTGCTACCAATACATTGAAGTGAACCAGGAAATGACAGCATGGCAACCCAAGTTCGTTAGATTCGCAGTAGCATTCTCCCAGCTAAAGTCAATAGTCAGCACATCCACACTCGGCTTCAGCTCCAAAACAAACACACTGAAAACTCTTTAAAGTCGAACTACTAAGTCTATTGTGAGAGGGGGAGCGGCCGGGAGTCGACCCTCCTCCAGGATATATCGGTTTTGTTTCAAAGTCTCTGTACGTGGAAAAAAACGGTACTAAAGATCAAGATGTGATTTCTAGAATAGTATAATTATTTAAAACAGGTAGTACTTAAACTAAGACCTAATAATAATAACTAATAAGAGAACATTAATTATAATAATTAATTTAGGCAGTTGATATTAGCAATGACCAAGGCTGTAACTCGAACTTATGCCGAGTCTTCTTAATTCAACGTGTTCTCAATCTTCTTGAAAATTGGATTTAGATGAGAAAAACTTTAGACTATTCATTATTTTATTTTTATTTAGAAATCGGCGTGTTCGTCGAACGCTGTACCATATTATTATCACTGCCACTAATAATACATTTTCCATGCGGTATAGGAGCTGCTTATGACCTAATGCCATATTTTCTTACTTTTGGGTAAAAAAGAAAACAAGTAAACGGATAGGTTTAATGATAACCAAGCGGTCAAAGACTAAACTAAGCTTGTAACATCGATAAAAATAAATACAAGTGGCCTTGGCTCAGCCACCTGACTTTCTTTACCATATCATCGTACTCAGCTACTGTCCATTTGTTCTTTTTCCCCAATCGAGCCTTCATTTTCGGGATAATGAAACTTCGGAAAAGTTTACGGAAAAGCGAGTTTCGCTTTTCTGTGAAGTCTTCGACCGAGACGTAGGGATTATGCGACATGTAAATTATGAGCAGCTTTATGAGATTTTCTTTGGAGTTGGTGACACAGTTCGCAACGGGGATAAGTGAAAAGTTAATTTGGACGCCTATAAAAATCTGGCTTTAGGGAGCACGTGGGAGAATTGCCAGATTTCATTTTCTTTTACTTTTAGTATACCGAATAAGCAATTGGGTACCTACACCAAGTTACATTTGAGTCGGCAGGACTTTATTATGCGCGATTTAAAATAAATTTATGTATAACAACAATCTGAATATCACGAGGACTGAGAAAAAAAAGTAAAATACAAAATTTCAGTCAGACGGATTAGAGCTACCTACGTGTAACTCACATTCGTATTCTCATCAAGTCCTTTCATTTGATACCCATATTGCAGGAAAGCCTAAAAAGCTTAGTCAACCATTTAAAAAAGTTCGCCATAACTATAGGTTTCATATTGACGTCACTTCATTTTTAGGGTTATTTTTAGAAAACAGCATTGTAGGATTGCATTTAAAAATAACTATTCCCACGTTATGGTTGCTCCGCCATATCGGATTTAGAATGACGTCACACCAACCATGCATTGTCATCGAAACAAAACATGCATACGAACTATCTGCTCTATTGGTTGAAGATATCAGCTTCAAAATTGAACAACTATACATAGGATTTTTACGCTATTATTTTATCATCTTCTTCGAGAAACATAATAAAATGAGATTTACTTGTAGGTACTTGTCACTGCCTTACCCGCAATCACGCGCGACGTAACGAATGCACGCTGACGTCACCTGCTGCCGTGCGGACTGCGGTGCTCAAACTTACAATAGGGAACTGACTAAATAAAATTAATCTATTGGCTTCCCTAAACTTATCCTAAATAAAACTAATATAGATAAATTTTATTTAGGATAGGATATGCATAAATTTAAATAGAAGAAGTAGAATATAGTTATCGGTAAGAGATTAGAGATAGTTTAAATTTTGGTTTTGATTATCTTTCGAAAGAAAACGTTTGAAGTTCAAATAGTGTAAATGAAAATATGCCAAGTGCTAGTCGGAGTCGTGCATTTGAAGTTCCGAACAATTACCTATTCGATATTATTTCAAGTTTCTACCTGATGTCGTTGTCAATATTGGGCAAAAACGTGTTTATACTTTGTGTTGGAACCATAACAACTATATCAGATAAATTTACTAAAGCATTATTAATTGGACAGAAATTACTCCAAGACAAAAATTTGTAAATTTTATAATAAATCATATCTTTCAATATCTTTTTTAAGCCTTAGAATTTGATATTAAATAAAATGTACTCGTACTCGAATAGTTACTTATAATATTTTAAACAATTCAATGTATTTCTAGTATTTTGTCCCCGAAACAAACAACCACAGTCTAGATGAAGCCAGCAGAGCGGAACATCCCAATCTCGGATCCACTTAGCCCACAAGACTTCCATTATTTCGTCGTCCCACAAAAAGCGGGATTCTTTTGTAAAAGTTTGAGAGCCTTTCGTTTCAGGAAAGAAACGTTTTGTAACTCAATTTGCGGCGAGTGGTGCAGGGTGCACTCGCATAGTGTTTGGAATATTGAAGCCTTAGTCCCGCAGCCGAACACTGGGTATTTCAGTGTTAGAATTTTTTCCTTTCAAATTTAGTAATGGTAGCCTCGTTGTAGCGATGATGGTCGAGTGGGGTCAATTGCCGTGCAAAAGGTACGAGGTTCGATCCCACGAAACATGCAAAAAGAGCATGAAGCATGAGGTGAAGGAAAAACCATAGCATGGTGGTAGGGCGTTTCCTCTCGCTCACCTGGCTAACTACCACCCTCAAGTTGTAAAATCTGCCGCCAAGCACCTAACGGTGTGTTCCGGCAGCTTGCCTTGAAAGCCAGTGCATTCCAGACTAGGCATGCCCCATCTAAGGCTACAGTATTGCTGACTTCCGTAGTCGTATGAATTTGTGGTCAAATGCCCAGCTGTGAAAGATAAAAAATGGGAATGTATGTAAATTTTTGACAACTAAATTATGCACTTAGCGCGAGTTACCAAAAAATAACGGTCGATTTTTCATTCAGAATAGAATTTGCTTTAATCATATGTTGTTACTAACTACCTCCTGCGGTGTAACCCGCGTTAATATAGGATATAAAGAAGCATAAGTGTAATCCGTGGTCCAAGCTATCTCCGTGCCAAATTTCATCTTAATCGGTTCATCAGTTTTTGCGTGTAAGAGCAACCAACATACATACACACATTCTTACAAACTTTCACGTTTATAATATACCTACCTGCCTACTTCCTAAAATATGTAAGATTTCTTGCAGTAATACGTTACCTTTGATCAATGAACTGCAGTTCTCTTTTTCTTGTATTTTGATTAAGACTATGACGATTAACTAAAGATCTTTTGTTAGGCTAAAGTACTAAACCACATAAAACTTTACAAAACAAGAACCAACTAAAGGATTAAGTTACTAAGAGTAAGTCAGTTCAAGCTCACTGCACCAGACCGTCTTGTCCAACATTCCAAGCGCCCTTAAATCAAGTGCATATCCCAGAAGCAAGCAAGTATTTCTCGACCATATCTCAGCCGAAACAAACACAGTCAGATACATGCGTCCAGTTAACCGTTAGTGTTGTAATGAAAGCCATTTGTCTACCTAATGTGCTTGCAGGATATCGTCTAATATGAAATAACGTCTGCGAGACGATGGGTCATTATATCTGGCTATGTGTCTTCATGAACGCTGATCGGGAGATATGGCGGAGGTGCCTGAACGGTTGTTTCGCTAGATTGTACTGGTTATTGGACTGCCTCTTTTATTACTCTGTCTGGAGAGGTAATGTTTAGGTCTGCTACATCTATAGCAACTTAAAGAAAATGAGTATTCTTAGGTGATGTAGTTTTATCAATTATTAGAAGAGCTTTTTCTGTTAGGTGCGAATGAATCGGTTTCTTCTAGGCAAGCGTGCCACATTCTGCTTATCGGAGGAGTTTAATAACTTTCGAAGATAAGTAAAATCCCCAACCCGCATTATGTTTGTTACAATACGTGTAACAGAAAAGTGTTACAATACTTAAGGGTGTTAGACTACCCATTAAATTAATCCATTGTAAAACAATTATTTTGCAAAAAAACATTGCATCTTCCATACAACTTGGCCATTCACGTGACCAATTTTAGTATGGAGAACCTAATATTTAGTCCATCACGCTGGCCAAACTCTATTACGTATCAACTCCATTACGTCTTATTGCTGGCTCTAAGAAATGATGCAGGTCCACCACGTTGGTCAAATTCCCAGCTGGGAAATTGTGCGTATCTTCGAAAGCTAATGATGACGCTCTTTGTTTTGTTTTTTTTTTCAAATGATCTCCATATTACAGATCGCAGGTGAGTGCGTGCATAGGTTTTCGTGTCGGGGTGCTGCAGATCGGCCATCACTCGCCGGTATCGCTCCCGTCAGCTCACTCGATGCTTTGTTTGCGTTGCTCTTATCAAGGCTGGGCACAAACACGCTCGCGCTGACCGGAACTACGCGCCGGTAATTGTGGATGTGGCATATTACGATCTATTTTTATTTAAGAACATATGAGAACGTGTGAGAACATATGGGAATATTAATATAATTATTTGTCCCCGATTCAAAAAAATAATGGAGCAGATGAAAACTTTTGACCAGATAAAAAAGATAATCAAATTTACCGATAAAATTACCTAAATGGCCGCTTATCATTTTGTTGAAAATTCGCCTACCTGATTGTTGGAAAGGTTCAACTATAGTTTCGTTCATATTCCGTGAACTTCATCAGGGATGAAATGAGTCGGTCGTGTCCACAACGATCGATGGCACATTTTGCACTATCAAGACGTGAAACTTACACTGCACTACTTGAAAAGGTCAACTATAGCTGGACCTCTCTGACAATCAGATAAGCGTAAAAACCTGTATTGCAAAACAAAACGAATAGAACACGCGTTAGTTTTCTAAGTAAAAAAGCTCATCAGCATAAGTATCCAAGCCATAATTACCCTATCCCCCGTATCATCCATCCCACCCTAACTCGCTTACTAGGTACAGTCAAACAAAACAGCTGCCTGACTCGTGCCTGATTAATAGCACGACGCACAGAATGAATGCTTAGTTCTAGATGCAGCTGATATACCGCCTGATGTATTACTCCGACAACCTGATGGACACTGTTCTACTGAGCAAGCAGATTTGTACACAGTTGACTTTTTAAAGTACATAACTAGTAACTTTAAATGGAGTCTTTGACAATGTAGAAATTTTCAATAGAGACTTTAACAGCAGAATGTTATTCATATTATACGTCTGAGTATGCAGGGTGATTTAGATAGCATTTACAGGATCCGAAAACTTTGCTTTTCGAATTACGAAAAGATTGTTAGAAGGTCATAAATTATGACATCGAATACTATACAATAAATAAATAGCTTTTAGCACTCACAACTCGCCATTATGACACATGCACAATACACTCCGACCTAAAAGACAGATATTCGAACTTTTCGATCGAATCTCTCGACCTCGGCCTCAGGCGGGAATTGAATCGACCATCAGTTATCAGTATGCTAGCCACTAGAACACGGCAGTCGTCAAAAGATTAATATAACACACTTTTTTTGAAATTTTGTACCGAGCTCTGCGTACCTTACGGTGCAAAGTGTTCAGAACTGGTCGGAAACGCTGCTTTAATCAGGCGGCAGGTCAAAATATTGCGGGTTTTAATCATACTCGCAGTAATTCATAATTTTTAACGATGACTGTATAACTAATTATGAAGCGTTCGCTTTGGATTTCTGGTAGAAGTTTCATGGACTCGCACAAAATTATTTGCCTCTACTTTTACTGTGCAAACTATGCCAGGTTATGTAATTCGCTTCCAAATTATTTATTTATTAATACTTAGCTATTATCTTGGTTTATTCAAATCATGAGTAAAACGGTTTTTTGCGGAAAAGAAAGAGCATTGTAGGTCGCCTCGTCGCCTCGTCGCTTTACATCAAGCGAGTATGCTAGCCGTCAGAATATTTATGTGAGAAGTGTAGCAATCAATATGTTTCGTGTTTAAACACCGAACAAAAAAGTCCTATCTTAATACCAAAAAAAATCTAAACTGTTACCAAAATGGATAAATGGTCACCAAAAAATAATCTGAACCTACTGCGGAGTTTGTTGCCGAAAGTATTCAAAATGTAATAAAAAATAACTTTTACCTATTGCAGATCTTGTTGCGGAAAGTAGTCAGAATGTAATAAAAAAATAACCTGTACCTACTGCTTATTTGTTGCGGAAAGTATTAAAAGTGTAAAAAAAAACTGAACCAATTGCTTACCTTGTTGCGGAAAGTATTCGGATCGTCATGAGAAACATATGACCTGAACCTACTGAGGACCTGGTTGCCGAAAGTATTTGGAGAGTCATAATTTGGTGACCGTTAAGTCATTTTAGGAACCAGAAAATATTTTTGGTGACCATCTAAATTATACCCAAATATCCCGTTTCATTCTCTAACTTGGCACCTATCAACCAATATGCAGTTCAAGACGCTCCACCTAGCACATCATCTCCGATCCGCCAACATTAAACAGTGTTGTCCAAACCCGTTAAACAAACAAACATACCATGACGTACCGACGGCAGATGAAGTCGCGATAATACCAAGACTAAGGGACTCAATAAGTAATAAATCAGACAACAATAGCACAGGCAAACACACAATAGATCCTGTCGGAGTGACAGGAATTATCTCATTACATAGCTTGATAAGGAAGAGCGCTATTACTCGCCTGGTGGTCTCGGAATTGATGTGTTTTTGTTTTTTGATCGAGATGTTATAGATCAATGAGTACAGCAGACAGACGGATGTTTAATTATTAGTTAGTAATTTAAATTACCAGCTGTTAATATTGAATGAACTACAGGCAAGGAAGAATTTGAACAATCATACGCTGATCCATGTTTTATTGATACTTAAGGTTTTAATTTATTCATGGCCAGCACTATGTTATCATAAGCTATTATGTATTTGTGTTTTGATATGCACATAAAATCTCAAGAATTTTAACTTAGCTACAAATTATGAGAATAAATAAATTGCCTTCGAATTAAAAGTTTTCTTTCGTCAGATTTCTTCTGCGATAAAAGTCCACTGCTTTACTATGGTCATAAATCTAGCCATTTATTAAATAAGAATGACAGCAATCGCTTACATCACTCCGACGCCTCCGATACATCGGCAAATCTGTTGTTGACATCTCAAGACAGGACTAATCCATTATCATAACACGGAACAGTATCAGTGGCGACCTCATTAGGGCCCAGTATTGGTCAGTGTCGGCGAGTGCACGGCAAATATTGGAGCTTGGCCGACGTTAGCCGAATCGTCGGCCAAATGGAGAGCAAACATTCATTAGGCAGATTAATTGTGGATGTTAATGCACCACTTACGCACGAGTGTTCGCTAAACTTAGCCCGTAATCCGAGTGATTGGAGGGTTAGATGATGGGTAGGTAGTATGTTTACCTGCAGAAAGTAAATACGCGGCAATAATTTTTTCTGTTAATTAGAAAAAAAACATAACTAAAAAAAATTATCATAAATTATATTAGTCTAATAAAATGTGTTTTGTGTAGCCTATGTTTAATACGTTTGCCATAATACGAGAAGATACTCTTTTTAATGGGGGTATCTTGCTGGAACAAATCCTATGAGAGTAATATAGAATTGATTTTATTCCTTTGTACTTTGAATAAGCAAAGAAAATTGTCCCTAAACATTAACAACGAACTATAATGATTAGAAAACTTTGTAACGTAACTCTACTGACAAGTGATATCATAAGTACAATACAATGGATATTTGAAAATCCATCGCAGTACCTGTGGTTCTTCTATAAAGTACTTCTATAAGTACATCAGGTTCAGGATTCTTTACTTGTAGACACACAAAAATTTTGCTCTTCGCATTAGTAAAGGAATATAAATAAAAGAACTACGTCATAATCAATATCATAGATGCACCATCACATCTCCAAACTCTATCAAGAGTCATCCACGCGGTACGGAGCGCGATTCGTCTCACACGATCGCTTTTAAAAGACACATTTACTGAACTTCAACTAACAGTGGAAAATACTGACAGTGACTAAGTTTTGTGCTATCTTAGTAAAGTGTGTCTTAGTAATGTGCTATTTTGGATTAAGGAAGTAGAAAATGTTTTGCTTTCTGTCAGGTCCAACCTTTGCATTAAATCTTTGTATATCACAATTTCAGAATATATACAGATAATCAAACTTCAAAACACCTTATTTTACGTTGCAAAAGCTGATATTAAAAGGCTAAGAGTACTATAACAGAAGGCAACTCTGATTATAGTGTTTTAAGTACGTTTGTAAATATTTCAAGGAGCATGACTAGGTAAGGTAGTTCAGTGAAGAGAAATGCGCAAAACACTCAAAGATAGATAGATAGATAGATAGATCAACGCTTTATTGTAGACACACAAAATATAACAATACAAAAATATTAATTTACATATAGTGCCACAAGTGGCGGCCTTATCGCTAAAAGCGATCTCTTCCAGGCAACCTTAGGATGGAAACCTCTGAGAAAAAGATGTATAGGACGGGGGTGTACTTACAATAAAGAAAGTAATCTATACTTAAAAACACATGCAAATATACACAATTACATTCTATTACATTAACTAAATATAAATATATACCAATATAATATATAATATTATAATATACATATAATATATGTATGTATTAGCATATTATGCTAATACATACATACTAATAAAACTATAGAATTGGATAAAATACATTCATATTACTATTCAATTTAATATAAGAGAGAGAAAAAGAAAATACGAATAAACTAAATGATTAAATACGAGTAAAGCAAGCAATGAAAAAGGAAATTAGAAGTAAAAAATAAAATAAATATCATTATACCGAAGACAAATAAAATTTCCGTAACTTGTCTTTAAAAGTAGCAAGAGATGGAGCTTTCCTAACGTCCAAAGGCAAATCAAAGCATCATTACTAAAAATATTGCGATATTTAATTACGTAAAACAAGGAGTATAATATTATGGTCATCAAAATCTTGCTGACTAAAACAAATTGAGCCAGTACCCCTTTTTTACAGTAGGTGTCTTATAATAATAATATGAGAAAACATTCACAGAAAGGTATTCAGGTCCGAAACTAGGCAAAGCCTGTGATATGAGAACCTGATGTACATACTTATGTATAATAAACACCCAGACACAGATCAAACGGACATGTTTATGCTCACAAATATAAATACCAGTCCAGGAAGCGATCCTGGGACCAGCGGCGCAGAAGGCAGGGTTGCTAACAACTGCGCCAAACGGCCAGTCAAAGTCAGTCTTAGTTCGTATGAATGTTTTCAGATAATTTTTGTACCATCCTAAGCTACTGCAACCTAAGTGCAGGAGACAGAAGAAGCCTCTCCATCGGTGGAGGGTCCCAGAAATCTGGCCGCGATCCAAACTAATGGTCGCGGACAACACTATCGATCATAACGAACAATAGAACCGCCCCCGCGGTTACGGAAACACTTATTTTGGAAATAGAAAAGTTTTAGGTGATAACTGTTTGTGGATTCTTTTCTTATAAACTCCTAGTACTTGAAATGTAAATACAAGTAATAGGATTTTGTTTGACATCGTCTCAGCTGATGTACAATGCCTAACATATCGTACGCTTGTCTAGAAAAATACCGGTTCTCTAAAAACCAAGTCTTAGACGTCTTATAATTTTTTGGTATGGCTCAATGACATAGTTAATGAAGTTTCCAAAACACGCTGTTCCGAATTGTAATCTATCTGCTGTATTTATGGGTATAAATACTTGGTATATCATAAAATGGTTGCCTGGAAGATATTACTTAAAGCGATAAGGCCGCCATTAGAAATCCAGCGTATTTTTTGTATTGTTTGTTTAGTTGTTAGTGTTACAAGTATAAGCTGTTTTTTTTAAGAGTTGTCTTTTCTTATTGTATTATTTACTTATAAAAATTTAAACGAAAATGTCATTCTGTTATAAAAAGAATTAAATGAAAGAAAATCATTGAACTAGTCATTATTCATTATATTTGTCATTGTTCCACGAAGCTAAACATAGGCACTATACAAAATCGTACATAAGTAAACTTTTGTCTTCCCTTCTCGAAATAAAAACACTATATCTACAAGTGGCACTGAACCGTTATTGATGGAATTCAGATTTCGGAACAGATATCGTTTATAATATTTTTTGCACCCATTCGTTGCCAAGGGACGATCTACTGGTACTGTCGCAAACAAAAGCGTTACAACTTAATGAAAACTATTCAAAGCTTGACATATTCAAGAACTACTTAAATAGTTTTATTAGTTTCGTTCAATCAAATAAAATATCAGAGATTTTGCACTAGCAATTAAGCCAATAATTAATGAGTATTTGTAATTTTCACTAAACGTAAATAACCAATCATATCGTTCAATTAGTCGAAATATTTACAGTACATATTATTTAGTTTTGAAATAAATTAACCTCCATATATACTGCAATGCAAAAGGTGTTAGTTAGTTAGCCCATCTTATCTACGAGTATGAGAGGTATAAACTGTAGAAGTGGATCCGTTGCCTTTCTTTAATTGTTTTGATGATGCTATCGGTTAATGTTTGCAGACGCTATTGGCTGTTTGCAGGGTGAACTAAGCCGAAAGGTGGTCATTATACTTATCTTAATGATCAAATTTCACTATAGGACCAACTCTGAATTCGACAAAAAATAATCAGCTGTTTTTTAAAGTAAAGTAAAGTAAAGTAAAGTAATATTTATTGACCTTTAAATAACGTTCGTTACAGGCAAGTCTTATTACATTTGAATGAATTATTACTTAAAAAATTTAACTTACAAATCTCATTTATATACGATTACTTAATATTAGTTCTTAGTTTAATAGTTTTCATGACAAATATTTACATTAAAATTGCTTTGTTTAGTTATTATTAATATTTTATAATGGTTGTTTGTTACACAAGAACGATGATTCTACAAGCTGCATTGACATATATTCGCTGAGTTTATAAAAAGGATTGCTTTCAAAAAAATACTTCAAGTTTTGTTTGAATGTAATAAAATTGAGATCCATTACACTATTAGGTAATTTATTATACATCAGTATTTTAGTATAAAGCCCCTGCTTCTTACATTTAGCTAATCTATTTATTAAATTTTGCAGGTGACCAATAAACTTTTTTGTAGAAACCCCTTGATTTCTTATTGTCGAATTCAGAGTAGGTCCCATGACGAAATTTCTCCGTAATGATGATTACAGTAGCCACATTCAGGCTTAGTACACTCCTAACCGTGTATTCTACTACACGAACAGTCTAGATTATAATTTCACACAACGTGATCTAATCCACAGAAAATCAAATGAGGCAAAATTGTTCAACAAGCTTTAATATAAATGATAAAAAAATAATAAATAGATCCAATGGTAAAAAAACCAAAAGCCATTTTTTGCTGGTACTTTTTCACGCCAGTGCCCTCTATGATTGCCGTCACGGTCCATCGGCAAGGGTTGATACATCGAAACAATTTCCAAGTGCATCTAACTGCGCGCTTAGATTTATCTTCCACGTTGACACGTCATTTTTCTAACGCGTCACGCCACGTCGCGAGATATGCGTAAATATTGGTATTGATATGCCGATAGCGTAATGGTCGCCTGTCATCGGGCGGTATTGTTGATTGACTCTTTCTGACGATTGTACTTTTTATGAGGCGTTTGTTGCAAAAGCTTTAGTCTTTTCTTTAACGCAAATGATAGTAGGTAGATGTTAATAATACTATTTGAGTTAGCATGCTCAAGATTGATCCTGACTTGTTGAAAACTAATGTATTAGGCTATTATTAAAATTTGTTGGTGTACACAGAAACTCACATAAGGACATTTTTATGCCCAGTACAAAATTAATCTGAACCTTTATGTCGATTATTGAAAATGACATACATATTTCTTTCTAAATTTGTCTTTTCTAGCAAATTCGAATTGCTAGGATATACCCCGTTTAAATCCTGCCCGCCTTGTTATTTCCGTTTACTCTCAAATAAGCGTACATTTTTTTTTAAATCCCTGTAATATTATTATAAAAGCAATGCAAGGCCAAGTTATCTAGAAAACAGGCATTTCACAATAAATATCTTATGTAACAGATATTATAATAAAAACCTACAGTTTCCTAGGAGTATCGAGTCCTTAAATCCCGGGTTGTGATAGAAATCCATTCGGTGCGAACTCTGTTAATATCCCATTACCGAGCGGTTGTGGCGCGCGCCCCGGCTTACTCAAATCCGACGCAACGTAGTGTAGTGACGCGCCGAGCTTGCGACTGGTCGTTGATTCTTGCGACCAAACCCATATTTTTCCCACATGGTAAATATGAGTTTGGTCGCATTAATTGTTATTAAATGTAAACTGTGCAATTTACCCTAGTGACAGCATTAAAGGCACCCAATCGCCTATTATGTGAGCGTAAATATTCTAAGACTCGGACGAACAGGCGACATAATATCGTTACATAATTTCATTACAATATCCGCTATGTCAACGATATTTAGTAAATTTTTACCTAATATAGCAAGTTTACCTTAAATTATTATTTTCAAAATATAAATATTAGCATAAATTAGATATAATTAACTTTTTTTCTTACTAGCTTCACCCCGCGGTTTAATTCGCAAGTAATAATCTCAGAGGCACACTTCATTTTCAGTATATAAAGTAGCTTATGTTTTAATCCAGAATATAAGCTAGCTCCAAGTTTTATCAAATTCCGTTTAGTCGTTTAAACGTGAAAGAGTAACAAACATACATACAATATACCTACATTCATACATAAAAACTTTCACGTTTAATAATTAATAATATTAGTAAATATATATAACTAGCTTGTAATAATCCAGGGTCTAAAAGCTATCTCCGTACCTAATTTTATACAAGTCGGTTCAGCAGTTTTTGCGTGAAAGAGTAACAAACGTACATTCACACATCCTTTTGTTACAAATACACTTACATCCTTACATCCACACATACATTCTTACAAACTTTTCCGTTTATAATATTAGCAGGCCATACAGTTGGACAATGCAGTTGTTTAGAGTGGATGGACAGAAACACATACTTTATAAATTCAAGAAAAGAAATGCTATTGTTTTTATATTAAAATTTTGTTTTTATATTAAAATTCGTTCCATTAAAAATAAAATAAAATAAAAAATTAAATGTATCGTAAATAATTTTTAATCTTTGCCAAACAATGAACACTTTTATCCTATTCTCAACTGGGATTTTAATCTGCCTAAGCCTCTTCAGTAGCTTGTAGTAAGCGTGCGCCATAGCTTATTCAAATCCCATATGACACGGCCATGGTGAGCCAGCTAAATAGTGTAGATTACATAGAAACACCATCAGCTGAGGAACTTAGCTGGGGATCTTTAGCACTGGTATCGAAGGCTAGGGATGGATGGGGTTGAGGATTACTTTATCGATAGATAGTTTAAAACCGGCAGGTGCTGGTAATATTTGTTTATTAATACTAATCAATCAAATTCTTATATATCAAATTCTTATATAAGAGTCTTGTAAAAATGAGTACTGAATAGATTATGTAGGTATTTTTGAAGAAAAAAAGGTTTTTCTTTTCCAGTATACATATTATGTAACGTAGGTACCTACCTACGTTTGGTTATTTTTAAATAATGTAATCAAAAAAAATCAGCCAAAATTGATTTTTTTGTCACATAATGTACATATTGAAATGAGATGTTATTGTCCGTATTAAACAATTGTGTCGGATTTTAATCAAGATATTGTCATCGACCTTATGCTTTTCGAAAATAATTGTGATTATATCGATAATTCCAAATATTTTAATAACAATAGACCGCCTCCCTATAATATTGACAATGGCGGGCCACAAGTAACATTTGTTCCGGTGTCCGACGCCCTCGGATTCAATTATTTATAGAATTGTTTATAATAATACAATGAATTTATTTTCTATCACGTCCACAACCGCTCCGACTTAATCAATTGCAAGTCTGTTGGACCCTACGAATCATCATCATCCGCAGCCTTCCTTAACCCATTGCTGGATGCCGGCCCCTCTCATAACTTCCTCGGTTATTTGCCAATCTCGTCCAGGTTAAACCTATATTCTCTTTATTATGAAACAAATCAGCAAGATATATAGTTTAATATGGTACTTTTCTCTTTTATGTAGAACTGATTAATTTTACTTGTTATACCTAGTCTTAGTGTTGTTAACTCACTATGTTTTTTTGCGGTAATTAATATATATTTTTTATTATCATATACATTATACGGAGTTTATGTCTTATGTCTTTTTGTAAACCACAAAAAAATAAATGCCCAAATGCAAATCGTCTCACTTGTAGTTCTGGATATCTTGCGTACACAAATTTTTCACGTACATACAAATATGTATCTACTATACCAGACACGATTGGCTCACTCAAAAATATGCGTCACCTTAGAGTCGATTCACTTCAGGTTATTTGGTTATAAGTTTATACTAAAAATATTTATAGTGCCAACAACTTACAGAATAGTAATTAAAACACTTACTAAATTAAATCTCGTTCGAATAAAAAAATTGCCAAAAAGTTAGTTAAGGGAAAAATGGCAAAAATGCTGGCAGCGTTTGTAGTTAAATATATACCTTTCAGCAAAAACAAAATAAAACATTAATAAAAAGTAATCATTTCACATCACCGTATGTTTTATCCGAAACAAAACCTCGAAACACTAAAAGGATAGGAGCAGCCATAACGTCGGCGCAGCCTACAGCGGGCTGTCGCCATTGGAAGCAAATTGCTCGGCACTGCATCGACGGCGTCGTTTGCACGCCTATTAACTTGGAGATTTACCACCTGAGCCGCGGCAAAGAGCTAGCAATTGTGGATAGATGCGACCGCACTGCATTTTATAGGCTTTGGAGTTATAGCACCACGCCGCGCCACGGTTTAGAAATGTTTACAATAATGAATTTGTTACTTCAGCAAAGATTGGGGGAAATATGTATTTTACATATTTTCTTTTTATTTATTTGGGACAAAAACAGTGACATAAAAAAAATTACATCTAATTTATAAGTAAGATAATAATTTAACTATGCCACCCACATAACAGTTCACCAATTACTGAATAAAGGATTTATGTTTATCAACGAATATATTATCGTAGTAAATGTGAATTAAAAGAGAGTAGTAAGGTACTGATTAGGCCATATTTAAGTCAATTGATATAAATTAAAAGACAATCATACAAAGTTAAGTTAGCCGAGCTAAACTATATTTTGTCTGTTATCTTCGTACCGAACTTAATAATTCCTTCTTTCTCACATGACCTGTTTTGAAAAAGTTGATATTATAATACGAGTACGTGCAGCTTTGATCTGTTCTCAATATTTTTTGCTTGTCTCCCAAAGATTTTTTCAGGGTGACAAATAATAATCAGTAACCCTGTATAAAATCACAAGGGGACTTGTGATTTTAGAAAGGTTTAAACTCATAGCTCCCCACTAAGATTTCTCCTGTATCTCACTTAAAGACACACAGACTCGAAGACAGATGTTTAAACTCATCGTTCGAATACCTGCCCCTACCGGGAATTGAACCCAGGACCGTCAGATCTCGTTTTTTATTTATTTTTTATCCTATTCAGCCTGGCAGTTGACCATAAGTTCGCACAACCACGTAAGTCGGCGATACTGTAGCTCTAGATGGAGCAAGCATGCGAGCCACGGCGCGGCGGTCGTTAAAGATAAAAGCAAGATGCGGATATTTTCACAAGTATAAAAAGGTTCAAATACACATAAGGCAAATAATATGTTATTTGTCCGTTCTGCACACAAAACATAATACACATTACTCACACATTGTAACTCCGAACACGTCCTTAGTCCTTCCCACGCGTGAGTCTTACTGCGTCAACGCACAACCATTTGCCACATTTGCTTTACTATTGTTTTGCTTGATCTAGTCTAGTCTAGTCTAGTCTAGTCTAGTCTAGTCTAGTCTAGTCTAGTCTAGTCTGGGACTTAGCAAGTGGTTTTGATAGATTGTTTCTCCGTTTCGATTGATAGTGATTAATTATGTTTGTGAAGGTCGTGTTTCGTTATATCAAAAGAAAAAATGCTGGATTTTTTCTGTGGTCATATTATTAAGGTAGGTTTAGAATAAAACATTTGAAAACTTCTGTGAAACTTCCTTCCAAAACCTGTTCATGTAGAGCTCTGCCATATGTAGGTATAATCGTACTTAACGCACTTAAAACAATTTTAATTAACTATGAAATATTTTGTCTGTTTTTCATTAGAATATGGTAGGTATAGGGAAAAGTGACAGCCATTATATAATATCGAAACCAGGGTTCAACTAGAGTTGCATGACATGGAACAAATAATAACAAGAGCAAGCAAACTTCATAGACAACTTTTATTACTCTAGTATAAAACTAGAAATGGAAGCCCATCGTGGCTGGCTTTCAAAGGTTAACCATTTTACATAAACATAACATCTTCAACATGCATTACTCGCATTACTAACATTACTTAATTAAAACTTTGAAAAAATTAAGTAATAATTTATAAATTAACACTAACTTAAAACTTACATAGGTACTTAAGATATTTATTATGACGTAAAACCCGTCATTGATTGATAATCCGATTCGTACTTGTCAAATGAATTACGTATCGCGTCACAATCAAGCAGATCAAACAAAAATTAACTGGATGTAGCGACGGACACAAACATGGACACATGTCCACTCAAACATGGACACATGTCCACTGCTAATAGTGTGTGTAAACATATGTCAGCAAGTATTTTTACTGAGGGTCATTGTTTACTCTGTTTGTTTCTGTCGCATCTCAATTCTTTGGTTTGGTTACTTATTTTGAAAGATGTCTTTTGAAACCGAAATTAATTTCGTTTGGAGATCGCAAACAAAATTAATTATTACTGAAAATTGACATTTTAATAACGAAACTATTAAATTTAATGTGTAATTTGTCAAATTATCTATGAAAATAATAACATAAATATATTTTATTTATGTTCTCATTAATTATTACAAATATAATTCTATAAAAATAACACAGTTATATTTTGTCTCTCTTTGGTTTCAAATGTTTTACGCCCGACAAAAGTTGAATTATTACATGATCACTCAACCTTATAGCAAATGAAAAATAATCGTTAAATACTTAAAGTGTTTTAAGTAATTACATCAGAAGATATATTCGTCAAACATGAACATATTATGTACTCTATAAGTAGATAGGTAGGTACCTATAGCTTATTGAATTTACCTCTACAAAAAGTCTCGTTTAGATAATTGTATTCAGAGTCTTGTAAGCAGAGTTAAGCCGCCCTGAGCCCCACACGACTGTAGAAATCTCCCTTTATTAGACAGACAAACATCCACGACGTACACAAATCAATTGTACTACGTTTGAGACAAAGCAAAAACTGATTGCAAGGGAGGTAGGTACGAGTAAAGGAAAGTTGTGTTCTTTTTTAAGGTTCCGTATGATTAGAAGAAAGTCTTTAAACTTTTGTTATAGTCATTGGCCAAAAGAGATGTTTCAATAATGTATGGAACCCGGCCATCACAGTGTACATGATACCATAAATACCGAATACGTGATTAATTATTTATCTATCAACAAAAATTCATAATAACGTAAGTTATCACAGTGTTCAATATTAATTTCGAATCACAATATTTCCACCTTATTTATGCAAAAAGGCAATTTTTGTGGTTTTTGATGTGTCTGTTCTGAAATTTATGACGGCTGGTACAATTTGATAGACCAATGTGACCATTGAAATTGACCTAGAACATAAAAATCTTACAGGGATGCCTTAATTCCACTATAATTCAAAGAAATTAGGCAGTTATTTTTGTACACAATGGCAACTGATGCAGGTTTCATTAATACGAGTACATAATAAAATAAATCATTAAATAATATAAAATAGAAAATAAATAAAGCGATAAAATACAATCGTGAGTTTTAACTTCGAAAAAATCTACATCTTAAACGAAACCATTTTTGTGAACACAATCGACGTCTATCGTTCGTGAATTTATCTGAGAGTGTAACAAAATGAACTTTATTGACATAGAAACAAGTTTCAACTTTTCAGTCGTCGAAATCAGGCGTTAAGGATGGCTGCGTTTTTTAACAACATTTTCCGCTCAAGTAAGTATCTATTATTTTAAAAATTCGATTTCACTTTTGAGTATTTTTTCTTCAATTTCACTACTTTATGAGTTGTTGAAGAAGTGGGCGTGTGTTTTTTGTACATTTTAGTGAGAGTTCGTCTAGAACATCCATCGAAATATAATTTCGCACGATCATAGCATATTGGTTATAATAATGCTTGCAGCTAAAATGTTGTTATTTTATCACTTTTAGAATATCCGCTCAATGAGGGAAATATAAGTAACTTGTTAGACAATGGCTAACTTTCCGAGATAGAAGATTTGGATGAGGATAATATAGAATTCGATCCAGATGTCCCATTTCGGGAAATAGCCGACGAAAATGTTGTTAAAGAAGAGCATAGTGATGAAATTTATTCTAATCATTGCCTTTAGGCAATGATAAAGCAGAGGTGGGCTGGAGAGATGAAACAATTATAATATTATTTATAATCGATAATCGAACACCAAGTGCTACCAACCGTAAATAACCTGTTCCGAATGACCAAAGACAGTAATCGTGAAAGATCAAGTCCGAAGACAGTGATCGTTAAAGAGTATCTATTTAGGGAAAAGGACCAGTGTCAGTACCGAGGGTTGCAAGGAAGCGAATATTAAAAGCAGGTTACTTTCACGGAAAAGTCCTTAACTATCCTGCCTTACCAACAAAGCCGGTAAGACGTCTAATTAACTATTTTAATGATTATTTTGACATTGAGTTTTTAGGAAAAATTGGTTAATGTACTTACAGTCTTCTTTAAGAGCGTCTTCCAGTTGTTCAATGTTTTCAATTGAATGATGCCAAATGGTTAGTTATTTACTACGGAACCCTAAAACCCCTAAAAGTTGAAGAGAGCCGTGCCACCGTCAGCAGCCAATCCTCCTAATTTGACGTTCCCGCACGTTTGGCCGCGGTACATCATTATGAACATAGAATTTTCTATTCTACCCCCATGCAGAGGTACATCGGGTTACTGTTAGCAATTTCACTGTTTATTTATTGTTTTATATCTACGTGGAACACTGCATGAAATGGAGTCTTATATATTATACTAGTTGAGTCGACGAACTTCGTATCGCCTAACAGTTAAGTATGTTCCTGTGCATGAGGAGGAGAAACATTTCAAGATCAAAATCAGCTAAATCGGAACAGCCGTTCTCGAGTTTTAGCGTGACAAACGAACAGCAATTGATTTTTATATATAAGAAGAAGAAGTTAAAAAACTAAATTTTAAAATTGTTATTTTTCTAGGATTTAAAAAATACTATCTCCTCTCTGTAATAAATGCTTTAAGTACATGAATACTAAGTTAATAATTACGTAGTCATTTTTGATTGTGTTTTTTTATGTATTGTAGTATTTTGCAAATAATTTGTTTATATTAATTTTATGTAATAGATAAGACAAAAACTTAGTATTTGAAAACAATTTGTAGCGATAGGTATATATTTATAATATACTCTTAATTATATACGAATTTGCTTAAGAATGACCTACACAATAACTTATACCCCGCAGGCTCAATCATGCAAATAAAAAAGCTATTAATACCTTAACAGCACACATAAAAATCTCACGCACACTCACGTCTCCTATAAAACCACGTATTAAGAAACATATTAAATATATAAACGTTTTATTAATATGAATACAAACAAAGATTAGAGTTTAAAGCCTCGTCAAATACGAGCCGTAATAGCAGACTCAACAAGAAATGTAAATGAATTTCAAGAGTCGATTTCGCTTAACTATAAAGGACTAATATTAGAGCAGCACTCGTGGAGGGTAATAAATGTTAATTCTATAGTTAGAGGGCTAATTGCTACCCTCACGGCGCGATGTATATTCAGTATGGGGATTTATGTAAAACGAATCTGCCGACCGATTCTCAAATGAAACTCACTGTAAATAATAAAATATTTTTAATGGAGTCTTTTTTTATAAATGATCTCCGATATTGCAAGGAAGCCTACACCGACGTGGTAGTTGAATATTCTTTCAGTACTTTTTAATTGATCACATATGAGTGTTACAAAATCGTACAAGTGATTTGGTTTACTTATTCAAAATATGTGTGCAAAATATAAAATACTTTTTTTACTAAAACATTTACACTCCACAGACGCTTTGGTCCGTGCCTTTTATGAAGTTATACATATTTTCGCGAATATAATTTACATTTCTTAAATTTCTATGCTTATAAAGGCAGACAACTAACTACTTAGCTAGGTAAACTTTAAACAATACTTATAAGTCTATATATTTTGAAGTTGAGAATTCGAATTGTCCGCGATAGTTCGACTACTGGAATAAAAACCTAACTCCTGTACCCACACAAAATATACGTACGAAACAGTAAAGTATACAATAAGATGGATAATTAATATCTTCTAGTAAAAAACATCGTAATTGGTTTACCTCAAATATCGGAATCATAGTATCATAAATAAAACAAGTAGGTAAATCCCATCGAGGTATTAGCGTTATATTACGATTTTTAACGACTTGAGCTCTTTAAAATTATAAGTAAAGCATCTTGGCAAATTAGATAATGTTACTTTACGTAGTGTGTTATATTTTTTTTTTAAGTTGTAAACAACACTTAAAACAACATTAAAACACTTTTTTCGAGTACAATTCAAGGTACATCTGTTAAAATTGTGATGTGGTCATACATTTTTACCCGACTGCTTAAGAAGAAAGGTTATGTATTTCGAGTGTAGGTATGTTTTGTGTATGTAAGTGTGTATATTTAATTGGCACGCCCTAGAGCCTAAACGGCTTGTCTAACTTCGCTTGAGCCTAACTCGCTTCTAACCACTTGTTATATATTGTGTTTCTATTGGATTAACACAGGTTCAAGGCAGATGGCATCATAGAGAGAGAGACCTATACCCAGCAGCCGGACAAAGGAGGCTGCAAATAATATTTTTTTTTTGTTTTAACTATGTACATTTAGATTAAAATGTATTTGTCTAAACCTAAGAGAATAAAAAACAATGTAAGATAAGTAATAGATCTTCCATCTTCGGAGTAGCAACTGTATAAAGTTGATCTACTGCGGTGTTCTGTATGTAAATCAGACTAAATATTTACACGACGCCACACTTGACTTTAAAAGTAAAATTTTATTGAAATCTGCTCTATCGGATTGAGCTCTTTCGGACGATTGTTTGACTTACCTTTGCTGCGGATTTTCACCAACTGAAACAAAGAAAACAACTTTATTTAAGTATACTTTTCGTAACTAAAGTTTTCTGCGTAACTAAATTAAATTCAAATCATTGCTGACAATAATTAGCTAGTAATTTACAATTATTTAAAAAAAAAGAACAACTTGTTTCGATTTTCAAATTTAATTGCGTAAAATTGACGAGTGTAATATTTAGTGCGAAATATTGTGAAATATATCATAGTACAGAATAATATGCATTTACAACGTAACAATATACGCTATAAGACATTATTTCTATGCAGTTAAAAAAAAAAACTTTAAAAACAACTCATAGGTTCATACCACCTGGTCAACATAAAAAATGCTACACTAAAAACGAGACGCAAAGCTCAAAGATTCCTTCCAATCGTCGAATTAGGAAACGCTTGGCAAGTACATCGTACACGTTTCACCGTCTCCCAGACCTCGGATTGTCAAAGCTTTGCCGCATACCGGCTGCATACCTACCTTACCTGTCAACTACATTCCGTATCGCCATTTGTTTTTCGAGTTCTTACTTAAAGCGGAACATTCAAATTCAAGAAACTCGCCCGAGTTGGCCCGCTCTTCGACTTAGCAATCTTTGTGTCAAAGGGGCTTTTTGATTTATACGAGTATGTACCGAGGATCTTTGTTCGAGGCTGTTTGTTTTTGAGGATATTACTTTTTGTGGATAATGTGTTGAATTTGGAAGCCGTAGCTTTTATTTGGAATTAGAAGTACTCGTTTAAAGTTATATTCTAATTAATTATGGGCAACGAAAAAAATGTAAGCCTACACGTATTTTTTACATCAAATCTAATAAGTTTTTTTTCTTGGATAGTGGTGTTCTATTTTTTCATTTAACTACTTTGAACTTTATATGATTCAAACACACTAAAAAGCTCAAACTAAATCTTATATACAATGTAACCTTAAAATAACCTTAACTGTAAAAATGATGAAAAGTCTTGATTGTAAATTTTAATCAAAAGTTGTTTTGTCAAAAAAAACTTTTTACTAATTTTACGAACTCTCCAAATACCTCTATAATAATCCCAAAAGTCAAGAAACTCGCCGAAATCAAATTACCTCAACCAATTCTAAGAAGGTATTAATCGACACAAGAACGTCTTGAACTCATAAGAAAAAATATTTCTTTTCCCTGCAAATAAAGCGAAGTAATCGTCTAGACGAACAAAATCCCGCGCACGTCGCAACAAAACAATTTTAATTTAGATAGAGTAACTGATCTGAGGTTCTTTCACAATGTCAATATCTATTGAGTCCTTTGAACCGCCAAAAGTTGCCTTCCTCCGCTTTCAGTAGGAACTAAGAATAGTACGATGAAAACTTTAGAAGCAATGAGGAACCGAATTCACAGTGATATAAGTTCGTGACATCTGATTCTGTTATAATAGCTTTGATGTTTGTAGCGATGATGGTCGAGTGGCTAGAGAGGTCGATGGCCGTGCAAAAAGTACGAGGTTTGATCTCACGAAACATGCAAACCTGAGCTACCGGTGAAGGAAAATATCGCGAGGAAACCATAGCAGAAACCTAAGTAGGGGGTTTCCTATCGCTGGCCTGGCTAGCTACCACCTTTAAGTTGTAAAATCTGTTGCCAAGCACCTAAGGTTGTGTTCCGGCAGCGTTCTGAGAGCCTGTGTAATCCAGACTAGGTATGCTCCATCTAGGGCTACAGTATCGCTGACTTCCGTGGTCGCGCGAACTTGTGATCAAATGCCTAGCTGTGTTGGATAAAAGAAAGAATATTCTTTATAATATAATTATATTCGAAAATTTAATGTAGTTTATTCTTAAAAGACCGCTATGATAATTAAATTTTTGGCAAATTCTGTAGAATTATTATAGCTATAATATAAGTGTAAATAATAATGGGAACTCTTTTATCTCTTTATAAGCATCGTTTAGCTATTATATTTATTTATTATTGTTTATGATTATTTATAAAGTCCTATATTTAGTTGTTTACTGTACTAAATGACTCGTATAACTTACTGCGACACTGTTACTCAACATTAGACTATACGTAGTTCCATCTTAAATAAGAATCAAATTAGTAATATTGTTTTATTAATATTTTTCACTCATATAAACATTGCCTTGAAGAGATCGCTCGTAAGCGATAAGACTGGCTTTTGTACAATTTTTTTAATATCTTGTGGCGATTATAAATATTTTTTATATTCCATTGCATATCTTGTTAGGTACAGAAAATATTCTACTTTACTCTTCTACCGACTGCCATAACGAGAAGGTACTCAATTCAACGATATGTTTTTATTTATGTTTGCTATTGATTTTTAGAAGATGGCTGCAACGAATAGAAAAAAATCATTTTTTGTATGCAACAGTTTTTTTCGGGCTTTATTAGCCATTTAAGTTATTTCAAATTAGGGCCACAGGTTTGATATTTACGCCATAATAAAAATTGGTAATAAATTGTGAAAAAGTTATATAAAATAACTTTTTCATATTTAATCTCAGCATTTCTTAAATCATAAATACTTAGTTTTTTTTTTACGAAATTAGTACAAAGAAATTTTACATAACTAATAATTACAATAGGAGTTGTATTTGGTGTAAGAATATAAAATTTAGAACATTGAAAGTGACTTTGTGGACTAAATTACAATGTGTAAGTACATTTTACATTATTTCACATTACTACCTTTTTTATAGGTACTTAAATCAATAAACCTGTAACACTGCCTGCCTTATTTCGTCGTAGCAAGTTCGTTCAAACAGCAAGTTACTCGTAGACAAAAAAGGGCGTTAGTGTAGTAGTGTGTGTGTAGTTCCTAACGCACCACGGCTCGACTGTTCCAATACTTCAAACTTTCCCACTTTCACGTTTCCTTTTATTCGTTCGAAAGTGTTTCTCTGTTAAATTATTATTAGAGTTCCGTAAATAAAAAAGGAATCCTGATATCTCTGAAAACGTCATGGAGCAATTATATTACCTTGTCTTTCATTACGGTAAGTTTTATCGCCCACCATTATGTGTTAATTTTTTGCATTTATGCTAGCAGTGTAAGCGCATTGAGCCAAATAGGTGTCAATTTTATTTTAACTTGATATAAGACTAGCCGCGCCCGCTATTTGATTATCTCACAGAAATAATATTGACAAACATTTTAATCGATTTAAAGTCACTAAACTTGTCAATAAAAAAATAAATCGTATTCTTACAAAGCGTTGCCAGCATTTTCATTACCATTAAACACAGAACTGTATAGAAACATGTTTCTTGGCATACGGAACCACTCTTTACCACTTGGTTTACACACTCTTGGCCAGTATATTTTTTCTCCGTGCTTTATGAACTGAATGTGCCACCGAGCCGTGTGAAGTTACACGAAACTTCGCCGGCACCCCGGCCGACTTTTATTTAAAAGTTTGTCAAACACTGAATATAGGTGTTCGATATTACGAAGATGTACCCTTAAAGCTTAAAGTGCGGCTATTGATACAGATTCTATAGCTATTATTGCTTTAGTGACATTTTGGACTAAGATCCTTATTTTGTCACAAATAGTCAGCAAGCTGCTTATCTGCTGAAAAAAATAAACATAAATATATTTTGCAAATATCTACACCAATATTATAAAAAAAATATTTGAACGTTACAAGTAAACCACTGGATCGTTATCAAATATTATTTTGCCGCTAGCAAGCTACATACGTGCATCAACTTGGTGAACTTCGTGAGATTACGCGATATATTAGCGAGTTTGTGTCCGTCGCTAGGGGGGTTCTCGTGCCAGCCACGCTCGGAGTACTCGGCAAGGTTAGTCTTAGCGTATACAGACACCTTATAAATCAGCATGGATGGCCACGTCAGGATACACAGTTCCTTAAATATTACTATTATTGTAATAAGGCTATTATAACTATAACAATCGTGTGTAGAATTGTAATAATGATCTACCGGGCAAGTTACTTGAATAAGTACTAGCTGCACACTGCAGTGTTGCCCGTAGAGGAATTTTGAAAATGTCTGTATATGGTTTATTACCATTTTGGCATACGGAATTGGTTTTATCTGTAGTTTTTTAGGTTTATTAGTTACATACAAAAATATAAAAAAATCCTCTTTATAATATCGGTATAGAAAATGTAATGACTAATTATGACAAAAAATAGCAGACCCTGTATTTGACCCTATATTTCAGTAAGTAGTAGGGTCTATACTCTAATACCTAAAGAAAAACCAAAACCCACCTCCAGAGAGTACCCAGCTGTTCGCATCATTACCACGCTGAATAGCAATGCTTATACGTCAGGGCAGGTAAACAATGGAATTTCAGTCATACGTCGCATCGCTCAAACGATCCAATTTTGATCGTCTAGTCATATAAAAAATAGGTCAGAGTTAGTATTGAACTTAATGTTAACAGAGTACTAAAAAATAGGATATATTACGCCATGCAATCGCAATTTTAAAACAGTTTAAATAACAGACGTGGGCCCGTGAAGTTGCTGCCAGGAACTGTTACTATTAATATCTATTTCCAAATAACTTAGTACTCTACATGTTCATCGTACTGATTTCAAAGCCTACTAAATTCCTAAAAGCATTACCATATTACACAGCAAGGTCTCAGTGTAGGTACATTTAACTTGCCAGCCCAAATAAGGGCAGAATTAACATTCTTCTGGAAATAAATTAAAAGGAACAGGCGCGCAAAGTAAGCACCTCACATAGAACTGTTAGGGTGACCATCATTCTGCCACAATATTTTTGGTTTGCTGTTGCTTTTTAGTTATTCTGTTGTGTGGAAGCTATTAGCGGTAAGACCCTCGCTTATTGTGCACTACTGGTGATATGATAAATTTACTGTATCCTTTTTTCGTTCATACAATAACATGTAGATTCTATATAACACAAGAGATTTTTTAAGAATCTGGAAAATAATAAAATGTTACTCTTAAAAAAATATATTTTTTAAGTCAAAAAAAACCTACTTCTTTTCTTTGCAATTTATGTTTTCTAACATAAATATGAAAGCCTAGCCAAAAGTTATGGTTTTTATTTAAAAAAAATGTAAATAATACAAAAATACTGCAAAGAACGTGGCGAATTGACAGGACAGTTTATGTTTTTATGGCCAAAAACTAAATGACTAACTACAACAGCAAAACAACATAGCAGAAAAATTACCTTAGGCCTTTTAAGATCTACAGAAAATCCACAAAAAGACCTATTATATGTAATTTAACAGTTTTCTACATACAAGAAAAAATACCATTCAAACTATGTATCTTGCTTTTTCACTTTTTCACTAGGCAAGTTTGCACCGAGAAAACCAGAAAATCTATTAACAAATGTCTTAAATATTACAATTTCAAACTTCAAATCACATTGCCATCCTACTACCGAAGTAATGCGCATTTTTACAGCCATGAATAGGGTGGGATAAAAAATCGCTTTTTTAAATAGGTTTTGCGGGTAGAAGTGATTTAATGATCTGAGCTCGATTCGCATGCAACTCTCGTGGTGACGCGCACTTTTTACCATTCGTAATTGATTTCTAGAGGGAGAGGAGGGTAGATTGAAATTCTTTGGGCAGGTGTGATGTGAATTAAATTAGTCGTTTGATTTTTTGGGTGATATTTGGAATGACTTCCGGTGATCGTCTATATTTGACTGAAAGTATGATTTCAATAGCATAGCTGAAGATATTTTTTATTTTTGTATAATTTATATTTTTTTAATTCTTACTTTAAATACGCAATAATAATGCAAAGAAAGAATGTGTCATATGAAAAGTATTGTGTTATAGACGTGTACAAGCTTATATAGTTAGATAAACTTTACAACAATCCTAACTTACCAGATCATTAGCAAGTTTTAATATGAGATCAATACCCAAAAAAAAAATAGAAAACCTGTATTTTGTATATAAAATAAACTTATAACATTACTTAAAGAAATTTATACAACAGTCAGTTTTATTACTCATTGCATAATGAACCCTTAAATCATATTTCTATAGTTTAATTTAACGCCATGTATTTAATACATTTATTTACTTAATATATTTCAGTGAAGTCACTAACTAAAACCAGTCTACGAAAATGGCGATGTATTTTCTAGCTTAACTAGTATTCGCCCCCATTCTCATTACGCAACTGTGCATTAAGACGTAATGTTATCTCGATCTAGACGATGGTGAACTAAAAGCTAACACGGTATTAAATTATCAAACACAGTTTATGCATAGACTATTTCTTCTTCTTTTTAACTTTTTATTCTTTTATGGCACCTCACATGTTTGCCAGCGTCGTACTTAATTTCTTAACTGCTTGTGACGTGTGTGACGTCACCTCCCGGTTCCAGCTAAAGATCAGCGCTGCCGCTGGTCGTTTCAGCCAGCATTATGTTGAGTTGGGGCCGGTTTGTGGCAAAAAGCAGTAATTAAGTTTAATTTTTATTTAGTACACTGGTGTTTCTGTTACAAATAAAAAAATATTCTATTCTATTTGAGGAGTAATGCTTCGAAATGTTTGAAACGTTCGAATGAATTCATCGGTAATCACGTTACGAAAATTCATATCCTTCGCTAACAACACGAAATTAAAATGCACCGGTGATTTTTTTGCACATGATTCTTGTAATTTCACAAATATCGTATCGTAGTTTCAAGGCAATCTAGACGAACCATGTTATTGGTATTCTACAACATTTTATTTGTCAGGTGTTGTTAATTGAGATATTTTACCTAAATCTATAAAATAAAATGGAGTATCTTATCTGCAATAATATTTGGCTGAAATATACGAAAACACACATTCAAATTAGAATCCTTAGTAAGAAAAATGATCCGGTCATTGATTTTTCTTTTTTAATCTTAAAATTATTAATGTCTTCTTTGTATTATTAATAATTTGAATACTAGTAATGAAAGGCAAATTTCCATACTTCCAACTAAACTAAGTGTGGTTTCGCGCTTAGGTCGACAGGTCATAGGCTGCAGGCTGGATAGCCTAAGACCTAGCCTTTATCTTGGCATCTCTGAAAGATTAATGTTTGTTATTTGAGCTTCAGATTAAAAATAGCGGGTACAAGATAAGAGCAAATAATACGAGATGATAAAGTATGCGTATTACAAAATAAATGAAGCTGTTGGCTAAAAGATTGAAGATTAAGTCTGTATTGGCAAACTGTTACTTTCGATAAGAGTGCGAACAAAAAATCTCTTTGAAAACAAAGCGATATCTTAAGCGGATCGGATTATTATTTGATAACAGAAAGTTTTTTTTATGTATAAAATAGGCTAGAGCTAGAGAGCTAAAATTAAATATTTAACTAAAATAATTCGCTTTTACTCCCACATAGAGTAGTTAATTTTTCTTTCTGTCCACTTACAACACTTTAAGAGGAACGAGCTGAAACATATATTTTTCTGCCGCGTCTCTATCTCTTAGTTTTTTCTTGCTTGCTCTTTTTTCATATTATCGGGGGACAAAAGAAATCAAAAGTGTGATATTTCATGTTTGGATAAACCGATGTAATTTTGACTTCAAATGACCCAGATTATAAATTATTATTGTAAATATAGAAGCTATATATGCTATTCCACCAATATATGTACCTATATCGGTGAAAGTTCTTTCAATGTTACCGTTAAGATAAAATTATAAATAAAATCCATAAACAGTCAGTCAGTATTAATTTAGGCAATTGACTATCTTCTTAAAAAAATAAGCAAAGATATTAGTATAATCTTCTAATTCATCTTTATCATATCTAAATAACGGATAAAATTTGATATTTGAAATAAATATCAAATTTTATCCGTTCAATTCAATTTCCTCGTACAAAAACTTTTCAACTTTAATATTAAATGCAATCAGATAGAAATTCACGGTACGTAACACGGGAAACTTCCAAAACCACTTATTCTCAAAACAACCGGCTCGCTCTACGGCGAATTTCGCGCGAAAGCGATCGCTGCGTTAATTATTATAGTCTAGTGATTCTGCAAGGGGATGCGGGGCCGCGCTGTGCTGTAGCGATCTTGAGTGCTATACCTATATCGATCGACCTCAGAATACGGCCTCGTACTTAGCAAATTACATTCTATTAAAACGTGTTGAGGTTTAAAAAGTGTGCTGTAATTTAATTGCATTTAAACCTTTTTATAAAACCTTTAGTATGAAATTCGAATATAAAATTTTAATATCATTAAATAAAAAACTTGAATTAGATTCAGCGAAGCATATAAATTACAGTATTTTTTTAGGAATAGGCTTTTTTGGCTGCAATCAACCTGATTTATTCATGATGTGGCCTATAGTGAATCACATGTCTCTAAAAAAGCGATTCGGACTTCACTTCGGATATTTTCATACAAAAAAATAAATAAACAATTAAACTATAAATTGTCGCCAAAATTACCTGAATTGTATTTTTCTATGGTGCGAATGAAACATTTATAGCCTAATAAAGACCTTTAAAGTTTATTTTTTAGTAAATAATGTTAACCATACGAATGTTTTAATTACAAACCACACACTCTTTGATTTATTGAAATGTAGATAGACCCTAGAAGCTTCAAGCGCGTATAAAAAATAGGTGTACAGTTCACCTCTAATATATTATTTTGTGTCATTTTAATATTATTTCTTGTAATTACAAGTAGTTCGTGGAACTCTTAAACTCGCGAAAACAATAATTTTTATACTGTAAATTTACAAAGTTTTTTTTTTAAAGTGATATCCGTCCGCTTTTTTTGGCAGGCACCGATAGAACTATTTCAGTTATTTTGATTTAATCATAATATTATATGACAGCGAGCTGCCATAAAAATCAACAATTATTTTTAATTTGTATTTCTGTCAGAAAGTCACAGTATATTGGACCTTATTTCACGAGTAATAAAATTACTTTTTTTTTTTCTTGATTTTTGCATTTTCAACAATACTGGTAGTACTGTTGAAAATAATATTATTTATAACTAATATACCTTTATCAATTGAATTCATACACCATACCAAATTTCAGGAGACATACAAACATCTTGATTGACGTTTGTCTTTTGTTTAAAAGAAATAAATGTCAGAAGAGAGACCCTTCGCTCGCTTTGCTTCCTCGTACAATAACTACTCGCACTAGTGCCGTTCTGCACGCACACTATCGACAGTCAAGTTCGAGCGAGTGCGAGTAAATATCGAATCAAACGTACTATCCTGCGTTAGCTCACGACGTGAATAATTTCGTTATTATTCTTACGTTGGTAGTCCGGTAGCGTCTATGATTATACGACCAAATGAAGAATGTTTGTATTTACTCTATTTCCCAACGAAAACGAACTCTATCATTATTTACAGTCTTATTGTTTTGTTTACTACATCGCATTCTAACGTGATAGTCTTCGTTTGTTTGTTGTTGTAGTGAAAAGTACTTAAAAAGAAAAATGAAGGCAATTCAAACACAAATTGAAATTATGGTAAACTACATGGAAAGGTAAGCAAACAATTACTTTTTTAAGTAAGGTGGTTGCTTTACAACTCTGGGAGAATCTAACTAAATTATTAAGCACTGCAGGCGATGGTGCTACGAAAACCACATAAAAATGGGGAAGAAAGTAAGATACTTACACTATAAGTAGTATGTACTTACTTATAAAATATTTAAGAAAAGAGTAGTTTTTGCAAAATATTTAATATTTTTTATGGGTTTTAAGGTGTGGACCGATTTTAAAAATAATTCCAAAAAAACCCTCAAAAATTAGTTAACTTTTTCTCATTTTACGTTTCAATTCGATTGTCAAATCCGAAATGACACTCGCGCAATTTTAAAAGTCTTTACAAAATACTTAACGATACTTGTGTAGTATCAGGCGCGTCTCGAGCTCGTTGTCTACCGCGTAAGGATTAATGACTCGCACTCGTTAAATTAGTTTATAGTAATGTTTCTGCAGATGGCGCTTTCCATACATATAATAAAAAACGCTTACTCGATCGATTAGTTTAAAAACTGACACTAAGCATACTGTTTGTTTTAGTTTCACTGAAACACGTCGCTCTATCTACACATATAAATAATCAGGCCACAGAGCAGCACAGCTGTATAGTTAACTACCGCTCTGGATGTGGCGATAAGACGCGGATTACTGCCGGCTGCCGTGTGCGGGGTAATAGAGTGAACGGGCAACACTGATTGCAACTTCTTAGCACTAAACCAATTACTGGCGCTTTTGTTTGACCTATTGTAATATTTGTTTACTTATTTTATAGGTAGTTACAGCAAAGATTTGCTTAGCAAAGATTTATTAAGAAGATTTTGATTAATTTGCCGTGATCAGGTCATCCTCCTTCTATAATCGGACAAGTCGAGATACTGCAAGATGCTACCGGTACATGGTAAAGATTCGAACGAGAGAGACGGACTCGCAATAAACGCTTTGTGCGAACTAATGAGCTAGCCAGGATGAATTCGAGTATTCCGAGTTCTCTATTTTCAGATAGCTATAATATCGATCCTTTCAAATTGTAAGTAAATCAGTTACTTCAAGGCAAGCGTGCCACATCCTAGACCGCATCTTCGGTTTTCATCAGGCGAGTTGCGGCACAAACGCAAGCTTTTTAATTACTTATAAAAAAAGTTGCTTTAAGGAGACTTCAGACTAGGCTGTGGATGTGCCTTCTTTCGTCCGAGCTACCTCTTGGAAACAATCCGAAAATTATAAAATATATATTTAACCGTATGTCTATTACTGTTATTTCTATTGACTTATTTTTGATTCCTATTTAATTTTAGTTTGCTTGTGCATGAAATACAGATTTAACACATTTTTTTTTAGTTTTACGCTTGATTTTATTCGTTGCAATACCATTTATTTAGTTGAATATATAGTCTTGTTTTTCAATGCGTTAATTTGTGTACGGAATCTGAAATCGATCTTTATTTTTTCCGCTTATCAAACCAGAACCCCAATTTCTATAAAAGAAATTCAAAGGATTTTTGATTTGGTTCTACTCGTATTTGTGTCATATTATACGTTACTGAATTAAGAGACAGTTGACGCCGTAAATATTTTTCACCTTACCTTAAGCACGAAGACAGCGTAGGGCAATATTACTTTCCTTATTCAAACAAATATTTTCTTCGAGAATCTCTATAAAAGCGGCTGAAAATATCGATAGGATAGTTTTATTGCTTTTATTTCCCGTAACGTAACAAATACTCTATTGAGTCGGTCAGTCAGTGAGGTTCGAACTCTTAATTTTTCGCCTCATTTAACCGTCTTATGGGCGAAGTGGGTGCCATACGTGGATAGATTTGCCGTTACATTGCCGAATGGGGATTCCAGTTCCGTCATAAATTTATCCACATCAAATGCGAATTATGAACTGGAGCTTACTTTTTCGGGAGAAGTATTTATAAATTGACAAAAATGGTCATTCTATAAGTAAAATACTCTTTTATCTAGTCTATAAAAATTCTAGACAAAGTCTTTTTTGTTAGTAGATTAACTAAAAATGTTCTTAAGAAAATATAGCTCGGGTGATTAATTAACATAATTTAAGAAATAAAATTTAAAGTAACGTTATAATAATCATCAATGAGGCTTCCATTTCACAAATCATTTACGAATAAGTAAAGGGCTACTCCAAAAAAAAATTGAAAATTAAGTGAATAACTTTTTTAAAGCTAATATGTTTGCGCTTGACCGCAACTCGCTTGATGTAAAGGACGTGCTGGCCTAACATGTGGCACGCCTGCCTAGAAGAAACCGATTCACTCCTTACATACATACATTGCATACAAAAATAGTTTAATTTTTTATAGAAGATTTTTAGTTGATACTATAGCAAAAATGGATCAAAATTATGAATACAAAGACTACGTCCGTCTTTTCGTCCAAACAATCCGAATAAATAAAGCACTAACCCATGTTACCATATTCTATCTTATAAGCATTGCTAAATTAATGTATTTATAACACAATTTCATATTTTTTAATAATAAGTAACTAAATAAATAAGTAATTCAATAGCCAAACATATTGCCTTCCCCCATTGAAACAATCACCAATAATCCCCCCGAAGCATGCACAAGAAAAAAATCAAATAAAATTCAATATATCTCCCAAAATTCATCCCTGAATCATACATCAGATTCAAACGGAAAGTGACAAAGAATAAAAGGGAAAATAATAAAAAAGACATACATGTGTTGCGCCCCTACTATTGAAGCGTGGAGGGCGGCGCGATAAATCTGCAGGTGGATTATTGAGAGTTATTGTTCGATTGATTAGCTGCGGCGAGTGTGATGCTGGGACCTAATGTAATTCCAATGATGGAGGAAGGAGCAAGAAACTGGTAAGGTTAGGGATATGACGACTTAAGGTAGCTATAGACCATCAACATTTCCATACAATAAGATATAGCTTTTTTCTATCTTATAATGATTTTAAAGATTTCAGTGATATTTTTTTTCTTTTGGCTTACACAATTTTTACTAGGCTTTACCGTTTTATTTTTTTCTGTCTATGTATCACTATAAAGATACAAGCTTCCTAAGCAATCATATCTTTGCGCTGATACGATGCCTATTAAAAGCTTTTATTATGCAGAACTCAATAACTTTTTTAAAAATAATAAAACGTGCAGGCCTAAAATACATCATAACGAAGCAATTGACACCAATAACAAAAAATTTCGTTACAATTTAGGGGTGAAAAGAGGTAAGCCCCGGAATGAAAATTCTATCAGAAACACGAAAACAGTGAAGGGTCGGTGATCATCTTAATAGCAAACTTGCGTACGGACGTCACAGGATTCAAAAATGGAGGAAGGTCTCAATTGGCCTTGATCTATTTGTCTAAATTTTTTTTGTGTTTAGCTTGATTTCTCGGAGACACCTAAACCGATATGATTTTTTTTTGTCTAAATAACTGAAAAAGCTCAATTGAACTAATAATAATTATCTATTAATCTAATAACTGTATAAGTAATAAAAGTTTGTAATTATATTATTGTTTAAAAAAAATCTTAATTATATCTTATTGAGAGAATGCTGCATCACTGGTCGTTCATATCAAAATCGGTCTAGTACTTTCTACTTGTTACATAAAGCTGTTTAGATTAGAATTAATTTGCCTAGCGCCTATTTAGACGTTACCTACTGAGAGTACCTTCCGTAGAATTATGTCTGAGTACACTTTTGTTAGATTATTATGTAATTATACACATCTACTATATTTTATTAAGTACTTACATAAAGTTACCATATATGTAAAAGGAAGGACCCAGGACGGTCAGAAACGGTTTCACGTAGAACCACGGAGTCAAAACACTTTTAAGTAATGAATAATAAAGATACTTAAAGCGTGCCACATCCTAGGCCGCATCATAACTTTACATCAGGCGAGATACGGTTAAACTCAAGCTTATTTACTATCAGAAATACTTCCATATTTACTTCAAGAAACACAAATTCCACATTTAAACAAACCAAAGTGAAGACAAAAATAAAAATCGCTACAGTAATTTTCATACAAATTCCTTCCCGTACATAAACTATTTCATAAGTTTTCCTATAAGGAAAGTCCCATAGTTTCACCATAAACCCGCCTATAAAGATATACTGCCGCGGAAGTAGTGATTTGGAACAAAACATAGATCAGAAGTTAAATAATGGGAGCTATGAGCATTATGACTACTGTATATAAAGTTGATGGTAAAAATAAATAAACTTCAATATGTGCATATTAATGGCTAAACATCAGTAGATAAGAAGCCTCCAAGTGGCCTTAAAACTAGATCTAATTTATCTGACTTCTTTTTTACATAAGTATAATAAGTAATAGGCGTTACGAATTATATATTGAATATTCTATACATAGCAAAATAGCTAAAGTATTATAACGAAGCAACTTCTTCCAGCCATTCATTACATGGATTAGACTAGGCATGTTGCAAGAAAGGCAAGCTACCTACGTCTGTACATTTTTTTTTAAACCTAAATTGATACTTCTGGATTTGGACTCCTTCATTTTTTTGTTAGATATAACTGAAACATAATTATCTTCGTCGTCATAAAATAACGTGGTTATACAATTTATATTTACTAAATACCATTTAAATACCTAGATAAATATAAGAAAGAACCTATGCAGGTTACAAATAATTTAGTAAAAAACATTTATTATCATAAACCCATAGACCATAATTTCGATCTTTATTACGACAGAATGAATCCTTCTGAAAAAATTGTGTGGCCATTCTGTCTGTGTGTAGTTGAAATAAATTCTATGCATAACTCCGATACGAATCAGTATCTCCGAGAATGAATGAATCGAGTTCGGGGTTCTATTCCCGCGCTATCTCGTTTTGGAATCTTTTTACTCAACTTGCCTGCCTTATGTAGTGTGCTGATTGGTATTTTACAAGTTTCTGATATAAAGCTGGTACGTATGACTTTCTAACGATGGAGTTGATACTAGAACTCTTTACTACTCACTAGTTTGTACCATATCTAACAATATGATTATTGTGTAGACAAACGCAATTCTTTGTATCGTCATTCGTGTCGATTACTGGGAAAAAGTTTAACTTTCAAGCGGTATATGTAAGCTCAAATTTTAGTATAGAACTTTAAGCTAATTGTGCAGAGTAAGAAGCAAAGGTTAAGTGTTAAACATCACAAAAATTTTGAAATTCATTTGTCCGCATTGTGGGCATATTGTTTCCAATTTTTCATCCTACGCAACTAGGCTATTTGACCACAAGTTCGTACGACCACGAAAGTTAGCGATACTGTAGTAGATGGAGCATGCCTAGTTTGTAATACACTGGCTCTCAAGAAACGCTGCCGGAATACACCGTTAGGTGCTTGGCGACAGATTTTACAACTTGCGGGTGGTAGCTAGCCAGGCGAGCGAGAGAAAACGCCCTACTACCATGCAAAAGCAAAATGATCCTAAAATAGATCTGTGCCCAACGGCGGGACACGAACTCGTATTTATACAAAAACTCGGGTTGGTACTTTAGTAATTATTTCCAAGTTCTAAGTGTATTTTACATGTTCAACATGTATAAATAGCTAAGTAAATAAAATAACTGAACTGAACGATACACAAAAGTATATTGACATTTAGCGTTATACGCCTCCACTATTATTCGTAAAGCCGCCGTACGTCATGATACCATCTCTTCTTTTATGTGGCAACACAATGGAAAAGCTTAATTAATTGTTATTGTTGAAAGGTTCGCCACAAAATGAGGAAAAGATGGTGATAATGATAGTATGCCTATTTGGTAGGTACTTACACGGTAGTTAGGTATTTTGATGGCAAATTCGATATATAGAATATTTTATAAATAGGATATTTTGATCGCATATTCTGTAAGATATCAATTTCCAAAACTGACGCGTGTTTGATTCATATTGTTTAAGAAAACGCATTTTCCCGCGAACCTGATTGTGTCAGTGCGAGACGTGTTATCGTTGAAGACACGAACGGTTCGTTTCATCCCTGATGAAGTTCACTGAATGTGAACGAAACTGTATTTGGACCTTGCCAACAATCAGGTACGCGTGAAAACTAGTTTTCTTAAACAATATATATAAATTTCCAACAAAGTTCAAAAACAGGGTTATGGTCAAAACATATCTCAAATGTCCGTGGCGATATGGTCGAGAAGCTAGTGGGGTCGATTATAATGCAAGAAGTACAACCTTGCATTATAAATTCAATCCCACGAAAAACACAATAACAAAACTGAGCTACCAGTGAAGGAAGATATCACGAGGAAAACATATCATTTTCTTACACTTGCTTGTCTAGTTAAGTAGCTAGTCCAAGTGTGGTCTCGCTATCAAGATGAGCTAGCGAGGGTGATCCCTCAAGTTGATAAAATCTGTCGCCAAGTACCTAATGGTGCATGTGTTCCTTGAGAGCCAGTGCATTGCAGTAAAGGCATGCTTCATCTAGGGCCGCTGACTTCCGTATTCTGGCGTGCTGGTCGAATACCTAGCTGTTTTGATATAAACAATATCAGTATTTATATTATTTTATGCATTAATTTTTGTGTATGTTGTAAATTGTGTATTCGAGTATCATATACATCGAGTAACATTTCTGGTAAAACGGTAGTTAAATAAATACGCTTTCATTTAAAAACTTATTTACAATATTTTCATATACGTTTAATAATATCTGTAGTAAAAATCATAAAACTGGTTCATATATGTATATATAGATAAAAGAGGCATTAATTTATACTTTAATATAAAAAAAATTGTTGGAAAGGTCGGTCGTCGTCGAAAGAAATTGATCGCTTACTGTGAGTGTTAATAAATATTTGGGTATTCTACTCAAAATATTATATCAAATTAATTTTATGACAGCATTATATTAGTGCAAATTTCGAATACATCATAAGTACGCACAGTTTCATCACAAATGTTATTTCACGCTTAGCGAAACTTGTAACAGTGTAAGGGAGCGAACATCGCTTCGTTTATTTTCATAACTTAAACAATGGCTCCTCAACCCCATCTTCCAAGGCCTTTATTACATTCAGAACTACGACAATAATAGTCGAAGAGCTAATGGTTCACTTTTGTGCTCCAGTAATAGTTTGAGAGTAAAATGCGCGCACCCAAGCGAACCGTATTAATTCTGGCACAAAGGCGCACCGCCGCCGCCGCGCTGCCTATTCCGACTGAAATTTTGGAGACTGTTTTGCAACTTGCTATATTTTGGGGAAGTTTAGAATGGATTCGTTAAAAATTTGCTTTGAAAGACGTTGTTTTGTATTGCAGATGGTGCAGATTTTTGGAAGCCTTGCAGGATTAATACGTGGAAATAATTGTCTAGTGTGTGGAAGATATTTTAATGGTTAAAGTAAAAGCGAAGAAAAGTTTGAGGTTTGCTAGGAGATTGACAAATAAACAACGCATACTAGAATATAGTTTCTGAGAGCTAATATTTCTAGGCCAAGAATACTTCGCTACTTTAATTTCACGTGAAAATAAAATAAAATAATATATATCGTTATATAAAATAATAAACCTATTTCTTACAGCCATATTTTGTTTTGTGCAACTTTCTGATAACTCAATACTGCACACGTATTTTCATAAAATCATACCACTCGAAATTGAATTTCTTATGCATAACAATTTCTTATGCATAGGCATTTTCACGATTATGTCTATAATTATACTGACTACGCTCTCTTTTTCTGTCACTGTCGAATCGTGGTTCTGGTGTAACGAACACCAATTACAAAATGTTACTAATAACTAAAGAAATAAATTACAATGTCAATATATAATATAATAAATATAAGTTATGAAAACAATACCAGTATTAAATAAGATTTTTAAGCTTATTTTTAATAGTAATTAATCATTTAAATGTGAACGTTCTTCGTTGGTAACAGCACTTCCTGTAACTAACGTTATTTAAAGGTCAAAAAATGTTTCTTAACAAATACAAAAAAAAAATGCCGTTACGCTTTAATGTCGCAGGCAGAATACTGTCGATTAAATCATTTCTAACGTTCCCATTCCAGACGTGTTCAAACTCTTGTAAAACTGTCAAATCCCATCACCTGCCATTCAGAGCTATTCCCCTGCAAGTCAAACACCGTTCCATCATTAATTACCACAGACGAGAGCAATATAGACGCAAAGCCAATTGAACTCTTCAGCGCGCGCCCTCGAGTGCAGAATTAATATTGCCCTTTGTAATGAAGGAGCTTTTATAGCTGGAATCTTATAACCTGCGTTATCTATGTTAGCGTGGTGATGGTTTTGTAATAATATTTGAATTTTGAACAAATTAATATTTACTAAGAATACTAGCGGGTGGGTACGTGCTTCGCTAAGTATAAACATGCTTGTACTGTCAACACTGAAAGTTTCAATTTTACAGCACAATCCCCATCTGAAAGAAGTTTGATTTTGACAGCATAATCCCCATTAGCAAGCACGTTCTTGAGTTATAAAATTACAACGAAAAGTGCCAGTTTTAATATACCTATATTGATTTCACGATTGATTTGTGTGAGTGTTCTCTACCTACTTGAGTTTTTTTACCTGATTTCTTAAAGACGATGGACCTATTTGGAAAGTTCTATTTTTGTTTGGAAGGTTATACTTTTCGAGTGGTGTCATTCAAATTTTAAAATCGTACCTACTGAAAATGTTCTAATGGGACCCTGCAGTTATGGGAGTCACATTAAAAAAAATAACTTGTTATGAGCAATAATTCTAAAGATTTTTTTTATTTTATTTATGATGATATAATATTTAATGTTGAGTAACTATGAGTACTACACCCCTAGCAAAAATGACTCTATATGTTATATACTTCACAAATATATACATACCTACACCAGTCTCTCGTATCAAAAGTACCTATGTATAACGTCTTATTTCTACGAAGCTTGTGTTTTCGCGACGTGATCGAACAATTTAATTTAATTGGCGAAATTTCGATTTGAAACGATAATTGATTGGAACAATAGATTTGAGTCCAAGTGTTAATTGGAATTCAATTCGACTGCCAACGAATTACGAGGTTAATTTGATGTTATTTATAACTAGAGCGATAATCTTGGTAGACTTGGCTATTTTATTTTAGCTAAGTAGTTATGGGTATTTATTATTTTGATCGCTCCTAAATTAATCAAGTTTTGGACGAATTTAGATCGTTTATATACTTAGGCCCTTTGCATACTAGCCGTAAGCGTAGACATATCGTAGGCGTATTTTTACGACCTAACGCGTACAACGAATCGTCGAGAAGTCGTATCGTTACGGAAGATCTCTGTTGTGTTTTCTTAGTTTTTTTAAATAAAATAATATTTTATGTTACATTGTTTTCCTGTCCTGTTGATATTTGACGACATTTCTGCCAAGCTTTAAGTATCTGTAACATATATTTTTGAAAATTAATTAATTTAATGATTACATAGACAAGAGAAAGCTTCAACCAGTTTCCCGACTTCAATCACTTTTGAAATTAAAAGACGTAAGAAGTAAAAATAAGCCGTAAGCTTTTTAAAGAAATTAATAAAAGAAAGTTAAATTAAATTAAATTTAAGAAGTTTTTATCAAATCAAAACTAAGATAGCTTGTAATAATAAAATTAATTCCAAATATCTTTGCATTCTTCGCATTTTTTAGGTATGATGACAAAAATATATTTTTTACACATGATCACGTTCAATTTAATTGTATTAAATACTTTTGTGATCATAAAGTATCAAAAAATATCATGCATTATAATTACGAATATTAAATAAAAATTTAGTTATAAATTTAGTTAAATAACATTTTACAGTCTACAATATTTAGATATTTGTTACTCAAATATAATAGGAATTTTCTTAAATTAATTATAATACAAAGTCAAGTAATGAGCCTCAACGTTGTGTTGTCAAACAAAAACAATCAAACGAAATCTCCAATATTAACAATTGAACATTTCACTAGCACTAAATTATTGAAAAACCACGCAATAATTAGTTGAATATGTAAAGTAGCCCCTCAAACAGTAGAGGTGCTAAGTCCCGACCTCCAGTAATTATGCACTGTAACAAAATTTATTACTTTCAGTAATGTCGTCGTAATCAGGTTCGACGATTATACAGTAAGATTTTTAAAATATTAAATAAATAAAAAATTAAGTAATAATTCAGGTTTTAGTACCTTTTATGATCCTAAATGAAATGGGAATAATAGTACAGGAAGAAGGGTCTTTTAAGATAACAACACGACGAAAATAATTCTTACTACCTAGGTACCCAGTAAGAATTATTGTCGTAAATAAATTATTATTATAATAACTAGTCATTCTTCTTCTCCAATAATTCATGACATGTAATAATTCTTCGAACATTAGATCTTGAAAGTTTTGCGTCTTTTTGTAGCATTTGTCAATCTTCTATTCCTATCGCTTACAACCTTTTATGTAGTTATCACACCTCATAAGTCTATGCATGGATTGATTCTGTTGATTGTTGTTGATTTATAACAAAAAGTAGTTTAGAAAGTTTCTACTTCATATAAATTACCGATTATAAATTATTTAAGAAGAATAAGTTTGCACTAGTACCTGATGGTTGGAAAGGTCCAACTAAAGTTTCGATCACATTCGGTAACTTCATCACGGATTAAAAATCACCAACGGCTAAACAATCGTAAGTATTAAGACTAAGATATTTATAGCTCGAACTTGTAAACACAATAAGATATAGCTCTTTTCTACATTTGAATGTGGTTTGTTTCCAGTGATATTTCTTTTACCATACTTATTAGGTTTACACGTTTTAATTTTTTCTGACATTTAAATCACTTTAAAGTTAAGCCTTGTTTTGCTAGCATTTTGTAAAACTATGCAGTAACCACAAGTACCCAAGATAACCAGACTTGACTTCAGCAGACACTTTGTTCATTCGATCAAAAGTACAGTCAATATTAAATTACCTTTCCAAAAACTTTCTAAAGTCGCAATCATAAAATAGGCTGTCAAAAATCGATCAACTTATCATTGTGAGACATTGATGCATTGAATTGAAAGAAAACATCTACTTTTCAAAAAGCCATTCTCAAAATGAAAAGCATTTTAAGATATTGAAGTAGAATGTGACGAATGATAAATACCCTTCACTCTACCTTCATACTGCCTAGAAACGATGCTTCTAGTTTTCTCCAGAAGTAGGCACTTTATTTGAAAATACTTTTATAATATTCGGAGATTATGCCAACGTGTTTATTTTATATTTCATTGTGCGTTTTAATCTCGGTGTTTAATTGCACATGTGTTTTCTGATAAAAAGTGTAAAAATAACTTCTTTGACAAAACGCTGTATCATATTGATATAAAAGCAAAATTTGTGTGTTAATGTTTATTTGTTTTTTCTTCATGCTCATGAAGATGAAGGATATCTTCGGCAAAAGTTAACCATAATAGAGGTAAAAACAAGAGCAAGCAATAGCGTCAATATATATCTATCTGCCGCTTCCATGCTGTTAAATATTGACGCCATCTTGTTTTTCCCTCTTTCATGCCAAACGATAGCCGATACGGAGTCTGTATACGAGTATATTGAAGTAAGTGGTTTAAGTTATTAAAGCTATAAAAACAGGATAACAACTGAGATATTTCATATATTTTTACAAAGGCTACCTCAAAATCCATTAGTAGAAATGAAAACGGTTTAGCTGCACCTAGTCACTACTCGTATACCACCGCACCGCAAGCACTGCTCTCGGCCTCTACAGTGCTCACTAAATGTAATTGGTTTGATCTTCCCATTTTATTGTACCAACGAAATTAAATAATTCTCTAATGATACTGTCACAACGCAGTCCTTGAAGTTTCAGAACTCTATAATGATAATTCTAGACTCTTTTAGGACTATTTATTAATGTCATGAGTTTAATGTCAAGAGCTTACTAAGATTTTATTTGTCAATTTTATCATTCAAAAAGTCAGCAGTCACTTGTCAATTATTATATTATAGTTTTCGGAATTTATTATAGATTAGAGTCTTCGGGTTCAAGTTCATCACGAGGAGTATTTATCATATTATACTTTGAAATAGCAAATAAATAATATTATTTTGTTGTATCGATTTCGATATATTCTCATCTTTTTATACATATAAATTAAATTAAATAATCTAAGTGAAACATACGAAACACGATATCAATAAATATTATTTTTCTTTTTAATTTCTACAGTTCCATTAGAAGTATTTGGAGTTGCCGCCATAATGCAAAATACCGATTTTATTAATGTTTTTCTGTTGTAGTTATTCTAGCAATTGCTAAAAAAAGAAGTAGAGATGAGAAAAAACTATATTTTCTATTTTAAGGGCTTGATTTAATTCTTAGTAAAATCAAACGATGCTAGGATAAAATTAAATAGTAATGATAAATCCTTTTAAATAAAAGCTTGTCTTTAAATAATAAACGAGAAGCGACGGAGTAAGTCTGTGTTGCGTTTTTTGCGGCCATCGTGGTTCTGAATACAGGAGAAATCACTTAGAGGTGCTCTTCACGAAGGTGTTGAGGTTATGAATCTGAACTGTCTTGGGTTTGTAGCATCTGGAATGTTTAAAAGTATTGGTAGTGTAAATGATAATAAAGCAATCGATGCAAATTCTTCTGTTTAGTTTCTGGCATACAACGTGTAACAGAAAGGTGTGACAACGCTTAACGGTGCTAATGTTAATAAGTGTTGTTGTGAAAAAGTTTTGTCAACAAACAAATAATAATACTGAAATGATTAAAACAGCGTACTGATGTTGTAATATTTTAACTAGGTAAAATAAAAAAATCAAGAGCCCCAAACAAAATATTAGAAAAATGTACGTCGCCTGGACAAGATTAACAAAGGACCGCGGCAGATGGTCCGAAATGAGAGAGGCCTAAACCCAACAATGAGATAAGGAAGGCTGATGATGATTTCGCCATTTTGTTTTGAGATTTGAAATCAATATTATTATTTATGTTAATATGTTTTATAGTATTCTACTTAACTAGTATATAATAATAATATGTAATATGCCATTATTTGCGGCGGCCATCTCGGTCCTATTTTCATCGAACATACTCGTAGCTTAGAACACTCAACTAATTCATTTAACCAAACGCCCAACTATTAGATACATGTTACATAGTTGTTCAATTATTTTTTATTGGGGGATAATTAAAATTTTATTTTCAAATTTCTGTCATCTCTCATAAATGTCTCTGTTGTTTGTTGCTTACTACCTTCCACAACCTTTGATAAACTGGAACATAAATATCAATTACCTATACCTACTGTGTTGTAACTACTATTTTATATCTAAGCTTTAAATTAATTAGTATGTAAGTATTAAAGTTAAAACGACGACAAACGTCTCTATTATATTATACCTTTATTATGTTCTCATGTAAGTGATGTAAATCTTGAATGAGAATAAATGTCTTGAAATCTTATATAGTATATGGGATGGTTATATAGTATATTGGGGGGCTATATAGTTGTTCAATTATTGTTTATAGGGGGGTTATATAGTATATGGGATGGTTATATAGTATATTGGAGGGCTATATAGTTGTTCAATTATTGTTTATAGCGGGGTTATATAGTATATGGGATAATAATAATATGGGATGGTTATATAGTATATTGGAGGGCTATATAGTTGTTCAATTATTGTTTATAGGGGGGTTATATAGTATATGGGATGGTTATATAGTAAATTGGGTTGTTATATAGTTGATCAATTATAATTTAGATTGAAATTTTTGAACCAAAGCTGTAAGTTTTCTTATAAACTCTTATTTTAATTTAGTACTTTACATTAATCCTTCGGTTTATTCAAGAAATCACATAGTCGCGAATCTCTTCTTACTACTATGTAGTAAATGAATAAAATTTAAAAAACTTGATAAATTAATAAAGTTTCTTTCATCTCCCAAAGAGTCGGAAGCAATCAGTTGATTTGATTAATTAATTTAATTGTTTAGTTTCGCTATCGAGCAAAGTTAAATGAAATAGTTGTTAAGTCTCCTGCGCGCCTCCGCAGTAGGTAAATATTGGTTTACTGAAGTTTTCTTTAATTTAAAAATAACTGCGTCTTGTTTAAAGAGTCTTAATAAATTAAATATATCATTTTGATAAGTTTTTAACTCTACATATGTAAAATTATTGGTGTGTATTTCGAGTTGTGTAACGAAATTTGTAAACTGTTAAGAAATTAGGAAATGTACACAAAAAAATTAGACAAAGAATCTATCCCATAATTATATAAGCATCCACATGTATAATTTTTTTGAACTATATCAGTAAAAATAAAATCAGATATTAATGAACAAACCTTACACAAGTCAACCGACAACAAAAGATGAGAAATCCTCAACAACTAAAACGAATTGCAATTACCCAAATTATACAATCGCAACCAACGGTCGACAGCACTACAAATTAAATCAGGTCTAATAACCAGCATTCCACTTTCGGTTTTTCTCGATTCATATTCCCACTTTTGTCTCACTACCTCATAAAAGACGTATTCGCCGGAACAGGAAAATTAATTTCAGACAATGCGCCCCGTCAGCCGCGAACCGAGGTTTTAGCACTAGCATGGTTTTTAGCACTGGAACGGCTAGCACTGGAACGGTTAGCACTGGAACGCTTTATGTATTTACAGGCGCGAGAGGCTCCCTCTATCGTGTAATGAGAAAAAGTGCGAATAGTGCAGGATGCCTAGCTCCGTGTTGTTGACGACAATTCCAATAATGACAGCTTGTTTTTTTATTACAGCTTGCATTTATGTTTTTGACGTTTAACTTTTTTTAGTAGATGAAAAGAGCTGTTTCAATAATGTAAGGAGCCCCGGACAGGACAGTGTACATGATACGAATTATTAATGTTAAATTTTTTAAATGTGTTGTTAAAAAGCTGACCAACTTATTTAATTTAATATAGTGAATTATTTATGTCTTGAACAGTATATGTAATTGATATGGAGCTGAAATTTCCAAGTGTTTCTAAATATTATTAGTGTATTAACTGTCACTATATAGTTTATATCCTTAATTATTCAAACCTGTTACAACTTATATTGTACCTATAATGAAAGGGATTATCTATCTCAAAATCAGAGTTAGTATTAAAAATTATGTTTTGTTTAATACTTCCTGTGGCCTATTCTATGACGAAACAGCCATTTTGGCACAATGTAATTGTAATTCTGAGATAATTCAAAAACAGACTTGACCACCTGGTCTGTCCGAGACACTGCACTGCATATTATGTATATATAATTTAATAAATCAAAGTGACAGTATGCAAAGTTTTCATTTACAATATTCAGATATGTAAAAAAAAATACCTGTCATACATTTTTTCAAGGAAAACCGTTATAAAAACAAATTCAAAGATTAAGTATAAAGAGACCTTAAATTGGCCATCATTTAACCTCCGCAGTCCTTCTTCCCAACCGAAATATTTAAATAGGCAAAGAACACCATTGCGCCAGATTGGATGTCGAAAATTGCCTATTACGCGAGCGGAGCACGGCAATATTGCTGCTTTATCCAATTTATCGTTCATTCACTATTCCTTGCCTATTCCTTCAGACAATCGCGATTTATTTCACGAACTCTTTGAATGCGAACGGTGCTCGTAGGTAATAAATGTACGTTTGGAGAGGCTTGCCACTTTTGAGACTTTATTCTTTGGTGCGTTCGATTTTTCATATTATTTGAATAGGGATTATGTTACAATAAGATACGTTTAAGAAGTAATCGACTCAAAAAACTTGAGAGGTGTCAAGGGACACCCGGATGGAGCGAAGTTCCTTTCGATTAAATATATCGACGTAAGAAAACGTATTTGCTGTAAGTAGCCGAAACCCAACTTTTCACCAAGGCCAAAAAACTTAAAAAAAAATAGAAAAAAAATCATATCTTTTTAATTATCAGTGACAGAAACATGAATTTTGGAACACAGTTTTGTTATAAAAATACTCATGAACAGCAATGAAAATATTTTTGTTAAAGTTATTAGCAGTAGGTTTTTCACTACTTACAGCAATTGACTGTTCATTTTAAAGACCTGAAGAACGTCGTAAGTATTTTAGTACTTCTATGGAGATAGCAAAGTATCGTATTTTTCCAAACCTTTCAAACGCTGTACTTGAAATATTTAATTAATTACGTGCTATTGAAGAGATGTAAGACTTACTCCAAAAAAATACTGATACCACTTAATTGGTATAAATAAAGAATTGTTTGTATGTGTGGTACAAATAAAATGCTGTAAGTATATTATTTTGTTAATTAAAATTACATAAAAATCTAACTTGCTATCATCATATACCATCATAAGAATATAAATCTAAACATCAATCAGCAAACATAGGATGAAATAGGATGAATTTTAATTCTGACAGATCAGTCCCTAACTACATTTCACCCTTTTACATAAAAACAAAAAAACAGAACCAAAAAAATCAAACTTCTTCTTATCTTCTTCTTTCATAAAGGAATCCTTAATTTAGTCTTCTTCATCAGTGTCTGCTAAACAATCGACTGTCTTTTTATTAAACTTCAAATCTAATTATTCTTTAGCACAATGCTACGTTTCACCCTTTTTCATAAAAAAAAACAGAACCAAAAAAATCATACTTCTTCTTATCTTCTTTTTTCATAAAAGAATCCTTAATTTAGTCTTCTTCATCAGTGTCTGCTAAACAATCGACTGTCTTTATATTAAACTTCAAATCTAAATACTCTTTAGCACAATGGCTAGGTATCACTTTATTATCAATCATTTTTTTTAAATCGTAATACTTCTGGACAGAAATCGGCAACTTTGCTGGGTATAAATTAAGTTTTGGTTCTGTGTCTCCAATTCCGCCAAGTTTAATTTCAATATAAGGCGCATCAGGGGCCATGGAGTGTTTTACGAGCATTACATCTGGCTTACTTTTTTGAAAAGTTGCGATGCGTATGTGAGATTTCATAATTTTTTGAGTTTTTTTAAATGTTTTATTAACAACATCTTCAAACCCCATGAATGTTTTTCCTTCAAGCACGGTAACTTTGTAGGGAAATGGATTTTTCCTTGCCATTTCTAAGACAGTTGCCCAGTGGGATGGAGCCCATACCGTCGTTTTCCTGACTGCACGTTCTATAATTGCATGCATCACCTCAGTATATATCGACCGGCCGGTTGGCGCAGTTGGTAGCAACACTGCCTTCTGCGCCGCTGGTCCCGGGTTCGATCCCCGGACAGGTCAAATATTTGTGTGCATGAACATGTCTATAAATATGTATTTATGTATATAAGTACGTATATCAGTCATCAGGTTACCATAGCACAGGCTATGCCTAGTTTTTGACCTGAAGACCTTTGTGTGGATGTTGTCCCACAGAAAGAAGGTTTACATGGTGTAATTTTCTTGAGCACTTCAATTGTTTCTTTGATATATGAATCTGGATTACGAAACGTTGGAGTCGATTCTTTTGTTTCGTGTCTTTCGTGATGAGGTGTTTTTAAAAAACCTTTACAATCTTTTTTTGGTGCAGATAATAAATCGAGATCACTAGTTATGGTTGAGTTAGTGTTTAGCGTGCTTGATATAAGTTTACCACCAACGTATATACTTTGGCTCAATATTTTGACTTTGGAGTTTCCCTTTGGTTCTATTACAGGTCTCTTCTTTGGCTCTATTTTAGATCTTTTTTTTGGTTGTGTATATTCTTCCCGTTCCATTAGTTTCAGATCATCCATCTACTCTCTACGTTTCGCCATCTGAATAAAAAAAGAATAAAATGTTCCCATTTTAGTGTATTATCATCAGAACTGAACTCAAATGTAAAACTTTAACTCTGTAGATAAAGAGGAAGTAGTTCATAATTGACTTGCAAGATTTGGTTCAGACATACATACCTAGATAGATAGATAGATAAATTCTTTATTAAAACACCACATACATAAAAAACAATACAAAAAAAAACATAGTAAATAAAATTTGCGTTTTAATTGGCGGCCTTATCGCTAAGAGCGATCTCTTCCAGGCAACCAATCTGGCAAGGATATATTCTGCAAAATAAGTGAGTAGGACGAGGCGTTTAAGATATTAAATGAAAAAAGATCAAATAGTTTATACTCCTTATATATGAATAAACAGAAACAAATATTACAATAATATACATATACATACATACATTAAAATAGTTACATACATAATTAATACAAGAGACAAAAAAAACATATACAGCAATTTATGTCGGAACCAAAGAAGATAAATACAATTTCTTAACATTACCTAAGTACTTAGTGACGTAATGAAGAAGCTATAAATAAATAAAAAACATTGAATACCAAGTAATATACCAATTATACTTGCCTTGACTAAGTCTAACACAACACAACGTGAGCTCACTCTCGGCAAAACTGGGTACTTATTTCTTTTGACACAGACAACATTTCACCACGGCGATCGCGGCCCAACTGCGCGGCGCGCGCGCCAGCCAGCGCCGCTTTGTGCTATCGCCGCACCACAATACTACTGTAAGTAGGTATAAAAGGAAGCGCGGGCTAAAATTCGACGGCGTAACCAATTTCGTTGTAAGTAAAATGTCACAAAACATTGCCTTAAATGTTAAATTTTTATATGATTCCTACCTTAAAAAATGTACTTTTACTTATTTTCTAAGTAAATATAACTCGATAAAATGATGTAAAAGGAAAATATTTTTAAAAACATCACTAGAAAAGTGCTGTAACCTTATGACAAACTTAAATTACCCACTGAAAGAATGCTGTAAGTAATCTTGTGTTCAATTTGCAAACCATAAGAATGCTGTAAGTAATCTCGTATTTAATTCGCACCCCAAAAAAATGCTGTAAGTAATATTTTCACTTGTTAGTTCATTCCATAAGAATGCTGTGAGTTACATCAGATGTTTAATAATAAACCGCACTTATGCTGTAAGTAAAAGAGTGATATAACACCGTTTTTTTAGTGACTTACAGCAAATTTAACACGTAAACTTTTCAAAATTATACCCTATTTTCTGAATTTTTGTCGTCGTAGCGATATGAGACCCAGACCATTCGACGCAGAAAAAAAAACTGAATCTAGCTGTGTATTCAGTCTACTTACGCCATTCTTGCTACTTACAGCAAATACGTTTTCTTACGTCGATATATTTCAATATAATAATTTAGATATAATATATATTATATTGAAATAGAAAGACGAAACGAAAATAACTGGCTTACTTTCTATGAGAGAGAGAGAGACAGACAGAGAAACACGCGCACGCCGCATGCCTTACAACTATAGCAAAAAGTGTCGTTACAACTTTTGGTCTTAATTTTTTCCGTCTAGCCTCTTTTCGCAACGCGCGATAAGGAACTTTGTTTTAAAAGTAAAAATAATAATAATAATAGTGTTTCATACGAGTTTGTGTAGTTTCTATGCTAATAAACATGGACTTCGAACACAAGGGTCATCGAATTACTACAATTATATCGCATAAAGATATTTTGTAATTTAAGTTTTTTTAACATTGTTTTATTGAAGTTTATTGTAGTTTTCAAAAACTTATAGAGATATATCATTTCATTTCATAGTTTATTTGTGTTATATGCGTGGACCGTATACGTGTTCGTACATGTTTTATAAGTTATTGATGAATAAAGATATTGCTTTAGGCAATAAGGCCGCCCAGTGTACTACCATTGTATAGATATGTCTTGCTGTTTTATTTTGGTGTATAATATCATGTAAAATAAAATAAATATGTGTAGGTTCTGCCTTGCACCGGTGACTTCACGCATTTGTCCGATGGAGGAACTGTGACGACAGAATGAACCAAAGAGCATTAGACTCCTTGTAAAAGAAGCTTTTTTTTTTACCCAAATCAACACTATGCTTAGTACAATAAATAACGCAACGTACCAGCCTTTAGCGTCTCACTGCTGGGCATGGATCTCCTCTGTGCAGGGGTGTAGGCCATGCTGGCCAAATTACGGGTTGGAGACTTCACTCATCTTTGAAAGCTATTAACCTTCTCCAACGAGCAGGTTTTCTCGCGATGTTTTCCTTTGCCGTTTAAGCGTGTAGTTATAATTAATTGTAATATGTATCTATAGTATATTACCAAAATATTTTTTATTTAATCTAAATATAAAATAATGAAATACGCATGTTTTACAAAAAATTTCAACATTTGATCTCCATAGTTATCGATGTACATTAAGAACATTTTAATTTATCATCAACAACCAGAAGACGTCCACTGCTGAACATAGGTCTCCCTTAGTACGTCATTCCGAACAATTTAATGATCACTAGTTAATTATTCTTCTGTTTTCTTTCCCAATCCTAAAGATCTTTTTATCTTCAGGCACATACCCATAACATACTTTTACAGGGCTCTCTTACAAGGTTCCATTACATCTACGCACTTTCTAAACACGCGCACCTCCCCTCTCGACGTTGTAATGAAAATTTTATCGTTTCGACTTTCAATTAAGGCCCAGCTATATATCTCCGGTACAATATGCTAGGATTCCTGCTAAATTAATTCGCACTAGGCCCTTAACGAGGGCTATAAAACAATCACCACATTAAGAAACCACGACGTGTCGTCTCTCCCACCTCGGGATTTTAAAATATGGCGCGGGGAAAATTTAATTTGGTATGAAAGTGTGTGAAATAATAGTATAAGTGCCACTAGTCCCAATAAGTTGTCCTGTGAAGGGGGAACTGACACTATTTTGTCTGCCTAATCTTCATTATGTCAAATGGATCTATGTATACTGAATTTTTTTATTTATTTTTTGTATAAATAAGTTAATTTATTTTTAACCGACTCCAGAGTGAATGTATTATTATTATTAAGGTCTTTAGCGACCTCCGACTCCTAAAATTTGGCACAAAAATAAGAAAGATTTTCTGGTTTTTGATTAAATTTTAATGGGAGTATTTAAATTTTATCAAAAATGTCTAAAAGCTTGATTAAAAAATCAGAAAACATGGAAATCAAATCCTGTCGCATCGAAGTTGGATTTGCAATTTTTTCTTTTTTTATTCTATAATGATATAGACATGTTTTTTGTTTATTTGTTTCTGTTCATGAAAAAAAAATTAAGTTAATCTACATCTGTATTGAATAGTATAAACACAAGAATGATTGCTAAATGCATAACTCTATACTATAACGGCAATTCCAAAACACCATAAAGCAGAGCTGTTATTCTCAAGGCGCTCGCAAACTCCAAGCCCCGTAATGAATTCGTAACGCTCGATAATTGACACGTCTCGGCCGTGTAATCCGGATCGGGCAAGATCGCGACAACTTCTGATATTTCGCGCGAGACGCCAGATTAGTCGGCGAGGCGGAAATTGGTCGCGTAGTTCTGAAATATCGCGCAAATGTAGCGCGAGAATAGTCGCCGCGTTGCGCTTTGTTATCATATTGCTATAAATGAGACAATCAGACTTCATTTAATTTAGAAAAATACTCAAAAAACATATAGGTAAAGATGTATTGAAATAGGTAAGTTCATAAAGTGTAGCGCATATTACAATTGGCAATATTTAAATGAAAAATTACATACCCTTATTTTTTCTTAATTTAGAATGTAATAATTACGGTTTTTAGAGATTTTCGATAATATAAGAAAAGTTCAGTATAATGTTATTCTCGTCAGTAGCTCGTAAAAAATAATGTCATTAATTATCTGTATTTTTGTTGCTTGTTTAGGTGTAGTCTGACGGTCTTAACATAAATATGAGAATTTTATCGTGAGTTTTTTTTTATAATTTTGAAGAAAGTTGATATAAAAATCTAATATTTTTAGTATGATTTCGTCATTCTATTATCTCGAAATAGTTTTCCAAAATTTCCAACACTTTTCAAAAATTAAATGTTGTCAATTGCAGTGGCGCGATGGCGCAGTGGTTACCACGTAATCGTCTAGAATTTTTATCAGAATTATATCTTTTCCTGTAGGTAAAACATACTAATAAAAATAGGTATATATTGAAATTATTTTATAAATAAACATAACCTATAACATTGCACACCATTTTCTCCACGAGACCAATCTACGCCGTCTTCATATTAAGCCTTTATAGTAGAAAACGTAATTAACTCAGGTAAATCGGATTGGGTGAAAGTTTTCACACGATAACTGGAGCGGAACCCTTCCCCACCCTCCCACTCCCACCCCCTTAAGCCAGCCTAACGAGGGGTGGTTTATGATGCTCATTAAAATTTAAACTGTTAAATAATTTTGGTTTTTGATGCAACTGTAGGGAGTGACGGTTTGTCGAGCGATTTGAGAATAAAGTCCTTAATTGGTTGTTAAATTTGATACTTTTGACGGACAAGGTGAGCGTCATTTGGGGATGTTTCGGTATTTATACGGTCAGGGATTAAACTTGTTTGTACGAATAAGAGTTGAACAATGATGTTATATAGGGTTATTGGTTAGAGGTGTACTATGCCATAAGGGGGGGGGATATTCATCCTAAGGAACAACTTTCTCTGAATTCGCGAATCAATTTTTTGTATGGAACAGCTGTTTTATTATTCTAGAGTTGGACCCATAGCGCGATGATGGTCGAGTGGTTAGTAGGGTCGATTGCCGTGGAAAAGGTACGAGGTTCGATCCCATGAAACATGCAAAACGAGCTGGTAAAGGAAATATCGCGAGGAAACCATAGCATGGTGGTAGGGCGTTTCCTATCGCTCGTCTGGCTAGCTACCACCCTCAAGTTGTGAAATCGGTCTTGGTGACCGATTTCACAACCTACCTAACGAGAGCCAGTGTATTCCAGACTAGGCATGCTCCATCAAGGGCTACAGTATCGCTGATTTCCGTGGTCGTCCGAATCATCGTTCTTGTGTGATGAACAACAATTACAAAATTTTAGTAATAGGTAAAGAAATAAATCACAATGTAAATTATACATTTACATAATAACTATTTGTTCTTAGAACTATAAAAGTATTTATAAGTTAAGTTTCTTTTTAAAGTAATTAATAATGAAAATTTAAGAAGACTTGCCTGTAACGAATGTTATTTAGAGGCCAATAAATATTTATTATATTATTCTTATTATTATTCGTGCGAACTTGTGGTCAAATGCCTAGCTGTGTAGGATAAAAAAAAGAGTATAGTAATCCTCTTTCGGCTTAGTACACCTCTAACCGATAAACCTGAATAGAATATAGAATTCAGATATGAATTATTTTGTCCGCTACATAAGCAGATAACTCGTATTTTGTGACTTAAAACCCGATTTTATTTTCATATGTAATTTTAACTAATGTTGTGACCAAATATTATTGATATTATCTAGTAAATGGCACCGTAGAGAAACTTTAGTCTAAAATCCACAATGAACAAAAAACTAGCAATTCGTAAAACCTGTGTACCCATAACACAGTATCTAATTTCGTCATCTGGGGTCTGATTCGCCATGACCACTTTAACACGAACCGCGGGCTTGATACGTTAAGCATGTGGTGAACAATATTGACGATATCAACGGGATACAGCATAGGATCTCGTGGTCAATAGAGAATCAAGCATCTGGTTGTAAACTACGATCTAAAGGCAAATAAAAAAAAAAAATCTTTCTAGACTCGAAACAGAGAGGTTTCGCATCCATCGGTCCACAATCAGTGAGTTTGTTAAAAAAAATACGCAGAGGGCAGACAGCAATAATAATTATATTCCAACTTTTACATCTGCGTGTTGTATAAAAGAGTGGTTTATAACAAAAAGTCCCGCAGCCCCACAGAATCGTTTATTAGCGCAAGTAATAAGAAAACTTGAGAAGAATCTTCGCAAATTTGCATGTTATCAGTTCAGGAACACAACTTACTTATAACGGGTTCGAACAATATGTAACCAATTAGCTAGGCTAATTTATTTTGGTATGATTACTTTATTATATGATGATGGAAAATAATTATTTTATTTATATATTGTTCATTTAGTAATACCTTTTACAGAAAATTTTAGTTTTAAACTGTTTAAAACCAAAATTTAAAGTGACGAGAAATTGTAATTTATGTTACATTTATTATAACATATTTATTGAAATTTTAATAAGTCTTATCTTAAATCTTATCTTATCTTTGCTGATTTTATTAACTAGTAATTTTGTGAAATATAGACTTATACTAAAAACATTTTTCTCTGTCTCTTCTTTGAGTCTGGCAAAGTATTTTTGTCTATAATTTCCAATGTCTTGTTAGTATAGATGGCTGTTCGTAAGTGATTTCGCTCGCGTACAAGTCTATGAACTTTTAGATATTGTTCGTCGTTAAAAAAAAAACAATTTTCATTTGGTTTTACACGTTAAATAAACTATTTTTCTTTTTTTAGTACAGGCATTCCTTTTTCATATATTTATGGTATAGAAATCATTCATTCAATTTCAAGAAATCAAAATGCGTGCTTTTAAATTAAGTTTAATTTCGACGGTCACTAAAACCATGTTTTGGTTTCCAAAATGGCTTAACGGTCACCAAATTATGACACTCTTATGAATAATTATGAATACTTTTGGCAACAAGGTCCACGGTAGGTTCAGGTAATTTTTTTATGACAATCCGAATACTTTCCGCAACAAGGTCCTTATGGCATTCTGAACACTTTCGTTAACAAGGTCCGCAGTAGGTTCATGTTTTTTTTTGGTGACCATTTATCCATTTTGGTAACCGTTTTTTCGTAGTAAAATAGGACTTTTTCGGGCGTTGTTTATAGACGAGCCTTTTACATACTATTATAAGTTTGGCTCAATACCGCATACCTCCGTCCGGACCCACCTTTACTGAACGCAGCGCTGTCTTATGATAACAACTTTCCTTCCCTTTTTATATCGAGTTTTTTTTATTATTATTGCGGCGACAACTACAGGGGAGGTTTTGTATTTAGCTTTGCAAATAGTCTGCAAGACTTATGAGTATAAATGAGTCCAAAGTAATAATTAATAACTAAATATTAGTAGCGGCTTCAAATAAACCCGACTGCTAAACTTTAATCCTGTGTATCATCCTTACTTTTTTTGTACCCAGTGTCACTGTTTAGACTCTAAGGCGTATACTTACTTACATACGTACATACACTCAAAAAATAACCCTCCTGTTTCGCAGTCAGGTAAAAAGTAAAAAAAACGGACTCTAATTCGGTAGGCGCCTATTTCAATAATTTTGATTTAAAAATTCTAACTGCAGGATCGATTCTCATTCTATTTTAATATTCATTAACTTGACATTACTGTTTAAATATTCTGATATCGTTATGAATTTTTGGGCACGTTGACCGAAATTGAAATTTTCTTAAGTGTCTTATTTATTATATTTTACAATTGTTATTCTAAAATCAATAATTAATATAAATATAGCTTCATAAAGATTAATTGAAAACTATGAAGCGATTACTTGACCCAGGTAAATACCTACTCATATTCTGAAGTAGAATTAAATTATTCGAGTGAAATTTGGTATTGAATTCATTAGTTTGCTCGCGGTCTTATTAAGAACATTTTAATTTTTAGTTTTTTGAGATCGTGATGATCGATGCACGTAGATTAAAGATTTCTTTTTAGAAGTTTTTTTGTTTATAAATTAAAAATTTAAAGAAATCCCTCTTCATTAAAGTGGAGAGTCTGGCTCTAGTATCCAATTTTATACGTCACTTTGACATAGTCTATTGTTTTCTTGATATGAGTATTTTTATCAAATATAAAACAAGTTTTGCATAATACATTTCTAGTTCTAAATGAACTAATGTAACAAAGTATCCTAAGACAATGTGAAACTGTACCAAAGTAGTGTTTAGTGAGAGCAGCCATAAAATAAAGGTTAATGACCTCGCAGCATTTGTAAGGGAGATTTTATGGAGCCTGGCAATACTGTGTGAGTACGTTAGTCGGGATATTGTAGTGGCTATCAAAATGTTGCCATGTTTTGAGGTTTTTTTTTTGTATATTTTGTATATGTTGTTTCTCTATCGGCTTGACAGTTATTAATCCATCAAAAGATCATCTGAAATAAATAGCTTTTTTTGTAAATAGTACTTTTTAATCTGAATACTTAATATTAATAATAATAATAATAATAAATCGTTTATCACATCTCAGTTTAAATTTACAAATTTGAGGTTGTGTCTACCTTTTAAGGACAATAATAATCCCTGTGCCAGGTGATCCCGCTCTTCCTTATCTTAGCAATACAAACATAATATTTAGAATAGATTTTAGGTAACGATTTATATAAAGCAATGTAATCTAATATACTTAAACTAAACAAACAGAAGTCATTTGGTTACGAATCAACCATTTTAAATTAAGTTGTTACTTTTGTAGTAGTAAGTAGATAAAAGTATCGTATAAATCTATAAGTAGGCACTTTAACATTGGCTAACTAAATAACTTTAAAATTTAAAATTTGCGGGTAGATGAAGTTAAACATTTGCATAGCAATATATAATATAGTTCTTTTTAATCTGAATATTTAATATTAAGCTATTGCATAGCTTTTATCGCGGGCTTGAGCACGGCGACCGAATAAAGAAATTTGGTAACGAAAATAAACCTAACGTCGTTTCAGTTAGGCAGTATTCGGCACGGTGTTTATGTGCGTGCGACTAGACATAGCGTATGCAATACCTTTACCGCGGCAGTCCCCGACTGACACAATTGTATTTTTGTTTTTTTAGTATTTATTTATATAAGAAAATTATAAATAGGAAAGATTTGTATTTTGGTATGTTACGTTTAAACTTACAATATTTTTGCAGGTACAATGCTATATGGTCACTGAGTACATAAGCTATATCCATTATATATAGTAGGTCATTGAATAATATATATTTTCATTAATATTACAAAAATGCATTTAAGTAATTAAGAAATAAATATTCCTTATCACAACATCATGAAGTACGCACAGACCACTAATGATTATCAGATACCTAATTCGTATGCGCCAATAAAGGACAATGTACCAAGCACTTTAGAATTATTATTCTTAAATGAAAATAATCAGTCAAGTGGTTGTTGTGTTTCAAAGTTGCCGTAATATTTGTGGTCTCGCTTTACTTCAGTTACAGTTTTTAGGAAGTGTATGTATTGATTATAACATAAGTAAATTAAGTATATGAATATTCTTTATTGTATACCACGATTTAATTTTTGTTTTGTCGCAATTGTCTCCATGCTAAGGTTGCCTGGAAGAGATCGCTTTTTAGCAATAAGGCCGCCACTTGTAGCACTTTTTTTTAAGTAATTTATCTCTTTTGTTTTTTTTTTGGATTGCAATAAAAAAATGATCTACTTCTATTTGCAGTTGATCAGATTTTGCAAATGTATTGCTACTGTATTTGATTCAGTGTCTCATTTTAAGAATTTCCAAGTAAGAGAGTAAAACCTATGAAACACTTGAGGGTTAATTTTCCTGTTCCCGTCTTCCATTGAGAGCCTACCCTCATTAAGGCTTTGCTTGGATATACGACTAGGCTGACCCACTTTTGATGTCGACAGTTTTCTGAAAGAATAACTCGTAATGATGCACTGAGGGTTCATGTATAGGAATGTATTCAACGAGAATACGGTCAAAGTTTATAAGGCAACTCCAGAATTTTTCTTTAAGATTGATTTAGATTTTTAGAGATTACAGTCAAACTAATTGATGGTCATGATTAGATTATGTTAGGAAGTCACGCAACTGACCATCACGGTCTAAATATCTTTTTTTTTATCCTCTACTGCTAGACATCTGAGCACAAGTTCGCACGATCACGGAAGCCAGCGATACTGTAGCCTAAGATGGAGCATGCCTAGTCTGGATTACACTGGCTCTCAAGGATGGCTGCCGGAACACACCGTTAGGTGTTTGGCGACAGATTTTACAACTCGAGGGTGGTAGCTAGCATATCATATTATGAGGCTATTTGAAAGATAATGCTTTTAGCAATGAAACCGCCTATTGTACCGGATAACTTTTTTATTTTACGCGTAAATTTTTTTTGGTGTTATATTTTTGTACTTTAAGGTGACAATATTGATTTATAAGTATTGTTTCAGTATATGAGGATTCCTGAAAATATCTCATTGTGACAAACAGGAAAAAATAATTCCTTTCTGTCACCTTTTTAGTCATAGAGTTACAGAAAGAATTTTTTATCCCCTAAGGAGACAAATCGAGGTGACGAACAGGAATAAATGGACCAATTCATTGATTGACATTAATAAAATTGTAAGTACGAGTAGGTACATTCATTGAAATTGTTTTCCCCAAATATGAAACAGCGAATTTCTTGACCTAGCTCAAGTATATTATTAGATTGACACTGTTTTTTTTCCGTGTACATCCTACTAATATTATAAACGCGAAAGTTTGTAAGAATTGTTTGTTTGTCTGTGTGTTTTGTACTCTTTCACGCCAAAACTACTGAACCGATTTGGATAAAATTTGGTACGAAGGTAGCTTAGACCCTGAATTAACACTTAGGCTACTTTATATCCTGTATTAACGCGGGTAACGCCGCTGGGCGCAGCTAGTATACTGTAAAGTAACCGAAGCAATGATCTTATATCAAAATATACATTTGATGTTAAAAGATGTCTGGTACACTTTTGCCTATATACTCGTATTTTGTACCTACTGCCTATTTATAAATAAGTAACGCTTTGCTTTGAACAATATAACAGAGGCGCAATCCCGCGGCAGTAGGTAGCCAAAGTTAGTAACCAACCGGGCCCGAGTTGGGGCCGCTCACCAATTTTACGATGCCACGGGTTTTGCACTGCAATTTTAAAGTTGGCCGAAAGTTTTTTTAACAAAGTAGATGCTTATTACCTTGTTTAAGAGTTGGTTTTGCGGGGATTTTATGGATGGAGCTCAGCATTGGAATTTAAAAGTGGAAGGTAACAAACGATTTTTTAGTTAAAGGTTACTTACTGATAATATTTGTAACCATTATGTTCCACGTCATTGTGGCAGATTTTTCAATGTATTTTAAATTTTAGTCTTGAATATTTCAATATTTTTTTAAATATTATAAGATTGTTAGAACTCTAGAAAGTGTGAACTCTAGAATCGTGAACTTAGAGTTGATTCAGTTTGTTTTTAATGATGTCGATTTATATGTCAGTCAATAAATAGCTTTACATCTTGATTGACTAAGCGAGCAATGCATATTTGATTCAAGTGTGAATTCAGTTTCTGTTCTGTGTCAGAACCTATAACTATATACAAAAAATAAATTATACTATTTATTACATGAAATAAATAAATGAATATGATCGCAGAACAATTATTTCTTAAGTTAAACATTAAAAAAATAAAAAATAATTAAATCGACACTAATAAGATGGTATATTCAATATATTTAGTGTTTTTCCGCCTCGTCTTGATGTCAGCGTGAGGAATCGAAAAATATGTTTGTTTTTATGGTGTGGTTCCTCCTCACCACCGCCACACCTCATCTTATTATTTCTCTTTGTCTCAGTATCCGACTTCCTCGACACGTGTTTCGCCTTAGCACAAGGCATCCTCCGGAGATGTTGACTCTTAAAGCGCTCGCTCGAAAAAAAAAAATTCGATTTCTCACGCTGACATCAAGACTAGGCGGAAAAACACTAAATATATTGAATATACCATCTTATTATAAATGGATTTCCGCAAAATAACGCCTGTCTCCATCAATTAAATCGACACTATTATGTTACATAAAAAATACCTACTTTAAAGTGAAAACCCAACTTTTTTTTATTTAAGAACCAAACAGCTGGACCGATTTTGATTAAATTTATATTATATGATATACATATATTATATGAGGCCAACTGAAAAGTAAAATATCACCTTACAAAAATAATTGAAATTGATTCCATGATCCAAGCCATCTCTGATCAGAAAACGGGGAACATATATACAAAAGTATCCGATGAATTAAAAAGCTCCTCTTTTTTGAAATCGTTTAATAATCTTATATTTTTCATATTTACGAGTATACTTGTTTAACTTACCTATATTCTTTAAACCGTGTACATTTTTGAAGTAGTTCGTCGCGTACAGAAATGTCTTAAAGATTGTTTAAATAAGAATGAACACTGTGATTAGTACAATGTCAAGTACATAAAGTAAAGTAAAGTAAACATTTTTATTAATATATTGTATATGCCTATAAATTCCCGATCTTGTGAATCAATCGCTAAAAACATGTACATTCGGCAACAATCATCATTCAATACAATATTTTATAACCATTGTTCCTCGAAAATTATTAATATCAGTTTCGGGTAAATAAATCTCCGCGCATCGCCACCCCGGTGTATAAATAACGTTATAATTGCCATCCGTGACAAACGACTAACGTTTACCCGAATTTTAGGGAGTTAACTAGCAGACCGTTTATTATTTGTAGGTGACTCTTGTTTGCTATTTTGTTTTTAGTGTTTAAATTTATTTGAATTAATCACGATTATTGCAATAGTATTATGCTCTGCTTAATAATTTTTGAGATGATAAAACTGTCAAGTATTATGTTTTATAACCGACAAGAAAACGTTAGAGGCATACTGTTCAAATTCAAATATAACTTTATTGCACACCAAAATACTATATGCATATATTACATACAAACATCTTAAAAACATTGGCAGTGCATTGGGCGGCCTTATCGTCTAGCGATTTCTTCCAGGAAACTATTTTGTGTATGAACACGCATAACTTTTTACAGAGTAGATTTTTAGTAAAAGTCAGTTTTTATTGTTGTTTTTTATTAAGCAAAATAAGACTGCTTCTAGGACTCTGCGCTTGACAGATACTACGCTGGCTTATGTTTGGCCCAAAAAATAAGTCTTACAATCCAGGGGCGCAACGCAGCCAGTATTTTTGGCACGTTGTCCCAAATTAAAAAAAAAAATGTAGTGACTAATTTATTTTATAACATACGTATTAAAGTGTACATTTTGGTTGCCTGGAATAAATTGCTTTAGGCAATAATACCGCCCAGTTAACTACTATTGTATAGATATGTCTTGCTGTATATATTGTTTTGATGTGCAATAAAGCTATAATAATTCATTCATTTTATTAAGTTATTGCTTGTATTTAAATGCAGTATTCATATTATTTATATTATTTTTTCTTCTGTGAAACCCAAAACTTGTAGATTCGGCAAATCATTCACCAAAATTTAGGGAAATACTAAATCAGAAGTTTCTTCGACGCTTTAAGTAAATTCCTTATATATGGTGATTTTTATTGACACAAATTTATGGTAGATAAACAGAAGCATACAAAAAGATTTCTACCAAGTTACAGCTTACATAGAAAGCCTTTATCAAACGACCCATCTCCGAAACTGGAATATGAACTGGAATAGATTGAAGCCAGCAGCTTGCCTGTCAAGTGAACCGTTGGATGCATGCGATACGCCGCTTCTAGCTCCGCTGGCGCGAGCTACTGGAGCGAGTAACTCGCCCCATAGCGCGGATAAAGATCACAGTTCAATTTTGTAGAAAATATCCTTTGACCGTCATATTAAGTTCTAGTCTTGAGATTGTGAAGTAGGATTTACGAGTATGCTTTATAATATCCTGGATGGATACACTTGAAAAAATCAGCAAAATATGCAGGTATTATTTTATACTAAAAGCTTGTTAGCTGTCAGCCGCGGCGTGACCCGCGATTTGATCCTCTTAGGAGAAAAAATTCCAAAAATCCTTTTTAATGCAGCCTTACACCCATAATGAAAACACCCTCCAAATTGAATATCTCTAGATTAAGTGGTTTAAGCTCTACGTTGATTCTAGCGATATCTTTACTCTTTTATACAAGGCTATTGTTTAGGGGTGTGCTAAGCTAAAAGAAGGTCACTATACTCATCAATACAAACAACTTTTTTAAGAAATACCCTGAATTTACAAAAAAAAAACTGTGTATACAAAAAAAATATCATTTGAAGACAAAAAGTATAATACATATTTTTTTTATCTGCTTCAGAGATGGTCCCATAGTGAAAGTAGTTCCATTTTATGAGTATAGTGACCCTCTTTTGACTTAGTAAACCGCTAACCAATAACCCTGAATATAGGTTTTATGTATAGAGGTGACAGTTTAATATTTAGTCAGAGTTACAACTCAGATATAATAATAATATTTACTTATTAATAATAGTTCCTTATTATTATTATTAATATTAATAATAGTTAATTATTATTAATAATGCATTGTAATATTCAAAACATCCTACTTTGATTCATAGATTGCCTGTGATAACATTCAAACAAACATACTACGAGCACTAAACGCCAATTATATCTACCTATATAATACTGGTCAAGTAGAAACACGTAGACCCTCTACAAGTTTGCTACGAGCTGTATAAATCACTTCTAAGTCCAAAGTATCTCGAGATCAAGGTAACATAATCGGCTTAAATTCATATTAAACAATTAGACCAGCGCTCTAAGCTTTACCACTAGTACCACTAACCAGGGTAGTACCTCTCGATAGAAATAGGTGCACAGTCCTAAGCATGAATAAAATTAACAGCATTTGAATATAATCACTGTTGTACAAGGAATCATTTGCATGGAGTCCATTAATATGCGTTGATAACGCGTGTTTCGCCGCGGTAGGCGAGGAGATGATTGTTCGGTTGGTTACTGACTGAACATTTTGTGTGAATGAATGAATGAATGAATTAACTCTTATTAACGCAGACACACAAACATCAACAATACATGGTGTGATGTTTTTTTTTAGTTCTATTTTAGACCGAACTTTACTTTTATTTAGATAGTTTTCTGTGGTGTACTCGTCTCTAATATTTAATACAACTAGCTTGAAAGTTATAAATGACGTCACTTGTGTATATGGAAATTGGAGTTTGAAGGTGATTGTAGATTATTGCGGCAGGCAGTATAAAGTAGATGATAAGGTGCACGTTGCCCGGAGGATATATGTTGAAATCCTGATCGTAATGATTATCTTGGTTCGTATTCTAATAATTTTGTCATATATATAACAAATAGAACATTTTTTATGACGCGCTATAAAAATATCAAAACTCATACGGAAGTCATTATTAAGATATCTCATTTCAATTGCAATACCAACAAAATAAACGATAACATAATCTCAACTCAAAAAATAAGAGTAAAATTTTCAATTAGTAATCAAAATGGGCAGATCGCTTATTGACTACCCAAGTAAATGCGGGGGTGAAACGCGAGGTGGGGGAAGCAGGGTGAGGAATTCTGATAGAATTTTCATGTCTTGGTGATATATTACTCGGCGGTATGTGAGAACTTTTGCTTACCAAGTTTCAACTGATAGGACGTCTTCGGATATACATACTTGTATAAAGTGCTTACTTACTGAGAACTTAGGACGCGTTTGGTGTTACATTTTGTACACAAAGTCTCGACTAACTTTTTTATTAGAATGTTAAATTAGAACTAATTTAAATTAGCTCTTTGTAAAATAAGATACAGGGTCGTTTGATGCTTTTTGTTGAAATGATATGTGTTTACGTTAAACGTTTTCATTGTATGACGTAAGGATGAAAAAAATATTGAAAATACTCTTTGTGGGTCTGTATTTTTTAGTTAACAAGATAGATAGATAGATAGATAGATAGATAGATAGATAGATAGATAGATAGATAGATAGATAGATAGATAGATAGATAGATAGATAGATAGATAGATAGATAGATAGATAGATAGATAGATAGATAGATAGATAGATAGATAGATAGATAGATAGATAGATAGATAGATAGATAGATAGATGAACCCTTTATTGTAGACGAACAAAATATACAAACAAAAAATAAAAATTCACATTTAATGCCACAAGTAGCGGCCATTTTGCTAAAAGCTAATAATCTCTTCCAGGCAACCTTTGCAAGGAGACAACAAAGCAACAAGCTATGCTTATGACACTGGTGAATGAAATATCCTAATACTATGACTACTGTAATATATTTAATGGCTTCATAATCTTTTATCTTCTATCTAACGTAGTCTAACATATAAAAATTATTTGCTGTTTGTTTGTCTCGCAAAAACTCGAAAACGGCTAGGCCCATTTAGCTGAATTTGTATTTAAATTATTTGTGAAGTTTAAGGGAAGGTTTAGTATATATAACTGTTAGGCAGTACGAAGTTTGCCAGGTCAGAATATAAAATAAAATAAATTATAGTTTCAAGTAGTGATGGAACTTCTCGTTAACAAAGCCGCCAGCTACGCGGCGCGGCTGCTTATGTTTTATTTATTATTTTTACTTTTTGCCTGAACACAATATTTGTATTCCACCTAAACGTCGAGCAAGCCATCCCTCATGTTGATATACGAAAAAATCCAATAAGCAAAACAGTTATCATTTTCACAATAAACAAAAAAGCAAAACTATCATCCAGAATCGACTATAACCCACACCTGGCGTCGTATTTCGCTACCGGAGCGACCTCTATAAATTCCAGTAAGAAAACAGTTAAATTGAACGGCCCAGGAGATATATGCGGATGGAAAAAACACTATTTCAGAGACGATGGAACCGATAAGATGGGCCAAAGTTGTTTGTGTATTTCTTTTGTTATCGCGCGATTGAGAAATGTGAAAGGATTTCGGGACAATTGTGCTGCGTGTGGTAGCAGACACTGTATTGTCATACCTGTGTAGTGATCGTATCATTGCTAGCGTATTTTTTTTTCAATCACTGAAGGTTTAGCCTGGTTGGTATGCAGATGGGTGTTCGAAGACAGGCATTTATGCTTGACAGATATTGAGGATTACTAGATTTGCAATTTACTGTAGCAGATATCACAATAATGCGTAAGTTTTGTAGGTCCAGGTTTGTTGTCTGAGAATTATAATTCTAGGTTATATTTTGACATGACCAAAGCCATTAAGTGGCATAGACGCTGACAAGTAGGAGAGTCACTCCGCCTTGACAAAAAATACTATAGTGATTAGTTAAAGATACAAGTTGTACACGCAAAGAGCGTTGGACCTCTGTAAAAGAAACTCCTTCTTTTCACCCTATTTTTGGCCTTAGAATTTGAAGGTTATTGTTTTGAGTATACTTCTGGCCGGGCAAAGGTTGCCATATTTTATGATTGCGTATACCAACATATATATTATTAGCTCATGTATACATGTATATTATCAAATCTTGCTAGAATGCAAACAAAATTCGTTTACTTTTTCATAAACGTGCCAAAAAATCAAACATACCTTACTTCCGCATTTCCTAGCGTTAACAACATGACTTGTTACTTTAGCAATCTACAATAACATATAAACTCTTTACAGCCTATAAAGTAAAATGTAAACCGGCCCATCGAAACTATCCCGCACCTTCGTACCCATTTATCAAGGCCTATTACAATGAATTTAGCCAAATAATAAACCCAGTTGGTTGTGTCGCATTTGGAGCGTATTCGTACAATTTATGGGGGTCTCTAGCGTCGGAATTAGTTTTTGCTAGAGTAGCTAACTGGGGATCTGGTCGTCTTCTGCGGGAATACCGCACACTGACAGGCAGACGCGGAGGCTATAGAATGAGCGGAATTTTATAGCAAATAAAGCTATATATCGGGCATATGCGTATTAAAAAAAATAGTATAAAAAGTAACATTTGTATAAAATTAAATAAAAACTTGTAAATAAAAACATAATAAATTAAATAAAAACATGTCAGTGATTCACAATTAGTGATTTTTTTACTTGCTTGCTAAGGACCACCGCTCTCTTTATCCGACCCTTGATCCAATCATCTAGCGAGTCACTTAAGATGTTGGTCAAGAATCTTAGCTATCAGACCGTTTGTCGAAACGACTATCAGCACATTAGTCGCTAAATAATATAATTAAATAAAAAAATTCAAATTATTATCATCATCTTACGATATCTTGACATCCTCCACTATCATGGCCTCAGGAAAACGACAGAATTGCCAACAGTTACTCGTAACATCGAAGCAAAATAGTTTTGAACCCTGAGAGTACATCGCGACATATTCATTGTTCGCCATTTGGTCAGGGTGTTAAATTTATTGTTTTAATTAACTACGGCTAGCGGGACACTTCGGTTTGCAATATACCGTCTGCTTATGACGTATTTTTGAACTATGGTCGTAGGTTTGCACGCGTCTGGACACCAGCTGAAATATTGAATAAGTTGGGACGGTGATGAACTGTTTCAGATACAATGCATGAAATTTATAATACAGCCATTATTACCCGACTGCGAACGAATAAGAGTTATGTTTTTGGAGTGTATGTATATTTCTTTGGCGCACCCTAGAGCCTAAACGGCTTGTCGTATTTTTATGTGAGTGGTATCAATAGATCCGACTTAGACACAGAGTACTTCAAAATTAAAAAATAAAGAATTCAAGGATGATACACAGGTCAACGATTTAGCAGTCGGGTTTTTTCTAACTCACTTCTAACTACTTGTTTTATAGTTGTGTACTAGAATTAACGTTCATGAGACGCTGTTCTAAAGTTCAGAGCATTATTTAGTATTTGTACGAAATTTAAAAGAAGCGTTATTATTCTGAAAATATTATTCCAATGCTCGTTTCATATGAAACTGGACGTCAACGTTTTAGAATATATTTTATTAACCTCTTTAGTAATTGTATTTTTAACCTTTCGATAAGCTTTGCTCTATACCTGGGTTTAGGTTTCAAGACACATCCTCATAGCGGTATCCACAGAAAGACATTGCGTTACTTTCATGAGAACATGACTGATAGAATATTATATAATTATTAATTAACATAATAAAAAAAAAATTATCTTGGCGAATAGCAATATTGTATGAATTTTATTATTCGTAGTTTTTGATATAAAAATACAGGTGTTGTAAGCGTGTACCTGTTTAATGTTCTTTAATTTTGTTTCTGTATATAATTATCTTGTAGGTATACCTGCATTAATAATATATCTTTTACAAGTAGTATAGAGTTTATGGAGATATTGTTAAAAGAATATCTCCATAAACTCTCTGTTTGCTCTCGTGACGTCAACAGCTCCCAGAATTACTGATGCAACTTTACAAGTAAATAAACTCAAACCCAAAACTCAAATAATTCTTATACAACCTTCCCACGTACTCCCATACTGTAATCCGTACAGTATGAAATTAACTTTTAAGTCTTATAACATCTCAAGCGTGCGGCTCCCGGAACCACTTATATAAATCTCTTAAAGTTATTAAACAGTCGACACTTTTTCCAAGCAAACTTAGATTCTCTCGTGGATTACTCGTATAATTTTCTAGTTAAGTAAGTTTTTGCTATGTCACTCTTTCAGCGGTGCTGAGCGCGGATGATGACTTAATGCGCTGAAAAATTTAATGGATTCAGCTTGTATAAATTTAAATTGAAAGTTTGAACTTAGCGTTTTGTTTGGTGTTTAGACAAATATTTATCTATGATGGTAGTGATGATATCAGAAGCATAACTTTCTTGTAAACAGTAAGTGTTTGCTGCGAGTACCCAAGATACAGGTTTTGCCTACTTAAGGACTAAGCTCCCAAATATAACATAAGTAAATATGATTAATTAATTATTATTTTGTTAAAGAGGAGTCCTATGATTAGCAGTTGACGTTTTCTGGCTGATGATAAATTCAGTATTATAATGAAGTCATTTCGTAAAAATTTTTTTTTGTAGGTAGTAGTTGCCTACTAGTTGTAGTAAATACGTTTCAAAATACTTTAGAAATAAACTATTTAAGTATCATTTACTTGTTAACCTTATATATTATAATATTAAAAAGAAATAAATAAAAAGGCATTTTTTTACCGCAATTGATTTTTAATAGCATATACCAACCTAGTTTTCCTGCTGTTGATTAAATACGAAATAATAAATTATCTACATTAAAATAAAATGCTATTCAGAAAAAATTATGACTATCGTTAATTTACTGCTATGCGAGATATTAATTATAATTTTCTTTTATTTAAAACAGCGTAATGGAGTGTTGTTTAACAATAGTTGCAAAGTTTATAAGATACTTATCTTAACATTATCAGTTACATATTATGTATGAAAACTGATAGATTTTCTGTAGGTTTCAGTGTCTGGATTGTGAATATTAGCCTTATTTACGGGAAGTTTCAATTGCGTTGAAAATGAATTAAGTTCTAATAAACCTGTTATTAATGTAAAGCCAATATTTGGCTTTTAAATGAGTATATTTTTAAATGAAATTTATAAGTTTATTCGATTAAAATAATTAACCCGCCTTATTAATTTAAAAAAATGTGTTATTTGCGTGCATTATTTTAAGTTGTGATTTACTAAACAAATAAAACCTGCCTGAAATAAAATTTATCAATCTTTTGATTTTACATAGAGTTTAAAAAATTCAATACAAACGTAACTAAATACATTAAATAAAACTACTAATTAACGAGAGTCACTTGTTTTCTTTCCAAAATAATAAAGAAAAACATTTCAGAATTGTTCCATACAAGACAGTTCCGATCCGGGAGATGATTTAATTACTTTAAGAGCTAGACAAATATTAGTAGAGAATAACGTCGGTGGCGTTTTAACTTCGGAGTAGTAGTTTAAACAAATACATTAGCAAATGTATTGTTTTAACCGGGGGAATATTGTCGATTTGTCCGGGTAATTGAAGTCTGATAACAAAATGTATAAATATTTTAAGTGGCATTTTCTTCATTAGAAAAACTCGAGCTTGGTGGGTTTTTTTAACTATCAATTCAGAAAATGAAAGTTCTGTATACGAGTATGATACACGATTTTCGGGTGATGCTTGACTAGATATTTTTTTAAGAAAATAAAATATGGTGATATTTAATTTTACAATAAATTGGTTTAGTACTTTGATTTATAAACCAAAAAAACTGCAAGCTTTTGTCGGCAATTTAAGTTAAAGTCTCTTTTTAAAAAAAGGTTATTTGTTTCTCTCAAACATATAGTACAATTTAATATTTTTGAACGAAATATGGTGTTTAATACAGGTAGAAAATCGTGAGCGTACGGTGAAAAATCATGGCATAATTTTAAAAAGTTTTCTTTATTGTCAGAAAAAAATAGTGAAATAAATCTTTTTGCTAAAATAGCAATTAGTGCTCGCATGTTTGCATTCAACATTTGGTATACAAAATACACGATTTATGAATTTCAAGTACGTAATTATTATTTCTAAAACCATATTACCAATTTATTCATTTAGTCATTGTGAATAGTATTTCTTTCACACATTCTATATGATATACCTACTTATAGGACAGCGTACCTATATTATTATTATTATTAACCACTTAATTGGACTAAGGATAAGAAAATAGAAATGAACTATTAAATGTATAAGAAAATGAATAAATTTCATATAAAATGAACTGAAATGAAAAAAGCGTAGTCTTGCAATCGACGGGCGCTTAAATTTCGGCCTACGCCGTAGATCCCCGCTACGAAAGTCACGTCGTAGCTCTAGCTACGAAGTCAGTGCTATCTACGAGTCAATAGAATTAACGTTAATTTTGCAACTAAGAACAATTTCACCAATACAAAATGTTAACCATTTCATTTACGCGATTTTCTTGAAAACTTGAGATTAATAATGTCCAGTTCTTCTTAAAAATTATAAATTTATTTTTATATCAAATTTGGTTAATTTGGTAAATGTAAACTCAATTAAAATAATTACTACTTTATAACAAAGCTAAACTCACCGATAATCTCGTTCCGCGTTCGTAGAAACGTTTACACAATAGTTCAAAAGTTCCTAAGCCTAATCACAATCGTATACAAAACCTACGACACCTATAACTACGCAGCTACTATTCACAACCGACTGAGTTAGCTTTTGACTAGACTAAAACTTCTAAAACACGAAGACTAATACTATTCCTAATACAAAAGTACAACAAAAATATTTTAAATATTTCAAATGCAAAAATACTGTAATAGAAAACGGTCGCGTTCGAATTTTAAAAATCGAAAACGATTCGACTTGCTAGGTTTTTTTTTTTTACTTTAGCTTGAAGGTTTTTATATGAAAGTTTTTGTTAAGTTTTGCGTGAGTTTTTTGTGTTTGGTGCTCTGCGATGCGTGCTTCTAGGCTCGCCGGCAGTCTGGCACTGACTATCAGGCTGTAGCGGTGATACCGTGGGACTAGATGTGTCTAGATATGGCTAGGTATCGCGGACGGCCTAGGTATGGAAGGGGATGTAAGGTTGCATGTGTGAGGACATACGAGGATTGAACTACTATAGTGCTTGTGTTTTTTTTTGTTACGATTGAATATGTAATGTTATACTTTCGCATTTGATTCTATTCGTTTAACATACCTGCATTGTATACTCGTAATAAAAAAATTGAGTGTAAAATTGTAGTGAGATTTTTTTTTGACGTTCTACCTAATGTAAGACTTTTGTGAAGTTACTGTCTGGTTCTAGGAGTAGAAAAGTGCTGGCTGCTGCTGGCATCTATATTAAGTTGGAGTCGGGTTCCAACATACATACTCGTATTATCGTTAGTTAATACATGTATCTTTATCTATTATATTTCGCTTAATTTAAAGTTGCAGATTACATAAATTAAGCGAAATTTAGATATACAGTACCAGGACCGACAATTCTTTTACATTTTATCAGTTCCAGATCATTAACTTTTTAGATCAATTTATAAGTATTTGTAAAATTATACTTCTGGGACTTTTTTGTACACGTCTGTGGATTTTTTTTACACTATGTATTGATTCAAAAAGCTAAGAACACTCTGAAGTTCTGCACATGGTCGTTTTGTTTCTTATCCGATATAAATTAGGAAAAAGTAATTATCTCAAACAAAAGTTCAACAACACAAAATAAATCTAAACATCGAAGAAACCTTTTTACTATTAGGAAAGATCAATCACACGGGTAAGTCAAAAGAATTCTTTCTATTTCATGTGACGAGATCCCGGTACAGGCAGCCGGCCGCAATAAACACGCTTTAATTCAATCTCTTTGATCTAGAAAAAAACTGCGATTGTCGAAAAAGTTTTGGGCTTCGTTTAATCTCCTTTTGTCCGTTATTGGTGAATTCTACAAAGTAAAGAATGATGCTGGTTTATAAAAAATCTATTTTTTATATATTGTTTTTTGACTAACTTTAATAAAGTAGGGGTCGATTTATTGTAATCTCTTTTTATTTGTGTACTACTTGCGACACGGTTTTACTTGCAGTAGATATTTAAAACATCCCATTCAAATACTTCAATTTTCCGGGATATATAGCCTATGTGTTAATCCAGGGTATACGCTATCTTCGTCACAAATTTCATTCAAATCTAAGTTAAGCCGTTTGAGCGTGAAAGAGGAACAAACACTTTCGTCTTTATAATATTAGTGTGATGTTCCTTGATTTTTGAGAGACATCACACCTGATATATTTTATTTGATAGGCTACTTTACATGTGGTGACATAAATATATTTTATAAAACTTTGTCCAGTATTTGGGTTTGTAAATCAAAAAAATGAAAAACTACTATAGACACTTGACAAATTAGAGCCGGTTCTCGTTTTTTGAAACGTTTTACTGAACGATCCAAATTTAACAAACCAAATTTATAATCAGAATTCAGTAACACGTTATTCCCAAAAATAATTATGTAATGGATTAAAATTTCTAAATCGGTTAACTTAAATAGATATATAAACAAACGATCCATCAAATATTTCGTACAAAATTGTTATGCCCTATCGCAAGAGATCATGATCTGCCTGATACTACTGACAAACTACTTACCTTCAAGTGTTGCATTTTAGAAAGACCTCGACGAGCCCAACAAAATAGTTTAATCAAACAATGCGTAGGTTTACCAGCTGAGGAAGTAAAAGTGAGAATCATAATGTGTTTTTAAATCAGTTAAATTGCCTATATTACCGAAAACAAAACTACTAGCTACAATATTTAAAAAATATAGCAGAAAGATTTCTTATATACCATTACAGATTGCAGATAATCCAAATGCTCCAACCCACCACCAGCGTGAACAGCGTGCCTACTATGCTAGCCGCATTACCAAGCTGAATGGCAATGCTGGTACGTTGGGTCAGGTAAAAACCGACATTCTGGTCATGCGTCAAATTGATCAATCGCTCTGATAAGTTTTGTAAAATAAGATGAGCTCCCGGTCCCCACAGCCATAAAATCCTTAAAATTCTAAATGTATCTAGTAAAAAAAAATGCAGACGATCCAAAATGGAACTCATGTTTTGTAATTTTGGAAGTCAATCTTGTGTTAGTCCAATTACCTTAAATGGTGTTGTACCTCTACCAATCTGCTTTTAACCAACTTTTGTTATCTTAGCTCTATCTAAAGCGATGGTGACATTGACTGTGACGTAGCGAGCAGAATAAATGCTGGTTGGTTAAAGTGGCAACAGGTCTCGGGAAGGGTTTGTGTTTCAAGAAGGCACTTAAAGCTTAAGGGGAAGATTTACAAGTCAATGATGAGATCTCATATTGGATGGATCTGAATGTTGGGCCACTAAGGTGGTGAATTAAAGAAGAATGCATGCAGCTGAGATGAGAGTGTTGAGATGGATGTCTGGAGTAACAGTTATTTATGTTACGTTGTTCTTATTTCGAAGTACTTCACTTTTGTCCAGCCAGTCATGTGCGACAAGAATAATTTGAACAAGAACTACTCGTAACATGGAACAACGACAAAGACATTCTCGACAACTGCAATAGTACAAAAGTACGGAATCACACAAGGGCCGTACGAAGCGTCGTCATTTTGAAATAAAGGCCGGAAGGACGCACGAGTTTTCGTATTTTGTGCACAATAGCAGCACAAAGGCTCGATTGCGTTTAGATACGTTGTACAACGCCATCTATGATCGGAAATGGGAACCGCTTAGCCGGGCCTTGATTGAAACTCGCCGTACACTGCGATTGTGCCTCTTGACGTTTTGTTCGTGTCGAGTGTAAACGGTTTCGATTTATGAGTTGTGACGACAAAGTTCGAGATGATGACAAAGAGTGATGTGTTCACAATGCAGAATGCACACAATATTGCGATCTTTAAAAATTCAATCTTTAGGATCAACTCGTATCTGGACCAAATCAATTCCTGTATGCCTACAAAAAGATTTCTCGATAGAGAAAGTTCTTTTTTTTTTCTTCTTTTGTATTTAATCTGTGATGTTGTATTTTTGTCGTAAATATCAGATAGGTATGACAATTACTGTTGATATAGAAGTACCCTCAATAATACTTTGGAACGCAATTTAAAAGTGAAACAAGTCGGAAATGTAGAAATTATTATTGTGTATTTTTATTAAATGATGTCATAAAAGTTCACTGTCGTTTTTTTTTTTAATAAATGCCACTATTCTGTTTAAGTATGGTATTCATCGCAAAAAAAACCTAAATATAAAGATCAGCGAACTGTTAACCTATAACCAATAATCTAACGATTTTGAAAATGACAAGTTAATGACCAAATTCTTTCATTAAAAGTATAGTCAGCACAAATATTAAAAAAAAATACATAAAATATAAATGTGATCAATATATATCCAATAATACAGCAAATTTCCATAAGATTTGAAAGAAATACTGATCAAACAAACAAATCACAAGCTTAAGTAGAATTGTCTAGCCTTGATGACTCGATTTCGAAGTTTCCTTCGGCTTATAACATATATTTTAAAATGCTTTATTTGAATAATCATATTACCTGTGTAAATATAACAAACAAGGTAACATACAAGTAAACACCCCCGTACCTGGCTTGTCGCGCGGGCAGGACATTTACATAGTAAATTGTACGCGGCCGAGCTGCGTCCCTGGCGATTTTTGTTAACCGATGGAGATGGGACAAGGAACTCTCTTTTATTATATAATAAATTTGACAGTGATAAGTAAAACTCTCTTTATTTTATAAATAAGGTTTGCATGTATTAAGAGTTTGTGTTTCGAAACCAATTAGTTTCTGACCCAAACGGCAATTATTCGTGTCTCGCAATGTTGACCTCGAGACCACGGTATTTTTTACCACTTTATGACATAAAAATGACGTCCACTTGGCCGATCTCTTTTATTTACAGAAACTCTAATTACTGTAACAGACTGCATGTCTGTAACAAATATAATTAAAATAAGCCTGTAAATAGTGCGATACCAAACTTGCCAACTTTTTGGGAGAAACATATTCCAAATCTACTAAATAGAGTACTAAATTTCTGGAGACAAAATGGCTGAGAAATTAAAAATTTGCCAGACCTGAAGCATGAATGGTTTGATCACTTCGCTTGCTGGGTCCACCACTGATCACTAAGTCATCTATAATTAGGAAAATAATACAATTATTACAAATTTTACTTGTTTTATTCGCCATTACTTACCTGTTTCATACCTACGAACTGGTTCTGATCTAGAGAAAGATATGGCGTCCATGTTCTGAACGACATTTATTAAAATAAACCTTACCCTCTTTTTAAGCAGCCGGGTAATAAAATCACCTCCTCGTATCAAAATTAAAAAAAAAGTAGAAAGTTTTTATAGTCTCCATTATAATTCAGAACAATATTTTAACATACATATTTGTACCGTGACTAGTAATAAAACAGCTACAGGCAGTTTGTATGCGTTTATCTCTATTTATAAAGGCACGGTAATGTACGGGTTACTTTGGGACATGGCTGCTTTAGTTACGTTAGGTAAATCATCCAAGGAAGGACAAAGAAGAGAAGTCCAAAAGATCAACAAGTCGATCTAGCCATTCAAATAAAATGTTGGTCTCACGTAGTTTAGAATGTCGACATAAATATATGGATATGCAATTCTTTATTCAAAAACGAGCTTAACAATAAATAAACTATAACACAGAAAAAAAACTAAACTTATGAACATATACTAGTTATTAAATGCCGGCCATTTACATAGACATACTAGTTATAAATAGTCAGTTAAATAACATCAAACTATATTCAATATGACAGATGACCTAATATCACGGAATAGTTACAAAAAATTAAACAGTTCGTGAGAAAGAATGCTTAAAAATATTGTTTTAAATAATATAGTGCTGTATTTATTTTGAATTCGTAAACACAGAAGTATATTATTTTCAGCCGGGAATATATCAGTGCAATATATCTTATTTTTTTTCCACGTGTCTCAATGTACCTAGACTGTAGTTAAGCTCCAGTCTCCCCTAAAGACATTTCATTTTTATCTCCTAAAATATTCGTAGTCAAATACATGAAGTTAGATAAGTTTATTTTAGCAATTTCAGTATTTTCTTTTTAACTTTTTACCTATCCCCCACATTATCTTAACAAACAGCACAAATTAGAGGCGAGGCAGCGTACACTAGGCGTAGTCCTAGTATAGCTGCGTCCCGTGGTCGCACCTGTGTGCAACTTGGTCCACAATTTAATTAGTTATGGAAATGGACCCGCCGCCCGACGCCATGTAAATTGTTTTCGGAGTTGTTAGTTTGTCAGCCCGTCCGTGGTCTTCCAGCAGGTGTGGCGGAAGCTTGAGAGTTCTTAAATTAACTGTGGATTTGTGACAATGATCTGTTAGGTCGAAATAGATGTTGGGTTATCTCATTTATATAATACATTGACTTCAAAAAGGATGAGGTTGTTAATTCGTCGAAATCATTTTTTTGGTCAAATTCTTGGTTCATTGGCCACACACACACACACACACACTAGACACACGGGCCAATTAAAAATATGAATGAATGAATGATTTATATGTAACAAACACATAATGAAACTACAAAAGTGAATATTAAAACTAGGTGTACCTATATTTTTGATTAATTGGTCCAACTGTTTAGTTTGCAAATAAAAATATATAAAAAAACTTGCCTGCCGTCTATTATTCACATTATCATATATGTAAGTCTGATTTTCATGTCAGTTTGAGTTTATGATACAACACGGAATATTCTCATCGGCCCCATTATCTGCCACATTAAAGGGGCAGATGGGAATTTCATATTCCCTTCTGCCTCATTACTGTAGCCGCTGGGCCAGTTGGGAATAAAAAATCCCAGCAGAACTTGTTAGAATTTCACTTATTTTTTTTTTACTTTATATTTCACCCGTCACCTTCATAGGATAACCAGCCAACCTAATTAAACTATAAATTTACTACTAACATTTCATCAGTTAGTAATGTAACCAAAATTCCGGTCGAAATCGAGAACTATTAACCTTTACTCACTCACCTGCCCAATAACAGCCAATCGGACCGCTAGTGATGTGCCCATCAAGTTTTATATCGATTATCGAATGGAATCGAATGGGTGCACTCGATATAGATAGTGGCTCATTACGAGAACGACTCCATTCCCAGCGGTGGGCTGGAACGGTAATGAGCAGCTTCGATTGATGCCGACTGGAATGACTGTTTTATTGAAAGGTTAAACGTTGGATGGAGTTATATTGGCGCGGTTTTGCGAACGGTAGAAAGCTTTGTGAGATATAGGTACTGAATGTGGTAAATTGAAAGATAATTTTATAATTAAAATCTATAAACGGTTTCGTTAAAAGTTACCAATACATGTATTTTGTTACCAGTAGTAATATTAATAATAAATGTATAATATAGCTCTATAGCCAGATGTGTACTGACTCGTGTTCAGCATTCGATAATACAATAAGCCAATTGTTTCTTACTAGGATAATGATACACACTAAAAAAAAAACTAAAATCGTGCGGATGCAGATTATTGCGTTACTATGCACATACAATAAGATAATTTTAGCTGCCTTATTAATAAACGCGTCTTAACTTAGAACATCTTTTGTCTTGTTCTATAAAATCACGCGTCAAAACAAGACAAATGATGATTAAAGCTAAGACGCGTTTATAAACAAGGCTGTTGCTATTTAAGAGTTTCTTTAGTTTGTTATACGAGTTTCACGACACAACTAAGTAAGTCTGGAATCATGACATCTCACCAACTATTATAACTTCGTGTTTATTATATAAGTATGTATATCAGTCATCAGGTTACCACAGCACAGGCTTTGCTTAGTTTGGGACCTGGAGACTTTTGTGAGGATGTTGTCCCATATTATATTATAATTCAAGGACAAAACAGCGTAGGATTAATATACTTTATAAAACCGCTACAACAAACAAATTCCCAGCTTCATGCCACAGTATAAAGCTAACAAGAAGTAGTGTTACATACATACAATCAGATAAGAACAGCTCCGTGCCGTAGCGCAAGCAGCCATTGCAGAATACCTGCGTCTAACTCGACCGTCGGGAACGCTTATCTATAAGCCCAGAGATAACACTCAAATTTTACAACTGATACTACTGCTCTGGCTTAACTGTGGAGATTTTCAGGTGTACTGAATAGATGGTAATCTTTCTGTAAATTACTTATTTACCGACCCTATAGACTTTTAACTAGGTGCACGTATAAAGTTATAACTCAAAAAATGACAAAGGAGTTCTTTAAAGAACTGTTACCTACTCGTACATACTTAATATTAGCCTTCTATTTGTAATTGTTTTGAAGACAACCGCTCATGATGTTATAAGTTATTAAGTAGAATGTAGGTAAGTAATAACTTTTTTGTTTTTCATAGCTAACTATTATTTTAACTATGGAAATCTTTAAAGATTTCCAGTGAAACGAAACTGAAATTGAGCAAAGTACAGGCTTTGCCTAGTTTTGGACCCGCAGTTATTGTTTAGTTTACTGTAATTAGGTATACCAAAACTAATTATTTTAAAAAATATGTAAAATAACCTCACCAACAAGAAATGCAATACCTAAACCTGCGGTTTATTATTTTTTTCTAAATAATTAGTGTTATGTGAAATGGATATCATTAAATTATTATAATGTTTTTGCTCTTTGCAAAAGAGACATGAATATTTTTGGTTTCGTTTTCAGGATACGGTAGCTTAGACGTTGAATATAATAAATATGACGATCTATGTTTAGTCGCCGGGACCTAAGCTAATCTATTAAAGTTATCTTATATATTATGAAAAGCTACATTAACAAGCGAGTCAATAAACGTTTTATTTTTGACACTAACCCACACGCATTTTCCACAAACTCAAACCCAAATGGAGTTGTTAAGCTCCGCTCCCGAAGGGATATTTCCACTTTACATACATAATTTATAGATTAAAACGACACGTCATATAGTAGCCATTTATTTCTGTTTCCCCTATCTGTTTCACCGCGAAATTGTAAACTGTGGGGTTACTGTTTTTGTTTTTTACTAAATAATCTAACTATTAAACATTTTGATCATTATCCTCATCACGAAAACAGTGAAGAGTCGGTGATCCTCTTAAGAAATGAAGTTGCGATAATATGTGTAGTCTCTAATTCAATTGTTCGCAGTAGGTACTTTTATTTAGAAGTATGTTTTAAGAGAAACGAAAATAATAATCTAAAACACATCTCAAAATATTCATTAAACACATCTCTAAACGACATGAACATACAAAAATAATATTTTTCATAAAGGGGATGATTATAAATGGCACGAAGTTTTTCCATCGTAATGTGTATTAAAAGAGGGTGCATATTTTGGGACAATTGGTAGAGATGATGGCTTTTATTGTTTGCAATCACGAGTTTGCATTTCAAATTTCGTAATGCATATCTGTTATGAAAGATGATGAATTTTAATGTAGCTGGATAAAGTTGAAGAAACAGTATTTACGTTTCTACTTGAAACTAAAATAAATAACTTTAAAAAATTTGCTGCATTTATTTTAAGTTTAACTGGCTTTTTTAATACTCCAAAAACATTTGTCGTTGATTCTTATTTGCCAACAGTTGGGAATGTTAGTAGTAATCAGAAAAAGAGATAAATAAGAGATTATTAATAGTTATTTGTTATACAAGAGTGCAAAGTTGCTTTTTAACTGCGTGCTCACGTTTGATGACCGAGCAAGCGAAGGATTCTAAAATAAGAATCCTGAGCGGTAGCGAGGGAATTAAAAGAGCACTAGGTGAATAATCTTTGCACTCGAGTGTAACACGTAACTTTTCATCCCACCCCAGCGAGGAAATGACTACATACGAAAAATAAAAATACAGTCACAAGATAATTATTTCAGTTTGGGTCTTAACATAAGGTTTTTACAATATGACGTGAAAAATAATGGCGCGCGCAAAACAAATAAAAAAAAAGTACAACAAAAAGGTTTCGAGTCTGAGTTTTTAACAAAATAAAAAAGGTTGTATGATGAATTCGGCACCATACAGGTAGAAGTAAATAGGTTGTATGAGGTTATTAATTCACAAACTTAGTGCACACGATATTCTAAAATGTAAATTCATTTTATTTTATTCAATATCGATTGAGAACTTTGTTAAAAAAATATAAATTTGTAATATTTTAACATTAAATCAAGATAAGTAAATAAGTTGTATCGGCACACGCCGAATAAAAGAAAGTTATCAATTCAAAAAAAAATCATCTAATATTGCGAAATCTACAGATCGCTAATAAACTAGTAATACATCTGTGATCGATAAGAAACACCTCAGCTAGTTGGGGTAGCTGGGGGGCTACAATAAAATTATCCGACCGACCCCTCCCTCTACCCTCCACAGAACACACCTGGACGTCATGAATATTCGTAATAGCAAAAATAAAAGTCTATAGTCCGGAAACTACGAGGCTATTGCACTAATGAAACTACGCCGGCCTACGGTAATGTGACACCCTGTATGTACTCGTATGTGCTAGAACTAGGTATACTGAACACTGTATGCTGGATACATGACCTCAGTGTTTAATGAAAGTATTAATTTTGTTTTAACCTACTTCTTAAATGCAGGAAAAAATCTCTCTCTAAAAGACCCTAGAGAGAAAATTTGTATTTTGGTTACGTAGATCCGATTTGAAAAATTATTTTCGGTTGTTCCTTATATTTTCTTGTTTATTGTTCTCTATAGCTCAAGTTTTTATACAGGGTTATCGGCTAGGTGAGTACTTAGCCGAAAGGAGGTCACTATACTCATCCTAAGGAACAACTAGTATATTGCCCTGTTTATCGAAAATATTAGAAAAAGCTGTTTGCATGCAGTTAACTAACTACTTGGAAAAGCATAAAATTTTACCGGTATTTCAATCAGGTTTCCGCAAAGGTCGCAGTACCACGAGCGCCCTGCTCGACGTCACTGACAATATAATTTGTGCTCAAGACAAAGGCATGTGCACTATACTGGTGTTGTTAGATTTTTCTAGGGCATTTGATTCCTTAAATATTAATCTTTTACTTTCAAAGCTCAGTTACTATGGATTTGACGCTGCGGCTTTGCGTTGGTTTGACAGTTATCTCAGTAATCGACACCAGTATGTGAGGGTCTCTCGCAGTGATGGTTCTTCAGCAGTCTCTGATAAACTAGCTGTTAACCGAGGAGTTCCACAGGGATCAATACTGGGACCTATCTTATTTATCTTATACTCAGCGGACATCACATCGTCTATAAAGCACAGTAGATTTCATATATATGCCGATGATACGCAGATATATATTTCATGCAAACCAAGTGATATTGATGAGACTATAATTAAGTTAAATAGTGATCTAGCTGATATTGCTGCGTGGTCTGCAAGCAACTGTCTGTTACTGATTCCTTTAAAATCCAAGTATATTATCTTTGGTGGTAAGCATCAACTAGCTAGATTGAATCCATCGAAATGTGTTATGTTAATGGGTAAGCCTGTCGAACGTGTCTATGAAGCTCGCAATCTAGGACTAATTATGGACAGTGGACTTCGTTATGAAAACCATGTGGGTGATTGTATGAGAAATTGCTTTTATAGGCTAAAAATTTTGTATAGGATGAGACCTTATCTGTCGACAGTTCTGCGGGTACAGCTTACTGAGTCTTTAGTTTTATCCAAGCTTAACTATATGGACACTGTCATTCACCCGCGGTTGCTTGCAAAAACCAAAAGAGTTATGCAGAGGGTTCAAAACGCATGTGCTCGTTTTTGTTTTTCGATCCCACCGAGATCCCACGTCACTCCTTTTCTCAACAAGTACGCTCTTCTCAAAATGATGCATCGCCGCAAGTTTCATCTGGCTTGCCTCCTTTTTGGGGTAATAAAACAAAAAGAGCCTTGATATTTGTATGAGAAATTTAAGTGGAAACCGAGTCGCCACTCTCTTGAGTCCCGCGCATGTACTTTACAGCTCCTCACAGAGAGACACGCTACTGCTGCTTTTAGGGGTAGCTTCCGCTATGCTGCGTCGAAATGCTGGAATAATATCCCACCACCGATACGGAACCTGCAATGTCTGAACAACTTTAGAAATAAACTTAAGAAATTTATATTCCTACACCAAAAAAATGAAGAACTGTTAGTTAATGACACAAGTGCAATTTAAAATTATGTGTAATGAAATGTAACACTTATCTTCTAAATTTTAAATTTGCCTTCAAAGTGTTGACTTAAATCACTCATTTTATATATACGAAAAGTATTAAACGTTATCTCTATTTTATTGTTCTCGTCTGTTTGTTGGTCATAAAATATTTGTCAAATTTGTTGTAATAAATTTTTTCAAAGATAGTCTCATGATACTATATTTTTACATAAGTTTATATTCGACTCTTTGTTTTAATCCTTGTTAAAATGTTGTGTGAGTTTTATATATGATTATTAATTTTAACATTGTGTACCTACATATATTTACATAATAATGTGCCTACTGAATGTGACGTGCGTGACGTCACCACCCGGCTCCAACGGAAGATCAGCGCTGGTTGTTTCAACCAGCATTATGTTGAGTTGGGACCGGTTTGTGACAGAAAACATTAAGTTGTAATTTCAGTCTGACTATAAATTCTGTAATCGAGTTTGTTTTCTGTTTCAAATAAATTTTTCTTTCTTTCTTTTCTTTCAACTTTCACTGTGGGACCAACTATGAATTCGAGAAAAAAAATCAGCTGTTATATACATTTTGTTGACGATCGATCAACTTTTTGTATGGAACAGCTGATTTTTTTGTGTGTTTTTTGTTAAAGTTGTTGCTTAGTATGAGTATAGTAACACCGTTTCGGCTTAGTACACCCCTAGCCAATAACCCTGTATGTAAACCACATCTACCCAGTGCTTTCACAAAACATTACAAAGACAATAAATAATGGTCAAGTGTGTAAATGCCGAGGAGTCAAGTAAAACTCGGGGAGACTTAAGTTCTATTAAGAATTTCCGAAAACCACATTAAGTATTCAAACGTTATCCCATGTCACCACAAACGCGTATTTTTTTGTTATAACATTGAACACTAATTTTAGAATACATAACATCATTTCATTTATACTTAAATCAATCCGAGTTTTGCTAAATATGTAAAAGACGCAATTTTTTTGGCAAACGCAGTAAATCACCCTTTTAATATTTGGCACTGGCAAATATACTATTAGTTTGACGTCATATAAAAATAAGATTCTTTTTACAGTAACCTCTTTAGAGTGACATCTATTGAAATTCACCGGAACTCTTTCGCGATGCACTTTGTATGCAGTCATATAGATAGGTAATTTGGCTTAATGTGGAGAATTTAATGCTTTCTCTCATAACTAGTATTTCTAAAATCGGCTTATTGGCTTTATGTGCGTAATGTTACTTTAATTACAACATTTTATATCAAGCTTTTTTTATTTTACTGACCAAGGCATTTGACCACAAGTTCGCATGACCACGGCAGTCAGCGATACTGTAGCCCTAGATGGAATATGCCTAGTGGGGTACACTGGCTCTCAAGGAAAGCTGCGTTTTCACAACTTGAGGGTGGTAGCTAGACAGGCGAGCGATAGGAAACGCCCTACCACTATTCTATGGTTTCCTCACGATGTTTTTCCTTCACCGTTAGCTTATCGAGATACCATTGTTAATTAATAAAATTCATAAAGTACTCGTACTAGCTACGCACTCAATTATTTCAAGTAATTACTATAGCCTGTTACTCAGTGATAATAAACCTTTCTAGCGGCAAGATAATTATTAAATTTGATCCAGTGGTTTACATGTAACATACAAATATATAAATTTTTACTTCTTAATATTATGAGTGCAGATTATCATAGTGAGCACAAGACTGGCCGGTTGGCGCAGTTGATAGCAACCCTGCCTTCTGCGCCGTTGGTCCCGGGTTCGATCCCCGGACTGGTCAAACATTTGTGTGCATGAACATGTCTGTTTGACCTGGGTCTGGTTGCTTATTATATATATAAGTATGTATATATGTATTTCTAAGTATGTATATCAGTCTTCAGGTTGCCATATCACAGGCTTTGCCTAGTTTGGGACCTGAAGACCTTTGTGTGGATGTTGTCCCATATTATATATAAAATTATAAAAAAAAAAAAATGTTAGATATGGATCGAACTTAATTTGACAAGTGTGTCAATGTTCTTAAGGAAGACACATTCAACACTATTACTAAAATTAAATATTACATAACTAAACTATCATAATGTCAAGCAGTTACAAGAACGACCATTAAAAAAGTAACAAGCGAATTCAAGTCTTATAAAACTTATCATTGCTTAAAAATAATTTAAGTAGAGAAAACAGAATTACACAGATCGGTTCAGGCAGATAAGAGAAAATCGTAAACATGTAACGTTCAAGTAAAGCTAACAAATTGAAATCCTCGATCTTCTTTCGTTTGAAGTCAGAAAAAATCAATATAAGATTTAAATTCTTTTAAAGTTATCTTTTATAATGCGTACGTATTTAAGTAGAGAAAACAGAATTACACAGATCGGTTCAGGCAGATAAGAGAAAATCGTAAACATGTAACGTTCAAGTAAAGCTAACAAATTGAAATCCTCGATCTTCTTTCGTTTGAAGTCAGAAAAAATCAATATAAGATTTAAATTCTTTTAAAGTTATCTTTTATAATGCGTACGTAGTCGCATCAACACGCTTGTAAAAAATACGTGTGGTAAAACTATTGCATACGTATACGTCTAGTCGCACGCACACAAACACCGTGCTGAAGTCTGCCGAACTAAAACGGCGTTAGACGAGTGTTAGGTTTATTTTCGTTAATGAATTTCTTGATTCGGTCGCCGCGCTCAAAGCCCGCGATAAAAGTTTTGCAATAGCTTAACATTTTAATAATAATAATTTATTATATGACGTAATAATTTTAATGCATATGTAATTATCGCATGTTTTTAACATGAGCAATCCAATCATTTACGTGCCACCGCGTGCGGTTCGCGGCTCGTATAGTATAGGTAGAACTATAGTCATAATTTCCAATTGGGAATAAAGTTGAAATATTTCTCGTACGTCACTAACATACTTACCGCCTCAACACTTTGGGGATGCCAGGGAGACAGGGAGACAGTACCAAAAGAGGCAAATTTAAAAACAAATATAAAAAGTATTTTTTTAAATAAGTTCAAATAAGATTTTATTAAAATTAATAAATGAACTAACCAATAAATCCAACCTAATTCTGAATGGCTGAAAAATTTACAAAAATACTTGAAAAAAGATGATGAAGGAGTTATGAATCTCTTATTATATAAGTTGGAAAAAAAGAATAAAATAGTATCAACGTTTATATAATAGTTAGCCAGCATCATCTTTTGATATTATTATTTGTCTAAAGATGATTGTTCTGCTACTGATCATTGTTTGTGACCATATTTCGAATACAGAAATACGAGTATAAATTTGTAACGATATTATTAACTTTACAGTTTTTTAATCCTCTCCCATGGCACGTCACTAGGCCTTGTCCTTGGATTCTCGGCTCCACCTCTGCCTGCTTTCTTCTGTATACCTTTGCTCCACACGTATACACGCGGTCTCTACTCTAGAACTCTTCTACCCCATCGGTTGTCGGTTTTACGGTATATTATCGTCACTGCCACTTTAGCTTACTAAGACGTATTTTAGTGACCCCTTAATTACCAATTTTTCAATATATTTAGAACACTAAAGCGTGTTTGATTCATATTGTTTAAGAAGACGGGTTTAGTTTACCTTTCTAATAATCAAGTACGCGTAAGAACCCGTCTCCTTTAACAATATGAATTTTTATATATAATTAATCATAATTTATAATTTTTCAGTGATTCATAAATGGCCCAACAACCTCTAGTATTTAAGTTCGTAGCAGTAACGACGAGCGGAAATGGCGGCTACATCAATATCCGGCGCCGTAGCACCGTAGCACCGTAGTACTGTAGCACCGCCATAGCGAGTGCTACGAATATTTGTATTTGTAATTATTTCATATGAGCATGTATTAATGTAATTGTGTAAAGTCTGCGAGGTTTTGAAACATTTGGCGGATGTCTGGTAATTGAAAGCGAACAAGGCGTTGCTGGTACAAATCTGGTATTTTTTTCCAGCAGGGTTTTTATCGTTATTTTAAGCGCGTGGGATTCACTAAGGAATGTCAAATTTTATGTCATGACGTGGCACGGAATAACGTATTACGTCAACATAACGTTAGGCACGCCACGCGTTTTCAGCATGGAATCTCGTTGCAAGAATGTGTCCATTGACACGTATCTTATAATATCTAGTAAGGGGAAGACACTTTGTTCGTGTGTTTTTTAGACTGCACTTGCACAAAATTTCACTATCACGAATTATTACATACACCTACACAAACATATGAAACGAAAAAAAAATTCAGAACCTATGCAGAGACGAAGTCTATAAAAGCTCGCTACAACATGCTGATCTAACGTTTCTCCTCACAATCAGTGACCGTATTCACTTACACCAGTACGTATTGAATCGGCAGCGATCATCGAATGATCGCGTCATCGAATCAGATGCCTATTGCCGACAGAGGGCGCCACTGAGCAGATCAATATGTAAATTGTATCCGGAGCCTAACTGGCTATTGTTGGGGTACTTAGCTATACGCGTAGGTGCTCTACAACTACATACTGCTACTACTTATTTCATTTTTATGTAAGGGTATAAGTATGACCTTGAATTAATTAATAGAAATGAATGATAATGAGCCGTGTTAAATAATAAATAAATTAAATCAGTAAATAGATAAATTCCAAACCTTCGAAGATACGAATAGCTGATCAACCGTCACTGAGCAACACTTAATTTTTATCCGACTGCGAAAGAAGGAGAGTTATATTTTTCGACTAAATGACACAACTACACAACAGCTACTCGTAGTGCATTAATAAAATAATTTTGTTTTAAACGAAACAAAATTATTAATTCGCGGGTTCAATTCAGGCACCCCTGTGTTATGTATAACACAGAGGTTCCTGAATTGAACCCGCGCTCGAGCGTCTGAAAGGCAAGGGTTTACCCACTATAGTACCACTTACATGTAAATATTATAAATAATTACCACAAGCTTAAACGGTGAAAGAAAAGATCGTGAGGAAACCTGCTTGTCAGAGGAGGATAAATAAACATATTTGTTTGTTTGAATAACTTTCAAATATAAGAAAAGTCCTGTACCAAAGATTTGGCCAATGTGTCCTATGTCCTACACCCCTATGTAGGGAAGATCCGAGCCCAGCAGTGGGACTCTTTGGTAAAGTAGGTACCACCACTTTGGCTGCAGGAGCTAAAATTCGCCACAGCACTAACGATATGCGACTAAAATGTCAAAATATAAAATCGTATGCTTCTCAAAATTAATTGAGTTATTACTGGCATTGGACAGACTCCCATCAATAACACCTTACATTTTAACACGTTTAAATCACGATGGCTAACGATGCGACACTCGAATCAGAATCGTGATCACTTACATAATAAACCCACTCACTCATCCTGACGATGAACCGTTCCATCATAATCTTACTAACAAATGTGTGTGATAAAACTGCGTTCTGAATATTACGATTATAAATCCTTAAATGACTTTAATTATTCTTATGCAAGTGGAATAGATTTTTTTCTTTATACTTACTAACAACGAATACAGTGCTCTTATAAAAAAATAAAACTAAATTATTAACTACAGTAAACAAATAGCAGCTGTATTAAAAACAATAAAAGTTTGTAACCAAACCTCAAAACTTAGTAAATAGTGTTTTAATTAGCTCTTTAATCGTATAAATATCAACAGCTTATACCTAATACAGCACAATACAATAATACTTTATTGTCACCACAAAAATAACACAAAAATTTAATTTAAAAAAAAACATGGCTCTGAAGGCGGTCTTACCGCTAAAAACGATCTATTTCAGACAATCTTTATATGAATGGAATATTTCAATAAAAAAGTGTAGACTACGGTGCAAACAGATAAAAATATATGAATAAAAATAGTAGTGAACTCAACATACTAGAATATATACATATAAATACTATACATAGAATAACAACTAGCTTCTTATATATATATATATATATATATATATATATATATATAAGGTATACCAAGACATACAAACAACAGAAACTTAAAATATATACTAGTAATCAACAACGCTTGAAAGGTAATATTTTTTAAGCTGTGTTTTTGTAAATCAATGCTTTATTTTAAGGCTAATATTTTGTCAACTGAAACCACACTTTAACTTATCACATAAAACAATAATACCGAGCAGTAGATAGATAGTAGGTAACATATTCAAAATACTATAAATTAAGCCAGTTTAAAGCAAACGGAAAATAATTCTGTTAAAGCTTACAGTAAAGAATTTTCATTATTCATTATTTAAATTACGGTCAAAAAAAGAAACAGCCGAGCCTGGGACAGTAATGAATATTATACCGCTCATTACAGGAAATATCCTCATGATTATGTAAAAAATTAATCCGAAAGATAAACGGAAAAAGTACATTTCCATGTTAATTCAGAACTCTTAATCGAGAAGTTTATGAAGTGTTAAAACGCTTGTCACACTTGAAGCGATAGTGCAAGTACGTTTTTTGTAAATAATATATAAATAATTTGAGCTTATTAGCGAACATCATCAAGGGATTTTATTTTAGGAACTGATATTGAGCGTATTTCATGAATTAATAGATAATGAAAATTATATTTTAAAATAACGTTTTCTACTTATAGTTTTTTCTATATATTGGAAATGCCAGACAAACACACTCAAACTCCAGATTATTCAAAGGTATCGTTCGGAAATCTTATCTCGGCCAGAAATCTAACCCAAGACTGTTGATACTCGAAGTGAGACGATAACCACTAGTGTACGGCAGTTTTTCCATAACTTAGCTAAAGCTTGAGTAAGTTATTTCTAGACTGCCAGTAAAGTTTGCAGTCTAGAAAAAACTTACCTTTTGTCTATTATCATTGAAATACTCTCTAATGACTCTAGGATTAAGACAAGTTGGAAGAAATTTCATCTTCCAGGTATTATATATCATTTGACCACGAACTTACACAACCACGGATATCACCGACATGCATTTAGGCATGCTCCATCTAAGACCACAGCCTAGATGGAGCATGCCTAAACTGGAATACACTGGATTGAACCACACACATGTCGCACGGCAATCGTTCACACTAACCACTCGGCCATCATCGTTACAAAGCAAAGTCACCTTGACATTTGTGCCAATACCAATATAAGCAAAAGTTGATACTTAACCTTATGTTAGAATAATAAATATGAAAGAAAGAACAATAAAACGGTTTTCTAGCCATCACTTTATTTAGCATTATTAAGCAGTCCTATTTTTAATGACTTTACAATCGGATGCGAAGACTTTGTAACACGAACAGCGCAAAACTTGTTTGAAGATCCTAAATTTATGACATTGAAAATCGATTTATATTTGAATCAAAATAATAATCACTTTTAGATAGGTTTCATTTTGTAACGAGCTTCTCGTAATTCGCATTGCAAAGTTTTCGAATCCGATGGAAAGCTCATTGTAAATACACCCCGAGGCAGGTTTTTATTTTATATAGCTAATAATAGGCTTGCGCTTGACCGCAACTCGCCTGATGTAAAGCGACGATGGGGTCTAGGATGTGGCACGCTTGCCTAGAAGAAACCGATTCACTCGCGATTTGAAAAGATCGAGATTATATCTATCAAAAAAGCTTGTTGTGCTTACGGGCTAAAATGTAGTGGTGTTGATTGTATTATTGCCGTAGTTCGTTAGCAGTATGACAGGCGCTTTACCCTGTAAAAAGAAGTCAAAGTTTTTCAAGATTCCGATTTGAGTTACATTCCGATTTGAGAAGTTGGCCAACAATTTACATGCTGAATAATAAATTAATGGTTATCCGCAAATAAACCGGAGAACGCTTTTAAAACTCTTCGCCTATTTCTTTGAATAACTTTCCATTTTGTGTTTTACGCTAAAAATGCTTTTAGTGGGTATTTTTGGTTTGGATATAAATTTAATTTATAAGTTCGTTTTCTATTTGTAATAATTTAGATGAAAATTGAATCTGTTGGCGAGAGATTTACTTACTTTTTGTAACATTTTTCTTTGTCCAACAAAATTTTATAAACAAAAAATTGTATGTAATCCTTCTGCAACATTTTTTTTGCTGTTATAGTTCGTCAGTCGTATCAAAAAGAAAAATACAAACTTTTAACAGTTTTAGTACTCATAATTTTTTTTAAAGTCAATTTTTTTGTTGTTAAATCTATTTTAGTCATTTATGCACTTGGCCGGTAGTTTATAAATTTATAGTTCCTGTAAATTGGTTACTGAAAATACTGCGTTCGTTCAAAAAGTATGAGACAAATATAGGACCTATGTATATGGATGTTTACTAATTACATAACATAACATTCATACAATAAATGTAGTACCACGAGTTAGGAGTTTTTTAAACCTTAATACGCTACAAAAATCTTTGACTGGCTTAGATAAATAATTTAATAACATCATTCTAGAATCAAAAAAATTACAGTATCGTTACCGAATTCAATACTATTTAAAGTAACTAATTACATAATTACTATTATTAATTAACTTCAATTCTTTATGCAATTAATTGATTTTGATAAAACTTATAGTTATAGTTTTCGATCCAGGCATAAGTAAACAAAAAAAATAATTATTTCTCTAAGCAAACCATACACGAAAAAAAAACGAGTAAATTCAACATTTTAAAGATTTCTCACAGACCATTCCAGCTTACAAACGGAGACGCAAGACGCAAGCTAAACAGCCTTAGACGGCGGTAAGTCGGCCATACATCCTCCATCGAACGCGGCTGATAACCGCGCCGGCCGACCGTGAAGATACGTCGGATTGAGCCGGCCGAAGGACAACCGTAAGCTCTGGGACATCATAGAAAAATCCATCAGTAGGGAAACTTTCCAGGAACTTTTTAGCGGAACTCAAAAGAGGACGCAAAAGTTGAAGTTCGTGGTAGAGGAGAAACTTCACTCAATATTTCTATTTTTAACCGGACCTTTACCTTTATTACCAAAAACAAAATGACTACTACTACGACAAAAAAAACATAAAGATTAGCATTATATCAACCATTTAAGATCTACAGATAATCTGAATGTTCCAACCCACCGCCAGAGGGTAGCGTGCCATGAATTTGGTTGTAGTTAGACGTTTCGTTTTTAGTAGTAAATGTTTAGTAAAAATAACAATAAAGGATAAGTTCCTTCTCTGTAAAACAACTGTATTGCAGGTCCGTAGCGCAACGGATTTATTGTTTAAGACCCACGAGCGGACGCCCCGCGTTCTGTACAGCAGTCGATATGTGACGGAGGTCGCAGTGAAATGATGTCGATACAACATATATATTATGGTTTTGAATTGTTATATGTCTTCTATTGTTATAAGTATTCTTCCATATCTTTTTCGCGTTTGTGTGGAAGCCGAAAAAATGTCTAAAGATCTTTTTTGCGATTTAAGAGAACAAGACAACTTTGTTTCTGAATCCTCTGAATACTGTTGCAATCCGCTTGTAAATAGTGCCGTACCAAACTTTCCTACATTTTTAAATTACCATCGAGTAAACTTTTGGCACAGATATCAAGCAGTTGAAAAAAAAACACAATTGATTTTACATTTTGTTTTTTTTTTCTCTTTAAGATAAATGTATAAATGATTATAGCACAAAGCTATTGTGTTTTAACAATTCAGGTTTTCGCGTGTGTCTAATTGTTGGAAATATTCGAATATAGTTTATTTCACATACTTCCCGAAACCCTTGATACTCGTAACTAAACCGAACCCAAAACCCGTCCTCTGAATCAAGATGAACCAAACATGCGTTAGATTTCTAAATAAAATAGCAAAAATTTTTATTCAAGTGCATACTTGTGACTTTAACTATTAACAGTCAGATCAAAAGCAGCTAAAAAGAATTGCAACAATACTCCTCTCTGACATTCGATTCCTATAAAAAAATGTCGTTAAATAGCTCCAGCCCAGTGAAAGCCATTCATTATCCACACGTACATGATTAAATTACAGTTTCCAAAGCACTTTTCTGAAGCTCAGTCACAAAGATAGTAAACTGCAGCTTTCGAACGTCCTCACAGCAATTGAGCGAAATTGCAGTCAAAATGGGCAGCGGCGGCGCGCTCGGACAAATTTATAGAGTAGTAGAGACCGCCGGACGGACGGACGGACGGACAAAAGATACATTTACATAACAAATTGAAGGGCTACGGATGTGCTACGGCGTAGCAACGGCTACGAGCTACGAAGCTTCGTTTGTTCAGCTTTGACGTACAAGACTGGACTTTGAGACGATTATTCAATTCAATCAAGTGGACTGGTACAAGTAGACATTACTGTCAAGTTATTCGTCAACAGGCTGTTGGTGTGTCTAACTACAGAATAACTGCTGAAATTAAGGAGTAGTGCCACTAGTACTCCATTCTAAGAACCTAGATAAAAGTTTTATTGTACATACCTTAACTAAACAAATAAACATAAATAATTATTACTATTTATTATAAATTGATGAATAATGCTTTTATTTCGTATAATACAGTAAGATTTCTTAGCTATCTTATATATTAATAACGTTGAACACTTTAATCCGTTTGTCCTAATTTGAGAAAGGCCTCTTGAAACTTTTTCCACAATGCCTGTTCTTAGCTTAGCTTATTACTTTTTATAGAATGCCGTAAAAAACTAAAGAGCATCGCAGAAACACAATAGAGTTGCTTTCTGCTTGGGTGTAATTTACTATTTTAAATATTTTACCTATTTTTCAATTGACAGAGTTTATTATTTTCGCCGAAAGTGAAGTTTTTTCTGTAAATGTAACAATTCTGAGGAACAATTTTCACAATGGGACCAACCTGAATTCCAGAAAAAATAATCAACTGTTTTATACATTTTGTCGACGACCGATCAACTTTTTGTATGGAATAGCTGAATTTTTTTCTTGAATTCAGAGTAGGTCCATAGTGAATGTTGTTTCTTAGGCCGAATATGGTGACCCCCCTTCGGCATACAACCCTAGCCGATAACCCTGCGTAGTGTACACTAACATAGTAAATTATTTAAAAAATAATACTGTGCATTAATCGGTGTATATTATAACAGAATAAATCAGATAGTTCTCAATTTTTGGGTTAATGTAATTAAAATAATAATTATGTTCTTTGCATGCAACTTGCAGTGTTGAAGTGTATGATTTGAAACGCTCAAAACATAATCAAATGACCGATATTTTTCTATAACCATTGCCTAAAAATCCTTCCTATGTGTCTACTATACTTATTTATCTAATAACATATTTGTCTGATTCATTCAGTCTTATAACTTTTCATAAATTTCCAACCTTTTAATTTCCTCAATCAATCTCATCAGATTTCAAAAGTAAAGCCCAACAAGAGTATAAAAAACCCCCGCTGACGTCACCGAGTCACGGGGCCAATCACTCGGCCGGCCAATCAATCGCGTCTCACCTGCAAAAAGTAAAGAAAACTTCCATCCAGTGCTAATAAGTTTGCGCACTCTTGCATGCCGAGGCGGAATTGCACCAATTCCGCCTTAAAATTTGCAATCGGAACGTAAACGAGATTTTTCGCAGCTCGTTCGAGGAGATCGTTTTTCTGTGTGTGCGTGTGTTGTTTATGTGAAATAATCTGAAATCGTCAGGCTGATGATGATGAAGAAAAAAATCATTGAATTTTTAATACGGGTTGGGTCCCGCATATCTCTACCAGATATTATCATAAGCTGGTAAATGATGGCAAACAAAACTTGCCATCTTTGGCAGTAACACCCATAGAATCTATACACCAAGTTTTATCAATTGGTTGGAAACTACGATCTGTACGCAAGTACTAACTTTCGGGAACCATTTTAACTGACTGATTTAAGTCCCAGAGTCGAAAAAAAAACCAACGACACAAAAAATCTTTTGACAGAAACATTAACAATAATTCGAATATAACTTTATTGTACACTAAAAAAAACATTAAGTACATACGTAACATAACATTAGTGTATAATTTCCATGTTATGAATATAGTTTTATTTTTACATATTACGGTAAGGAAACTATTTATTAAACTCTTACTACTTACACATACACATACAAGTCGTTTTATTTCACATCTCACACACATAAAGTATCTTCTGTTCCCGGTAAAAATCCAGGAAACGCCGCATACGTCCCGTCTCCCAACAATATTACAATAATTGATTAACTAAACGCAAAGAGAAATAATCGCGATTCAGCGTTTTGCGAATAAGGCTGCTTCTAAACTTACGACTTTGGTAAGCAATGTGCGACAAAAAAATATTGTGTACAATTAAGCGTTCTCGAATTTCAATAGTGGAGTTAATTTATGTGGACGTATTATTCTTTTGAAAGCAGATTTTTATTTAAATTCATTAAAATATGACCATAACAACGGTTTTCCAGATAACAATTAAGTTTCGTAAATAAATAACCTATCATGAGTTTACTTTATTTATTTACTTTAACAAAAATATATAAACAACGTATAAATATAGGTTCTATTGCACAAACTTATTTTTGTAAAACATTATGTTTAATATTAGTTTTATTAATTTAAAATTAAAACTACAGAATATTATAAACTAAACTAATCTAATTTGCTAACAGCTGGTAGAGTTCCCAAAATGCCAACCACGTGGCTTCTTTGAATAGCATTACGTAACCGTTGAGCAAAGTATAGACCAGGGTACAAGGAATACAATCTCGCAACTTTACAGAATGTTCACTTAAAACAATATAATAAAATAATCGAGGAAAACAACGGGCACAGTGTTGCCCACATGTACAAACAACGTCTAGACTTTACGCCATAGATCACACCATAAACTCACGATGATATTCCTAATATATCTTCCGTGTGCATGCGGCCTACATCTCCGCCGTGCCAGGAAAAATGATTTATAAAAGCGTGCTCCTATCTTTCTGTCTCGTTCTTTTTATCGTAACATGTATTCAGCTCTCTCTGTCTGTTCTAGTCCAATTTCACAGCCTGGTGGATGCTTCCATAGGACCCTAGCAATCACAGGTTTGTAAAACAAAAGAATCGTAGATCGGAAATTAACCACTGTTCGCGTTCGTTGTTTAATATTGAATTTTATTTTGTGAGCTCGATTTTGAAGTTGGTTTAGATAAAATAGTTTGAGTTGGCCACAAGTCACTTTTTTGTCACAAGTCACATTATTCTGAGTTAAAAAACGTAACAGAGATGTCTAATCTTGAAAATGTTGCAAAATATTAAATTCAAACACATGAGCAGTAAAACATAAAAAACAATCAGCTAAAACAAATATCAGCCACAATACGAAATACGTTTGGTTTTGTCCTATAAGATATAAAATAATTCGCAAATGGTCTGTCCAAAAAAGGTATAATAATCGTTTGTATATATAAGCGGTATAGATAAGATGAGCTTATACACCTGTATTTTTTTAAAGTGTTGAATCAAACTAGTATAATCTATACGTGTGAGCAAAGCAAATGCCCATCACTCTTCTCGCGAATGACACAACATGAGTGATAGACTATTTCTATAATCATAGATGGCGCTACCGGTCGTTTATGTATCGTAATTGAGAGCGTACGTAAATTTTGTGGCTATAAGAATATCGACATTGATCTAATAATCAAACCCGTGGTACCCGGAAGATGCAGGTCTGAATCTGTCCGTCTTTCGTACTTTTCGTTTGCTCATATATGTGATTATAAAAAGGCTATTCTTCGCTAAAAAAAATCAATTCCACGTCAGTAATGCCTCTATTGATTAAGAAGCTTGAATATTCATTCAATTATATGGGCGCGCGGTTTTCTGATGAAACGCTTGTGGTTTGCCGTTTTAAAGGGTTTCGTGTTTACATTTTGGTTCGTGGGTTTATTGTTTAAGTGACTTGATTTATTCACGTTCTGTTTGCAAATCATTAGCTACGAATGGAATTGAGTTTGAAATGTCTTTATTAATATTTTAAGCCGTGTTAGTGTCTTTTGAAGGTATTTCTGAGGTAATGATTAGAATTAATTATTGTGTTTTGTTGTAGGAATTGATAATGTTTTTTTCAGTTTAAATAATCAAATAACGAGTCTTATCGTTCTTTGCATCCTCGTCCATTTTTTAGATAACAAATAGATTTATATAAAATGCGTGACATCACTAAAGTCTATTTTAAATCACATTTAAAACTCATAATTCCAAATAGCTTTTCATTTTAGAATAATGTAAACGTCTAAAATTTGTGATTTTCAGCACAAACCATCAAATAAAATACAAGCTATGTATTTGTTTAGACATTCATATCTGCAGATTGTAAAGACGAATAAAAACATCGAAACGTCTTCCTAACACATATGACATTGTATGTGGAAGTTTAATAACGAATTCACCGCCAACAATACGCGCGTTAGCACACAAAAACCCCAATCGGCTGACAATATCGTCGCAAACAAAAATATTCATACGCGGGAGATTCTTACTTTGGTACGCTCGTAGTACGCACTACAACCGAGTCTGGGGAAGAATATTAAAGTTAAAAACGATAAAAAAGTATTGAAAAATTTCACTAACAGCCCTAACTGCTGAATCGACAAGTGATTTGACATAAAATTATCAAATTGCGATCTACTATCTTGGGTCTCGTTTTTGAACTCGCTCTTATTCATTCTTTACTAGCATGTGAACACAAATCACTGTTTTTGAGCTTTTTTCAGAAATAGAAACTGAAAAATAGAGCCCAAGGGTCCTTTTTGTCTTATCTGAAAACCCCAAGACACCAGTCTACTCCTCTACGACTGAAGTAGGTTATTTTGTATGGCTAAGGATTGTATTATCAGTATAAAAAGCCCATTTATATCGCTGACAAATGCTGTACTTCTATTTTACATAGAAATCACTATATTTATAAGATTTGTTAATCTGTTCGAAAGACTTATCTAATATTGCAATTTGGACAGTAAGTAAAGTTATCTGTTTGCTTTTCAGTTCGATAATAAAGTGGATTGCTAATTGTTTCTTGTAATGTCAGAAAAGGTAAGAGGACGATAGTCATTATCGGCTTGCTCTATTTCACTGCTGCGCATAAACCACTCCCATAGCATGATACTCAACTATTTTTCCATTATATTTTTATTTAGGGAATGTTTGACTATGCAATAATTTTGTCAATGTCGCAAACCTTTAGTTTGGGCTACTTGATTCCAACAAGTACAGTATTTATCGGAATAAGAACTAGTGCGTAGTACTAGGAGAAGGCTTCCTTGCAATCTATCGTCTATATAATGGAGCTGTTAAAGACAATATGCCGGGAAACATATTGGATGCAGCGTGAAGAATGTGTAAGCGAGCGGCGAAGACTACCGATAGCGTGTGCTATACTGAGAGATGATATTCAATAGTTTTTATTTCTTTATATTTTTCAGTGCGAATACAGTTGTTTGATTTTATTAATGGACTAAACCGATTTCTTTTAAACTGTAGAAAGTTTTAAATGAGTAGTTTCTTTGCAACTCAAGACATTAGTTACTCATAAATAGAAAACATTGACTTAAAATTAAACTTTTTTTCAACAAACTGTATGGTTCCTTCATTCCCATCTCATTTACTCATTTAATTCTCAGTCGTTATTTTATCCTTTATTTTATCAGCACAGATGTGCAAATATTCGATGTCTTAGACTTTCAAGCAGAAGATTTAATTTTATCTTAGACAAACATAAAGGCAGATATCGTCTCAAATAAACGATAAATATTTAATATTTTTTTCATTTCTCTCAGTGTGACGTCAGCCTTACGAGGCGATAAATCCGCCGCTACATCTGGGCAGGCTGCCGGTTCAATTTTATTACTATTCTCTTACTATTCACTCCGACTTATTTGATCCAGCCGTCAAAGCGAGCGCGCGGTACATTATCGGCACTCGATCGTCCGCAGACGGCGACGGAGCCTTTGTGGCGACAAACTGATACGTTTCTACTTTCTTGCAGGTTTAGAGTTTACTGTGGGTAAGGCTGTTTTAAAGTAAGGCACTTCATATATCAGCTAAAGCTATATAAAAGCTATATAATGTAATTAGTTATATAATTTAGTTATTTGACGCAATTTAATTTTAATGTTTGTTTATTTAACTTGTATGAAATTTTAATCTTTTGTCGTTTTTTGATTTTAATTTAACTTTAATTTTGTTTATTGTTTATAAAAACAAATGCATGTTTTATATACACATATATATCTCGCCACGTACATTGGGATTGCTGTAAATATGGGAGATTTGAATAAATAAATATACAAAAGATATAGAAAGAGAAGATTGAAGATTTATGAAGCTAATATTGTTGTAGTTTTTACTCTACAGTCAATCACTGCCTAATTATGTACAAAGTTATGTTTAAAGGAAGTTTATTCATTTTAATATCAAAAAGACGAAAATTTAGATAAGATCATAATTTAAGTCATGGTGTCACTGATATTTAACAAAAGATTAAATATTTATCGATGCAACAGAAGTGTTTAAACTATGAGCGAGGAGTCTAGAGCAGAAAATGAAGTTGCAAAATATTTGGTTAGTCTATGAACAATTGGTTAGAAGCGAGTGCGAAAAAATCAGACTACTGAATCGTTAAACCTGTGTATCATCCTTAATTTATTTTTATTTCGATGTATCTAATGTCACTCTTACGACTAAGACAAATCTTATGACACCACTCACATAAAAATACGACAAGCCGTTTAGGTTCTAGGGCACGACTAAGAAATATACACACATACACTCAAAAAACAACTCCTACTTCCGCAATCGGGTAAAATAAGTAACACATAAAAACGAAATTTCACTAAAAAACATCGACTTCAACTTTACAAGTAATTTCTTATGAATAATTAATGAATTTAAACAATTTTTTATATTTCTCTTACGATATATTTCGTAAAACAAATAGCTCTAAAATAAGGAAATATATCCGATACAAAGTCTTACACTTTATGTTCATCTTATCGAAGCAACAATTTCGTTTTGTGATCGAATATACGACAATACAATAGTTATACCATCCAATAAACTTATATTTATGGAAGGCCAGAATGAATTTATTTTAAAATACGAGGATATTTCATATTAAATACAAAACTCTATATATTGTTGTCAAACCACACAATCATTTCTAGATTATGAATTTTGTTTGCAAAATTATTAATGTGTAATATAAATTGTGACTATGAATCTGAGCTATATTTTCGTATTTATTTGTTTTATGAGTGGTAAAGTTTTTGGTGGTAGTGAAAACAAAAATAGAACGATAGAAAAAAGTTTCGTGAAGAGCATAGAAAACGCATTAGCGCTGGTAATATTGTTCTTTACCTATAGTTGTTTCAACCGCTCACGTCCCTCAGTGAGAAAATTGTCTGATCTTTTGAAATTGTAATCCATAGTACACTATGCTGTCAGAATTCACAACATTTCATATTTACAAAGTGATGGAAATTCGAAAACCATTTCGAGATAGTGTAATGAAGAGTTCATACTAAAAATACCAGATTTTTATATCCACTTCCTTCCGAGTAATTTACAAAAAACGAATGAAAGAAATTCTCGTATATATGTTAAGACCGTCAGATGCCACCAATAAACAATATCATTGTATCTGTCATCTGTGAACCATACCAAAACAAACAACTAAAATAAAAATAATTAATGACATCATTTTTACGAGCTTTTGACTAGAGTAACATTATGCTATATTATATATCTAAGAAAAGTTACTCAGTATATTATTACATTGAGTAACTTTTCTTAGATTTTCAATAATCAGTAAAACGTAATTATTACATTCTGAATAAAATAACAAATAGGAGTACGTTATTTTTCATTTGTCTTTCTATTTTCTTTTAATAAAAAAGGGGGTCAAAAATTTTAAATGTTGTCAATTGAAGCCAGCCATCCGGTTAAGGCTTCAATAATAAGCAAAATGAGTAACTCTTACATAATACTGATAATGCTAAATCTTCTAATAGGCACAGTAACAGGCAAGTTCTGTATCTTCTAACGTTTAATGGAGAATCAGTCTTATAAAAAAATATAAATATAGACAGTCCTTTTGTCTTTGTAAGATTTTACAAAACAACACCACTATATATAGCAACGGACACAGACTATACATACATAAAAATGTAAAGTTGCCATAATAATAAATAACAGTAAGCCATAATCTTCTTCGTCAAGATCGCTTGCTAATGATTCATTATTTTTATAGGAAGTGTTAAAATCAACGTTCAATTCTACTACCAATACAGTAGTGTCAGTTTTACCTCTTCAATTCACGTTGTGTAAACTTGCTGCCGTGGCTGTGGGGGCGGCTCGACAAGAATTACTCAAAATTTTGGGTTTCAGCAATGAATCTATGGTGAGATGAATTTTATACTCAATATAACTTGCAGATCTTAACATAATGCAATAAGTACTTATATATATAAGTTAATATTAACCCTACTCGGGTATGGCAATAGCGCGCCGATTGATTTTATTTCATTTTAAAGTTTATCGTTCAAATATTCTTCAACACTATAATAGCACTTATCTAGTAATAGTTTTTTTAAAGATTTTTAAAATCATTACTATTTGATTTAATTAGTCTTTTTCTTATACCTTGGATATTCAGGTCCATATCAAATATAAGCCTCTTCCATTTTATGCCGCAAAACACGGTCTTATACTTTGAACATTCAGTCGTGACTCGCGTGCTTCCAGATGTCATTTACCCAGCGACTCGGTGGGCGGCCTCTTGGCCTTTTGTTCACCAATGGTCTCCACTTTAGATGAAGATGAATAATACAAAAAAGTATATGTACTACCCATGCAATATTTAACAATCTTTATTATATATTTACGTTCAACCCATAGCATTCCAATGCTGGACACGGGTCTCCCCATGCAGGGGCTGTAGTCCACCATGCTGGCCAGATTGCGGGTTCGGGACTTCACTTATCTTATAACCATCCTACCAGAAAGTTATTATAACCATCTTCGACAAGCTGGTTTCCTCGTGATCTTTTCCTTCACCATTTAAGCACGTGGTTATTAATTATTATATGCACATGAGTGAAAAACAGAGAAGTGAATCCCTCAACCCAGATTTGAACACGCAGCCTTTGGTTTTTCAAGGCAACGAGTTTACCGACTAGGCTAACGCTAACTTTTTTTTAAATATTTTATATTTAAATACTAATAAAGCCACCCGGTTTCGACCGGCTGCTCATGCATTGTGTTTTAAAAAATACTTTCTCAGTATCTTAAACTTTCAGTAAGTATTCTTCATGTCGCTGCCAGACATTAATGCTTTCCAGATAGAAAATATATTAGATTTCGGAACATATCAAAACTTAGCGAACAAAAAATTGTAGAAGTCATCATCTAATAACTAAATACGTTACAGATTAATAATTTCTACTTGCAACTTCGAGAAAATGTATTAATTGTGCAACAGGCAGACCTGACATACGTGAACAAGTTATACGTAAACTACAAGAAACCAATTGAAACAAGTTTCATCAAAAACTCTACGATGTCTTACGGAGTCCATGTGGAAAAAGTGGGGTTTGACTACCCACGTACGGCGATACGTTTTATCAATAAAGGGGTAGGTACAAGATTTTTGGTCAGGGGTGCACTAAGCTTTTTTAAAAAAAGACTAGTAGCTGTCACCCGCGGCGTTGCCCGCAGCAAAATAAGTATATAAAAGTTACAAACTTTGAAACACTATTTGACCAAATTGTGTTGAAGGGTTTAATGTCCTAAAAGGATTTTTGGGATAAAATTAGTAAGATAATTAATACACTCTTTAAATTTAATGTCTGAAGGTTTAATGGTTTAAGTTCTATGCTAATTCCTAACAAATGTTAGTCAATCAGTCAGTCAGGACTTGCCCTTTTATGTCTACAGATATGTTTGTTGTATTTGCCTGCAACGCGTCTAATGTTATGTGTAGACTAAAATATAGTTTAAAGTAGATCACTGTACCTTTTAGCTCCTGAGTACTAGGATTTCTTTTCAGTCAGGGATGGCATTCAAGAATCATGAACTCAATTCACAAGACAAGTAGACCCAAAAACATTTATTTAATCTTAACTTGTCTTTACTCACCTTCCTCAGCTGGAAACTCAATACAGGTCTTCCTAGCTCTCAAAATTAATATACTAACCAATGGATCATGGCGATAATCACTAAGAATTGACTTGTCGGCGAGAATTAGACTTGAGTTCCAAATACGAGTATGTTCGTGCAAGAACTACGAGTATGATTCAAATTCAAATATAAATTTATTATACACCAAAAAAGCTAAATATATATTAAATACAGACATCTTGAAAAACATTGGCAGTACATTGGGTGGCCTTATTGCCGATTTCTTGCAGGTAACCTTTGGATGGATTGGATTAGATGAGAAAAAGTACGTCGGTAGTGTATCAATAAATACTAACAAAATATGCACAATAGCCATTGCACTACAACTATCTATATAAATGAAATAAAAACGAAGAAGAAATTCAATAAAACTGCATATACCACATTTAAATACGTATTTGAATAATCATGTACCAATGAGAAATGTAAAAAAAAAACATAGACGTTTCGACAAATAACTTATTGAAAGATTGATGATGACATGATGTTGTGAATGAAAATAATTATAAGATGTATTTAAAACTTTCTTCAATGTAATTTGTTATAGATCGCTTCAGCCACATACAGACGAGTGGAAGACGTTCTATTGCCGGATGATATTACCAATCTCACTTCAATGTTGTTGGTTACTGCTGGACATTTTAAGGTGAGTTTATTGCTATACGATTTCACTCGAAAGGTTGCAAAAATAGAGTAAGGCTAGCAGAAGAAAATATTGGTTTTGCAAAACAGTAATAATACGGGTTTTTTCCAAACCAACTCCCAAAACCAAGCACCTGGGTGAGCAGTTAGGAATTTTGCTCCTGATGAGAATATGATCACAATTTGAAAAACGCCAATAAAATAATCTCCATCCTAAGGTCACTATCGAACGGCTGATATATTTTCTTGATTCCAGGGTTGGTCCTATCATGAAAATTGTTTGTAATTATGGGTACAGTTACCCTCTGTCGGCTTAGTATACCCCTAACCAATAACCCTGAATATAAAAAGTATAGTGCATTTGTATGAGTGATATTTAGAATTGTAAGTTTTAGCCGACCTGGGAAGACGCTTTTAACACCAAACAGACACAACTACGACCGTTTGTAATGATGGACCACACGCGGGTCCAGATACCTATGATGTATACGTTAGAAGAATGCTTCTATCACGATGCAAGGGATTTTAAGGTAAGAAAGTACACACTTACGCCAATATTTATAAAATATATGAGATGTAACAAAAAGCTTGCCAATACTTAAGGGTTAGTCTACCCATCACGGTGAAACTCTTGTAAAACAAAAATTTGCAAAAATCAACAAAAATATTGCGTCTTCTATACAACTTGACAGATCACATTTTTGTATGACAACAATTTTTTTTAAATTAATTTTGAATAATATAGTTCTGCAATGAGTTCACTTTAATGGGTAGACTGACACCTTTAAGTATTGCCACACCTTTTGGTTACACATTATATAAAGTTAAACTTCAATAATATAAAAATGAATCTCTGAATGTGTTGCTAAGCGCAAATATCGAGAGCAGCTGAACCGATTTTAATAATTCTTTTTTTAGAATATTAATATTTTAGGATGGTTCTTACGAAGACAAAAATTTAAAAGATTGCCCGAAAAGTTCTAAAAACAAAACTATAGAAATACTTCCATACAATCGATTCTTAATAATACTTAAAAGTAAATTTAAACTTTAATACCATACCATAAAGTTTAAGTGTTAGTGTAGAATTTTCATTAGTGACATTAGTATCGTATAAATATTAATGTCAATATTTATACGATGGTAACATTACTCTCAAAGAATCGACTGTTAGGCGGTACGAAGTTCGCCGGGTCAGCTCGTTGTATATAAAATAATGTTTTTTTTTTGTGGATGCTAACGTCGCGTCGACATAGTGAGTATATTGTCATGCGATGTCGTGAGACGATCTTTATAGCCTTACGGATACTGCAGTGAAGTTCAATAGTCCCTCTCTGGGCGAAGGCTCAAGCCGAGGTTCTTGCCGCCTAAGGAGCCCTTGTGCTTGTCGCCCTAAAACCAAAACACGCGGCCCAGCGTACTTCCGCTTGCCAATCGTCCAGTCTAGCTGTCCAAGGTCGCCTTTAACCAACAGCTCAGTAGTTTCTAAGAAAAAGCCGTACTTCACTACTAATACATCAATTGACGCGAACTTATATCATTTATTCCGCCAGCGCAATACTCTAATAAAATTAACAATCAATTCATCTCTTTATGGAGTATCACTTAACAATAAACAGCTCTTACATAAATGGTCCTTCGAGCCGGATAAAAAAACGACATAAGACGCTCAAATTGAGAGGCGTTTATTAATAAAACAGTAAATTGTACTTATTACTAAAATAACTATATGTTAACTGAAAAACCTACGAAAATGTACAGCATAGTTGTTTTTGAATTTTGCATTAACTTAAAAACAATACTTACTCTTTTTCACCTCAATAACTAAAAAAAAACAAAACAACAATCTGATTCTTTAGTTGATTTTGAACGGGAAATAGTTAAAATAAGTTTAGTCAATATTCAGTTGTTAATTTCAAATATAAAATGTTCTCTTGAGGAGAATGAATAATCATCAAAACTATTTAATAGTAACAAGCATGTGTGTTTTTAAAGGCAAATTAAATCTAGATTTTGTAAAATCGTTTGTAGCGATGATGATCGTATGGTTGAAACATGCAAGAAGACCCTTAGCTACCGGTGAAGGAAAACCTCACGATTTATTTTAATGTGATTTTTTCAGGTGTTAACAAAAAGACTTATAGCCAACCAATGCTCCATGACTTTTATTCAGCCAGATTTTTTACCGTTAGACAGAATCTTACAGAAACTGGAAGATCCTGATTTTATGAAGAATATTAGACAGAAAATGTCTTGGAAGCAAGTGAGATTAATAATGCCGCGTATGAAGATTAAGAGCAGAATAAACTTAAATGAATACTTGAAAAAGGTTGAGTCATAAGTATTAATTTAGCCATTACTTAAAATTCGCTTCTCTTAGAGCACAGCTCGCATGATACAACACAAAATGTTTATTCAGGTTAAAATAATTATAATATAAACAATTCATCCATGGCCACTAGATGGCCACCAAACTAGGCGAAGTATCTTGGCGGATTGTCTTCCTTGAAGTATATTGATATCTAAACCTAAAATTCGCGATTTGAAAATTACCCAGCTTGCAGTTTTCGCGAAATATAAGTATAAAATGTAGATATTTTTGATATCTGGTTAACTATCTCCTAACTTGTCGATGTAAGATATCGTAATCATCATAATACCTAACATTATCACTGCTTGCTAGTAAATTCTAAATCTAAAGGTAGACTTAGAATTTCTCGATAAATTGTATTTAGGTTTTGATTGTGAGTTTATTTAGAGCAAACATGATTCATTTAAGCTCAAACTCAAAAGCAAACATGTTTTAACTAACTTAAAAATCAGTAGGTTCGCAATTTGTCGGAGCCTTTTATTGTATGTACCCGGTTTCTCAAAGAGTAAACGGGAGAGAGGCATTTGACATAACGATTTGTCAAAACAACTTGTCGTTGTTTAAAAGGATATACTTTCTAATTGGGCTCATTCAAATGAGCCCAATTGCCACAATAACATAAATTTTCTATATCTATTGGTGTACATTTGTAACGTCTTTGTAAGTTTTGCGGGCAAATTTTAAGTTGTTTTTGCATTTTTTAAAGTATTACTTGTGTAACAAGATTCATTGTTAGGTTTATTTCAGCTTGGAATCAAAGAAATCCTGAGCAAGAACACAACTGGTTTGAATGGAATATTGAGTAAGAGTGGCAACGGGAGCAACATGTTCGTTAGCAATGTATTACAGAAGATATTCCTTGAAGCCGATGAGTATGGAGTGTCTAGAGTTGTACGAGGTAAAGCTTACTTCTTGCTGTTTTTTGAACTTGTGGGCTTAGGTAAGAGCCTAGGCCTTCCGAGACAACTTAGGATCCACCCAGGGCATCGCCTTATAATATTTTTGGTACAGGTATAGGACATTACCATGCTAAACCTTTTATTTTTTTAGATAATAAAATTTTACCATTACCATACCTTCAATTCCTAATATTACTTTGAGCGATAAGAACACAATGCAAAAAAATGTTTAAAAAAACTCTCATGTAAACATGTTCTTATCTTATCTTATTTTTTCATCTACAGATTTATACAACAACGCCCCACCGCGGGAGCATCCCAACACTCTAGAGGTGCTGCTCGACCGTCCCTTCTACTTCTCTGTAGACGTCGGTATAGGACGTGAGCGTAAAGACGTCTTTCAACTCTTTAGCGGTATTTATTACAAGCCAGAACCTAACGAAATACAAGACTAGACGATAGTTAGATATACTAAAAAGTTTTGAAAACTGTATCGAAATAAAAGTGTGTTTTAGTAATATTGTTTATGCATGTTTTATTATGCACATAGAATATTAGCTAAAGAACATCTCCAACCGTTGACATGCACGACAACGCCTCGCTACGCGAGCACCTCAACACTGTAGGTAGGAGTTATCTAGCCCGGCCGTCTGTGTCCCTTCAAGTTCAGTGTAGACGTCAGTATGGGACGCGAGCGTACGGACGTCTTCCAAGTCTTCAACGGGGCTTATTACGAGCTAGAACCAAATGAGATACAAATTTAGACGATTAACGAGGTTTTTAGACATTAGTAGCATAGCATAGAAGGCATTTCTTTAGTCTACTATAGTAGTAAGTTTTTTAGCAAAGACAAAAAAGTGTAAAACCCGACTATAATAGTTCGGCAAGTATTTTGTTTTACATATCCAATCACTTCATCAATTTTAATTAAATTTGTTTGATACAAACTGGGAAGTGCCCTTCCAAAAAAATAGGTATTTCAATTTGTCTTCGTCCTGAAAATTTAGGAACATAGGTACCAGAAATTCTGACGAATTAAGGATCCTCTCATTTTATGCATTCGTTTTAAAAATCTTAGGTTATACGACAATTAATACGTAAGATTTTATGCATAAAAGTCGTATGCATTCATTTATTAGCACAAAACTTCCATAACTTTATTCCACGTTATTCATAGTGATTTATCACGTAGATCTGATGGCTATATAATATTAGATTTGCATATATACATGAGTAAGTCTACAGAGAGACGTACTATTACCGCCTATGATTGTTATTTCTCTACATTTGAATATTAGGAGTGCTTGCTATGCATGGAGAGGGATTCTCAAGTGCTGTATACATTTAGTGGGTAGTTATTTTAATTTATTACGCTGATATTTTGACATTTGACAGTTGAGAGGTTGGATGAGAAAACTCAGTTTCTAAGAATTGAGGGTTGTATAAATACTTTATATTGACTGTAATATTTATTTAACAGTTGCTTTATTTTGGACAATATAACGGTAGCTTTATTTTTAGTAATAAATAATAATAATATGGGACAACATCCACACAAAGGTGTTCAGGTCCCAAACTAGGCAAAGCCTGTGCTATGGTAACCTGATGACTGATATACATAGTTATATACATAAATACTTACGTATATATATATATATATATATTCAACACCCAGACACAGGTCAAACAGACATGTTCATAAATATGAAATACATAAACATTAATTATACTAATTTTATTTACATTAACCCTAAAAGCGATTTATCGCGGCTTTTGCAAACGAGAGTACCTTTATACTAAGATCATACTTTAAGAAAAAAATACATATTCTCTATTGTCAAAAAATAAACAAAGGCTAGTGATGTGAAAAGGGTGTTCAAACTACATTTCCAAAGAGCCAATTACTTGAACTATTCGATGTAACGACGAGGGGTAATTGAGTAACTAGTTTTTATTTCCACCCTTTGTCACTGCACCCTGACTGACAAAGGGTTGATTTTTGTGTTCATTTTGACCGGCGCGTGCAATACACGTGTCTCGTTAGTTAGCTATTATTGAGTATTTTAGGACATTTGAAGTATAAAGGATGTTAAGCAGGCTACAATTTGAATGGATTGAAACGACTGTGTTGTTCAGATTAAGAAAATCAATATAAACTGTGACAAAAGGTGATATAATATAGATGTAATATTTTGTATGCGAGGTGGTTTCGCATTTTCTTACACTATATTTAATGTAATTTATAATGCAATATAAACTTATAATAATTAATGTGACCTTATTGCCGTCAAAATTTCTGTGACGTGACTTTATGTGACCTCTAGATCTAATTATTTACTTAATGTAATTACTTGTAAAGGCAATAAAAATATGTCTATTTAATGAATTAGTAATAAAATATATGTATTTATACTTGTGTGTCTTATAAAACATTCGGGAAACATCCAACAATTAATAGTGCTGAGACTTTGATTTAATAAATGAAATAAACTGCCAATACTAATTGATGTCAGACAATGTTATTAATTTAAATCATGATGGTAACTGTTGCCCGGTTGATCAAAACAAAAGTTCGTTGGACGGTAAATAATATCATCAATAGTTAATTAAAATACTTTTTGGCTTTGTACGATGGTGTCATTTTTATATAATATTCAAAAATAATTTAAAAAAAATCGCATTATGTATGAATTATTCTGAATTATATATTTTTTTAATTCGTATATATTAATAGCTTTATAGCGAGGTATTTTACGATAAAACTTAATAATTAATATACTCGTCTAACTTATTAAACTAACTTACGTCTAAAACTTTAGAAATAAGCAATTTTTTTTTAATTTATTGTTAAATATCGATAGTGTCAGGGACAAACATGTTTCTTAAATAGGAATATTTGTCATTTTATTTCAGAACTATCCTTAATTGTTACAATTCTATGTTAAGAAACTGTTCTGCATGCTGTACATAATTATGTATGTTTAAAGTAAAACTTTGGAGCTAACGCAATCAAGAGAATATTGTCCAACTAGTAAGAGTCAACCGATAAAAGTATGTAATAGTAACACCTAAGTCCTATTGTACTCCTACTCATGCAAGCACTTTTACTACTTTTATTGTGCAAACTGCCTGGTTGCAAGTAAACACATTCAATCTAGGAAAGCGTTTTTCATCTAGGCAGCACTTTACACCGTGGCAATAAACGGCAAACGCAATATTTAAAACAGGAATAATAATATTTTAAGTCTAACATTTGATTTCAAAGTAAAAAAAAAATACGTATTACAACGTTTTATTAAAAGTTCACCGAATGTGTACGAAACTATAGTTGGTTGGACCTTTCCATGAATCAGGTACGCGTGAAAATCCTTCTTCTTAAACAAAAATACAACGTTTTCAAACGGCGAACGCTTTGAATCTAGATCAACACTAAGACAAATTTTCATATACATCTGGTACAGTGCAATCTGAACTTATTGAAGGTAAGTCGGAAACAATTAGCCGAAATCTTCGGCAGTGACCTAACTCAGGGCGAGGTAGCCCGTCAGCTACACAATGTCCGAGTGGACTTGCACCGGCTGCCGACCAAAGCCGGCCAATCCGCTCGATCAAACGCCGCCTTTATAACAGACGACAAAGGACTTGTTTCATTTTCGGCCAGGGCCCTTATTCACTATGAATATTACAACACGATTTTAGCACGTAGAATTCACGTTGAACGGTATTCACTAAGCCAATGTCCAATTTTATACCGTACCGTGGCACAGAACGTGCTCGTTCTGCATCATCAGAATAACGTATTTCGTAAACACAACGTTAAATACGTCATGCGTTTAGTTTCTTAGAGAATAAAAGTCTAGGACGGCGTACGTCTACCAAAAATGCTTTAAGATGTGATTAATACTGTGTATTAATGAAAAATGCGTCAGTCGCTTCTTTCAGTGCGTACAAAATATCTAAATTCTGTGAATTGTAGTGGAATTATTGTATCCTTGGAAGATTTATGTATAAGGTTGACTTCAATGGTCACATTGATCTATAATTTTGGTCGCCCGTCACAAATATCAAAATTGACACAATGAAAACGCGCAATGTGCTAAGTTACGTTATTTTAAATTTAGTTGATATATTAAAGATTAATAATCCCGAACGTATTTATAGTACACTGTACTCGCCGGAGCTCCATACATATTTGAAACAACTCTTCTATAATATAATAGTTTTAGTCAGATTTCTTAGTAACATAGAATATTATTAAAGCACTCCAGCCGGGCGAGCACGAGGTACTTTTTTTTTCTTTTGATTTATGGCACCATACGATTTGTATATTTGCCAGTGTTAAGTTTATCAATTTTCATGTTATTAATCAATCAAGTTAAGTCAAATATCAAGTAATAAGTCATTGTGGTCAAGTTAAAGTCACATTATGTAACCTCGTAAAGCGCTGGAGACTTTACCAGGGTTTCTATGGAGATTTCCCGCGAAAAGGACACGAGGTACTTATATGCATGACTGTAATTATTGAGATGCTAAATACTTTTGAAGTTTTTTCGCAAGCACGAAAACGAATATTTTTATTCTTATTTCGATTATTATTTTTGAGATCTTAGGATGATCTGAATGAGTATGTCATTTGCACCTTATTACAAAAGCTCTACTAAAAATCAGCGTCATATTAGTGCGCGATGAGTTTCTTTGATTTAATGACGTATCAAAGAAATGTCGTGTCGCGCACATTGAAAGTGGTCGATGGTCACGGCGACTAATTGAGCCCCCCGGGACGGCACCTGTCGGATAACGGACGAAGATCCCGCCCCCACTTGTCACTGATTTATTTACAACTAAACTTTTGAAGATATGTTTACATTTATCTTATATTTGCTCACGTAGCACGCACCTAGATGTTCCTAAACTAAAGCTTTGGATATTTTCAAATCGTGAGGCTGGTTATGTTCTCCGCTCTGAGGGTCATAAGATTCTGGATTAAGAAAATAGGCTCTTTCTACCTATCCTGTTTTCTTCCTGGGCTTGACGCAAAGGGCCATCAAGCTTTAGATATTTTTTTCAACGTCCATAAACACGATAATTTTTACTCGGTGCGGTAAATAATTTATCAATTTCCGAGTGCGTTATCTTCCTCTAGATGGGTCTTCCAGCTGGCTATTAATCTATTTACTTAGATATTTTGACTTCGTGCGCTTGTGTGACAAATGTGTTTTGGTAAAAAATATTGCAAGAATAAAACTTCAGAGGATTCGTTAACATCAGCTATCGCTATTATAGTTATCAAGCTATCAGACATTGTCCTATTGGGATGCTGTAAAGGTTTAAAGTTGAGTCTCGAGTTTAAATTATTAAGTAGGTACAAACTAAAGTCTTTGTGGTGACCATGAAATTCTATAAGTAAATACTATAAAAATATTATGTTACACGAGGTTAACGACCCCAGTTAACAGTTTTAGATAAATATAATCAAGTTAGTTGATAACAGAAATATATTTTTTTCCTTCAAAACATGTCACTGATACAATAGTTATGAGAAAAGAGGAAAATACGAGTCTTAAAATGTGCTGGATGTAGGTAGAAAGCATATTTTCAATAAGCTAGCAAGTAGTAAATCACAACATTTTTGATTGACATCTCAGCAAACACACGTCTATTTTTTTTTTTCTAACTATAAAACATCAATCCTGAACCCATGTCATCTCGTGTTTCGCTCACTTCAGAACATCATCCTAAAATCAGTCATAGCGCGACCGGCAAGCCGAGTAGACGTATCCTAGGCCTATTCTCATAAGCGCTACATTAATTGTACCAACGTACTGGCACCAACGGCGCTGCCAACCGCACCTACATCAGGCCGGGTACGGTGCGCAGAAAAATCGTCTCCCGCGCTAGCAATGACAGCAGGTCATTTGTTAATTCCCTGAAATATGGCAGCGGGTGGCGGCTATTCATTATAAGGCTTGCTCGTTTGGGCCACACGTGTGATGTAGCGTCAGCAGCTGAATTATAGTTTTAATTAAAATAATTTGCACTCTAAGTACTCGTACTTATCGTTTTTGCTTCGAACCTGGTTCTCTTGTTTTTTAAGTAAAATTCTGAGTAGACTTTTATAAAATTTCTTTGTCTTTTGTTGTTGTAACTATAATATTGTAACGTACGTCTTAAATATAAAGATCTTGCAGTTTATCAAAAAAATATAAAGGCAATGAATTGCGACACATGATACCTATTTCTTAATTAAATTATTCCAAAGAAAGTCTGTAGATATTGCTCTAACTACCTCTGCTCTGATATAGTGTTATGCTATGAATACCTGTGAATTACATACGTTTTTTTGGTACTCTTTGATAGTTAGACGTCTTAACAAAAAAGAAATTTAATGGCTCCATTGCTTGTCTAGTAAGGGGCATGTCATCTAAAATGCGCAATCTGCTAGTAATGATAAAAAAAAACATAAACTATTTTTTTAATAGTCGATAGGCTTGCGCTTGACCTCAACTCACCTGATGTAAAGTGGTGATGCGGTCTAGGATGCATAAAATTAAAATTATATTATTAATTAGGAAATAGCTTAATTGATAACTTTCACATATGACGTGGTATTTTTATTTTTTTAAGAGAAAAATAACTGAATGCCTGTATTAACGCGTGGTGTCAGTTTCGACTTTTATGAATAGATTCCATACTTCATTCCCTTCTTGTAAACAACTTTATTAAGCAATTGTGTTTTATTGATTTTGTCGTTGACTGTAGCGACTTTTTACCTTTTTTATTTCTTAGCTAAGCTCAGCCAGGATTTGAGAAACTGGATTAACACATATTTAAAACAAATATCGTGTAAGCTGACTCACCTTTGTTACACTTTAAGTTTTTTTGCAAACCATACACCAGTCACCTAAATGTTAATTATGTACTATTTCCCTGCTATCCGTACTTGCAGCCAGTGCATTTACTTGTGTATTGACGACGGGGTTTCATTACACACTGTCGTCTCTCTCTTCCACATTCAACTTATATATTTGTTTCTCTTTCTGGCAAGCCTGTGTTGAAGTCTATACAATTTAAGCCTACACATGGATTTCATGTGAAATTAATTCATGTGTAGATTTTCAAAAGTACTCACTTACTTAACTTTAATTCTTAATGTCCTAGTGAATTAAATGAATCGTGGAGGGTTTTAATTTAACAAGCATTTATGAGTAATCATAGTATTTTTATATATAACACCATACAATTTGTCAAAAGCAAATGATTTTGATTTTCTATGGAAGACAAAAAGCTTGTTATTCCGTCTTTATATCTATTGCCCTCCGCTTGTGTTTATGAACAAGACGTAATAAGTTAATAATCCACCATTAATTTGACAACAAAACTCGCAGACACACTAATTTTGCAATAAATATAAACGCTATTTTTTAGGCGAAATATCCATATCAGTAGCGATAAAGTCCAAGCCTCGCCTTAATTTGAATTAGCTCTCATAATATGAATAAGACTGCGTTAATTATAGGGATGTGCAAAAGGTTCTTCTAAAAATATTACAATTAAGAAGTTCGGTACATCAAATAGGTTAAAAGAAATGACTTTTCCTTATCATTAAGGTAGTTTCTTTAGAATTAAAATAGCATAAACTAAATTAAAGAATCTCTTGTTGAAATGAGTTTCGTTTAACACAATTGTAACCTTTTTTTCTATTTATTAAGGAGGTCTTTACTGTAAGTATCTAGAGTCAACCTCTTTACAATGGCGCGTTTAGTCGTCACTTGTGGTTTGATCACAGCCCACCTCCAGGGTCATTCCTTATTCAGGCGGCGCGTGGGGGGACATGTTAATATCTACTACACCACATGCTGACTAGTAATTAGGTAATGATGCTCATTAATATTGACCTGTGGTTATGTCTGGACTACGACTAGGTATCTATAGCAGTTTGCGATTAATAGATAAGCTCTTAAACAAACTATTTATGTTAGAACTAGCTAACTCGCGGCTTTGCACGCCATATTAAATTGAACATAAAGAATTTACAATCTTTTTAACTCCCATTCGACCCCCATAGTGTTTTAACGTTCTTTATGATTAGGACGTGGCACGCTTGCCTAAGAATAAAACCGATAAACCAATTTCCTTAAACTCTTCTAAATATATCCCTTATAATAAATACATTTGATTATTATATAAGATTAAAGTATAACAGCTTAGGCCTCATCGTTGGTTTATAACAGACGAGTTGCGATCATTCGAAAGGCTATGTCTAGCTGTAAAAAGCAAGCATACCTACTTATTTTATAACAACGAAACGAAAGTTACATTTTACGACGAATTGTATTGATGCTAATTTTTTCCAGTAGATTCAAGAACTTTCGATAATTTTGGTCAAAAGTGGATTTTATTTAAAAATAAGTTTAACCACAAAAACCCTTATACATGTCAAAGAACACAATAAGACAACTGTAAGCGTGTTTGAATTAGTAAAAAAAAAGGTCATGTGGCGAACTTAAGCCGTAGATTATTTTAATTTGATCATGCTTTTTCCGTTTTTTTTTTACGAAATTTTCTCGGACATATCAGTATATCTCGTATCAGTTAGTACGTTAGAGCTTTTAACCTGCGTGGATATAGTCAAACAATCCGGGAAGTTACCGACATTGTTTAATATTATCCCGGGTTTCGTATACCACGTCATGGATTTAGAAATAATAGATCGGACATATTATTTCATATATTACTTTAATAGTATCGATCTTGAATCAACTTTTGCTGGAAACAAAGCCTCAAAGGCACGTTAATTTACACGTTGTTCAACTGGGTGAACATACAATATACTTATTATTCATACTAAATATCCAGTCTCTTGCATTATGTTTTTGACTAAGAGAGTCAGTCGATTTGGAATAAATTCAGTTAGTGGATATTTAATCATCCCATGGGAACACTTCAATTTTCCGAGATAAATAGTAACCTATGGGTTAATCCAGTGTATAGGCTATCTTAGTGCTAAATTTCAACCAAATCCACTCAACCGTTTGGGCGTAAAAGAGGAACAAACAAACCCACACGCAAACAAAGCTAAAGATGCTCTTAACATTTTAGTTTGATGTGATATGACATTTAGCCACATGTCATAAATCATATTTTCTCTCATACTTATCGCTCATACTTTCGTAGTTCTGCCGCGAAGACAATATCAATGTCATCTCTGTACCGCACCCAAACTTTATAATCCGGATTCAATGCGCGCAAATTCGATTAGAGTTCGCGACTCGAGGATTTCTCAACAACCTTTGAGGTAGCAGCCCCGGAACTTGAGCTGAACTATTCGCGATCAAACTGTTTGGAAAATATTAGACCTGAATTGTTTGTTCCTAATACTCTACATTAGCCGATGGAGAATTAGTAAAGTTGTGAGCTCAAAGGTTCAAGAGAGATAGGACTCATAACGAAATGAAATATGATTATTTTGACGCAGCCTTTAAATTGACCGAGAAAAAAGACATCAACGCATGCTTACTTTTAGAGCTTTGCTTTGAATCGTATTGTCTAAGCTAGTACAGCGTCTCTGCGTCGAATGTGACTCATTTAAATTTCATCTGTTTATTCGTATGTATGGATGAGGTTCTGGAAAATTAACACACATCGTGTACCAACCAATCTTTACGAAATTTGGTATATTTTTAACTAATTCTTTAGCCATCGAGTTTTTATTTATGAGGAACATTTCTCATATAAATGGATTCAGTGTGCTGACGTTCGATTTTCGGATGTCAATAATAGCAGGGACCCATCGATGGATAAAAAAAACTATTAAAATGTTATTAAATTATAAAACTATTTTTTTTTTTAATTTTACTTTTCCTTTTTAATATTGGTATATGGACAAGAGTAAATATAGCAATATTTGTCAAAATTGGCATAAATCTACGACCTGATCAAAGAAATATAGTATTTAAGTGATAAGTATTTATAGGCGTTTTTTTCCAGACGTTACGCACTTTCATTTATTACTTTACATTTTATTAGCTATTCTATTTTCCCTCCAAAACAATGTACGCGAGTGTGGTACGAGATGTGTCGCAAATCAAACAAAATGTGTCTGATTGCAATACGTTCATACGCCGTGTTTGCGGTCCCTAACTAGTTGACACACGGGTTTTGTTGCGAGCGACGTGCTATCCGAAAATGAACCGTAATGATATGGCGCTTAGGCTTTGTTGTTTAATGTGGGGGAAGCAATTGAAGCCTTAGGACGTAAATTATATGGTCGAGTTTTGCAAGTTTTGTGGAATGTAGGATATGATTACATATAATGCGCATTAATTTTGTGCATTAATTTTGCGCGCAAGTTTTGTGGAATGTAGGATATGATTACATATAGTGTCATAAATTTTTATTTTCATAGGCTCGATCAATATTTTTCTTCATAATGCAGATTTTTTTAGCTACCGGGTAATCAGTCTTTAGTCTGTTATACACCCATCTAAAGTCTAACCAATTAATAACCTATGCCTATGGGTTTATTTACAATCAGATTCGAAGATTTTGTAACATGATTAACGCAATGCTTGTTAGAAAATCCCTTAAATAAATTGTAAAAATAAAGAAGATTCATTTTGTTACTTGTATCGATTATAGACCTAACTAACCAACTAAAAAATAATCACAAGCAGATTTTCGAAATTCGTGTCACAAAGTTTTACAATACGATGCGGGAATCGCATTAGAAATCGGACTGCAGAACATGACTGCACTTTAGTGATCGATTCGGAGCAGTCAGAGCTACTGTACAACGAGCGTTTATCTAACCTTAGACAATCACATCTATAGTAGGTAGTTTGGTCAAAGACAAACAGTCAACTATGCAGACGCTGGTTGCAATCCATTTAATTAATAGTGATTTTCGTAGTTTCGGATACTAGTTGGAAATTTAAATTAAGCGCTATAAGTAATAATACTTCGAAATCGATAGATTAGAGAGAGAGAATATTGACCCTTTTGAGCAACACTTTTTATTGCCAGTAGTAAATCGGCCCAGTAGGGACACATATTGTTAAAAACTATAAGAGACCACATTAAGTTTCGTTTTTAGGAAAATAATTTTCCAAATCTTACTAAGAAATTGAGTAACATAGAAAATGAGCAAATTATTCCGATTCATAAAGAACCTCCTTCTATTTTGAAGTCAATAATGGTTTTATTTAGAAAACTAAAGCGTGTTTAATTCATATTGTCTAAGAAGGGCGCAGTCATCGTTGAAGACACGAACGACTCATTTCATCCCTGATGAAGTTCACCGAATGTGAATGAAACTATAGCTGGACCTTTCCAACAATCAGGTACGCGTGGAAACCTGTCTACTTAAACAATATTAATAATGGTTATTCGCAAAGATTTGTACTTAACTTTCCCGTTTGCGTGGTATTTTCCTGAAACCTCCGTTGATCATCACCAATAATTGTTTTGATTATTTGATTATTTGATGGAACATTTCCTTAGCTTCGGTACGAGCGCTATATTACTTACAGAACAGTCATATTTAATCTGTTGACAGTACGAGGCGTAGATGGTAAAATAATTATCTGAATCGAATAAGTAGCAAAGTGTTAAATGAACGAGTCGATCGCAGCGCAGCGCTCGCCAGTACGTGTACAAAATGCTAAAAACATGCTCACGTACGAAATAAGGCGCACGCACACTTAACTCGTTTTTGATTTTCGTCATATTTTCTTAGAATACACGCAAAAACTGTCTTCACCTTAACAATACAATAAGAAAAGTGTCGATGGACAAATTCTTACAGACATTATTGTGTATAATTTAAATTATTTATTAGCCCTAGGCTAGATTATAATATTTCCAAGAAAGCTCTAGAAGAGTCTCCCTTAAGCACAAAAAATATATTTTCGTAACTAATATTGTCCCACTACTAGGTGATGTTGAATCCCAATTCCCTTCAACTTCCCTCTATGACAAGCCAGTTCTTTCCAACTTATATCTATCTCTTCTAGATCATTGGATACGGAGGGCAACTGGGCATAGTTTGTTACTATGCCGAATCTGGATAATCAAAGGGGTTTGATTACCCAGATTCCGCATAGTAACAAACTATGCCCATTTTTAATGCCTAATATTTTTATAAAATCACAAATTGTACATATTTCGTATGTTTTAATAGCTTGACCAATATAAAACAGGCAAGAATGCTGGCAGCATTGCCAAGTCTTGAAAAACACTGATCATATGCTAGAACAATATTGCCTGCGATCATTTTTGTCTCCTAATGTATCAACCAAATGGTAAATACTCCCAGAGTCATCGTCAAGTATAATAATTCGTCATCTCCGCTTAATGGTAAAAAAAAAGAAAAATTTCAGTTGTTTTATTAGCCATCAAATCTTGTGACCACTAATTAGGATTATTTTGACGGGATTTATATTGTTCTCTTAGATTTCAAAATACTGGTCGTGTACGCGCGCCCAATTCGTTATTGCGTTATTTAGTTATTCGGGCAGCACAACGCGCTATTCAAAAAGCGCAACGAATAACGCCAATTATAATTTGGCGAATCAAATGAAGCGACGTTGTGGTTATATTTGTGGAAGTGTATGGATGACATTTTAATTTTTTTGGCGATATTTGTTGTAAGTTTTTTATGTTTTTTCTTTAAATGAATTATATTTTTGTTAATGCTTATTAAGCTCGTAGTAGTATGTTTAAGTTCTGTACTGTTAAACATGCTGGCGAGGATAAGATTTAAATAGCTTTAAAAACAAATGTATTGCAACAGTTACCTTCATGTTACAAAAGATAAGTTATGGCCTAAGATTGAATAAGCATAATATTTATGAAAGTCTATAATTTTCACTATTTATTTATTCTTCCTCGAACCTAGATTTATAAAAGAAATGCATCTGAAACACTCGACAAAAATCGCTCTTTTAAAGTGTTTTTCTATTTTACCAATAAATTTTAAAAATATTTACTTTATTATTTACTTTACTTCAACAAATACTACAAATTTTCTTTTCTTCAAGCAAGCAAATTTTAATATCTTTTCAATTCTCTGCATAAAGTTTTCAGATCGATGTCTACAATCCTCTAAAATCTTAAGCTGCAAATAATGCAGCGAAAATTTAAAGGAACAAATACGGGCTTATGATAATTTTGAGCCGTTTTATTCAAATCCTTAGTCAGGATTTGGGCGAATCCTTGAACAGTCGGTAAAGGTGCTTACATAGGACCAGGGGTTCTTAAATATACTACGGAGGATAGGAAACTTAATAAACGTGATTCACTTCGCCGGTATTTTCTTTTTGAACAATAAAATAAGGTAATATTAAAAGATATTTTTGTACTCGGATAGACGTTATACCTAGAAGGTAAATATAGAAAGTATCGTAGAAGAAAGTATCGTATCAAGTTAAAAAATATTAGACATATTACGTTTGAGCTATATTTTACTTATTTCTTACCTTTACACCAGTAAAATTTAAAGATAATCCAACCCACTACCAGCTGCGTTAAAAATAATACTATAAATTTTACTATAATTATATATTAAATTATATACACAATAAATTGTAATATTATTGAGATACTGACAGTTTTTCTTTAAATTAATTTAATAAATATATGAAACAAGTAATACTTTAAAAAAGTGATAAATCAATTTCGATTCGATGGACCAAACTTACGTTACAAAACTGTCATCTGTGCCATCCATAACATCTCTAAAAAATTAGGAAAAAAAAGATTCTAACAAATTGTGAACCTTTTTCTTTACAAAGACGTTTAAAAAAACAATTTGACTTGTCCAATATACTTACGTGGTTAAAAAGTCATTGGACATTTTAATTTCGTATAGATCTATACTAACAGACAAACATATTGTTAATTTATTTTCAGACAGAGTATTATTTTTAAACTATATATGTATATATTTTCTTAGTCATCGAAGCGAATAGTTATAGTAGAAGTTCATAAATGACACGGATCATTGAGCCTGTAGAGGGTAATTTTTTTTTTATATTTTATCCTTACACAGCTAGGCATTTGACCACAAGTTTGCACGACCATGGAAGTCAGCGATACTGTAGCCTTAGATAAGCATGCCTAGTCTGGAACACATTGGCTCTCAAGGAACGCTACTGGAAAACACCGGGTGCTTGGCGTCTGATTTATTACATTAAAAAACGAATAGTTATGCTCAGCTTTAGAAACCTAGGTAACTATTTAAGCCACTGTGTCCCATGCCTAAGCTTTAAGCCCTGTAAGCTGGAGCAAATAGCCCGTAGAATTGACAATAGGACTTCCGATTCTTGACTATGATGGGGCTTTATCTTTTGTAGCTGTGAACGCAGAACTTTGGACTCGAATTTAAAGGCACTATATAGTAATATGTAACCGATAAAATTTATTCAATCTGCCTTTAGATGTTAAAATTGTATTGATATTGAACTAAAGCTTATTTGAATTTGCTGGATTAGTAGCTAGGGATCTGCTCCTTTAATGGTTGAAGTTAAGCATGAAACAGATGAAAACAAGAGTAAGCTAAGTGGTTTTAGCTTGCCCCTTCATCTCTGTCAAAAGAAACAAGATTGGTGTTACTTTTTTTGCTGCTAACGTTACGCGATACCAAATTCAATTCAATTTAATGTTATTTATTTCGATGTTATAATTATAATGCAGTCAAAAGTTGTTGTTAATAATAAAATTAAAATTATTTAATATTTCAGTTTTTGTGAGTTTAAACTAAGTTTTCGTAAAATATCTACAAAAAATGACAATGTAAGAAAACAATATTGGTAAGAGTAAATTCCATTGGAAATTATTTAGCAGTGTACGGTGACTTAGTTTGACGTCATAAAATTTAATAACCACAGAAAATATAAAATGGCTATTCATTAAACATTACTACTTTTAGAGACGTTTCCATTAAATCACGATAAAAATAAATCCCATATCAACTTAAACAGCTCACTAAAGTAAACATGGTCCCTGTTTACATAAAAACACTAAACACTGTTTATTTTCCATATTCTTCCTCTAAACGGACATTTGGCGCTACCCCGTCATTTACAACCCTTTAAAAGTTTTTATTTCAATGCGAAAACGGTTGACCCAAGGGTCACCAGGGTTAGGAATTAGGGTTGAAATGCACTGAGTCAGTATGGCGCAGTCGCATTATATTTTATCTATTTTTTTGACACGCTGTATTATAACCGACATCAAAATTGAAAAAATCCTAAAAATAACTCCAGGAGTTAATAAATAGTTTTTAATTTTTTTTTCTACTTCCATTTCTTACCTTTTGATTTTCGCCTGATATCCTTTATAAATTTAAACTTTAAATTCTATAATATTAGACTGTTTTGAACAGCCACAATCACTTTTTGAAGTCTAAACTTTATGTACCCTCACCACCTTACACGTACCCCGTACCACGTACCTAATTAAGCCCTGCGTCAATATGGCAGTATAAAAATAAATAAGAATGAAAAATCCCTAAGATGTTCCAAAGAGAAAACTATGACTGTCTTACTTAACGTAACTGTTTCTTTTTTATTTAATAAATCAAAGTGCGTCTTTACCTCTAAGTGGCAGGAGTCAGGATTGACCCCGGGTCCGTTCTGTCACTAGCCACTTATTCCGCGTCACTAAACTTATTAGAAAGCCCTTCCCTGATTGGCTTCCGACCTGCTCCGCTCCCGCGCACTTCACCCGACTATTTTTTTTAAATAGTTCTTTATTAAGGTCCGGGAAGGAAATCCTATTAGGAGAGTTTCGTGGTTCACTGCTCGGGACGGATTGGGTTGGTTTAGTTTGAAAACATGATTTGATAATTCGATTGTAGGTATTTAACAATCTCTTCTACAGCTGATATTTTGGTATATGAGTTGGTTTATTCTCAGATAAAAATAATAATATTATTGCGAATAAACAAAACATAAATTACGAAAACGTCACCACCATCGCTAAGATAAAATCTCTAGATCATATACTACATAAATAATTTCTACATATTATTATAATAATAAACATGCCAGTTATTCAATGTATAAACGTGCCCGTTATCCCAAATCCCAGACACAAAAAAATGTGTTCGGCAAGTAAAATAAAATTCCATTTTGTAGAAAATAAAACGTTTCCTCACAAAAGCCCTCCTTTGAACTATCAGTAGTTTTTGTGAAATGAAATGGTTCAGTTATCAATTCCCTGTATCGGGAGATGAGTTCCCATAATGATGGCAATACAGAGCCACCCCTTGTACTCCCTTTTCTTAGCTGCTGTCTAAGTCATAAGAAATTTGGTAAATAACATACAACGTCAGTGTCATGTTAGATACTGAATGCTGGCTTTTATTTGGAACAAAAAGTTATAATTGCTATTTAACTTTGCAATGTAACCGGCATTCGAGAAACTTTCCTCGAATAGATGAAAGTAGATAATTAATTTAATATTAGGTTAATTAATACCAACGTTTTAGATTTTTTTTTATTTCTTAGTATTTCTGCCTTTATTTATGTTTATATCTAAATAAAATTGTCTCTCTAGCAAAGACTATCTATATTTATTTAGGTATTGTTATGTATTAGATAAAACAAATAATTAAATGCAACATCATGTAAAAAAATCTATAAAAAATCTGTGATATATCTTAGGGAGGCTATCGTGAGACATCTACATTCTAGAATAGAATAAAATTTATTTGCAATAGAAAACAACAGTACAAGTACAACACACAACAAATATAACGAAGCTAAATTCCAGCTTTCTGTAACAATCCTTAGGCTCAACAGAATGCTGGCATAAACAACCAGCGTTGATCTTCCGTTGGAACCGTGAGGTGACGTGACGCACGTCAAGCACTTTAGAATCCGTGAAGCAACATTCGGATTAGAACGCAATTTGTAAATTGTAATCTTTATAAAATTAAATAAACACAAAAAATAACAATCGCGGAATAAACATACGAGTAAGTGTTCACTACACAGTCTTGGTAATTCCACGCTGCAGCTTGTCCCTTTCACCACCGGCGGGTCTTAAGACGGTCATTTGGCCGTGATAATCGTAGTGTGGCGCTGAAGGCAGGGGCTCTTTATTATCTTTGTCCACGTGTAATTGTCGGGGACGTACGTGCAACGATTCAATTCCTTATATCGGGGGGATTTGCTTTTATATATTTTTTGTATTTTTGCGTCAGGAAGGCGAAATTGTATTTTTGTGATTGGGTATTGTGGCGTGATGCGTTTAGATTGGTTTATTTTGTTTTACCTAATAATATAGGTTCATGCTGGTTCGATATTGAAATACAAGATTTTATACGATACATGTAAGAAAGTAGGAGAGTTATGTTTTTCTAGTGTATGTATATTTCTTTGGCACGTCCTAGAGCCTAAACGGATTGTCGTATCTTTATGTGAGTGGTGTCAATAGATTTGTCTTAGTCGTGAAAGTGAGACTGGGTATATCAAAATAAAAAAAAGAATTAAGGATAATACACAAATCTAACAATTTAGCTGTTTAATTTTTTCGCAATCTCTTCTAACCACTTGTTATTGATCCTCGTTCAGTAGCTTTTCCATACATATTCGTCAGACTATTATTTACAATAAGAAACGCCAATTATTTTATTTATAAATTTCCAGTAGCAGATTTTTTGTCCCACCAGAGCCTGTTTTGGTAATAGAACCTGTTGAAACAGCAACTTAATCAGAGTATGGTCACTGCTTTCAATTTGGCAGAAACGATTTTTATACGAGGATGTGGTCAAATTTTCAGAATGACTTCGAGCTGATGTTCTCGAAGTTCTCGCGTTTTTTATAGTATCAAATATCAAAACGGGCAAATCCTTAGCCTGATCTAATGGTAGGTAAGCATCAGCTTGCCCATCTTAGTTACAAGGCAACCTTTCTGAAATTAAAATTCAAGTGTAGTAACAGACTGCCTTCTTATCACCAAATATTAGATTTTTATTCATTTTATTAACCCTTTTAATGTTATTAATTCAAAACTAGCTTATACCCGCGGCTCCGTCCACGTTATGTTGGTTTCTCCGAGACACTCTCTGGACATCGAATATAACTATCTCTTGGCAAACAATAAAGTAGATTCGTGACTAAGTTGCTGACTTACAAACAAACAAATAAAGTAACTAACACACTTACGTATCCGAGGAGATATATGCATAGGCACGTGTATTCAGTATGCATATTATCCGCAAAGATCGGGTATATAAGTCATGTAAAGACTCATCATTAAGAGAGAAAATATATATATACAACAGAAGAAGATTGCCGTAGCCGAAATAGGCGTGGAAACATCATCATGCATATTAGTAACTCATTAACTGTATCAATATAACTGTCGACGCGTGACCAGAATGTCGGTTTTTATCTGGCCTTATACGTTGGGCCATATAAAAACCGGTAATGCCATTCAGCGTGGTAACGCGGCTAGCATACTAGGTATGCTGCCATCTGGTAGTGGATTGTATCATTTGGACTAGCTGTAGATCTTAAATGGTCTATAGGTAGACTTTCTGCTGTGTTTTTGCTGTTGTTGTGGTTAGTCATTTTGTTTTTGGTATTAAAGGCACTTTATTTGAATATAACTGTAAACGAATATGTATATCCAAATAATATATCTTTGTTTTAACTTTGTAGTAATTTAGGTATAATAAGAGTGATTTTAGGTCAACGCCTTTTAAAAGACTGGCGGTCGAATCATTGGAAAAGGTTTGTGAACTACAAAAGATTCAGAAACAGATATAGTTTTTTCTGTGTACAAAAACATTAGCAGGCTTTGCCGTGCTCCATGCATGAGTGAGAGGCTTATCTCAAATAATGCAAGTAAAGCGGTTTGCACTGCGCAGTAAGTAATGCGGGGTTTGATTGAATTAAACATTAAACATTTGATTGCATCGCTAAGATGCGCCGTCTCCATTTCGTCGAGCAATCTAAGTTGAGCCGCGCACTACGAGTACGGGGTACCAACTTAACTTGCACTATTACTTAGTAGAACATGAGCTGTAACTTATACTGGAATTATTTTGTCTTATCTATGGAGGGTTATCGGCTAGGGGTGTACTAAGCCGAAAGGGGGTTATTGTACCCATCCTAAGGAACAACTTTCACTATCTCTGAATTCGAGAAAAAATAATCTGCTGTTTCATACATTTTGTCGACTACCGATCAGCTTTTTGTATGGAACAGCTGATTGATTCAGAGTTAGTGCCATAGTGAAAGTAGTTCCTTAGAATGGGTATAGTGATGACCTTTTGGCTTAGTACACCCCTAGCCGATAACCATGTATATATAAAATACTAATTCCTGACTGATTGACTGATATTTGCCAATTAATTCAGAGCCTAAACCGCTTAACCTGAAGTTTTAATGGTGTTCTCATTGTGAGTAATGAGTACTCCATCAAAACTTTATGTTAGGTGTGTAGGTATACTAAGATTTTTTTTTTATCCTACACAGCTAGGCATTTGACCACAAGTTCGCACGACCACAATAGTCAGCGATACTGTAGCCCTAGATGGAGCATGCCTAGTCTAGAAAACACTGGCTCACAAGAAAGGCAGCCGAAACATACCGTTAGGTGATTTTTGGAAATTCAACCCCCAAGGGAATAAAATAGGGGTTCCAAGTACGAAACTTCTTTATAAACGTTGCGGACAAAGACATGAATGATAGCTACTAATTTGAGATACAAATATGGGATATATATTTTAACATTTTTTCTGTTGTTCAAATCGCCTCCTCTGCAAAGTTTATTTCGACAGTCACTTTCTACTCGTATGTATGGATTTTTGTCCACAAGAAATTTCGTACCAGTTATAAATATCCCAAACAAATCGGTTCCCTACAAATATTTGACAAGACTTGTCAAACATGTTCAATGTTGTTTAAGAAAACGTGTTTTCAACTTTAGTTTCGTTCACATTCGCCGAACTTCATCAGGGATGAAATAAGTCGTTCGTGTCTTCAACGATGACCCGTCTCGCACTCCGCACAATCAGGTACGCGTAAAAACTCGTCTTCTTGAACAATATGTTCAATGTTCATTTTTTAAGTTTCAACTAACATTCGGAAGTACTACTAATATTGAAATATAAATTCACTGTAGCTGTTACGTCAACTCGCCCTAAACGGAACCCGCCGAATGATTTAACCGAGGATCAGCAAAGAACGACCCTAATTTAAACTTAAGGTTTTTGATAATGCAAAATAAACACCGAATTTGTATTACAAACAATTTCCAAGCATGCTAGCGTTTGGAAAATATCTGTAAAGCTGCTCACTATGCACGAATACTAATCTCGATAGCTTTGAATAAGTTGATTGTATCTTACGCTAATTTGCTACCAAATAAATAGATTATTTTTTATTTTATAATAGATATATTTAGAATAAAATCAATCTTTTCTATTTTTTAATTATTTACAATTTATAAAGGCATTTGAAAAAAATCAAGGTCCTCCGTTTTGTTTTTTTTATAGCTGAATAGCTGAAAATGTACCGCCTAATAGTATATGTATTTTTCTCAACGTTTAAACCTTCCCTGAACTTTCAGAAACATTTAAATACTAAAATCAGCTATATCGGTCGAACCGTTCTCTAGTTTTAGCGAGAAAACGAACAGCAATTGATTTTAATACATATAAAAATTGTTTTCTCTATAAATCCTTTGTAGCTGTTTTTTTTCTTTTATCAGCTTTACAAACATACAGGGTGTACGTTACATCCAATATGGGATTATGATTAACATAATGCCTCTATTATTCGTATACCGGGGGTCGGAAGCCATCGTGTGAAACGCGGCTGGTCATTGTTAGTTTTGTTAATCATCTAACATTGCATAGATATACGATTAGATACTATGCTTGCAATTGGATTTGGGAGTCAAAATATTGCACAAACTCATAACAACGTGACAAAAATTAAAATTTGACTAAGATTTAATGAAATAAAAAATCTAGTAGTAGTTTCTAGACTGAGCGAAGAATTTATACTTCGGATCCAGTAAATCTTTCTTTCCTTTGCTAATTTAGTTGTTTTTCTAGATATTGGTTCTCACGTACAGATTATTAACCAATTTTGAAGAAAATTACAGGTTTTTCCGAGGATTTTTGATTGAGCTTAATTTTAATCAAACCAGCGTAAGTTTGCTACGGCGCAATTCACTGACAGAATTCAATTACTTTTGGTCGAGAAATACTGCTTTTATTACGCGCAAAAAAACTTATCTTGAGCTCATCCGTTTGCAGAACTACTTGTACCGCCAATTACAATCTCAAAGCGTAAGATAAAAGAATAATGTTACCAAAGCAATAAAAACGCACTGGCAACATTCCCATTCATCGCCACAACTCTACCAAACTTCGTAATATCTCAATCTACCGTCATACTCGTACACAGAGTGTTGCCAGAACACGCAACACCAAATGATTTGTAAATGTAAGTTAGCTGAGGGGCTGGTACTCGGGGGCATATGCAAATATGTCGCGATTGTCACACAACTTCGGTGATTACACCCTGCCTCATGTACCTACAGAGTAGACTAGACACCCTGTATGTAATAGTAACGACGGGTTTACATTATACACGTGGAGTATTTATTGTGTGTAATGAGATCTTTATAATGTTTGAAGTGTCAATCATATCTGAGTGTAGATCGAACTCGATTTATAGCGGTTGTTTTTCTAACTCAGCTTACAAACTTATGACCTTTGTGCCTAACTAGCATAAGGAGACACCTTTATGCTAGTTAGGCATGAAAAATGTTTTTTTTAAGTCAATATGCTTGCGCTTGACCGCAACTCACCTGATGTAAAGTAACGATGCGGTCTAGGATGTAGCGCGCTTGCCTAGAAGAAACCGATTCACTCGCGATTTAAAGAGACCAAGATTAAAGCTATCGGGAAATAGAGAACACTGTAATTACCCCGACTGCGAAAGAAGGGGGATTGTTTTCGAGTGGATGTATGTATGTATGTAAGTATGTATGTAATTAAGTAAGTAAGTATGTATATTTCTTTAGCGCGCCCTAGAGTTTAAACGGCTTGTCGTATTTTTATGTAAGTGGTGTTAATAGATTCGTCTTAGTCGTGAGAATGACACTGGGTAAAACAGAATAAAAATAAATTAAGGAGAATACAGAAGTTTAAAGATTTAGCTGACGGGTTTTTGAAGTTGCTTCTAACCACATGTTTCCTATTTGTTTGGTGGAATCTCGGGAACAATCTTTTATTCCTCTTTGCCCCCAAGGTCATTTTGAGGGGACGGGCGGGTTCTTCGTTAGGTCGTTCTCGCATTTTGTTTGGATAATTATACACATAATTTTCAAGCGTACCTTTATTATTAGTATTAAGTAGTATCTAATATACACGTAGCAAAGTTGAAAACATTCATTTCCAGTTAGCAAGTAGATGGCATTAGTTACTGGCGCAGTGTCAAACTGGATTTAATTTCAAGTGTTTATAGTTATGAAGTTCACAATCCTAACATTATGACAATAGTCGTCTCCTTCTATTAAAATGCATGCATATATTGTTTATGTCACGGAAATGATATTTTATACTGCATGAAGTAATCACTGTTTGAACAGCAAATTAAAATAGAAAGCTCATCAGTAAAATTAGCTGCAAATTTTCTCATAGGATAAACTCCCTATGTAACATCTAAGACACAGTGGTGTTTTTTTACACCAAGCCCCTATCGAAGTGTTCCGGCAGCCTTTCTTAAGAGCCGCTGCATTTCAAACAAGGCATTCTTCATCATTCATCAATTACATAATTTTACACAATTTCTTTTCATATCTTGACGTTCTAAACTGAAGCTTTTTCAAGTATGTGCCTCGAATTCCATAAAATAAATATATTGTCCTTGGTATTGCTATGGATGGATGGAAACAATTTGTTCACAGTTATGTAACTAAGGCGGTATAATAATTTCTCAATACACTCCATATTATCACAATCAACGTAACAGCATTGCGGCTCTGATAGTGATCGCCAGCGAGCCGAGCGACCTAAATAAGTCCACTTAGCAATTCGGAAGGCAAATCCACAGATTAGACGCAGAAATTTACCTCGGAAGTAGAACGTAGAGGATCAGGCTAAGTAAAAGCTACTACTAGCGACCTCGTTTCTTTTTGACATTTCGTCACTTGCTGTCAAAATGAAACCAACTTTGTTAGCTCTTGTTTTTACTTATTTCATGCCTAACTAAATGAATGAATGAATGATTTCTTTGTTTGGAAGCTAGGTTAGTAAATATGTGTTATTGCATTAGTGATATAGCGCTCTAAATTCTACCTACAAAGGTTATACTATCGGTCTTAATCTAAAAAGTACCTAACACACTTATATTTTTTTTTTTAAGTCAAAGTACCTTACAAAATATAATTATATCTCAATAATGACAATAAATTTATACATAATATTACAATACAATTTACATATTGGTTAATAATTTTTTATCATTGATGTTTTTATCCTTCAAATTCATATCTTACGTAATTTAGCGTAAATACCGTAGGTAGGTCTCTTCGAAGTTATCAGGACCTATCCATCATCACACCAGGGTAGTATTAGATTGTGTTCTTCATTGTCACGTCATTTCTACACCTCTATTAATAACTTCACTAGTTTTGTTTTGGACAACCTGGATAAAAGCTAACTAAGAATTAGAGGGAAAGCCTAAACTTGATTCGCGCCTTTATCATCATTCAGTTATTTTCATCCTTAGAGCAGAAAATGTGTTGTAGAAGTCTTTGAAGGCCGTTGAGTACAAAAACCTTGACAAACCTAAAACGCTTCAAAAACGAATGCTCAATATTGCACTAGCGTTTCAACTTTGCAATTTTAGTGATAAATAGCACTATATCAAGCTAAGGCTTAATTGAGATCACATTGCTTACTTGTTCAAGCTCATTCCTCTTTGTTTCATCACCACGCGCCTTCTTACCTTGGTTTTTGGCATTTCCACTTTCTCCGGTAGAAAGCCCGCAATAAATTACCGTCGCAAGTCTGCGATACGCGGAATTAACGCGACGTCTGTACCTACCCACCCTGAGATAATGAGAAAACTGAGAAAATGCCTCGTGCATTACTGTCGACGCTTATTACTATTGAATTGGTAGTTCTTGTTGCGGTGCAATAGAGCTCAAATTGGAACCCGACAAATAGTGGTCGTGTTTTTGGTACTTGTTAAGTGGATGTTGATTTGTAGGTACATATACGAGTAGTTAAGGCTCTTTTGATTGCATTAGTTAATAATTGGGCTTATGATAAGCTATTTTCTGTGGAGATGAGTGTCTGCGAGTAAAACATATCCTACCTAAGTCTGATATGGCCATCACAGTTGAGCCGTCAGTTATATTATATCGACATAAACAAAGCTCATGTTTCTTCAGCTTTGAAGTTTTCTATAGAGATAGACATGTGTCTACCTCTATAGAAAACTGACATTGTGATTAGAGTAGCATTTCTTACGGCGCCATTTACATTAGGACTCGTAAATTTGAAAAGATTTTCTATTTTTTTGTAATTTTTATATTATCATGAAGTCGATTTCTTGTAGATCTAAGGAAGAAAGCATTTTTCTTGAAGCTCGTTTCGACCGTTTATCTGAGCTTCTCAGGTAGACAGATAAACTGCACTTATATACAGGGTTATCAGCAAGGGCTGTACTAAGCCGAAAGAGAACATTTTGTCGACGATCGATCAACTTTTTGTATAGAACAGCTTGATTTTTTTTCTCGAATTCATAGTTGGTCCCATAGTGAAAGTTGTTCATTAGAATGGGCACAGTAACCCCCTTTCGGCTTAGTACACCCTTAGCCGATAACCCTGTATAACATAATTCGCATAGTACAGCTAGCAAGACAGAAAGTCCCCTCCAACCAAGAGTTTGCGTTCAGCCGACCGCGCGTCGGTTCGTTGCGCCGCCATGTTTGACAATCGGATCGGACCGTCCGTCGCGAATTTACTACAATTCGATATGTCACGCCTGACCGGACCGAGTCGAATCGGGTTGGACCCACTCAGTAAATAGCCATACGATGATTATTTAGCTAGTCCGTGAATCTAGTGTGAATTGATAATATGGATAATACTTAAGAGTTCTTCATGTTGTCGACCATAACGAAATATAGGTGTTTTCAAAAATATGCTCAATAACTTACAAATCCGAAAAGCTTATTATTTATTCGGTTTATATGTTTTTAAAGGACAAAAATTTCAATAATGAAAAATAATTGACAATTAAATTGCATTATAATATTACGTAATAATTTATTGCAACTATTGAAATATTAGTAATGTATTGTAAGGTGTGTTAACATGTTAGGCTAATGAAAATAATATAAGTGTGTCAGGTACTTTTTAGATTAAGGCCGATAGTTTGGAACCTTTGTATTCAGAAGTTAGAGCGCTATATCACTAATGCAATAACACCTGTTTTGTAAACTAACTTCCAGACAAATAAATAATTCATTCAAAGTTCTTTTCTTCGCTTCAGATATGGTACAATAAGGTCTTAATTTAACTTTTAAGCATGCGAAAGTATGCAAAATTTAGAATTATGTAATTTTGTGAATCTTTACATGGTTAAATTTTTAATATTAGTATGTACAAATGTTTGTTTACTTATGTTATATACGAGTAAGTGTTATTAAATTCACAGACAGAAAAGTTTTTCGTGGTCTTGATCATAGAATAAAAAAGTATATTCCTACATACTTTGATCCTCACTTCGCAAGACTGACAAAAAACATTGCCATCAAAAATTGGCCTAAATAGAATAATTATTATTAATTAATTGTGACGTAATTATTTGAAACATATATTATGTAAATTATTAATTATCTTTATTAATAATAGAATTAATGGAATAAGTGGTTTTTGTTTTCCTTCCCTTTTAAAGAGAGGGTTATTGTTGTCGTCTGATAATAAAAGTAAAGTATGAAATCTTCGAAACAATAATAAGTCCTGCTATAAAAATAACAAAGCAAGTTGTCTCCATACCAAAACAAAGTTCGCCTAAAGCCTTCACACCTATCAATCCTTTTTAAATATTGGAAAAAAAATCAAAATAATGACAGTGTTGCCACCAATAGGCTGCCAAACAAGGGGTGGCACAAAAAGTTTGACAGCTCGTTAGATACCGGGGGCGCGGGGGACACTAATTGGGTACCTAGGGGACAGGCGGGGCATTTGCGACTATCGCCCGTTTTTACGTGCTATTGTGCTCGAAGTCTTGCGTTTGACAGCCCTGCGTGAGACCCTTTGAAGAAGACTCGTTTAGGTGTAAGGTTCTCTTTTGTTGCGGACCGGTGGGGACCGGGTTGATAAATAATAAAAAATAAAAATATCTTGTTGTACGAGTACCCACAATATAATGAATGTCTGTAAGCGACAGATTATTACGTTTAAATTTTCTAAATATCGATATTTGAAAACCGCAGATTCAAGTTTTATCTTTATTCATATCAGGATATTTTTTAAAATATCCAGAGTTTTCTTGCTAAGTAACACAAGTCAAAATGCAAGCCTAGACTGCTCTAAAAATTGCTATTTAGCAATTAATTAAAAAAAACTGATTACCCAATTCCGTTACCGATAGAACATTTCAGATATTTTGATTTAAAAATCAAACCTTTGAACCGATTTTGATAAAAATTAAGTATGACTGAAAATATAACACTTTTAAACAACAAAAAAAGATATTTTCAAATCGACCCAGTCGTCTCCGAGAAATCAGGTACATAATAAATGTTAAAATACTTGAGTCAAATATTAACAAAATAACATTTATATGGGACTACGAGTACATGTAACAATTATAGTCACTACAAAATAAAATAAAAAATAGAACTAAATAAAGACACAAAAAACGGTCTACATCACTGGACTACAAAGTAAAATAATCTCTTTCTAACGACAAGAATAAATCGAAATACGTCCAGGCATTATTGAGAAATCTGAAAAAACACTAAAAAACTAACAACCATTTCCTTTTTCTGGAATCTAAAAAATAAAAAAATAAACTATTTATTTCAGACAACTAGGCCCAAACAATAAATACCTTAAAGACTAACATACATATTAACACATATAAGAGGCACAACACATATACCAAAGATAAAATTTAAAAAATATATATAAATAGTCAAATTAGAGTTTTTGCATCGATTCTCTCTCAATTTTTCATTCCCATTTCACATATTTTTTCCAAAAATCAACCGCAACAGTAACTCCGAACTCAAATGTAAGTACATAGCCTGTTCAGAAGTTAAGGCTCGTCTACATACCTGTTCCCGAGCGCCCAATCTCTCAGCCCCGCGTTTAATCCCAGTAATTGGCCGCGAGAGCCCATCAAACTTGTTGTAAACTTCAGACTTGCCCTATTACGATTCGACGCGAGTCGCGGCCCACTCGAGATATTAAATTACATCGGTGGCAGTGTGCGCGCACCTTTCAACTCGCTATGTTTATAAAGCGGATGGCAAAGAATAATGCTACTAATATTATCAACGCGAATGTTTGTAAACATGGATGTACGTATGTATGTTTGTTACTCTTTAACGCAAAAACTGCTGAATTTGAATAAAATTTGGCAACAGGATAGATTATTCCTTAATTAAGCTCCTGGATTAATGCATTGGCCAATTTTTATCCAGAAAAATACAGTGCTCCCGCGGGATAATTCAATTTCCGAGAGTAATACCGCGGGACGTAACTAGTACTTCAATATTTTGTACAAAAATTTGACTGAGCTGATATGAGGATAATTTTTTTAAGTTTTTCTTGACTTACGTTTGGTCGCAACTCTGAAGTAAAGCAAGAAAGCAAAAGAAACTGATACAATCGCGACTTGAAAAAATAGAGGTTAAACATAACTATCGGGATTAATGGAGAAGCCGGCAGTGAGTTCCACAATCGGGCAGTTAGCTTAATAAAAGTTGACGCAAAGCGCTTTGTTAGAGATGACGTCGGGTTTGTATTTTTATGAAGATACTTCTGTTGTTTGTACTATCTACACAGGCATAGTACAACTTTTTTTATAACAAGTATAGTACAAATATAACTTTCTTTTTTTTCTGTGCATATTATGCATTATAATATTATTTAAAATTAGATGAACTCTACACTTTTACTCATCTTTGTCAGGCTGCAGGTAAATACATATTCCAATATTGCTAAAGAAGCCGAAGTTTTACATTTTGCGTGCTCTACAGTGGACGCATAATAACATAAGTTCGAAGTTCAAACCAAAATAAATAATGTACAAGCTTATTTTAGCTAGTTTTATTAGCTCTTAGCTATTTTTAAATTTTTATGCGTATTTTGAATCTGTTCGCTTATACAACCAAAATAGTGTAACGCAGAAAATATTCCTATTTTGAAAAACTGCATCGAACGTTTCTCATTGGCTGAATGCGTCCGTTTCCAGCCGAGTTCACGCGCGCGTTCAATAACAGTCGCCAATCATGCGGCGTTCGAAATTTAAAAAAGCAAAATGGACAAACGCGACCGTTACTAATTTGACACGTGACGTCACATTTGTTCTGCGACTGTCAGGGGTCAATCGGGAAATTATTGGAAAACTAATTGGCTATATTTAGCTTTATTTCGTTAAAAATATCATTTTTCAAGTTAAAAAATAAATCGTGTGTGGATATTTATTTATAAATAGTAAACAAAGTTGTTATTTAACATCTTAGGGCATAATAATATGAGATGAATCAAATATGTTTTTCGATGATTGCAATTAAGTTATGGCGTCAAAAGTAGAAACTTAAGTAAGATTCCAAAGCTAACCTTTATCTCAGCAGATTGGTGTAATTTTATATTTATCTTTTTTTTTTCTAGTTACAGGAGGTTAGTTTAAAAGTTTTTATGCCGCCCTTCAATAAAAAAAAAAACTTAGATACAATTTAACGTGTCATGAATCTACGATACCACTCACATATGAATACCTGAACAAGGTCACCCATCTAAGACCTGAATAGACTGAACGATGCTTAACCTACGTCCAATGAAAAGGCTTTAGAAGCAGATAGTGGCCTTTTGTCTGCATATCCCGACAGAAGTCCACGAGTCGTCATTACGTCACAAGCGAAAAGCCAAAGTTGACAATTGCTCGATCCGATTCCAAGTGCCTAATGGAAATTTAAATACTCACTTCCCCACTCACACAATGCAGCGGTGACAACCCTAATTGTCACCTTTTTTTAGATTTTTTTTTCACTTAAAGTGTCAAATTGGCTATTGTGAAGGTGCAATGGTGTGGACGCGGGGTTCCTCCTCGTTTTTTAGTTTTTATCGGCGACGATAGAAAAGTGGGATTTTTGTCCGACGAGGCATTCAACAAGGAATTTCGGCTTTGTGCTCTAGCACTTTTGATTAACTTTTTATGAGACAATCGAACAGTAAAGCCGTTTTAATTTCCGGTGGAAATCTAGGCGCTTGATGAAATATATCGTTCGGTTGGTATCTGTAATATGTGAGCCTGTTAGGTCTGTTTGAGCTTCAGGTATATAGGTATTTAGTATATGTATAAATACCTAAGTATTGGTTAGTTAGTCGGTTCGTTTAGTCATTAGTTTAGTTTAATGTGTATTACATAGGTACAAAGTATATCTAATACTCGTAGGCAATTTTACAGTGGTGATATCGGATAACGTTAGACGCATTTTGACAGAGTTGAAATTAAACCAAGGTCACTGCTTTCGCCGCTAACGTTATGAGTTATAAAGCGTAAAACCAGCTTCAATTACAAGAAATATAACAACCACTTTGAAACAATTTAAAAACTTTACTTATTTTACCATCCGCAAACATATGATTTTCTGATTATTAGTTGAAGAGTGTTTCCATACAAATCAAAGTGTTAATCTCTGCTTGTGTATTTGATTGGCAGCTTCGTTAGAACTTATAGGGTAATCCGTATATCAGAAATGAGATCCGAACGATAAGCGGAAACAAGTGTTCCGTAATGGATTAACTTATACATTGATTAATTCTAAGGGTAAGGGAACTATTTTTGTATCATTATGTGCAGAGTTGTGTTGAAATATCAGAGGGTGTATTTTGGATTGAAAATATCATTGTTAAACTACGTACATCATATTACAACATAGCATCAGATTTATTATTTATGTCTTATGTGGATTATTGTTTAGGGTTTTGGATACAAACAATTAAAATTTGCAACCCTTACTTCATTTTGATTTTCTAACTAGTGGACCGTATCAATCCACAACGTCCCACAGCTGGACACATGCCCCACAGCTGGACACATGTCTCGGTTGGACCAATTTTGGTACTGTTTTTATGAAAATACCGGAATGTTTTCCAAATCTGACATCTTAGAAGTTTCTGTCGACTTAGGAGCCTGCTACTTTTTTGAAGTCCTTTATAAAGAACATATTTTACGAAAGTACTTACGCCACAACTGACACGCAAGCACTAGTAAATACTTATTTGTTATACAAGAGTGCAAAGTTGCTTTTTAACGGCTTGCTCACTTTTGATGACCAGGCAAAGCGAGGGAATTAAAAGAGTACAAGGTGAAAAATCTTTGCACTCGAGTGCAACACGTAATTTTTCATCCCACCTCAGCGAGGAAATAACTATTTTCGAAAAATAAAAAAAATTGAATCACTCATAATTGATGGAGTCAGGCGTTACTTTGCGGAAATACATTTATAATAAGATGGTATATACTAGATATTTAGTGTTTTTCCGCCTCGTCTTGATGTCAGCGTGAGAAATCAAGCTTTCGAGCGAGCGCTTGAAGAGTCAACATCTCCTGAGGATGCCTTGTGCTAAGGCGAAACACGTGTCGAGGAAGTCGGATACTGAGAGAAAGAGAAATAATAAGGTGAGGTGTGGCGGTGGTGAGCAGGAACCACACCATAAAAACAAAAATATTTTTCTATTTCTCACGCTGACATCAAGACGAGGCGGAAAAACACTAAATATCTTGTATATACCATCTTATGAATCACTCATTTTAGTTTTTTCACTTATTTTTAACATAAGGTTTTAACAATATGACGTAAAAAGATAACGGCGCGTGGAAACAAATTAAAAAAAAAGTACGGCAAAAAGGTTCCGAGTCTGAGTTTTTAACAAAATAAAAGAGGTTGTTTGATGAATTCGGCACCATAGAGTTAGAAGTAAATAGGTTTTCAATTCACAAACTTAGTGCACACGATAGGCTTTTGCACTCAGATATCGAATAGCAAAAATACTCTTTCCGAGATGGTGGGATGAAAAAAAATGTACTAGTAGATTATGGGGTAGCAGTACTAGTAAATTTGCTACACTAGGAGGACGCTTCAATACTGAAAAGGGGGGGGGGGGGGTGGAATGGCGCAGTTTTCCTGATTGTATTAAATTTAAGCAGGGACATGCGGAACTTGACCGTAAGTAAGAGTTCTGAGGTATGAAGAAAATCAGATTTTTTTGCATTCGTTTTTTATTATAGTCTTAAGGTCGATCGCACGAAGAACTCCTATTATAAATATCTTATTAGCAATAATGTCATTAGTTCTTTCAATAGTTCAATGTTGGCAGCAAGTGTTTCACAAATTATACAGCGAGAGACGAGCAAATACAGACGAGTCTGCGCTTTGAGGTGTACTAACGCAATTTGTGTCGCGTGAAACGACGCCTTCTAATTATTTACATGGAAATTTTGATTTAATTCGGCTGTGATTAGAGGAAATATCCGAGCGAACCGGGAGAATGGATGGAGTTAAAATGTGTAGGTATCTTTTATTCCGTGATTATCATACTTTAGTTATCTAAAGTAGATTAATTTTTTTTTAATTTTTGTTTTTTTTTAAGCTCAAAGAGTTGCTGAATACTAGGTACACAAAAGCAAAATCATGAATACTCGTAGAACTTTTATACTGTCCTAATCATCCTCTAATATCTTGCACGCCGAAAATATTTAAGCAAAAATATAGCGTTTCTCTTAAAAATCACAAGCATGCACTTCAACCATAACAATATTGAATTAACGAATTAAAACCATTTATTAATATTCCTGACCAGCCATTTTGACTGATTTTATAAGGACCAGATGTAAATGTACCTACAATATATGAACTGTACCTGCAAGATGGCGGTAGTAAAACTTTTAATGGTTTTTATAATAGTCGATTGTTAGTCAAACCTACTCTAATTCTAATAAGTAATGTAATTAATAATAAAGAAACGCAAAGCTTTTACTAACAAACTGAAATAGACATTGAATATTGATATAAATAGTAAAAGTCTCATCTGATTTTGTATTAAACTTAGTGTGGCCAACGTGCAAATTCAAGTCGTATGCCAGTGATAGCATCCTTGCATCTATCTTTGACAGTAAGAATTTCGCCATCTGTGGTTCATCTACAATGTTTAGCGTTTAGCAAAAGCTATAGCTTCTCATAATATCTGGCAGCTGCACCAGCTGCAGCTAGCATTTATGCTGAGTTGGGTTCAGTTCCGACAAACACATTATAACATAGTACTTTATCTGTCAAACTATATACTGTATATATGTTTTTTATTGTTTTTGTGTGTTTGACGTAATTAATATTCATTCATTTCATTAATTTCATTCATTTCATTCATTTCAATCATTTCATTCATTTCATTCATTTCATTCATTTCATTCATTTCATTCATTTCGTTCATTTCGTTCATTTCGTTCATTTCGTTCATTTCGTTCATTTCGTTCATTTCGTTCATTTCGTTCATTTCGTTCATTTCGTTCATTTCATTCATTTCATTCATTAAATCCATCTGTCCTTATAATAAATAATCTTCTGTCACGAGACCATACGTCCAGCAGGGCTGTCGCACAATTATCGCAGACTGTCGGCGCTGCCGTTTGCATAACAATTAGCTACATTATGTGTTAAACGGCATTTCATAACGCGAGCCGAATACCAGATACCGGTAACACACCTGCTGATTGAACCATTATGGCCTTCCAATTATTGTAATGGGAACTCATAAATGTATCAAGTACTCCTGAAATTTCAACTTTTTCAAATGACTATCGCCATATTTCAAATTCGGCTGGCGATTGAACTAATTTTTTAGCTATTATGATTTAAAAATTATACTATTATTAATATATTATTTATTTCATATAAATTACAATCATATAACTAGTTTTGTTTGTTATTTTTAAATCGAGATTTATAAGATAAGATCTTGATGAAATGTATATTATGGTAACTAAATCCCCACACATATGCAAAAGTGTGTTTGTTGGTTTATTTTTTGATTGACTTGATATTTTTGCACCAAGATAGTTCTAAGTCCGGAAAATGCCATAGTTTTTTTTTCCGTGGAAAATAATATGACGCGAGCAGAGCCGCAGGCGAAAGCTAGCAGGGTATATTTCTAAACAATAAAATATAAATTGTCTGTCTCTCACAAACCCGTCTGCAACATCAGTTATTACTCACACAAAGCAAAAATAAACAAACTTAGGATTTTTAAAAGGCAGTAAATAATAATTTAATAAACATACCTTGTTTATTAAATTATTATTTCGAAGCGAGTTCGAAAATACTTGTCTACTAAATCGTTAAACTTGTGTATCTATCTTTAATTTCTTTTCCTTTTTTTATAATTTTGATGTACCCAGTGTCTCTCTCACAACTAAGGCGAATCTATTGACACCACTCACATAAAAATACGTGCCAAAGAAATATACATACATACACTAGAAAAACATAACCCTCCTTCTTTCGCAGTCGTGTAATAATAAAACAGCGTAACCTTCCTTGAAGGAGTGTCTTTTTGATAGTATTAATGAAATCCAAGCCCTAAAGCCAGATAAGCAGCTCTTTCTTATTACATTTTTATCAACAAAACGACTCATAAAAGGTTTTATAGCCTTCCAACTTACTTAGGCATTTAACTTTATCTAGATTGTGTTGTGTCCTAAGCAGTTAAAAGGTACATAATGTCCCTAAAAGAGATCTTAAAGAGATTACTCTAAATAAACAAGTAGATACTTATGTACGAGTTAATGGAATCGACGAATCTTTCGAATTGACAAGTCTTTTTCGAAAGTGTTTTTGACTTCCATTATACGTGCTGATAATCTTTTCTTATTTATTTCGATTAATTAATCAAACTTATTATGATACAATTTTAATGGAACTACTCCAGAAGTATATTATATAGATACAATTTGTAACAAAAACAATATTTTCTTATAATCGGTCTACCCTACTCCGAGATATCAGGTAACGAACATACAGTGCAGACTTAGAATTGAATACCTTTTTGAAAGTAGGTAAAAAATTGATGTTTAGTAGCGATATCCTAAAGTAAGCTATTGGTAATATTAAAAAAAAAATTAGAATTTCTTTTACAACAGACTGTTGCAACGCGGGATTTACGTTTAGAAAAATACCTACTTTGTCTGAAAACTAACTTTAAGACTTGCTATGTAATTTTGGCAAATAAACGTTTACTTTGCATCACAAATCATCTTGAAAGGTGCAGCCGGGTTATGTGGGACTCCACATAACCCGGCTGCACCTTTCAAGATCAAGATTTTTCCTTCAACAGCTAAAAACAATTTAATACTTAGTGGATGTCTTCTATTCTTAGGTCTTTAGAGTATAACCTACCAGGATAATTGGTCCTATTACACTGATTTTATCAAGTCTTTTGAGGTATTCCTGATAAAAAAGACAAGTTTCGCTGCTTATGTTAAAGGACTTGTTTCATTTTCGATCAGGACGGTGTACGTCTACTAAAACAAATCTAAAGATGTGGTTGATATTGTGTATTAATGAAAAATGCGTCAGTCGCCTCCTTTATTGTGTACAAAAATATGTAAATGCTGTGAATTATAGTGGTATTATGGCATATCTGGAAGATTTATATATCCTAGGCTAACTCCAATAGTCACATTGGTCTATAAATTGTACCGCCCGTCACGAATGTCATAGTTGACATAATAAAAACGCGTAAATCACCTTTTTGCGTAAATAACACGAAAATATTTTGATTCGAAATTAATTTTGTACCCTGCGATAAGTTACGTTATTTAGATTTTGGTTGATGTATTAAAGATCCCTAACCTATTTATGGTATCATATACACTGTCCTGGCCGGAGCTCCATACATTTTTCAAACAACTCTTTTAAAATTAAAAGGTTGGCCATGATTTGAGACATCCAATATTCCTACAAAGATCTAGTACTGGAAAGGGTTGCCATGTTTTTCGAGTATCTTTGTATTTCTACGTAGAGCTTGATGAAAAGTTGAAACAGCATTCAGCTATTAGTACAGCTGCTTTATTAAAACACACACATGTATAAAGCGCTGAATCAGCTTATTCGCTTATTACGTTTAATTGCGCGCCGCGGACCAATCAGGGAGCAGGACACGTGTCGCCTCGCACCCCTTCGATGAGCATTCCAATGAAGGTCTCACCAGACGGGCAGGGAAAAATCTGCAATTATAAATAAATAGTATGTAATTCCATTAGTACCTACTTTGGATAATAGTTGTAATTTTATTGGACTTGTTGACTTATATTGGAGTGTACTAAGACGAAAGAGAATCTCTTTATTCATCATAAGGAGCAATTTTCACTATGGGACCTTATCTGACACAATTGGTGGCTTTTCTCTAAGATTTCTCGTAAGTCATACATCTTTTAGAAACAAAAGATTTCTTTTTCTCGCATTCTGTTTAAGTCTCACAGTTGAAGCTACGACCAATTCAATAAGTACTTAGTATATTGTATTTTTTTTTTCAAATGATAATGTTGTTATAAAATATAGATGAATATAGGGCTAATTCTACACAGGATTATTGTTTTCCTCGTGTACTAATGTACAAGGTTATTGTTACTAAGCCGAAAACAGATCACTATACTCATCATTACACACAAATTTCACTATGGGACCAACTCTGAATTCGAGAAAAAATACAGCTGTTTCATACATTTTGTGGACGACCGATGAACTTTTTGTATGGAACAGCTCAGTTCAGTTCGTTTTTATTCATTTAGGTAATTACGTGTTCACATTCACAGTTAAATACATTTATAAACAGTCAATTAGAATTAAGGATACAAAAAAAATGTATCTTAACAATAGGTACAATAAAAAAAAACCATACAGCATTAATTGCCAGATTTACACATGGCTGTTTTTTCTTTCCTTCAGAGCAGTCGAGTACTCGTAAAAAGAGAAATTAACGTTTTCCACGCCCGTGTGCACGAGCCACGTAAACCCCGTGGGAGCCGCCGGGGGGCGTGGGAGATCAACATTATCATTTGACACTGCATTTATTCAACGCCAACGAAATACGCTTATTGTTTTTGAACGTGTGATGTTTGCTGCGAAATTATTTTATGCGTTTAAAGTTGGTTTAATTTTTGATTGGCAGAATACTCGTATGGTAAACATGCGAGTGTCTTACATGCCTTACAGGTTTATTGTTGTTTGATACCTTAATATTGTATCTATATATATAGATTATTAGCTGCTGTTTCTAGCTTTAAACCCCTAATCTAATACACACCTCGTACGAAGTGGCTCGGTCAATAAGTGCAGTAAGCGCGGCCTTATCGCTACTAGCGATCTCTATCTAGACAACTTTTGGATGGAGACAACTGACACAGGAAATGACAGGGGAATAATACAAATTCCCAATTACAAAATATAGCTTTTTAGGTCATTGCATATTGGGTCACATGAGTCTTCCGTATGGGACGAAAATTGCCTTCAATGGTCAGATGAGGTTTGAGTGTTTACTAAACAATCGTTTTTAGAATTTAAATGTCATAAAAAAACCTACACCGATGGCTTATTTGTAATATTGTTGCGCTAGATAATAACAATCGCCCTCCCTTCTTTTACAATCAAAATTTCAACTCCAATCAAACAACCCCTCTTAATAAAATAATCAATTTCATTTATTATTGCATTAAAAGGGGTAACTGCGTAAGTATTATACGATATGATACAAAGAACTCCATATTCAGTCTTCCAGCATGCATTACATTCTGTATTAAAAACAAATAAAACATTGAAGCATATGTACTTCCAATAATATTTACATTGTCATGGTGTTCTTATAAAACGTGTGTGCACCATTATACGCAAAACTCAATGAGAAACAGGCAGTAATTTGTTTCTTGGTCGCCACTCCACTCTGTCTATTGTGCAATAACAATTTGTACATCACAACATATTCACCATAACATAAAAGTTCTAATCAGTGTCAAAGTCAATTTAACTTTTTATAGATTCATCACGGACCATCACCCTCCTCCACCATCTCCATCCTTTCCTACATTTTAAAGTTCTTACATTTACCACTAATTCCATATAATAATAATTAAAAGTTATCGTCTATGGAACTAATAATCCCCGGACAAAGCGGCGTGCAAGCCACAAAACATCGCAACAATCCGACATTCGTCCCGAGTCCTAAGTCCCGGGGGATTTGACAACTGTCTCGAATGTTCCATGGCTTCCTTCGTGCAACTCTAGGATACTTTACTCTCCATTCGTGGTTTTAAATTTTAATTAAATGAATTAATAAGCTTTGCCAAATTGTTAATTTTACGAGGTAATTATCTACGAGTATTTTAGGCATTACCAATTTTAGATACTTATATTAATTTACTAGCTGACCCTGCGAACTTCGTACCGCCTAACAGTCGATTCTTTAATTTTGCTAATCAGGGCTCCGGGTCAGTAAATAATAACAAATATGGACATTAATATTTATACGATACTAACGTCGCTCAATCGTTTTGCCTTAACGGAACCTCTCCACTTACACTTTTATGGTATGGTATGGTATTAAAGTTCAAATTGACTTTTAAGTATTGTTACAAATCGATTTTATGGGAGTACAGAAAAGTTATGTTTTTAGAACTCTTCGTGCTGTTTTTTAAAATGTTTCTCTTTAAGAACCATCCTCGTACTTCCAGGAATATTCTTAGAAAAATAATGAGTAAAATCGGTTCAGCTGCTTTCAACATTTGCGCTTATACTCGTATTATTGCTTTTATTTGATTTGCTCGCTGAATAAGCAAATATATTAGCAACACATTCAGCGTTTCATTTTTATATTATAGAGAAAGTAGAAGATAATTTTTATCAGTTTTATAATTTAAGCGTAAAATATACGAGTGCGAAATGAGCTAGTTATTAAATTTGTAAATGAATTTCTCTACTATTCCTGGCTAGCTGCTATCTCAAAGCAGAGCAATAAATTTCACCGCAACAATAAAACAGCGTTAAGAAAACTTTATTATTTTATAGCCAAAATTATAAAACAAAGTATTAAATAGTTGCCAGGTTCACTGATTTGTCTGGATATTTTATTGATGTAACGGGAAGCTTAATCTTTAAAGCAGTTTTAGGCCGTATTTCTTTCACACACAGAACACGAGAGTACGAAATTCTAGAGAGCTATACAAAATCACAAACGAAAGAAGAAGTTTACTCGCTCGGTCAAAAATAAACCGAATATATATTGCATTAGGTATGCTCGTGACTCCTCTCTTTTACTAACTTACTTATAACCACTATACGAATAATTGGGAAGAAAAACCTGACATATGTAAGTAATTTAAAAGAAATATTGTTTAATTGTCTAAAATTATTTATATGTCAGGCTTTCCTTCCCCTTTTCCTATCCTTTGCCTTGTTAAAATTACTTACAAGTACAAAAAACAGGTACAAAATTTCATTTCACAAACCTCTTTAAACCTAGATCATATAAGTGTAATATTTTACTAACTAGAGTAACTTTTGCAGCGTTGTATTGACTGTGTGTGGAATTCCTTTTATTATATTTTTAAAATCTGGCAACATTGTCAGTAGTTAGAGGCCGTGTCTAATTTATTGTAACAGAGGCAGCGCGAGCCGTGAGGTGCGGGGCGGTGGCGTGCTCTGCTAACTTTCGTGGAATTATTCGGATGGAGAATTTGTGGATTGTGATGCGTCTCGCGCTCGCATCTAGTTAGGGTGGTACCTAAAGTCGTTGTTAGCAGCTGAACTGACAACTAGGTATATTTTATATTTGTGTATGTATGTTATCTTCAGGGACGTCTGCAGGGCGATCACGGGGTCATGAGCGTGACTGCTTAAGGTCCGATTAGGTACCTAAAAAGTTTGGATGTCGTTCTTTATTTTGTTCAAAACAGATTTGTCATAACGTCATCAAAAAACAAACTGTCACTAACTTGAATAGCTCCCGACAAGCTGTAAAAAATGTGCAAATAAAAATAATAAATAATTATTTTTAATTAATAGTTAATTTTAATAATATTTTTTTAATTAACAATTAAAATTCACTTTTAGCTGCCAAAAGATAGCTCGAGCTCGCCATACTGTGCCGATTTGATGTTTTAATCAATACGGCTTTAGTAGCTGTTTTATTATTTTATAAAAGCATCGGTTGTTTAAATTTCTACTTTTAAATAAACTTCACTTTTAAGACGGTACATGATGATGTTGCCAAAGTTTATATTTACATAATATAAAACATACTGAGCTACCGGTGAAGGAAAACATCGTGAGGAAACCATAGCAAGGTAGTAAGGCGTGTTTAACGCGCGCCTTCCTAGCTATCTGTCAACAAGCGTCTAACGGTCTGTTACGGTAGCCTTCCTTAAGAGCCAGTGTATTCCATACTAGGCAAGTCATCTCAATATTTAATTCGAAACTTTCTGTTAATTATTAAAAATTATTAAAGGCTTTGTCGTAATGTTTAATGCGACGTAAAATCAAGCTTATTAAAAATATACTTAGGTAATAATTCGAGTAATAGGATGTCTTGGGTCTAGTTAGCAATAAAAACGAGATTTAAAACAAAACTAACCAAATATATTAAGAACCGAGAATGTGCATTCGACTAATATTTTTTGTTATTTTACAATCTTACTCATTAGCAAAAAAGCTGCAAAAGTTTATGAAAACTTTTTATAAAAAAAATAACAATATATAATTTTTTACGCATGCAACTTGGTTTATAAAAAGACACACCAACTTACTGATTTCATATTCATACTACTCGTATGCCTTTTGCTAAATTTATTTTCAATATTCATATTTACATACATACATACATACATACATACATCGGTTACAAAAACTAGCTCTGCCCCCACACATATTATTATAATTAAATTATACCTTCGAAAGTATGTTTGTTAGTATTTTTTACCAAAGACATCAAATAATTCTGACAAAGCCGATAAATGCTAGTACATAGAAACACATAATCTAAAATAAGCACAACTACCTATAAGTTCATAAATGAATAATTTAATTCAATTGACAATTAACCAAATTCAAAACCCGGATGGAGGGCAGCAGACCGAGTGAACGCGAAGACGTCGCGTCCCCGGCCGGCTGCCGTCCGAGCCCGTTTGGAGCCGTCCGGGATTGCCCGCCCAACTAATTAGATGAAACCCCTCAACTGGACAAAAATTAACCGGCGTTTTCATATTCAAACCTGAAAATTTGACGTTGTTGATTCTATGGCGGAAGTTAACCAGGACAACGATTGAATTTTCAGCTTTTATTTGAACAATTTGCTTGACACCTTCCTTGAAAGACAGTATAATCCAGACTAGGTGCGTTCCATTCGAAAGCCACAGTGTCGTTGTCTTCCAAGGTCGTGCGAGCTGGTTGCCAAATGTCTAGCTGTCTTGAATAAAAAAAACAAGTACCTACATAATATGGTACTGCAATCATCAGAACAGAAAATACGTTCGGAAAATGGGCAGCCATTTTCGTAAAAGCAAAAATTTGGCTTCGAACCCATTTCGTTCAATCAGTATCGTTCGGTATCAATCTCGCTAATATCCGACGGGAATAATTACGTCGTCCGCGTAAAAGCGCATGCTGTGGCCGCAAGACTGTTACACTCGACGACACGATAAAATAATTTTTGTCTTTTTTAAATAATTACAAAAATACACATTAGACAATTTATGTAAGTCGTTGTTGAGAAATAGTTAACTCACACACAACTTTATTTTCAGATTTTCACTTGAAATAGTAAAAATGAAGTACACGCTTACCGAAAATAAACCTAGTTTGGAATATTCAACCGGTTGAAGGCCATTATCAAAAATGCATAGGCTAAGCCTATAGTATTGATGGCGTTCTAACTTAAATGTTAATTGTGGGATTCATTATTGGTAGGTGAATATTCTGTCCAACAAGATAAATAATTAACTGATCAGCTGACCTTTAAATCTGGCAAAATTTGCTTCTTTTATCTGTTAGTATGTATGTCTGTCTGCATAACTTACATTCGTCGAAGATCAATCAATTGAGAGTAGGTTTTTCTCGTACAAGGGAAAACATTAGCTACGGTGCACTTTTACTAATGTTTACGGTGACTTTAGTAATGTTCTTCAAAAATATGTGATACACCTACAGAATAAGACAACTTAATCTACAATTTTTAATGTAAAAAAGCCGTTTAAAACCTTCTTATGGGACGCGATTGAAAAAACGTTGTTGTACCCGCGGGGTCTATTAGTAGCCACTAACCATGTAACATAACAAACACATGGTATCGTGTCGTTGCATGTGAATGCAGTGGAACGAAACAAGCGCGGGACGAGAGCTGCGTGAGCGCTGACGCGGCAAATTTGATCGCGCGGTTTCGGCTTACCGGGTACGCTTAGTTATTGCCATACAGAGTGCTCTTTACTAGGAAATTTGTGTAGAAATTTACTCAATTTAGTAAATTGATATGTATCTTTTGGATTGCAAATTATAAGACATAGGTATTTTTCATAAACCCTGATCCGGACAGGCCAAACTTACTAAACTAACCTAATTTGACAGTTCTAAAATTGCCTCCTCTTATTTCGTTTCCAAAAGTGAGAAAAGAATGGATACAATTTTATGAAGTTTTAGTTTAGTCAGTGTCAGCCTGGCCGAATTGGGGTCACCATCTTTTAATCACAAGTAAAAACTGGGTTATATATGTTTTCGGTTCGGCTTTTATGATACGGGTTGTATCGTTTTTTTCGATAATTCGGTTTTAGATGCATTCCAATTATATTTATCTAAGTGTAAAACTAACAAAAAAACCTTTCTAAGGTGTAGCAGAGTTTACCTCTACAACTTTAAAGAACAAACTCGAATTATGAGCTATTAATTTTAACTGCCAATTTACTAAAGCGAGGAACCATTTCACCTATATAATTACGGCTAGTTAGAACTATACCAACGGCCCAAGCTCTCAGTAATAAAGTAGCTAAGATCCACCATCATCGTATTTCCCCAACATATTTAATCATTACTTTTGAGCCAACAATACATACTGGCAGTTCTCCACACCCCCTATAGTGCAATGGCGGCGTCAAGCGCGATTCGCGCGCAAAGAACCATGAAATTGGTATATTCGCCCGAGCCAATGAATAATTAATATTGTTACGCGCGTCTACCATACACCAACCATATCTAGATTATACCAGATTCGACCAGATTGCGCCAGATCGCATCTGCATACGGCGTGGGAAACGGTGCCTGCCGAGCATTAGGGAATGAAAGAGTAAACCTTGGAATTGAAGGGAAATTCAATGAATAATTTGGCAAGATGGGGTTACGTCTCGCGAGTTACGTTTATGTATGTTTGATGAGTGAAACTTTGCATACATTACGCTTTGTAAGTGTGACATGTTTGAATATTTGCGATGTCTTATTGTGGTTGCCAAGACTCCTTCTCTTATCGACGTGCTATGTAAAGTACATTAAATCTCACTGCTTTCTCTACAAGATAGAAAACCAAAAATGTTTAGTAGGTTCATCGTAAAAAGTGTTTTACGGATTTATTTATTACTTGTAAATTTTTATCCTGTCGTTTATTTAATGGTTTAATAAAAATAGTGTTATCATGCTGTTAAATTTCCTGAATTATCATCAATTTCATAATACTAATTTATCGTGAATAAATCACGGTTTAAAAATGCGGTAGTTTCCACAGCTTCATTATTATCCGTATAAAAGGTAATATTGGTAATTTTAGCGTGCATATTTATACACTCTTTATCATTTTAAACTATTAACAAAAAAAAACAACTCACATTTAGGAGATATTTAAATCTTAATCCAAATAACGTTAATATTAATTATTGACAATTAGTTTATTTTTCTTAATGTTTAGGTACTATTATTATTTTTTAATGTATGTGCGCTTGCCAGAAATGCTGGCTTATATTTTGCCCAAAAAATAAGTCTGGCGATCCTGCGGGCCAACAGCCAGCATACTGGGCACGTTGCCAGTTTTTTTTAAGTAACATTTTTTTTAATAATATTTGTACAAAATTTTTATTTGTACAAGAGCTAATAAGTACATACAAATATATACCGATATATAGGCACATTATAACAAAGTAATGAACTGATGATTAGAGTTGGTTCAAAAATGTATGGAGATCCGGCCAGGACAGTGTACAGTACCTACATGATACCATAAATACGTTAGGGACTATTAATCTTTATAATATCAACCATATTCAAAATAACGTAATTTATCGAAGTGTAAAAATCATTTCGAATCAAAATATTTCCATGTTATTTATGCAAAAAGGTGATTTACGCGTTATAACGTGTGACGGGCGGTACAATTTATAGACCAATGTGACCATTGGAGTCAACCTAGGATACAAAAATCTTCCAGGGATGCCATAATTCTACTACATTTCACAGAATTTAGATATTTTTGTACACAATGAAGGAGGGGGACCGACGCATTTTTTTATTAATGTACAGTATTAACCACATCTTCTGTCATTTTTTGGTAGACGTTTAATCAAATTTAACCATAAAAGCAATTTCAACAGAAAAATAATTATCCTATAGAGATAAAGATCCTGTTTAGATATCCTATAGAGCTTATATATTTATTTAATTTACCTTCAAAATAAATAACTTAAAACTCAAAACACACAACAGACAAGTAATTAAATTCACCGAAAGCAAAACAATTTTGTCCGAACCACCCTTTCTCTGTACAAGAGATGCCTACTTGAAAGGCGAACAACAAATTAATAAGATCTTACAATATCCCAGTATTTAATTCCAATATTTAACAATAACACGAACGTTAAGGTTCCGAAGATTGGAGTCTTAAAGTTAATTAACTTAAGAATTGCTTAAGTTAAGTTAGAATGGAGGTTCGGTGCAAGTTTCAATAGCATAAAGCGAAATTGGTTGCTTGAATTTTCCGACTTGTAGCGGCTATTATATTCATTCTATTGCTGGTTGCAACATATTTAAATATTGAGATACTAGTATTGTCAGAAAACATACATTTTATTAGTAGGTAGGTATATATAACGATTTGATTAGTCTCAAGCTCAGGCGTCTTTTGTCTTGTTTTCATGACTATGCTCGTATATTGGTTATTAGCAAAATTTGTAGTGAACGTTCATATACGTATATAAATAACATTTGAAATACAAGAAAATGTTTATTAAATAAATATAATTTTGAAAACCCCCCGATATTTGCTGTGGCAGCCATTTTGGTTGTGATTATCGTAATGTATAATATTCTACTGATCAATTCCTTTCATTTGATACCTAACCATATCGAGGAAGTTGTGAAAAAAAATTGTACTTTTACTGACAGCAGAAATCTTGAATCGATTTTCATTAAATATACAACCGTATAATACAGCTTCATACAAAAAAATCAAAATCAAGCTCGGTCCAACACACACTGACACGTCAAATTTATAACACCAACTCGTTTTTTGGTCAGGGGTTAAAAAGTTATTTTGATATAAAAATCAAACCTAGCATGTTTTTTGTGTTGTTTGTTTTTAAATAGTGCTACAAGCTGGTTTTTTGATAAAGAGTATAAGATAAGATTAAACCTCTTGAACAATACAATACAATACAATATATCTTTATTGCACACCAAGAAAAATATATATAGCAAATATATTATAAACAAAACATTGGTTATACATTGGGCGGCCTTATCGCCTAAAGCGATTTCTTCCAGGCAACCTTTGGATGGATCGGACTAACTGCAAATAGTAACGTCGGTGGTGTACCAATAAAAAAAGGAAAAAAAAAAGATAACAACAATTTGAACAATTTTGTTAACATAAAATGGCACCATATGGGACGTTTATGCCCTATCAAACAAAAAAAAATGTACATATCCGTACACCGTATCCGAGAAATCAGGGTGTTAATATTTAAAAAAGAAACGAATTGAATATCTCCTCCTTTTTGAAAGTCAGTAGAAACAATATCCTACAACAATTCATCAAACTGCGAACCAACGTTACCTGAATCATAAACATATTCAAATAATCTTTTTTCCGTTGAAAAGTCGAAGGAGTAAGCCAAAAAGCAATGAAAAAGAACCTGAATGTAACGCCAAGGGTCTGAAAAGTGAACCAAATAACAAAGTCACAATGAAAATGTTCCAAAGGCTTTATAGGCGTGGTCCGTAAGAAGGTGACAATATTATTTGAAGCGAAATTGGAGACCCACCGCATTCACTATAGAGAAAACCAGAAACAAAGGGATTATATTGAATTGGGTTGGAAGTTACGCGAATGGATTGACGATGGAGAAGGCATATTTCTTTTGACGAATATTAGTTACTATTTAGATATATCTTTTTTGGGTACATTGTCTAACTAATCTAACTACTAATTTTCCAAATTTAACGTTTTTATAATAGAAAGCTACTTAAACGAACACTACCAGGTTCATCATTAATAATAATAATAATATTATTAATATTAATAAAAAAAAAAAAACACCGCTGTCGTTGTCACACACCTCGTTATCTTTTTTGTATTTGTTAAACTAGTTTTTTCCCTATATTCAGAGTATTTAATAATCGTTCTACCACAAGATTTTTAAAATGAAGAATGCCAGAGATATACAGCAATAGATAATTATATATTAAAATTTTCAAGAACCCGGAACCTTTGACAGTATGCAATTGTCAGTAGTGACAACTTGAGCAAAATAAATAATGAACAAAATACTGAAAAAATACGATGATAACAAGGTCAAGACTAAGAAATCAAGCGGAATATAACAACGCACGCCCACCACCACAGCCTGTCTCGTCGTCCAGCACCTCATCGGAGGAGGAGTTTGTAACTCCTCCGGATACGGCTGCATCGAGCGATGAGAGCAGGCCACCGACGCCGCCGCCGCCACGACCACCTGCGCGACGAGGCCGTCCTTGCACGCTTGGGGCCTGTGGGGCAACCTGCTCCGCACCCGGCTCCCGCTACCGGTGGTATAGTGCGTCGCATGCGATGGAGTACTTCAATGAATCTAAACGTCATGCGCGCCTACTATAGGGCTACAGAAGGGGGAACTAACCAAAGTGCGTATCGTGATCGAATTCTACCTTTATTTCAGGCTCTTGAACCAACCATCATTGTTTCCGTTCAACGACTGTCGGATCAAGTGCGGGCTATCCAACGGTGCAAATTGTTGGATCAGTCTGTGCTTGATCAGCTCCGCCTGGAAGCGCTGCCTACTCGTGTGACTTCTTCCTCTTCACGGGATCTACCAGTCGCGTCGTCGGCTCCGACTATGGCAGTGTTGCCGTCGTCGGTGGCGACACTAGCGACACCTGTGGATTCCGAGGGCGACGATGGAGTTCGCATGGGTATGAGTGTCAGTAGTCAGGTGAGTGAGCAACTGAGGAGTACTTTAGAGGACGCAATTGCCCAATATCGATACGCACCCGACTCTAGGCCGCGACTACCACGTTTGCCCACCCATAGACGTAACTTAGCGCTAATGGGAGCCTTGAATGTTTTACTAGCACCGTATTTACGGGCTAGTGAAGATTTAGTTGATACTCATTCGATCCTATACTGTGGCGCCATCGCGGTGTGTCGTGTTGCTCGTGTCAAGTTTCCGGAGGCTGACCGAGCACCGCGTCCCGCCGGGTATGTGCCTGCCTGGCAGTTACAGATCGAACGACGTATCAACACTTTCAGGACTCTCATAGCAAAGCTCATCTGTTTCAAGCGCGGCAACAACCCCCAAGTCATGCGTTACGTGGCACAGGCCTTTGCCGGGACCGGTATTCGGCCCTCGGATTACTTGGCTAATGTCACGGAACGCATTGACTACTTGAAACAGAAAGTCTATGCATGGGCAAACCGTATTCGTCGTTACAGGGAACGTGTGGGTCGATATTGGATAAATCGCCTTTTCCAAAGCGATCAAAAGAAAGTGTACCGGAAGTGGGAGGAAATTGATCGGCGCGTGGACGGCGGGCATATACCGGATTCCGATGCCATGATTAATTTCTGGCGCGGCATTTGGTCGGTGCCGGTCAATCACGCGGAAGGTGATTGGATGCGCGTTGTCGAGCGGGAATGCGAGTCCATCGAACCCATGGAGTCTATTGTCATAGATCCTGTAGACGTTAGTTGTGCGATCCGTAAGACACAGAACTGGAAAAGTCCTGGGCCGGACGGTTTGCAGAACTTCTGGATTAAGTGGATTCGAAGCTCGCATGATCGCTTGGCCACGCAATTCCAAGAAGCCCTCGAGGTCGGTTTTCTTCCCCGTATTTTGACCACCGGTGTCACTTTTTTGCTCCACAAGTCCGATAGTACCACAGATCCGAAGAACTATAGACCCATCACTTGCTTACCTACCATCTACAAGCTACATCCATTCTGACTACAAAAATTAATGCGCACGTTGTTGCGAAAAATGTTTTGGCTCCTGCTCAGAATGGCTGTAGGGTTGGGTCTCGTGGTACTAAGGAGCTCCTCCTCATAGACATGGCCATTAGCCAACAAGTCCGGCGGAACAAGGGAGGTCTTTCTGCCGCCTGGATTGACTACAAGAAGGCCTATGATTCGGTGCCTCATTCATGGCTTGAAAGGATTTTGGATTTGTATAAAATCAATGCAACTCTTAGATCCTTTTTAGTCGCATGCATGGGACAGTGGACCACTGTCCTTCGTCAGCCAGGTGGTGGTGATTTCTTTCGTGGTCCGCAAGATTGTATAAGGATTGAGCGGGGAATATTCCAGGGCGACAGTCTAAGTCCATTGTGGTTTTGTCTGGCACTAAATCCTCTAAGTACTTTGCTGAAGGATTTAGGGCTAGGCTATAGGCTTCATAGAGGGGGTGAGGTCATTAGTCATCTGCTGTACATGGATGATTTGAAACTGTTTGCACAGAAATGCCAAGACTTGTTGGAGTTGTTGAAAGCTACTCAGGTTTTCAGCAACTCCATCAGGATGGATTTCGGTGTAGATAAGTGTGCGATTTTACGTGTGCAGCGGGGGAAGATTGTAAATTCACCAAACTTACAACTTTCCGAGACTATGACTCTTAGATCTCTCTCCGAGGCCGAGACCTACAAGTATCTTGGTATGTCAGAGTCGTTGAGTATCTCAGTAGACGAAGTCAAGAAATCGATAAAGGATCGCTTCTTTTGTCGCTTGACAAAAGTACTTAAGAGTCTTTTGTCTGGCGGCAACAAGGTGCGAGCCTTCAACGGTTGGGTGATGCCTCTACTGATATACTCCTTTGGCATACTAAGATGGAACCAGACTGAGTTGGACGCTTTGGATAGGCTAGTTCGTCAACTGCTCACTTCGCATCGCATGCATCATCCGCGATCGTCAGTTATGAGACTGTATATTCCACGGAAATGGGGGGGTCGTGGCTTTTTGAATGTCAAAAACCTCCACAACCGTGAAGTGTGCAGTCTCAGGGATTATTTCCTGAACAACGAGTGCGGGATGCATTGCGGCGTTGTAGCAGTTGACAGGAGCCTCACACCGCTCTCCTTGGCGAACGGGAATTGGCGCAGACCGGTGGTGCTGAGCGTTGAGGACCGCAAGGAAGTATGGAAGAGTAAGGAGCTGCACGGGAGGTTCTATCGAGCTCTAACGGGGCCCGATGTGGACCTACTCGCTTCGGTGAACTGGCTACGGTTCGGGGACTTCTTTGGGGAAACCGAAGGTTTTGCTTGTGCAATTGCCGACGAAGTAATGATGACGAACAACTATAGGAAATATATCCTGAAGGACGGTACGGTCGACATTTGTCGGGCATGCCGCCGTCCCGGAGAGTCTATCAGGCATATTATTTCCGGTTGTTCCCATCTTGCTAATGGTGAGTATTTGCACAGGCATAATCTAGTAGCCAAGATCATCCACCAGCAACTTGCTCTTCAGTACGGCCTTGTCGAGTCCGAAGTGCCGTACTATCGGTATGCACCGTTGCCAGTTCTTGAAAATGGTCGTGCGTTGCTCTACTGGGACTGCTCTATCATCACGGACAGGACTATTGTTTGCAATAAGCCTGATATCGTGCTGGTAGACCGATCCCAGCGCAGAGCAGTGCTCGTCGACATCACCATCCCACATGATGAGAACCTCGTGAAGGCAGAAAAGGATAAGATCAGCAAGTACATCGACTTGGCTCATGAGGTTACCGCCATGTGGGATGTTGATTCGACGATCATTGTTCCGATAGTCGTTTCGGCAAACGGCCTGATAGCGAGAAGTCTCAATCAACATCTTAAGAGGCTCTCGCTAGATGGTTGGATCAAGGGTCAGGTACAGAGGGCTATGCTCCTCGATACAGCACGTATTGTTAGGAGGTTCCTCTCTCTGTAGTCCCTACCATCGGTAGCTTGGGTCCTACCCCGTTGCTGGTGGCACTCTAGGTTTAGGTTTTTTATAATATTTAATGTTTTATACTCATATTGTAAAAAACTTAAATTTAAGAAATAAAATGAATACGATAATATTAATATCTAACATTATTATTTTGGTCTAGCGAGTGATGCGATCGCTGCTTCGGATAGTGTGTATTCGATTCGGATTCTTTCTTTTCTGTCTTTCCAGAGTTCAAGGCAAAGCTTTGGGGCATTTTTTTCTTTCATCTGCCAGTAAGTATAATTCTTATTTTACCAAAATCTTGACAATGTTTGGAACGTTTGCAGATTATACGAATTTTTTAGATTTTTTAGTCTCAGTGGCTTTTCTATTGTGAGTTGAAATTTGCTTCTAAGAAGCTAGTCATTTACCGGTCGATTTCAATAACATTTGGTTGAGTCAGCCGTAAATAATATTATAATTGTTTGTTTTGTTTTTAAATTATCTTTATTTTCCGTAAAACTTAAATAACATGACCATCTCTAGTGTACATTCATAATCCTAGAGGGACAAATACATTTTAAAATTAAATATAAACGTTAACAAGCCTTAGCTTTTAAAAACTTATAACAGCAACATTAAACTTGTAATTACGGCATAAATTGTATAAAAAATAAATTATCATAAACTAATTACATACGCAATCTTTAGATTAGAATTACGTTATTGACATCTATTGTAACAATGATAAATGCTATTGGGTATCTTTATTAATAGTTATATAATTTTTTTTTTTTTTTAATCCTATAATAGTTACAACGAAATAATTTGACATTTAGTATAATCAGATAAACAATAAAATATTCTGTTTCCTATAAATTATCAAATCATGAAATTATTACAACTAACTAAATGTGGGTAGGTACGCAAAAACATGTAGCAGTAGGCAACAACAGCATAAAAACAGCGAGCGAGCAAAGATAACTTGCATCGTATGGCGCAAGTGTACGGCCCCCGGCCAGCAGGGGCGCGCACGCTACTCCGAGCCGCACTACACAAGGTAAGACGGGTGAGAATAGCGTGCTCGGACACGCGCACCGACAATATTATAAATAATATTATAATTAAACATTACTAAAAATATTATGAAAAAAAAGGTTTCAGTTCTTGTTGCTTTATTTCTGGCAGTCCCATTTTCAGTACTAGATAAATACTAATAAAAATCTAGAGTTATTTTTTACCGCTAAATATACACGGAATTAAAAAAGATAACCCAAGTGTATTACCACAATTATATCTATTCAGTTTGTCAATTCGTCATATCCACATATTCTTTTCTGATTTAAGCTCGGGTTGCTCCCCGTAGGTTCGAAGGGTCGCCGCTAGGTGGCGCTGGCGGTAGGTGACACGCACAAAGAGCGCCCACTTCTTTCATTGTAGATTAAATTCTTTGCGCAACACACCTAGCTGCGGGCTTGGGATCCAGAGAGAGATGAAACATTTTTTTACTAAAAACTTTTAACTATTTCATAAGGTCAAGAAGATTCTTATACAAGGAGTCCAACGCTCCTCGGTTTTCACGCTAAATCCCCGAAACGCCATTGTTGCAGTTTTGGTTGAGGTTTTTATGTGTCTGGTATTTGGGGTCTTTTGATGCATTACGAACGTATTTCCTTTGAAAAAGCTTAGATAGTATCTTGCAAGTTTTTGGTATAAGAAATAGATACATATTGACCATCGGCAAAATCTGTCAGTTTCCTAGTTTTATGTAACTATAATAAAATTATTCACCAATTACTTATCCTGAATGAATTACCTGAGAAATTCTACTGAATATTCTTCTTTTATGTGAATAGGATTTTTTAAATTAAATCGGTCTATTAGTTTGGTTGTAAAATAAATAATTTGAACATTTGTCAGCCGAATTAAAATCGCTTATATATTTTTTTAGTGTTACTTGTCAATCCAAAATCTTATAATATTATAAATGCGAGTGTTTGTAAGTATGGATGACTGTTACTCTTTTACGAAAAAACTGTTAAACGGATTCGGATCAATTTAGACTCTAAGATAGCTAATAGGTTTTAAAACTTAAATTTTATTTACCTAAGCTTCTTTATACATGTCTTGGAACGGGTGGGATAGATAGATAGAACAAAACACAAAGATACACAAAACATAAAAACACAATTTTTGGTACATATAGTGCTACAAGGCAGCCTTATCGCTAAAAGCGATCTCTTCCAGACAACCTTTAGATGGAGATTATTGTCAAAAAATAATGTATAGGGCGGGGAAAATTTAATGTTCCTGTGGAATAATCAAATATTCGCTTGTAACACATCTTTGCACAGCTATTCATGAGAATAATATAGTATATTATATCTCTCAATGGTTGCTGGCCTCGCCTCTGTAATATCGGATCTCGCCGTCACCGTCTTAATCTCAGCGCCCTCAGATTTAATACATATTTCATTGAAATCATGCGGCGACGGTTTTACCCCCAGTTTCTTTGGGACTCTATTATTTGAACGCTTTTTATGACTTACTTCAATGGGAATAATCCTTTGATACCTTGAAGGAAACGACGGGTGAGATCAATGACGGGATAAAGTGAGATATACTAATGAGAGGTTTTCTTATTGCTGTAGTGTAATGGTCAGATTAGACATCCGACTTTATAAAACTATGATGGTCTTAATTTATTTAATACAAATCGTTAAAATAAAATAAAATCACAAATAAATGCACGTCAGCAATTAAATAGCCCGCCTTTGATTGTACCTGGTGCAAAAGTACCCTTCACACTGGCTGCATTGCCGCTCTGGATAGCAATGGCAAGTCTTTGCACCAGGTAGGTATGAATCTGAGCGGGAGTCGCCAGATTTTTCCCTAATCTTGCACCCCATTTCTGTCACAAATTAATACTGCATCTCTAAGGCCGCTTACTAACTGCACTTCTTGCCTGCAGCATCTTCAGCAGCTGCGGCGGGAGAAAGGACAGTACGACCAAGGTGACTGGGAGCGATAGTGCTGACGCACGTGGTGTCCCAAATAAGGCACTTGCCGTTTTTCCATGGCACCAAAGTCATACCGTCCGGTCTTTTTCCATCAGATCTGCTAAGGCCGGGCGGCTCGAGCAAACACGGGACATCAGCCGATATTATTAAAGCTCTTCGGACTATGTCGTTGAGAGCATGGTGACGAGAAAACCGACCTGCCGACAGCTCAATATATGATGGCTATCGGCTTCCGCCATGGAACTGCAGGTGCATCGATGAGGTTCACACCTTGCAGCCCAGGCGAAGAGCCACTGCCACACGCAAAGAGTTGTCGTCCATTGAAGTGCCCAGATGGGGTGAAGGTAGTGCTTGTGACCATGCTCCCGATTCCGGCTGTGATATAGACCTGAAGTCTGGCAAGATTGACTCTCGAGCTGGCCGGCTACTAACTGTTCCTTGATGAGTTTAGTAGTAACGTCATCCCAAGCGTGCTGAACATGAAGCAAATCAAGGCTCGCTACGCCAGAACTGCGATCTGACCAAGCTGACCTCTGGCTGCTCAGCTGAAGCTGGTCTTTATTAATCGATAATTTTTTTTCCACACACTTAGACTAAGTTAGATAATTCTTATTTTACTATACTTTATAGTCCTATATAGGTACTTTTTTCTGTAAATGGGTACAATGGTTTGGTATATAAATCAAGAGAACTGAAAAAAATTGCTGAACGAATTGAAGTTGGTGTTTATGATAAATTAAAGGGCCTTTTGCAATTTTATCAGTAGTATTTATAATATTGGAAACGAGCTCTCAAATTCACAAGGTATATCGAGAGAAGTTATTCACGAGAGATCGAGAGGGCGCAGCGTGCGATCGTAAGAAAAAGCTAAACGTCAAAATGACACTGAGACCTAGTACGAATGAAAGTGCCGAGAAAGTTTTCCCGCGTTCACTGAAAAAATAGCGACTTCGTTTTTTCGCGTACGCCGAAAAATGGCGTCTCTGTCTGTGTATTGATTCTGCTAATTTTTATGTGTAATATTGGTTAATTATTAACCATTGATGTCTTGTTTACTTGTCTTGTCTTGATGTGGTTTTCGTATTCGCGGAAATCTCCATAGAAACCCTGGTAAAGTCTCCACCGCTTTACGAGGGTACATGTTGTGACTTTACCTTGACCACGATGACTTATTATTCGATATTTGATTTAACTTGATGGATTAATAACTTAAAAATTTACAAACTTAACGCTGTCAAATACTTATACAAATCGTATTAAGCCATATATCAGAAGAAAAAAATTGGCGCGAATTTTAAATTACAATTACATACTTGTTGATTTCAATTTTTGTTTTTGTATCTTTCCCAGTTCTAGATAGTTTTTTATTGTTTGTTGTCAGGTGAGTGCTGATAGGTAGAGTAAGGCACTCACAGAATAGTAATCAAACTAGAGAGGCAAAACTACGGTCGACCAGCACAGCAGGATGGATCAACGGCATACTCTTTATTGTATGCACATATAAATAATACATAGCATCAGTCGAGGGTGAAACCTGGACAAGATTGTCACAGAACCGGCGGTAGAGGCAGATGACATAATATGAGAGTGGCATATACACAACAACTATAGCTTCAAGTTGCAAAATCTGTCGCCAAGCACCTAACGGTGTGTTCCGGCAGCCTTCCTTGAGAGCCAATGTATTTCAGACTAGGCATGTTCCATCTAGGGCTAAAGTATTGCTGAAATCCGTGGTCGTGCGAACTTGTGGTCAAACGCCAAGCTGTGTAAGATAAAAATAAATACATACCCCTCCATACGTAAAACATAACCCTATTGGGCAGTCGGGTAAAAAGAACCAAATTTAAATTTGAACGCGGCCGATCAATAGGTCAAGGAAATTTAGCATTTCTTTAGCCTATGACCGAACGGATAATTTTATAAATCCGAAGCTGATTTGTAATCACCATCCAAATCCATTCACAATACAGTGATCAATTCCTATACACTTTCAACCTATTTTCAAAGTTCTAAACACAAGCTGCTTATTTCTTCCAGAACTTTCTGAATCACCGTTAATATCAAAATCGAGAGTGCAATTACTTAAACACCTTATCAATGGAGTAAGATCATCCATTACAAGTAACTTTCCCTCCCTGGTGGCAGGGAAGGGGGGGGGGTGTTGTAAACACAATTGTTACGAGTTTAAATCAAACAGTTCGCTACAGTCATTACCACCACGTGCGTCTTTATGTACTGGGAAAGTTTGGAGTTTGTTTTCATTGTATCACGATAAATTACCTACATCGTAATTACAAGCATAATAACTATAATAATCGTCTCTATGCTGGAGTGATTGCAAATACCTGACATACATTTTTAACGACTTCAATTAACATATTGAATTCGTCAATTTGTTATTTTTACAACTTTTTGTCTTTTCCTTTATGTATGTTCCTATACCTATCTTATTCTATATCTCTGAGACCCCTGGACCCTGATACTTTTTGTCACAGACAATCAGACGGACAGAGTGAAACTATAAGAATACCTTGTAAAATACTAACGTAACATTAGAAATACTTTTCCTACCGATGATCTCAGTCTCTGCGAAATTTACGCGATTTTGCAGAGAATGGATACACATAATAAAACAGTAGAATGGAACTCGGTTCGGTTTCTTCTACGCAAGCACGCTACATCCTAAGTCGCATCATCGCTTTACATCAGCAGTCAAGCGCAAAAAAAAACCTCTCTCTATATTTATGTCGATTTAAAACAAAGAGAACGCGCCCCTAGTCAAGTAGTAGAGTAATGAAAGTACAAGTGGATGGACACCCCCGCAGTTATCCGCGGGAAAGTTTGTTTGTCTCTTAATTTATCACCGCCGATACTTACTGCTATATATCTACCCTCCGAGATACTTTGATACTACGCAGATATGCAAGTTAGCGCCGTGTTAGATGACTTATAGACAGATTATTGCAGATACTTTCGCCGGCTGAGAGCGACCTAACAAGACTATATGAAACAAACGATTGTTCGCTATTGGACAGATTCTGGATTCGAGAGATTCACTATTGGACAGAAGTACATTCAGAGCGAAACAAGGGAGAGGAGAGTGGATTAATCAATGTCCTTCACGTGGTTCCGTACCTAGAAGGTAACAATTAAAATTGTTTTTTTTAAAACCTCTGTTATTTGCTGTTGCGGCCATCTTAGATTTGAAATTGACATAATGTATAGTATTCTACTAATCAAGCCCTTTAATTTGATACCCATATTGAGTGAGTTGTGAAATAATTGTACTTCACCATAAGATGATCTATTGTACCTATTTAAAAATATTTAGTGTTTTTCCGCCTCGTCTTGATGTCAGCTTGAGAAATCGAAAAATATTTTTGTTTTTATGGTGTGGTTCTTCCTCAGCATTGCCACACCTCACCTTATTATTTCTCTTTCTCTCAGTATCCGACTTCCTCACACGTGTTTTGCCTTAGCACAAGGCATCCTCAGGAGATGTTGACTCTTCAAACGCTCGCTCTAAAGTGAGCTGTAGCGCAGAGGCGCAACAGCTCACTTTCGAGCGAATAACACTTAATATTTTTATATACCATCTTATTATAAATGGATTTCCGCAAAGTAACGCCTGACTCCGTCAATTATGTACTTCACCATTTTGTGACGGCGGCCATCTTGAACCGAGTTTAATAAAATATAGTTAAAAACACTGCCGACTTTACGTTGTGACAGAGACACACACACGTACAAACACACCACCCACACCCGTGGGGTTGTTAACGGGGCCCTATTAGTGTCCCGTCTATCTGTCTGGCTGTATCCCAAGAAGATAGCTAAGCAGTTGAAACTTTTACAGATGATGTATTATTGTTGCAGCTATAACAACAAATATTAGACACAGATTCAACATAAATGTTTAACAACAAACGTGATTTTATGCCGTTTTTTGCTTAATATTGATTAAACAAATTCATATTTGAAATGGATTTCCGCTAAGTGACTCCATTAAATCTTTTGAATATTTTTATCGCCGTACCATGCCAGCAAAATCTGCGTTACTTTTGCAGAAAGTCTACCTCTGTTATCTTTAATAATCTGTGGTGTTATGTTTCGGCAAAGTTAAAGTTGTAATCTACATCAGTGTATTATTCAGGCTACGTTGGAATTGTACGAGAATGTTATGATTATAATTAATATAATAAAGTGAAAAGTATAGGGGATGCTAAATAATTTCAAACCCGTTTTATGTTGAAATCGGAATTGGATAACGATGAAAAGAACTTGTTTCATTTTCGTCCAGGACGGTGTAAGTCTAGCAATAAATACCTAAAAATGTGGTTAATACTGTGTATTAATAAAACATGCGTCAGTCCCCTTTAATTACTGTTAATTATTGTGGAATAATGGCATCTATGGAAGATTTATGTATCCTAGGTTGACTCCAATGGTCACATTGAACTGTAAATTGTACCGTTCGTCACAAATGTCAAAATTAAGTTTATACACTGCGGCAAGTTACGTTATTTTGAATGATATAAATAGATAGATAGATGAACGCTTTATTGTAGACAAACAAAATATAACAATACAAAAAAAAAAAATTGTTTTTGTATGATCACAAGTGGCACTACATGTAAAAGATATTATATTAAAGATTAATACAATTAATTAGAAAATGATATGTATATTAAAGATTCATAATCCCTAACGTAATGATGGTATTATGTACCTAAACTATCCTGGCCGGAGCTCCATACATTATTAAAAGAACCATTTTTAAAAATGTGTCTGCCCTTTGGCCTTGTTTTTGGAGTTTGCTACTCATTTAATTTAGAAGGTTTTTCTCAAAAGTAAATGAAATATTAGTTGTCTGTGAGACTTAATAGTAGATTAGTAGCCAAGGGCTGTAAGGCATCAATTTCAGCCCGGGATATTTAAGTGCACGAGCGCAGCGAGGGCGCCTATAGTTCGAGGGTGCAATTGATGCTTACATGCGAGCTAACTACTCTGCTTTACATCTCGATTGTGAGGTAAGTAGAAAAAACCGGCATTACAATAATAAAACATTTTAATTGCTTCTTCAGCTTCCATTTTCATTGAATCGGGAGTGCAGCTTATATCTTCATCACTTGCAGAACTCATGTTTTTTTCCTAATTAGCACGTAATTATAAAAAAATCCCAAAAACAAACAATATTTAATTTAAAAGATTTCTATTCCCGCCTTTTTTCATCTTCTTTTTTAATTATTTTTTTCAAGAACGAAATTGAGCTTCGCCGTTCGATATTTAAAATTGATGACTATTATACTCATACGAAGACAAGGCTGAATAGCGAAGCGACCTATTTTGTCATTGGGCTGAATGCATGATGTCTATTGCCAGTATGATGGTTAGATGTACGCGAACTTTTTGAAAGAGTGAAGTTTTTTTTTAATTACTTACCGCCCTAGGGCTTTTCTAGCTACATTATTACCCTAGAGCGCTAATTGGTCACCTACAAGCCTTTGGGGGTAATAAGGACCTACTTACCGAATATGAGAGATGTAAAATATATTAAAGGTCTTAAATTATAACATTTGATGTGCTTTATCATCGTGGCGTACAGACATTTTTATAATGAACAAAGATTACACTCGAGAAATATGTGTTACCTATGTTGAAGTAAGGCTTTATTTGTTATTTGCAGTTATTTGTTTTTTATGACCGAATTTAAAAAAGGGTTTTTAGTTGGTCTTAATTGAGAAATACCTCCTTGTATCACGTCGCTCAAAACAGCTATACGAAATCTCAGTGCTCAAATCTTTCGTACTTAACACACATTCTCACTTCACTTCGCTATTAAACATTTAAAACCATCTTATTTTCCGCAAATAAAGTGGCAGTGTACTTACTTTTAACTTCTATTCACTTAACAGTTTCTACCAAAGTTGGCCACAAAATGGCGGAACCGGCATCCTATTTCAGCGGACGTTAACCAACTCCTAAACCGGAATATATTATCATTTCAGCAATAACCGTGGACTTCCAGTTTAAATCTGTTGTTGCCAGGTTTGGGAGGATTGCCCTGTTCTTCGGCGGATTCAGCGATGACAAGAATTTAACTACCTGTTACAAAAATGTCATCTACGTATACTCAATGAAAATTAAACATAATATATAATTGATAAAAAATACTGGACTGATATTATGTGGTACGAGTATCTTGCTGATAATTTTTATACAAAGTATGTGTTAAACAAAAAAAAGATTTTATTAACGGTTTAGACTTCAAGAAGTTTTCTTGCTCTTGTTCTCACCTCTTTCATGCCTAACTTTAGCCGATATGGGTCTAATTTATCGAAAAATAACCCATTTTTTGGTATATCTAATAAATAGTAAGGGAGCCCAATTCTTTATTGCTGTGCAGAACACACACAAAAATTGAATACAACAGAAAAAATCTTACAAAATATAGTGCTACAAGTGGCGGCTCTTCCAGGCAACCTTAGGATGGAGATAAATGTGAAAAAATGAAAGGTAATTTGAAGTACACTCCATGGCAACCCAAAACTTAAAATCTATCCAGTATAGTAGTATAGCACAGCATACCTGCGCTCAGGCCCAGTGCCGCCTATAGTGCGGCTGCGATCAGCCATTCCCATGCAAATGTAGAGCTGAACCAACTAAGGCTTTATATAAAGTGTTTTGTCTGGCGAGGGGAGACTGTGGCTGTTAGGTTCATACTTAAGAATTACTAGTGAACGATTTTAATTTTAAAGATTGATGAGACCGAATGTAACATTATAGGAACATCATGCATTTAAAGCTGCGCTTAAACATTAAAAACGTTTGCTGATTATAACCTACTATATTTTACCCGCGGCTCCACTAGCGTTATGTTTGTTTTCCCGGGATAAAAGTATATATGACATTCTCCGGACATCGAACTATATCTGTGCAAAAAATCAAGTATTTCCGCCATTAAATTGTTGAGGACAAGACACAATTTATAATAATGTAATAGCTTAAGAAAGAAAGTGGTTTTAAGCTGGCATATAACGTAGCTATTTCTTAATTATGAAAAAGATTCCTAATTCGACCATATTTTTTTATTACTTCGACTGCTTTTTGGACACCAGGAACTATGGTTTGGAAAATATTGTTTTTATTACTTTGTTTGTATAAAATCTGTCCAGTAGAATATTTTTTTTTGTTTGTCATTGCAAATTTTAGTTTTTACATTTTTTTAAACATTAAAACTGTATAGGCATCTGCTGCATTTAAGTCACTTTCAAAGTATTACTTGCATCGTCACCACACAGCACTGTCATTGACCCAAAGTTTAATTCCGCAGCTTAAAAAACTCGATAATCCTTGTTAAAATCCGTGTAAATTTAAAAGTTTGTTGGCTTGTATCCCGCCTTCAGCCGTCAGTGTTGTATTTACCTTGGCTCGGTACAAAGAAACAAGTACGTAGAGCAAGACAGTAATGAACCGACTTGGCAAGGCAGACGCCAATGTGAGCCCATTTTTGGTTTTCGCCTTTCGGTCTGAGGACGTGACGCGAATGTATGAGGTTACTGTATTTTTGGAGTGAGGCTGCATTGAGATTATATTGTATGTTAGGCTGGTTAGGTTTAGACAATAATATAGGTCTTTGGTTTGTTAGGTTTCGTATCAGCAGGCAACACATTTTTTTATTTCAATCTCTTAATATAAGTCCTGGAGTAAGTCCTGAGAGACTGACTGACTGATATTCGCTAAGAATTAACTTAGAGCCTTAACTGCTGAACCCAGAGATATAAAGTTTAGTGGGTGTATTTATTATAGGGTGTAGGAGTGTTAGTAGAAAGAAGTTTCGGAAATTCTACATCTAAAGTGATCAAATAGAGGTTCAAGGTAAGAAACTTGGTTATAGGTCCTTACATATGAAATTGGCGTTTTGTCGTACTGGCCACTTTGATCTCAAATATCTCTTCTTTGGTTAGGGATTCCAATTTCAAATTTATACAGCTATTTATTCATACATTTGTATTTTGAAAACCGTAATTCATTTGTTTTGTCCTCGTTTGGTTTTTTCTTTGCATCACGCAGTTTACAAAATGGAAAACTTGAAATATCGCGTTATTTACGAGTACGAGTTCCACCGTGGTACCAGTGCTGCAGAAACGGCTCGAAGGATTAATGATGTGTATGGCGGCGGTGTCGCAAAAGAAAACACAGTGCGTTTTTGGTTCCAATGTTTTCGTTCTGGAAATTTCGACCTGCAGAACAAGCCCCGTGGACGGCCGGAGACTAAAGTTGCTAATGAAGAATTATTTGAGATCAAAGTGGCCAGTACGACAAAACGCCAATTTCATATGTAAGGACCTAATATTTAATATGTCGCGTCTGAAGCCGTGGGTTCCAGTATAAAATTTAACAGAATTTTGCATTTCTGGAATTACCAGACTATCATCAATTTTAATAAATATTTATGTGCTAATTTCTTTTCTTTAATTCTAAAACAAGCTGCAATTCATAATTTATGGCATACGTTAAGAGTTTATCTATAAATAGGTATCTCTTTTCATTTGTGTACATACTTACATAATTACCAAAAAGTTTTAGTTTAAGCTCTATTAGTCTAGACTAACTGTTTTATTTTTAATTATTTTGAATTAAACAATGTAATTAGTTAATTTAAGTATTACCGAGAAAGTCCCTGAACATTGTAAAAACTTCCTAGCTTATATAATATTTCTAAAGTAACGCCTCATAATAAAACAACGCCTCTAACAAGTCCTAAAGCAAAAGTTATTATTTGACGAAGGAACTAAACAAAGCGGAGTGTCAGATCAACGCAAATAGAATTACCGTCTGTAATCAAAGGGTGACGGGATTGTCGAACTTACAATAACATAGTTATTATGAATTACCAATGCAAATAGTTGACCGGCCGGCCTACTCGGATACAAAGATTAAATTTTATATTTTGTACAAAAGTTACATACGTTTGTCTTTCGATATTATTATACAACGTGTAACAGATAGGTGTGACAATACTTAAGTGTGTTCGTCTATCAATCAAGGTACCAAGGTAACCTATTTAAATGAAAATGTTGAAAAAATTACACACAGCACTACTCTGCTGTTAACAGGAAGAAGGTCGTAAACCGTAAACTTGACTACACTGTACCTACTTCGAAGCTCAAATTTTCGATACATAATTGATAATATTTCATTTTTGCAGTCATGCAAATTCGAAAATTATTTAGTGTTAGAAAAATACTAGATATTTATATTTACTATCTTCCGAGTTTTTACAAAAAAACTGATGGGAAAAAATCTCATATTAATGTTAAGACCGTCAGATGCCACCAATAAAAAATATATCTGTCATCTGTAAACCATACCATAAACAAACAAAAAAATACAGATAATTAATAACATCATTTCTTTACGAGCTTTAAACAAGAATAACATTATGCTAAACTATTATATTTCAAAAATCTCTAAAAATGAAATTATTACATTCTGTATCAAAAAAATAGGAAAAGGTTATTTTTCATTTGGGTTACTATTATCGTAACAAAAATGAAATGTTGTCAATTTGCACTCTGTGTAAGCTAACTATTCTACAGCATTTAGGCTCCCTTCAAACGGACGTTGTCCACCGACGCGACCTCCGACTGATTGCAGCTATGTGCAGATTCAATAACAAGACTCTTATCAACCGCCTCCGATGTTGATGATTTAGACAAACATTTGAGTTGCAAGGTTTGTTTAGGCATCGACAGGAACTTGTTGCCATCTGTTACGTTTGTCTTTGACTTTGACCTGTCTTTGATAATTAATCGCTTTACGCTGCTTCCTCGAGCGCTATTTTCAGTATTGAACAATAGGTTGAGATTAAATTTGATAAGTGATCTAAGTAATGATGAAGCATGTCAAAGTTATTTTTAGCATTAGTTAATACTTTAATTCTCATTGTCACCTGTGGGTATCAGAATTTTAATATTTTTTTCCGACCACAAAGTAAGCATTTTCATATATTTTTATTAATAACTTCCTAATCAAATGGTAGTATATATCTGTCTCAAATTCACGTGTTTAATAAAATAAACACATTGATTGTTTTTATTTTATCTAGAATATTCTACTTTATTTGAAATCATTATCTTGGGCATGGGAATTGAAGAGTTAAGGAATTCTTGTAATATGGACTTCTTAATATAACTACGATCTAAGGCTAAAGCAAATACAATTTTTACTTGTTGGACAGACTTTTACTAAATGATGTTGATAAGTACATTATATTGCATCTACCCATATTATTTTGTACAAGGACTGAATAGGTAGGTAACAAAAATATTACAAAGAAATTACTAGATCAAACAAAATAATCTATATATATATATATATATTCGATTTTATAACAAAAACGATTACTAATCGATAGACGATGTCTAAACAAGACTAATGAAAATCAAATCTGCTGCTGCCTGGCCTACGCATTCGATTTGATCAAAATGTTTTTCCACTTTCATCTAAAACAAATCACATTTGAATCGCAGCAAGCACCAATCAGCTAAATTCCCTTTTATAGCATTTTAATTAGTAAATAACACGTCAATGGCGGCCGCCTTCAAAGGGCCGGCTCTTTGATCCGCCGCTCATTTTACAGATGGTTTTTTTTTCCAGCTATGACCACGAAGGGATAGACTTTCAATGGATATCAGCCTAGTTAGGACGTGGAAGGGGCTAAATTGAAGGTGAAAAAAGCTTTTTTATAATACTACCTAGTCAGCACTTCGTGCTTACTTTGAAGAAATCGTTTCTCATAGCCTTGATTATGGAATTAGTGATAATAATAATATTTTTGTATTTGCGATAAATTTTAAAACTTGACTTCATTGCTTTGTATAGATAACCATGCTCAAACAAACTGATACCACGTAGTCCAAGCTTCTTTCAGTCTTGTCGAGCAGTTTAGTTTTCGCCTAAGTATATAAAACTAAGCCCAGTCTTTATAAAAATACTTAATTTTACATTATGAATAAAATAAGTATGTAAAAACCTGTCGTTCAATCTCCATAGTTGTAATCGGTACCTACTCTATTCAGGATAGCGTCACTTTCCCAGCCGGACGTCCAATCTTCTTTCAACCTAATAAAAGACGGCAATCGAGAAAGAAAATTGTTCTGATCCAATATTAGGTATTTAGTTAGAGGAGGGATATTCCCAGGTCTTGCTTCTTTCCACAGACCTCACAAAACACAGAAATCACTTTTAAAAGAATGGCTCCTGGGTACATTCTGACACAAAAATTGAAGTTAAAGAGTTTTTTGCTGTCGCAATGACTTGCCCTAGATAGATAGATAGATGAGCACTTCATTGGTAACACACATAACAAAAACATAATAATACGAAAATATAATTTTCCTGTAGTCCCGCAAGTGGCAGTCCTATCTGTAAAAACAATCTCTTCCAGGCTCTCCCTAGTCAGCCTCTCAAGATGTGTCTTCTTCCTACGAAACCACACAATTTCAAGCACTAAATAGCATACCAGTTAAATAATGTGTTTTTTTGAAAGTCAAATAATTAGAATTAGTAAGAATCGAAACCTGAAGTTGGCGACAATATATTCAAATTTATGTAATAAAAAATCATAAGCATTACAGATAATTTCGATAAAATTCAGTAATGAATTTGGGTCCAGTCAATGAGACTTAGCAGTCTGATAAAATAATGTTAATAGATCACTGTTGACGAAGAATGTAACATTTATTTCATTATTTTAATATACCCATACATTCATTACCTACGTAATAAAATAAATGTTGGAATATTCGTTAATCTTGATCTTTTAACGTTATCCTAGACTGAAAAGTTTCAGCGACAGAGGATTTTTTATTAGAGTGAACACACGGTAAATTTTACCTCATTTTCTGATTATTTCTGATCTACCTGTATCTTGTAACTCTATGGTCAACTTCCATCGGGACACTCTCATTTGCATCGGCGAAACTTTTTCACGGCAACTTGAACTTTAATTAAAAACAGAATTACCTAGAATCAAGCGCACACGTCTTGTATTTTACAATGTGAGACAAATTTAAAGACACACAGATTGTATTTTTCTTAAAATGTTCAAGATTTTTAGACGTAATCTTCACTCTCTAGTAGAGAATTCATGCAGATGTTAAAATAGCAAGTAATTTTTTTTTTAACCCCATTTTGTGGTGGCGTCCATCTTGAACCAATTTTCATTTAACTAAGCTAAGAACACTGTAGACTAATTCACAAATAGCTACAGTCAGAAATATACACAGACGCGTCAACCTTATCGTTTCTGCATCGGGTTTAAAAGTTAACATAATATAACTTCTGCACTTCCGCCTTATGCTTAGAAATTAAATATGGCATCCACAAAAGTGATTTAAAAGTAAAATAGAAAGAAAATATTATTAGAGAGGTGTTAAACAGTATATAAATAATAATTAACATTATATAACAATGAGAACATTTAGAAATTTTTGAAATTGATTATCATGTTTATGTTTGTTTATGTTTATGTTTATCTATAAATATATATTTAAAAGACTGAGTACTGACTGACTGACTGATTGATATTTATTAGAAACCAATGCAGAGCCTGAAACGCTGAAACTAGGGACAAGACATTTTTAAAGGGTGTAGCAGTACTCGTATCACAAAAGATGTATTTTTAGAAATACAACCACTTAAAAGGTTAAACGTGGATTCAAATTTTAAATCAAAATTATTTTAATTCTAAATCTAAATTTTAAATCAAAATTATTTATAAATCCATTTTATGTCACGTTCAAAGCCGTGGATGCTTACTAGCCTTAAATAAAATAAAAAGTGTGCAAAAATAATTAAATGGCACTGTAAAAAAACAATACATTCAGTAGGCATAGCGATGGCGTATCTATCGCAACCTGCTGCAGTAGCAGTCTACCCTTGGGTACTGGAAGACTGACGGAAGAATGGATATAAAATGAAAAGTAAAATTAAAAAACGCTTCATATTTATAATTTTTAATCAACTTCAGTAAATAGTTTGGAATTCATAGGATTCCTATTTAATATTTTTTACTAGGGTTGTTCCTCGATTTCTCAATGACGTCTAGATTTTCTTACGAAAGAGTAGATTTTTTACTTCAACTCGTATAAAGTTTATCAGAATCAGTTCACTCGTACCAAACAAATTTACCCGACTGCAAAAGAAGGTCTATGTTTTCGAGTGCTTGTGTGTATGTCTATATGTATGTAGATATATATGTATGTATGTTTGTATATTTCTCCGGCTCGCCCTAGAGCCTACACGGCTTGTCGTATTTTTATGACAGTGGTGTCAATAGATTCGTCTTAGTCGTGGGAGTGACACTGGATACATAAAAAAAAGAAATTAAGGATGACACACAGATTAACGATTTAGCAGTCGTGTTTCTTTGAACTCTCTTCTAACCACTTGTTAGATTGAAATAAATCTCTATTTTGTATACTGCTGAATTTATTTACCTAACTTAATTATTCTAACAATCAGTATAATCAGTGTCGTGACCTCTTTTCTTTTATGATCAATAGGTACTGTCCCACTGCTTGGTAGGGATCTTTCCAATATTGTTCCACACATCACGATCACGGACCACCTCCGTCCAGTCCTGTTTAACTTCTTATTTTTGACCTCTTACTAAGAACATTACTAGAGAAATGAAAGACAACATAGTAAGTTCTATGAGAGGTTTTAAGAAGCTGTAGGCAAAAGACCCATGTCTTAGATAAAACCGTGGAAGTAGGCAGGTGGTACCCGCGTCCGTCGACCCATGTAATTGCATTTATCATGCTCAGCCTTACAAGGAATAGAAATATCTATAGAAAGGACTATCTATAAGGTTTAACGTATAAGCATATTGTAGTCGTTGTTATACAAATAAATTTTATTATTGTTAGATCTTTTACATATTTCTATTCCACATTTCTTCTCCTAATAAAGCGAGTATGGGCTGGTCTACTCAACTCTTCGTTCTTCATATAGTACTGAGTTTAAGAGGTCATGGTTAAGGTAAATATTTGTTAATTTATATGATTAATCTTAATACTATAACCTTTGGCCAATAGATCAAGCAGATCGGTGTTTAGATTATGAAAGTTTTGTTTTAAAAATTAAATTGTAGTTCCCGGTTTACAACAATCATAGGCTATGTCAGATGCCTTCGAGCGGTCTAGAAACTTGGACATTAGTTTTACCATTTTGCTAACTCCACACTCAATTCGAAGGGGTTTTTTAAAGTTTGTTACCGGATTACTGTAAGGCGATAAGACCAATATGAAAAAAAAATTGTTGATTGAAGTTCCGTGTAGTTCTATTATTTTTTTTTCAAATTGTTGTCAAAGGTTTCTTTTTTGAAAAAATTATATCGGAATGGAAGTCGGTATTTTTTTTTAAAAAGAACTTTTTTCTATAATTAGTTTTTTTTTTACTTTTGGATGCAAAGATTCAACAGATACAACAAATATTTCTTATCTATCTGTTTTTATATTCGTTTTGTTAAGGCTCCTCGCGCCCGGTTCGTCGGATCGTCGTTCATTGTTTAAGGCTTTTCAGATTAACGTTATTCGGTCGAGCTGTTTAGAATAAATGTTCTAATTGGCGTATGAACGCGAGAGCTTTGATTTAATTCTGGACTACTGTTTAATTGAGGCTTAAAGTTATATAATTTGTTCTTATTTTATTATTATTAACATTTTCCAATCTCGTAAAAAAATTAAGAGACTTTAATTATGCCTTACCTACTATGTATTTAAAAGTAGATCTGAACTCTATCTCTCAATCTATTAAAATTAAAATCATAGAACTCTCGATCTTCATGTGTTATAACCAAAAATTTAATACAAAGTTATAAATATTAACATTCAAATAAATTAAATTAAATATTAAAGTCTGAAATAACATTTACGTCTAAATTTAGCACAAAACACAACATAATTGACAAAGGGATTACCATATTTTATCGTAAATCCCTGTTATATTCTTCAGCTGTAGCTACTAATTAATTATGTTGAGAAAGTGTTTCTTTTACAATGAGTACAACACTATATCTATTAAAAATACCTACTATATTCCCGTTACTAGAGACCCGTGCCCAGCAGTGGAAAATTTATGGGTTTATACATACGTATTTTATAGCTGTTGTTTAGATTGGCTTTTGCAACGATAATTTCTATAAAGATACCTTTGCCATGTGATGATTTCGAATTTAGGTATAAGGAAGGTTTAATGTAACCTATGGCAAATTATTTCATGGTTTGCTGTAAGCGTTGGTTCAGTAAGCACAGCAGGTAAGCATTCGCTTTTAAATTAATAAACCTATGAAACCACGAAGGAAGTGACTGTGAATCAACTATCATACGACGTTTTTTCTAAAGGCGATGTGATAAGAAAAACCAGAAACAATGTCGTGTCTGAGTAGCCGCGTAAAACACACGTTTTACCGACTTATTATACAGCGACGAGTGTTAGCCGACGTTTCGTTACTGCAACGCTTGCTACGACGACCTCCCCCTCGGGGAATCCAAATTGGTGAGAATTTTACGACACCCATTCAAGAGCTTGATGTAATTTTGTCCAGAGTCCTAATAAAAACGTGTGATGATTGTAAAAATAGATGCCACTTTTATATGAAAAGTTTTATTGTGGTTAGTCTGGCGGAATTGTAGCAATTTATTCTAACTGCGGTTTTATATAGTCTGAGATATTATTATATTTGATGCAAGGACTCCGCTGGCAATCGCAATTTGTAATGTATACGGTTTGTAAACGAATATTAGAAACAAAATATTATTTCACTATTGCCGAAAATATCAATGAACAAAAACAAAAAAATACATACCGACGAACATATATATTATTCCTCCTTTTCAAAAATCAGGTAAAAAGGAAAAAGGAAGACATATATAACTTACTTAGATACAAAAGCCAGGTGAGAATTTTTTACTTCATATTACTGAATTCCGAATTGCTTAGTAAGTAGCAAATATAATAAAAATGTTTATGAGCCTTGCCTTGCCTATTTTCATGGTTACCTTGACGAGATTGCTTAAGTGATAAGCCCGCCATTTAATAATAAAGTGTATAAGCTTTATTGTCAACTTTATATGAAGCTGGTTTTCAAATATAGAGTATTATCTTACCTTACGAAATCTCACCGCGAAAATATATATTTTTTATAAATCCTCATTACGCATTATTAATTTCCAATGATAAGCAGCACGTTACAGTTGGAATCAGTGTATAAAACGATCGTTATTATTTTAAAACAATCAACTAATTAGCACGGGCTACCGTGAGCGCGACAATTCGGGCCAATCGTCCGGTGCCACGTGTTATTCAATATGCGGATTAAACAGTGTCCGGTAAATACGAGTGCCGGATTAAAAGTGCACGGTTCATTTACCCGCGCCCAGAGCCTTAACGGAGGATTATTTTAATACTGGTGATTAACAGAATAATTTGTGTTTTGTTGATTATTCGTTTAGGCTCGATTATCTGTTTTTTTAACGGCTTAAATTAACACAAAACTAAAAAGTTGCCTGGTAGAAATCAATGACTACTCGTAGAAAAATCTTGCAGTTATCACGCATTGGCGTTATCAAATTTTTGGCTTATTATAATCGAGCCCATAATCAGAGTGGATTTTTATTAATCTTTTTGTTGTGTTGAAGTAGGTACTCTAACTATTTTCGTATTATGTGCTTCCTAAATTATTCCACTGAGGGAGTACGAAACTGGAGCTAAGTAACTAGTTACGAATTAAGAATTTATGAATTAAGAATTATGCAAAACACACGTATTTTCTGTCGCTCGCAGGCAGAATCGTAGCCTCGTAGCTAGGTACAAAAATCATTTTAACGAATGTCATTTACGAAAAAATACCTGTCTGCAGGTTTACATAATAATTTGAGAATTGTTCTATTTGTCTTAAGATTTAGGAAAGAACAGCTATACAGGCGCGATCGAACCATATTGGATTTATAAAATATTTAAAAAGATCCAAGTATTTTTAGGTCATTTAAGTGTAGACTTACTCACGGTCAAATTAATAAACTTATAACATTATCATCATAAATGATAAATGATAATATGTTGTAATAAATAAAAATATTCAGAGTTAGATGTAACGTTTTCGGCAACTTTTCTTTATCCGCAAGTAAACATGTTGCCTGCCAATTTGTGGCATGCAGTTATTTAGACCTCAAGAGGGCGACCGGTCGGGTAATGGCATGGCAACTTTACCCCGCGGCCCGGGAGCTTGCTTATTTACTGGCAACATTTAATGGGCAGTCTCGAAAAGAGCCTCTTTAGAATATATTTTAATGTGAGGACATGTCTGAGTCTGAGAGGAGTCTGTGACTCTAGAAGTGGTGTTAACTTGCAAGATATTGCAAAAATAATCGTAACAAATATTACTTAAATTCATTTTCTATCAGTAACTTAAAGGGCTTATTAGGCTTAATTAGGAAGAGCCGCTGTATTACTGATGACTTACACATCAAAGGTCTACTGGTTGAGGATTTAGAGGGTCGTGTATTGCATTGCATCGATATAATGTGCAGATGTTCATAAGCTATACTGGTTATATTTAACATAAAAACTTTTGCTTTGCCGAAGTAATGTTGGTCAACACTCACCTATTTATCGTATGTGTTCAGTTTATAACAGTATTGATAAAGAAATTGATATTTTTGGTGTAATAATTCGTGTATTCCGTAAAGTTTGTCTTATGCAAGATTTCCACTATATAAATATGGACTGTAAATTTACATTATGATTAATTAACCTAGCTTAGCAGAGTAGTATATATGTTTATTTTAATTGTTATTATTATTAAGTTGATTATTGTGTGAACAAGTTTTGTAGACCTATAAATAAAAATAATAAAAACCTGCGGGTTTTCTCCTGAATACACGGTGGTCTGAAGTTCTTGCAGTCGGATTTTTTTGAAGTCAGTTCTAACCAAGTATCAGTTCTTCAACATCATCATAAGCCTTTAACGTTTTTAACAGATGCTTATATATAGTGATATAGTGTCATACTTTTTACTTTAAAATCATGTAGAGTCCGATGAAGGGATAAAATTAACAGTTTCTGATAGGAATAGAAAATAAAAATACATTGATCGAGGAGAATTTAATAATCTAATGTTCCAATAAATTTCAAAAAGCGCAAAGTAATCAAAAGACTCGTCGTTTGTCAAAGCATAGCGGAAGTGAAGCTATTAACTTAGCGTCCTATCAGCTGCCTCAGCTTAAACTTATAACTTAACTCTCACTAAGCTGACGTGAACGTTATTGATGCGCTACTGGTGGCGGGTTTTAATTACTTACATACTTACTAACTAATAATGGTGGTGTAATCATATTTAAATTGAGCCTAAGTTAACTAATTTATGGTCTTTTACAAGATACATTTTTAGTAATGTCAGCCTAGCTATATTGAATTGGAGTAGCTAGTTAGTGAGTAAGATAGCCATTATTATTTCAAGTTGGTTTTAGAAGGAGTCCAACGCTCTTTGAATTGTTAACCTCCCGACCACAATAACTCATCATTCCTAGATTCCAAAAATTAGCTCACGCAAACTGTATCAATAATTACCTTTGTTTCTTTCTTTCTGTCTTCTTTATCACTTGCAACGGTTACGATAAACATCTTCAATTCGTGTTTTTATCTTTTTCATTTGTTTGTCTCAATATACATAAACATTGTACAACATAAAAAAAATATTCGTAGACTACAAGACTCTCTAGTCTAAACTACAAGAAACCATTTCACACACGTCTCAATACATATCATAGCTATCTTATAAATCGTCTCAACTAAACAACGCGTCCAAACTTTAGACATTCCATTTGATACTCACTTATACTGGAGATAGTATCTCTCTAACGGCAGATCGCAGACGTGTTCATTCTTATGGCATTCTGTTTATTTGCAATTTGCAACCCTTCTCTCTTGTCTAAATGGCAACTTACTCACAACTTTCTACTGTGACGGTATTAAGGGTCTTCATTGCAGGATTGATGCGAGTGATGTTATCTTTATTAGGTTAGGATGAAAGGGAAGAATTTTATATACAATGTAAAGTTGTAATACGACGTCAACTTTTAGGGAGAAGTTGAATTTTGTGACATAGCGCTCATATGCTACATTAAGTCAAGGATTCTATAGTTGACCGTAGAATGGTATTTACAGCTAAGTCCTACCCTAGTGCGAATGTTATCATAGAATAGGTACCGCCTCGCTGTTTAACCCGCGGTGATTTGTCTATCCCACGTGAATACTTCATTTTTCCGGGATTAGAGGTAGAGCCTATATGTTATTCCAAGTCATAAGCTGACCTGGTTTAACCCAAAAAATAATAATAACAGAGTAACAAAGATACAAACAAATTTACTCGTATATAATATTAGTACGAGTAGCATAACAATGTTAGGTCATGTTGGAGGTCTTCGGGCAAGCTAGAAAATCAGACTCTAAAGGCCTATACGAAACTGAATATATCTGAAATTCTGAAAGCTCGTGTGGCTGAGGTATATCAGCGTAAAGTGACATGAAATCATGCATTTAAAATGCAATTTTAATATTGAAGCTAATTCATAAGTATATTTTCTGAAAATGACAAACAGCAGGACAATGCAATAGTTATAGGATGAGCTCAACAATACTATTGTAAACATATTTGTATAAACTGCAATATTAAAAACAAACCATAATTTTTGTACACGATTCGCCTTCATTGATTTAATGGCTGTTCATTCAGTGGTGTGGGACATAACAATAAACCATACGAATTCCGACAATAGATGACCGATAAGCAGTCATCTAGTTGATGGTCGGTGTCCTTTCATGACTTGTCCTACCCTCACCTTAGCTTTCCACCGCTTTCAATCAAAGAAGAAGCATTGATACATGTACCTATAAGTAAGACTTAAATTCCGGAAGTCTGTTGTCTCCAACGAACTTGTAATTTTCGACTTGGCTCGTCTTGTTTGAGAGGATTGGTTAGAAGTTGAAGATAGCGTAAGTTTTGTTAACTGGGCAACCGATACTTTGTGATATTATTAGAGAACATCTTTATGGAAATTAATAGATATTAAGTAAGTAAAGAATTATAAACTCAAGTACCTATTGTGTCTTTTTACTGTCTGTAACAGTAATGTTTTTTATTTCTTAAATTTATACCAGTGTCACAGGTCTTAGGCTTAGGATATTATAATTATATTTTCTACCTAAGCATAACCAGCCTATATATCTTTGTTTTTTATTACAGACACACCATCACCAAACACCTACACCATGCAAAATTCTAGATATACTAGGTATAATAATGCCTACTCAAAATTTTATTGAAATGAGTGATGGTCATATTCAAAAATCAAAGCACCCTTTTCTTACAAAGACAGTATTTTAAATGATTATCTTTTTGCAGCAATGATTCTTTCAAATTCTTCGATATATGAGTTTCACTCATAGTTGGTGAGCAGAACGTCCGTCAAGCCACCCTCGAGCGATTACGGCAACAATTGTTCAGAAACAATCCAACGTCGTCCCGCGCTGAAATTACATTTCCAATTCATGAACGAACTTATCCAAGTTTTTTCCCTTTTTCGCTCCCTCCCTGCCCTGCCTCACCTCTGCTTCTCACCTCCAGGGGATTTTCTATGAATAATTTTTGGAGGGAACTTGTTGACTTAATTTTATATCGGTTTCTTTCATATTAATGTGGGAACCTCTTCGTATTGTGATGTGATACGGTGGAGGTAAGGGAGAGTAATATAGTCGGTGTCGGTCGGAGGTGTTGGAATAGTTTTGGAGAAAATAATATATGCGGGGGTTTTGTTCGGTATTTGCTGTAAAAGGGAACGAATTAACTTAAGTTCAGAAATATAGTTCGAGTCTCTCAGCCGGGTTCTGGCATGCCCTTCTGAAATTTACACTAACGTACGCATTATTAAGATAAAAGTAATTACCACATTAGTTGTAACGTAAAGCACCGTTAAGAAATACATTGTTGCAGAAAGTTACTTGTAGAAGATATGCGACGTTTCCTTTGACTTTGTCTGCTTTGGACAACGTGGTGGGAGTATAGGCCATCGTGGTGCCTAAAACCGATATTGAACCTGCGGCCTCTCGCTTGTGAGACATATATTATAAGTACTAAGACTAAGCTACCTCTAATATAATCATACTAATATTACAAAAGCGAAAAATTGTATGTTGTGTGTGTATGTTTGTTACTTTGTTTGTCAAATAGGTGAACGGATTTAGATAAAATTTGGTACCAGGTTAACCTCTACCGAGTATTAACATATAGGCCACTTTAAGTCCTGGAAGAGGGATGTGTTTCCATAACATGATCGAATATTTTCCGCGGACAAAACCGCGTATCACATCTAGTAAGTACATTAAAAGTTAATTTTCACTTTTTATAAATAGCAATCGCACAAACCTAAGAAAACTAAATCTAATTTGCTGTTTGAATTAAGTTAAAGAAGGTAAACGATGCCCGGTCCAATATCTAATCGAGAGGGATGCTTTCGAGCTCGCAGAGTAGACTTTGATGAACCATCCGTACTTATTAGCCGGAGACGCTCGGGGCTGATCATTTGGTACGATTTGTTTCAAACTACAGTCAGCCGGGCTCATCTAGAGATACTTACTGAACTTACATTTATTTAACAGGGCAAGTGCCTTTATTAACATAAACAAAATGACTAACTACAACAAAAATAGAAATGATAATTTATTAAACTACTACCCAAAAAAGAAAGAAATGTGCCGATTCGAATATGCTTTCTAGAAAAGTAGAAATTTAAAAAAAAAGATTACCGTTTATAAAACTGACCGATAGACCGTCTTTAAAAGGTAAGTCTGACAAGGAATTCTAGTCTCATTCATATCTTATCAATATCGGTTTCAAAAGTGTTTATGACATTTAGCAATGCATAGCGACGCAAAGAAAAGCTGTATGTATAAAAAGTCCTAAAGTCAGAAGTTCCTGCCAGTTCAAGGTAAGATTTTAATTACCTGGCCCTTCCGAGACACGCGGGCTCGACATCAAAATATAGATAATGTATTTACAGTAAGGACTGCGCATACTTACTACTTACATCATAATCGAATTAAATAAGGTAATTTTGTACATTGTGCTTTGGAAGAACAAACATTTCTGGGATCTTTTGTCTGGACAGCGACGATTGAAGTTACTAATTCATATTTTATTTATATATCTATGTTTAATTTCTCAAAAATATTGTACTTCTGAAATGGCACCGTAATCAATTTCCTTGCTTGTGGATGTATGGTATATACCTACTTACTTCCTTCGTCTAAAATATCTGATGACTAAAAAATCGCTTTGGCTCTGTACCAATCAATATTATAAATTTTGATAAAGGTGTATTCTAAGTTTCGTTCACATTCGGTGAACTTCATCAGGGATGAAATGAATCAGTCGTGTCCACAACGAAGGCACGTCTCGCACACGAGACTTCGTTTACAATACGGGTTATATTGTGAATTAAAATGAATCAAGCATGTGTTAGTTTTATACTAATGTTTTGTGTTGCATAATTAGCATTTTTATATATCTATTTCATTCAACATTGCGGACATTGTCTGTCCATACTGTACATTTTGTTTGTTTTGCGGTAACGGCCACAACCCGCGGCATCTCGCCTGTCAACCTAGATAAAATTAAAAAGCAATAAAAATGCAAACGAAGCAAGTTTACGGAAGCAAGCGCCAATCGATACCTGCCTATGAACTTATTGAGGGATATTAATTATGGAGGTAATTATAGGCCGCTGAAAATGGCTGCCAAGTTCACCACTGGTAAGTATAAAAATACACCATCAGTAAACAATTTTTCGTGAAAACGGCCAAACAGTAAAACTAACTTAGTAATGGAAAGAAACTAGTTGACTGTGGACTAAAAGCAACAGTGAAATTATCGAAGACAATAAATGATATTCTAAGTCACAATTTATAAATTATAGAATCATCTCGGATATTTTTGCACCACCTTCATAAAATCTTCAAGTCGGTACAAAACAAAATACAATCCAATCCTCAAGTCCCGCAATTCGGAGTTTTATGAAAATGTCTGTAGAAATTAGTCATAATCAAGATATAATGCAGCGGAGGGTGCCTCTGTCAAATGTTTGCAGTTTAAGTACTTTTGTTACGAGTATCTCTGTGAATTTTTTTACCGTTGGATCGGTATAATTTGATTGGAAAAGTTTATATTTCTTCAGAAATTGTACGTTTGTTTTGAGAATCTATCTGGCAACTTAGTCGCCCTGATTCGTTTCAGTCCGAACTCTCCGCAAACTTGCAGAGATACCCTTGAAAAGTCGCAATGGCTGTGCAATCAGAAATGCATTATCCACTTCTAGCTCTTTGCACCAAGTGCGAAAGCTGCCCACCATGCAAACTGTCCAGCTAGCCACCAGGAGCAGAAAATTACCAGAGTAACAACTCACGGTCTTTTGACAATTGATTGAGAGATTAGAATAGCCTGAGAATTTGGTCTAGCACTAGCTAAGATGAGCTAAGAGCTCATAACTATTTATCCAGATTTGCTTTATGACTAATTCCTTGACCATTGTTAGTTAATCATATTTTTTTTATAAAAAGTGACTTTTTTAATTTTTTACCAATAGCTTAAATTTTATTCTGTAATTTAGACTTTCTGCTCATATTAGATCGGGGCATATGCTCTACGAAATCTTATTCCTAGCATCAACGTGAACCAGACTATATGCGGATGTGTTCAGGGTATGGGCTCGTCGTCGTCTCAAGTACGAGTATGTAGGTAGTTATGGTCGGTAGGTATGTAGGTACCTATTTCGGAACCGCATTTCACTGGCATACCCAAGCAACACATTCAATTTAGCTTTTATTGGCTTACTTAATAAAAGTTAGACATACTCGTAAAAGTGATCTTAAGATCAGATATAACCGCCTCATTTGAGAAAAAAAGACTTGTTTCATTTTCGGCCAGGACGGTGCACGTCTACCAAAAAATGCCTAAAGATGTGGTTAATACTGTGTATTAAAAAAAATGTGTAAGTCGCCTCCTTCATTGTGTGCTAAAATATCTAAATTCAGTGAATTGTAGTGGAATTATGGCATCTTTGGCAGATTTATGTATGCTAGGTTGACTCCAATGATTACATTGGTCTATAAATTACACCGCCTCTCACAAATGTCAAAATTGACACAATAAAAACGCGTTAATCACCTTTTTACATGTAAATACACGCAAGTATCTACAATACTCGTATAATTTCAGACAAAGTAATTTTCTAACGAGAGCTAGAAGTAATTTTTATGTAAGTTACAAATACTTAACTTCTATTCTAGTTACTTCCAAAAAATGTTGTCTGTTTAGACTGCAAAGTTTCAGCAACCTCCATTAACTGGAGTAGGTACAACAAGTATTTAGTTGATCTTACTGGAAGTGGACACCATGACAGCTAATATGAGTGACGAGAAAATATTCACGTATTCTGTCCCTGGAACCACTCATAGTCTTACTTACCCTTAGTAAGTACGTGTTGTTTTAACTGCCACATGCGAATAACTCCTTTAGTTCAGAGCTACACGGGCCGGGCCCTAAGGGACGCGAAATATCGTCAACATTACCATATGAATTCACTGACAATAATAAAGGAATAATATGCAAATAACGCGTGGAATTGTTGAAATGCCAACACTGTGGGATATGTCGTAAAAGTCGTCGTATCGCATTTATGATTATCATGTGCCTGCATAAATCTAGACGTGACACTTGTTAATGAGTCAGTGGGGACTACTTGATGGTAGTATCACAGAATAAGTAGGTAATAGTTGTACAATGAATTAGGTAGTTTTAGTATGTAGTAACAGTGAGTTTTAGTGATAGTGTAATTTAAAGTGGTTGTAATCTAAAGATTTAATAATAATAATAATACCTTCCTACATTATGTTTCTTGATTATCTTCTTCTTCTTCTTATATATAAGAATCAATTGCTGTTCGTTAGTCTCGCAAACTCTCGAGAACGGGTGGGCCGATTTAGCTGATTTTGGTCTTGTTATGTTTGTCGCACTCCAGGGAAGGTTGAAAAGGTGAGAAATATAATTGCTAGGCGGTACGAAGTTCGCCTGGTCTGCTAGTCAGGTATAAAAAATACTAACAGATTGGTCCTGTAAATACATAAAAATGAAATTCTATGTGCAAATAATAGCATTTGCTCAGCAGCACTCCATACTTATGAATATAATTATGAAATTATGAAAATATTAAGTGATATGGATACGGTCTTCATTTAGTTGTATTAATTTTTACTTGCATTGTTAGAATCTAGGTCTCTGGTTTAATCATGATCATTATGGAAATTTTAAATCGTACAGTTTAACATAAAACTTTCTTAATTCGATGGGTAGGTAGGTTGCTCCTGCTCAACAAATGAAAATCAAACTAAAATCATTAAACTATGAACCTCCGACGTTTTTACTTATTTGCTTTTACAGTTTATCACAAAAAGCTTACTTTGGCTTTCCATAAATCAAACCCCACAGTAAGTCCCCCATTACCGTATAAAAACAAACAGTAACGATTGCAGCGCCACCTATGTATGATGCGCCCCGGTCCGCCGGCAGGCTAGGCGGGCGGCGACGGACCATGAAATTGGGCGGATCGTTCGCTTACTCATAAATAAAATATAACTGACATCTAATGATCTATGAGCGGAGACTGACTGCTTGGTTGCTTTAACTGTACCTTTTAGTGGTCTGTAAGTGGACATCATCCAATTTTTGTTCGTCGCATTATACGATTAAATAAATTATTTAATTACCTATTGCTATAGCTTGTATTTGAATCAGTCTAGAACATTTTGCCAGACGCAAAGTACCGCTCTCTTTAGTAAAAAAAAATGTAGATCCAGTTAGGTATGGACCATCGCACCTAGCTTTGATAATAATATGTATATCATTATTTTTTTGCTGGCAAATATACTAATCATATGACGTCAGAAAGAAAAAAGATTTTGTTCTTACTCCACTGACGGTACTCTTTTACTAGTCTATGCGTTTTTGTTTTGTTATAGAATAGAATATTTTGGTCGATTCATTCAAGCAATTACTTCCGCGTTCGCTGAAATAATGGTATCTCTGTCTGTGCATTTATTGCACAACTTGTAATTCTGCAAGTTTTAATGTGTAATATTGATGGATTATTAACCATTTATGTCTTGTTTATGTGCCCAAGTTTAGTGTGGGCAAGCGATATAAAGGCGAAATAACGTGGTTTTTGTGTTCACGGGAAATCCTGCCAAAGTCTCCACCGCTTTATCCGGGGGTACGTGATGTGACTTTAACTTGACCGCTTACTTTTTACAAAATATTTTACTTAACTTGATTGATTAATAACTCGTAAAGTAAACTTGGCGCTGTCAAAAATACAAATCGTATGATGCCATATATAAAAAAAAAGTAGTTCAAGTTTTGGTCGTGTTTGATTTTGGTCCGTTGTGTTTAACTTTTCTTTCACTGAGATAATACAAACAAAGCATTTGATTGAGATTTTAGTAAACTTGTGCACACGCAGACTGCAATCTGAAAAAAGCATACAATCATTTATAAAGACCAGCAACTTGTGTTTTTATTTTTAGCTGACTGAAAAAAGGAGGAGGTTTTCAAAGAGTCTCTTTTTTTATAGTTCACCAATTTATCAGTAATGCACGGACATATTTCTTAAGATTCTTTACAAAACTGTGAAGAATTTTAATTTGTTATATAAATATTAACAAAATCAAACCAGTAATTTAGTTAGTAAATCAAAATGTCTGAAAAATTTGCTGCAGAATAATAAAAATGTGTGTCCCTTTTATAAAAGAATTACTTATTATCTATTATAATACATAATTTATAAAAAAAAAACAAAAAAAAGTTAAAAAATATGTATGAATAACTAGATTATATTTATGAAAATTGAGTGCTGTTGTTCACTCAGCATAGTAAAATAAATTTAGAGTTGCTAGGCATGAGTCATCCCTATGGAGGGAGGTGTCAGCCAGCCATAGTCCACCAAACTCGCCAAATTGTGGGACCTCACTATCATTGAAAGTTATTAACCTTGTCTGACAAGCAGGCTTCCTCACATTGTTTTCCTTCACTGTTTAAGCATATGATTCTTACCAATTACCCGAATAATCTGGTCATAAATTATATTTAATTTGTTAAACTATTGAATAATATAAGAGGCACCAAAATTTTTTGGATGTATTATAACTTATTATAATTTACTAGCTGTGATAATAAATTGTGTATATAGATTGTAGAGGTAAATTATTTGCCGTTGAGAAGCTATCGATATCAGCTATTCAAATATTGCATTTGAATCATATAATGTATTCATTATTTACAAGCATAGAAAAAAAATTGTAAACAAAAAGTTTATATGTATAATATGATAGATGATAATTTTTTTAAACTATGCCTATGAACATAAGAAATCCATTATTGTCTACTGTCTGACCACACCTGGGTGTACTGTGGACAAGCATTTCTACCCACTGTCCACTCCTAAAGATACATGTTCAACGCCACTAACTTTATATTGGCATACTCTTTACGTCAACACTAAGTAAGTAAATAAGTTGGTGGTAGCGTAATCGGTAAATGACATACCTCACAAATGTAAAAGGCGTAGGTTCAATCCCAGGTTGAGATATGCACCTCTAAGGTTTTCACTTGGTGTATATTATAGTTAATTACCACAAATTTTAACTGCTTGTCAGAAATTGATTGTAAATAGTTTTCGAAAATAAGTGCAATTTGGCCAGCGTGGTGGTCTATGGTCTACACCCCCGTCATATGGGAGACCTGAGACAAGCAGTGGGTTGTTATAGGTTTATATTATCTAAACTATGAACATTGTAAAATCATATATTTATTCTATTTATTTAGAATGGTAAAAACACAAGTTACACTTAACAAAGAATAGACTAGATAGAAGACTACAGAAGACTAAAAAGAATAATCAATATTATATAAAAAGGAGTTAAAATAAAAATAAAAAACTTCAGAGGTGTCAAGGGACACCCGGATGGAACGAAGTGCCTTTTAATTTGTGAAGGAATTGTAACAAAAAAAATTAAGTTTTTATTATATATATTATATTGCAGTAAAAAGACGAAACGAAAATAACTGGCTTGGTTTCTTTGAGAGAGAGAGAGACAGAAAAACACGCCGCATACAACTATAGCAAAAAGTGTTTTACAACTTCTGGACTTAATTTTTTCCGTCTAGCCCCCTTTCGCAACGCGCGATAAGGAAGTCCATTCCAAAATACATCATTACATATATATACTCTTTATATTGTAAATCTAAATATTAGGTCCTTACATATGAAATTGGCGTTTGTCGTACTGGCCACTGATCTCAAATATCTCTTCTTTGGTTAGGGATTCCAATTTCAAATTTATACAGCTATTTATTCATACATTTGTATTTCGAAAATTCATTTGTTTTGTCCTCGTTTGGTTTTTTGAAACGCCAATTTCATATGTAAGGACCTAATAGTTAATAACCCAAAAGAAATTCTTTAAAAAAAAAGTGATTACCGGTATCCATTGTGGCAGGCGGCGATAGACGTTTTTTAGTCATTTCGATTTTAGAATTAAACCTCTGGATCGATTTTGATAAAATATAAATGAGACCACATGGAAAGTATCCAAACAAAAAAAAAAACAAATCTGTCCAAAGGTCTCCGAGACATACAATCGAACTTAGTACCACCTTATATGGAAGTTGGTAAAAATATGGTTGATTCTTGATATCCATGATAGTCCTTAGCTGGTCCTGGGACTGAAATTGTTATTTGAATTATGTCAAAACTGTGATGGTTTTCTTAAACTGTATTGCTTACATCCTGCATTCAAAGAGATGCTAGAGATCCAAAGATTTTGATACAATATCTGTCAAGAAGCTCCATAATAGTTCTAAGCAATAACAACAGCATAAAAACAAAGCTCAATTTTGACACAATGAAATTAAGAGACTATGCTAGAAGATAAGTAATGCTTTAATAGTCACCTTAGCGTTTTTCTCTTACAGTGCACATCACGACGCCACAAATAACAGAAGTTCTACAATGACTTCGTGCATTCTGATAACGTTGCAAGGAGATAGCTTTGGAGTCCGTCACAGGTATTTGAACTGTTTGGTCAACAACGCGTACAACGGTGGCGAGTCCATCAAACATGTGCTCAACCTACCAGAACCCTCACACGTAGATCGCCTCTTCAAGATAGATCTTGCATCAAAACATAAACATTTGCGCTTCGTTCTTGACAACCTACAAGATGAAGATATGTTGTTCGTCAGTCGTGCTCTCAAATCGGAATGGCTCTTAGAAGACGAGTACCGCGTTGTATTATACCCTTCTTGTCTAGAATTGACGTTATATCCTCAAATGTTAAAAACAGCAGTCAACAAAATGGAACATTGGATTAACTTGAATCTGCGTGACCCCGCTCGGTGTCGAGAGTTCTAGAAATACTACATCGAAAAAGATTCAGTTTACGCTTTCAAATTTCTCAGTTAATGCCATCAAGAAATAATATTGAACGAGTTTCCTAAACCCAAGACGTTAGAAAAGATAACGCCTCAACGACTTAAAATGCTATGCGAAAAAGTACCAGCTGTCGCCAAATTGTACTATAAATTGTTGATTACTAATAAATCACTCTGGGATAAACATAGGCCGAAAGAAGAAAAATACTTTGATTCCATAAAATGTGTACTAAAAACTGACCTAGATACTTTTTTGGATATTTCAGAGCAGTATCACATGTTTCAGTACAGGTCATTGAGTAAAACTGCGACGAAATTCATAATGACTCATCAAAAGCACAGGTTTATACAAAAACCAGAACTTTATACTTCACGGATTTTGAATGTTAGTGCATTGGCGGAATGTTTATCTTCTGACGAGAGCCAAGAGCTGGTGATCAAACTGGCACGTGCAGAATACTTAGAAAATTGGTTCTATTATGAAAATGTTGAACCCTTAATTAAAAGATTGGATGGTACCAAGAGAGCGAACTTAAAGAAACTAGTTTTCGTCGACAAAAAAATTGGCGAGCTCGTAGAGAAATGGCCGTACGAAATCCCAAATTCAAATCTATATGACGCTGATGATGATGATGATGATAATGAGACTGTTATGAAAGGTGTTTTTCTAGGTGATCATGAATCAGAGACCCGTTACGACCATATTGGAGAGCCTCCTAAGTATCGTAGATTGTGCGGTGGTGGCGGTCCATGCCGTAAATTTGCAGTTAAGAGGAAGGACACTCTTCTCAACGCTTTATTTGACGAATACAGGTTCATTGGTTTTGAGAAAACGTTGTTTGAATTGCTTAAAAAGATTAACAGCGAGGGCTCATCGCAGAACCGAATGTACATGCTACTAGTTCTTGTGAGCAAAAGTGGAGGTAAATCGGATCATTTACAGGCTTTGTTCAATTTGTTATTGGAGTATAAGAATGAGCCTTGTCAGGTCCGAGCTGCTGTGATCCGCAGCCTAGTCAAACGAGCTGCTATCTGGCGTGCTATGGATGATATTTGGGAAAAGCTACTGATATTTGGTCGAGGACTCGGCTTAGATGGAAACGTCCCTGAGGCTGAATATAGCGAAGGGTTGCATGCAGTCGTTATACGTAGTTTACTGTATTATGATAAATGTGAACCTATTATAATTAAGGCACTTTTGAGGAACTTTTCCACATTTACTACATATCCTCTATTAGCAACGGAAAAAGAACATATAAAAACAGCATTACTTGCAATGCTTGTCAAATATGCTAACCCATTCCATATTAATAGTAAAGACGTGGCTCTGAGCCTTAGTTATGCAATAAAAACGCTCCAAGCATACAAAATTAAATTCAATGCTCTACCCGACCTTGCTCTTGTTATACGATTGTTCGTAAGAAATAATGGCGCTGAAGGGAAACGGTTTTTGCGGACTATTTTTAACGCCAAATTAGGACGCAAATAACTGTTCCGAGATTTCGACTTGATACAAACGGATGCGTCATACATCAATGGCCTTAAACACGACGTCACAATTCTGTCCGTAGATACATTTCTAGCATCTGTGGTTGGTAAATTGAAAGCAGAACAATTTCTGAAAAAGGTTAACGTTTATTTTACGGGAAAGCGAGACTTAGCTGGTCGCCTTTTGCTTAGTATAAAGATGACTAAATTACAAAAAAAAATTGTGAGGCCAATCAGTTACCTGATCGGTTAGGGCTTAAAATCTTATATCACAGAACTAGATAGGAAAACCCAAGTACATAAACGGTTTTCTACGTTAGTGAGAGCTAACGCATATGTTGCTAGACCAGCTTTAGATATCAACACACTTGATTGGAAAAAAGCTGGAGCAAAACTCATCGCTAACAAAGTTATGACATGCAAAGCAGTCAATGTCCACTCTATTATCAAAAAACTTTTGACTTGGAAGAGAACTACTAGATTAGCAATCATTCTGGGACAAAGGACCAGCTATGCAGCTAAAATATTTGCAACTGCCGCGAAAATAAGACCTACTGCAACCTTTAAATGTGGTTTGCATTATTTTAGACACCAAAAAGATCAAGCCGACCTTCGTATCTGGGGAGTCATTCAACCGCTTATTGTGGGTTCCAAAAACGCAATCGAAGCTAGTCCGTATCTTCTGAACGACATCAGAAATGTAAAATCTATTCCATCGAGTATCAGACCCGAATACCTGACGGAAGCATACAAGGTGATAGCAGAGGCAAACTACGACAAGTCAGTAGGTCTGCTGTGTCGTATTAGGAACATTATGTCCGCAATAGACGGGAAATTTATTGAAGATTTACTCGTAAAATTTGTTGAAAAACGTTTCGTTCTTCATACAATTTCTATAAGTGAATGCGATAATATTTCACTCAAAAAGCATTTAGTAAGTAAGCATTCTTGCGAGATATCTTCTGTTTAGCAAAACTAGAGACATACAAAATGAGAGGTTTACTAAAGTGGCTCGGTTGTATCTTGACCGAATGAAATTGTATTGGGAGTCGACAAAAAATAAAAAGTTCTTTTTAGGATACGTAAGTATTCTCATTCATTCTCTGCGTAATACTGAAGCATTTTCGAATCCTGAGTTCTGTTCGTGTTTGCCGGTCATGGAAAAGATTTCAGAATGGATTTGTGGAATCATTCCTGTAATACAGATCACTAAGCTTTATTACAAGTCAGTCAGAGAAACCGTCGAGCAAACTCCTGGAATATTCGACGATGGAGACAATGAAGAAACGTGCAAAGTCGTTGGAGATAAATTTGCCAAATACATCACTCAAGAAGTCCGTACTCTGACCGGAACTTTCTTTGATTCCATCATAGTATTTTATGGAGAGGCCTTGGTTTGTTTCATGGATAACTTCAATTGCAAGAATCGGCGTAATTTCGTTGGTTACATTACAAAAGCCATAGTCAATGAGAGCTTAGGAATTGAGTGCACAGTGGCAATACGATTGCATCATGATCGAACATATTGTATAGTAGAGGGCGACTTAGAAGCAGACATTTTGAAGTGCTTTGGAGAGAAAGATCTAGTGGAAATGCAGTTTTGCAACCAATATTGGAATATTAAAATTAATACTCCTGACTGGATGGGATTTAGCTCGTATTTCTAGGGGATGTTACGTTATGTTAAAGCATTATAGTGTCATATATTTTGCATTTGCGTTAATACTAAGTCTTATGTTACAAGAAACAAGATTCTTAAATACCTGCTTACGTATTTAAGGATATACGAAATAGCTACCTATAAAAATATCGGTAATTATTTCGTATTGCAAAAACATTACATACGAGTATTTTTTTAAACAAAAATCTCTATCTCGCAGAGGTACGTAAACCATAAAACATAACATTTGGAATCTCAATTATTATCGAACACCGTTCCAGAAACGACGCGTCATAGTTCAGACAATAATCCAATCCCCAATTTAAGTTGAATTCCGAAACATTAAACATATGCAAATTCCCAATGTAAGTAAGTAGGTAGGTGATTAATAATTGGTATTGCCATTTACAACATCCACTTGCAAATCATAAGTTAGACGATAGCGTATTCACTAAGACGCCAATAATAATAAATCTCAATAGTGAGTCCAATTTAATAGTAAAAGCACGAAAGCGGCGGCGCCCCGATAAAAATGGGAAATCCTCTAGTCCTCAGTGAACGAATGGAATTGCGTATTGGGGCTCAGACAGGGTGTAATCTGCCTACGGACGGAGCCCTAACTGTCCCGAGAGTTCGTGCCTGAGTTCGAGTACCTACCTATGCACTGCACTCGCAGCCACAGACTAACTCACCTCGGTGTGTCACAGAAGCGAATCTAAAGTACCTGATACAAATGTTTGGCTAGTGGTATAAAGATAGAATTAAAATATGAATGTATGGGTAGTCTTTTACCGATCTAGGTCTGTAGGTTTATTATTCCTACTTTACTTTACCCAACACCTCGATCTTACTAAATGTACCTAATCTCACTCAGATAGACTATCGCTTATTTTATAAAATATATTCTTAAACAATGAGAAAAAGTTAACTGTCTTAAAATTAATGACCTGATTTATGTGATTAAAGAACGAAACAATAATGTACCTTTGTAATACAAAAAGTACCGTTACTTTTATATTATAAGGAACGATTTAATATTTTATTAAGAACACTAACGCGTGATTGGTTAATATTGTATAAGAAAACGGATTTTCACGCGTACCTGATTGTTGGAAAGGTCCAACTATAGTTTCGTTCACATTCGGTGAACTTCATCAGGGATGAAATGAGCCGTTCGTGTCTTCAACGATGACACGTCTCGCACACAACTGTGAATGTGTACGAAACTATAGTTGGATCTTTCCAACAATCAGGTACGAGTGAAAACCCGTTTTATACAAAACTATTTAATTATGTTTTTTGATAATTTGTGATTAAAATGAAAGCTTGCTATTCCAAATATGTTTGTTATCACGATTCGTTATGTATGTACGAGTAGCCACCACCTTATTGTATGAAAAAGTCGCCTTGCGTGATGGGTAGCTCTCTACCTATATTTTTGTAAGCTAGGTATATATTTTGGATGTGTAATATATCACTGTATTTTAAACATTGCGACTTACCTAGCTCTTATTTGTTACGTTTCTTATAATTTTTCATCAAATAATAATACGCTATATCAAATGTATGTTGTATTTATTTTATTAATAGGTCATAGTAAAAATAGGTAATATTCATTTCAAAAACCGAATAGAAAAAATGTCTTCCACAAAGTCTCCTAATAATATTCTTTGGTCGGTGCATGGAATCGCGCCAGGACTAAATGAAATTGAAATTAGCTTTCTCTCCCTTGAGCCACTAGAGGAATTTTCCAAAATAAAAGCGTATTATATTTTAAAATACGATTTCAACCGTTGCAGTAAATGGAAACTCAGGAAAATCCCGAGCGTCTAGGAAATAGTAAAAATCTACCTACGTTAATATCATACCTAGTCGTTTTCACGTGGAATAAACACTAATAATGTTAAAGTTTTCAAATTCACAGCTCTACGCTAGGATTTCTTTCAAGGATGCTACTCAGATCTGTGAAAAGTCGTCCTGTCTCGTGCTTCCATATGAGTCTAACTAGTTTTGTATACTGTCCCAGAACTCAACGTCAAGCGGGCACGGGGCAAGAGGGGGTGTCATACCAGTTCCAGGAAAAATAAAATAAAAAATCTATAATTATTGTTTTTTTAATGAACCATCAAAGTTAGGTGTTTAAATTTTTTCAACTACAACTAAAAGAAAATGCGATAATTTTAACGAACATAGCTACTCTTATTGTTTGATTTGTGATTGCAATTGATAGCATGTTTATTAAAGACCACATTAGTAAAAAAAACATTGTGAAATAGTTAGCTTTGTGACCAGAATAACTAAAGATATGTATAAAGGTGTCCATTTTCTTCTTTTTCATAAATTTGTCAATTATAACTTAACCAACCGATATAGATTTTTTATTTTATTTTTCCTGGAACTGGTATGGTAGCCCCGTGCCCGCTTGACGTTGAGTTCTGGGACACCCTGTATATTGAGTATGATATTTATAATTTTGTCAAGACAGTCTTCAATTTAATCTCTTATCTATCTACACTTCAAAATGATAATTTAATCAAATATCGAGTTTGATATGTCACTAGTTAGTTAGGTAGGTATATATCATTACGTATCAGAACTGCTGAGCCCTTTTGATAAAGGAGACCTATCTAGACTAATTTTTTTAAAGTTATCCTATACCTATCGTATTTTAAAATACGCATCAAACCGTCATAAAAGGTGCTCAGGCTGCGATGTAGGTACCTACTCTTATAACCAGTGTAACGTACCAGAATTCGCGAGTGTTCGTCAAAATTAAATGAGGACCGTGGGAAGTGGTAGCGTGGTTAGGTACCTACCTATTCCACAGGATTGGACGTTTTGTCCCGCCGAGGCTTGTGTAGGCGCACACCGCTTTAAATAGAAGCGCGTGGTATTTTCTAACAGATACCTAGGACGTAGTTACATATTATAGTTAGGTATTTGAGTAGATAAGTAGGTACTTAACGCGTTCCTAAATTTTGCTAGTCTTAGCAGGAGTTTTATGCAGAAACTGTAGAGTTATTTATGAATGGATTGATTAACAAACTTGAACAGCGACTTTGTGTTCGTGAGAAGTATGTACCTTCCTCCCGTTATTTCTCACAACGATTTCACTAGTAGCTAAAGGATTTATTATGCGGTAGCCGCATAAAATTCGTGCTAATTACTAAGCAGTTATAGGTCACTAATATTGTTTTTTATTTATTCATAGGTAATAATTTTTTGGTGTGCAATAAAGACATATCGTGTTGTAATTTTTATACTTGAGTAATGTGACGAAATAGGTAATTAATTTCCCCAGAATTATCAGTTGGTAAAGTTGTTTTTTGTGCGAAAGGTACATAACATGAGTCATCAATAAGGCAACCTTTTAGCCAGTGTCCAGCGAGCGGTAGAGTCGAACGCACGGATGGACAGAAGTCGGCTCGGGGCAAACATTGGCGGTACAAACGTGAGGCGCGGCGCAGAACTACGATACTAATGATGTGGCATTTTACTTTACTGCCCAAAATTAATTCACTTAGTTTTTATTTCACTGCAGAGTCCGACTTTTCATCCCCTGAAATATGAATCAAGTGCAAATAATAAAAGTTTCCTTAACCCACAAATAACCACTGAGACATTTTCATAATTTTTATTAACTATGTGTTTATCACAGTGGTTACTCGTATTGACCTTTCATCCCTTGATATTTCAAGAGAATCAAATGCAAATGATTATATTAGCTGCATAATCAATGTATCGATCAAATGCAATTTTGAAGCGGCTAAAAGCTCTAAGCTAGCTTCTTAACTCTCAAATAGCAACTAAAACATTTCCTTATGGTTTTCGAGCGTATATTTGAAAGTTGATAATATACATATTATATCTAACCCTTTGAGACCTAAACTGGTAGAACAATTTTAACGCGCGAAATGTCATTGGGTACAAAATATAGATTAGTTACAATAATTTTCGACTCCCTATTACTACGTTCTGAAACAAGCTAGGAAGCTAAACCTATAGTGACCATGTCTTTGTCTGCAGATGGTGAAAGTCTGGTACTAGCGGTATCCAGTAGCACTCAATTAACACGCTGTGTTTTAAAGATTGCACAAACTATGTTATGTGATGGTGCAATTACCAGTTAGTTTACCAGTTTTGTGTTGGTGCAGTCAGACGGAGATGATCGAGTAGGAGTTCAGCACTGGATACCACATGGCCTTGTCCTTGTGGTATCTATAGGCCTAATGACCAGTATAGCATAGACACGGAGTATAAACGATGACATTGAATATTCTGTCTTCAGATTTGTGTGTTGTGCATGTGTTTATGAATGTTGCATATGGCATCCCCGACTCAAGAAAAATCATAGAACGAGTGTAAAACGCTATCACATGAATTATTGTACTACTTAACTAGGGAAGCTATTTATAAATATAATTAAAAATGGTTGCATTTGTCCAAATAACGTATTTGTCTTCAAATCTGTAGGTAGTTATAATTTTTCATACGGCCTGCAAACAAAAAAAGTATAGAAAACACTTCTCAAAGGTTAACACATCTGACCTTTTAGTAGCTCCACGCGGTAGATAAGGCAGTTACATTACTGACGTGGACGTGTTCCATATTCGGTTCACGTCTCGGTGTTTTTTCAACGGCGCGGCGCGCGGCGGACGCGCTCGTGCGTGATGCCACATCTACCTTCTTTGTCTATCCTTGGTAAATACCATTGGATAAATATACACATATATAAATAAACTATCTAAATCGGAGAATATATCGTAGAATAAGTACGAAAGTAATTAAACGACTATGAAAGAACGGAGGACATTTCTGTTATTTTTTTTTTGTAAATATTAAGTGTTGATTCTCAGTTTTTAAGGTACATTTTTTAGGTTAGGTCTTTTGTTTGTTTATATATTACTAGCTGACCCCGCCAACTTCGTACCGCCTAAAAGTTATGTATGTTTCTTATCGTTTAATTCTTCCCTGAACTTTCACAAATATATCAAAACGAAAATCGCTGATTTTGGTTCTTTTCTCGAGCTTTTACGAGACAAACGAACAGCAATCGATTTTTATGCCTAGAATTAGTATTGAAACTTTGACGCCTGTATCTATGCTCATTTCCTTATGATGTTTAAAAATGATTGTAGTACGTAGTAATATTACGCTCAACTGAAAAATATAATCCGATTATATTTTGCTGCGTAGCGCTCATCGTGCGTGCGCGGGGTCCCGGCTCCAACGAAAGATCAGCGTTCGTTGTTGCAACCAGCATTTTGCTGAGTTGGGGTCGGGTTTTATTCACACATTTCATTAACTTTTCAATTTCATTAATCTTGTATTTTACACAAAGAAAAGAAAAGTAATTCATTAATTTTTGTATCTAATTAGATTTTTAAAATTTATTTAGTTATTTTATTAACTTAATTATTTGACTGCTTTCCGTTTAAATTGTGTTTTTGTGACAAATCTCCAGCCAGTACTACAAATATTATAGTCACATATTTCTGCTTGTCGGAGAAGGTTAAGGAATACCACAAGCTTAAACGGTGAAGGAAAACATCGTGAAGAAACCTGCTTGTTAGTAGTGAGACGCTATGGGTTGCAACATATGTTTCTACTATGAAGTTACAATACTACGTATGTACTAAATAAATGCTCATAATAAGCAACTGTTCGTATTGAATTTACAACAAGAAATAACACTTCAAAAATATCAACATTTATTTCAAAATTAATTACATCTCTGTAAGTATTCACTGTACACAATATTACTAAAAAACAAAAATAGAAACCTAAGTGAGTTCACTAAAGTGTGAATATTTGACTAGTAAAAGGAAAATTTTACAAAAACACCTAATAAAATAAACGTGCTGCTTTTACATTAGAGTTCCATAGAATAAGTAACCCATAGAAAATATATATCTGTGGCTCTTGTGCAAAACGATATATCTGGAAAATCATGACTTTTCAAAACAGCAAAAACAAATTTCAAAAAAATATATCTAGTTTACTTTATGAATTAGCTGAAAAGTAATAACTAATTATGGTTCATACAAATGCATATTTTCATACAGCAAGGAATTTGTTTTGATATAATGCATAGAATATCAGCAAGACTGAAAACAGTATCGAGTTGTACCAAATATAGTTTCTAATTTGAGTTTTATGCCGTGTCTAATGATATAAATAGAATTATATCATTTTACACGTAAGAAAAGCTATTGGTGAAAATTGATATTTGTCAATTTTATTTTAAGTGTAACATTGTTATTTTAAATGCAACAACAACAGTTCCAAAATAAAAGAAACTAAAAATTAATAGAGAATTAACATTTTTAGATCAAACATGTTCAGAAACAACATTGCACGCACATGTATTATTTAAACTAAAATTCAAATTTTAAAAGTTTTGTGTAAGATGGTCTATCAAAAGTTGTATCTTGTGTAAATGTTAAACAAAATGTGTAATTTGGTACTAGTTCAGTTAAAAAGAATAAGAAATGAAAATAAATTGAAAATTGAAATTATTAACCTCTTAATCATTTTAATTTTTACTGAAAAACACTTTTTGCACATTGTAAGACATAAGGCACATTGAAATCAATAGGTAGTATTCATAAATAATCACGTCTAATATTCTTATTTTAGTCAGTTTTACACAAAAGTGCTCGATAAAACTCATGAGCACTTTTGTGGATGAAGGAAAGTGATTGGCAAAGATCTTTCTTCTCTATAGAGATGGAAATTTCAGATAAGTAGTGCTTAACTATATCAATGGTAATAACATCGTAGTTTTTTCCTCGTTTTGCATATCACAGACACCACCACCACCACAAGAGCATGATCGCTGTCAGCTTCCATATGCGTGTGCCCTGGTACAAAAAACACCTGTCCCTAAAATTTTAAAATTGTTCTCATATCACTATAAATTTTAACTAATAAAATGTTTTACTATTGTAATGCCGGTTTTTCTCTACTTACCTCACAATCGAGATGTAAAGCAGAGTAGTTAGCTCGGGTGTAAGCATCAATTGCACCCTCGAACTATAGGCGCACGAGCGCAGCGAGGGCGCCTATAGTTCGAGAGAAATATCTCGGGCTGCCATTGATGCCTTAAATTGTATATATAGTATATTATATAGTAGATTAGTATATTAGTAGCCCTTATTACTAACAGAGTTTTGCAAAGTAAGTTTACTTTTCAAGAATTTTATTGTTGTTTTCGAATGACCGTAATGACTATCAAAGCTTGAAAAACTGTTGATGTGAGCTTTGATTTCTTCAAGTTTATCTTCTGGTATATTGTTCTGCTATTTCTTCGTCTTTTTGTGGTTGAATTGGACCGTACTTAAGTTTATTTTCATAAACTGATTGGAGAAACCTATTAGTTTCATCGAATGTTCTCAGCAAACAACCTTTGCAAATCTTTATTTTTTTATATACCATCCGGAACATAGTAATGTTTGCTAAATGTCTTTCGTTTTTGGGTGATGTTTTTGATGATCCTTTTTTCTTTCTTACTAAACTTTTTCCACGTATACAGCTCTCTTAACAGGATTTCCGAGGCTCTAATACTCTTTAAAAAGTTTCTTTCTATATCTGTTGTCTGTGCTTCGAAAAGATCTTTACATTTCAGTCGGCATATACTCAAATCTTGCATTACTCGAGCTTTTTTAATTTTTCCTTTGTTAGTAATATATTCTAAACCTCTGTTTCTTCAATACTGTCTCTTGATTCTGTCTTCTCTTCTATCTTTATCGGATTTTCTTGGTTTCTTTTTTTTACCTCCTGGGCGGCACTAACTCAGCGGCTGCGTTAGTAGTTTAGTACATATCTTGCCCTCGCTTTACCTCACCCCCGCGCCAGGCCTCACAAGTACGAAGTTATATCATATTTCACAAAAGTGTTTCAATAAAATTTGTTTGAAATCATTGATATTTTGATATAACACAAATTATATAATTGTGTTAAATAATAAAACTCGAATTGTACCATAATACACAAAAAAAAATATTTTTGTTTTAAAATTATTTTGTTTTATCTCGAGTTGTATCTTACGTTGATACAAAACGGTTTTGTGTTATTGGAGATAACTCTAGTTGTATCAAAATACCCAAAAAAACGTCGAAAAGTGAACCATTTTTTTAATACATCTTTTGTTGTATCTTTTTTTACATAAAAATAAGCAAAATTGATTTTTTTCATATGATATAAGTTCCGATAGATCATTACACACGAAAAAATCGAGTTAAAGTGCAAAAAAAGTGCTAGTTGTATCATCTTATCTCCGGAACTAATAGAGATATCGACACGTGAGTTAGACCAAAAAAATTGTATTTTTTTTAAATTTATATACGTGTAAAAACACGTATTTTGATATAACTCGAGTTAGATCGTTTTGCACAGGAGCCACAGATATAAGCTAATTATATGAGGAAACCTTCATTGCTTAGCATCCGCCTGTCTGTCCGTCCAGGAGACTAACTATAAAATTATAAAAGAAAGTCTAAAGTAATAGTTAAGCGAGCTAACGAAGCTTTTGTTTCGAGTCTGATAAAATGCTCTTTAATCTGTAAGTTTGCCTGAAAATTGTGTATTTGCGTACGAAATTAAAAAAAAAAGCCATTTCTATAATTGATTATTTTCAGAGTGTATTTTGACATACACTTGACAAATTTATTGAGTCTTAATTCAAACAAATTAGTATTAATAACAAAATTGCGGTCAAACAAAACTAACGAATTGTAATCACATGTCTACATAACAAATCTATTAACAATTATCACACAAATCGTAACGATTTTCATTTACATAAATAGTAACAAAACCAGTGTCAAACAAAAAATTATTGTATAATTTTCGTACAAATAAATTTGACTAATGGGTAATGCGCATGGTCTTGAAGAATGTGAACTCAATTTTGGTCACACACAGACATCAGAGACTTAAAAAAAACTCCTTTGTACAAATCCCCCAGAATAGCAGTTAGTCCATTTCGTTTGTCCATTGTCCATTTCGCTGATACGGGTTAATTAATGGCTCTATAGAAATTATATCTATGGCGTTTACCGACCCTTTCGCTGACACGTTACAATAGCTCTATAGTAATTATCTCTATGGTGTCATTTTTTAGTTGGTACGTCTCAATTAGTTTTAGCCTTCTCATCTTTGATGAAGCTGGACATAAAAGCTCGCCGTCGTGGTAAGAGGTGAGATGGCCGCTAGCGCTATGGCATTTACCGTTCCTTTTGCTGACACGTCCAATGGCTCTATGATAAATATCTCTATGGCGTTATTTTTATTTTATTTTGGTAGGTAAGTCTCAAGCGGTTTTAGCCTTCTTATCTTTGATCAAGCTGGATATAAACAGCTCGCCGGCGCGGTAAGAGGACCTCACTAGGGGCCCGCTAGCTGTATATAAGAAGCCTAGTTGTTCCCCCCGGGTTTGCCACTCGTTGAACTTGGCCGGCGGTACGTACTCGAACACTTTGAGGTGACGTTTGGTAGGTTGCATGTATTGGCCGAGCGTGAGGCAGTCTACGCCTGACTCGCGCAGGTCTGGAACGAATAAGGCGAAATAAGATCGTTGGAAAGAGTTTGTAATATTATGTTTTCCTTTTACAATTTTTTTTTTTCATTTTCAAGATCTTAATTTCATTTTATAATTTAAATTTAGATGATCCTACCCATTTGACTTGGCGCCATTTTTTTTTTGTTATACCACTGCTGGATAAAGTCTCCCTGAACTCCTATCACTTCTGCGAATCACATACACTAATCTCCGTATCCGAGAAAATAGGTAACATAACCAAACATTTTAAAAAAATACCAGTAACTTTTTTTTTTCTATTGCACAAGGAGAACCCTTAAAGACTTTCCTTGATAATATTACAATCTAGCCTAAGTCGAAGGCTAATAAGTACGTAATTTTAGTTTAACTTAATCGTCTACAAAATAATGTCTCTAAGAATTTGTCCGTCGGCACTTTTCTTATTACAGTTGTTAAGACGAAAGCACTTTGTTCATGTGTTCTTAAGTCTTAGCACTTTCACTATTTTACTTTTAGCACTACACTAACTCGAACGGTTTAGTTCTTACCAGTAAATTTGACAATTGAAAAGGTACCTCTCCTTTTTTTGGAATGTTGTAGTCGGTAAAATAAACGATAGAAACGTTGTGTACAAACGACGTGTCACAGTCATTCACCTTTGATCTAACTATTTATAGGAAGTTGCTTAACTTCGGTGACCGATGAAAAACACCAAACCTAGGTTTATGCTCACCTTTCATAGTTTGTTCGACTTGTTCATCAGTTTCCCCGAGCCCCAGCATTATGGATGACTTGGTGATCAGGTCTGGGTTCAATTCTTTGGCAGTCCTCAGTACTTCTAGAGTTTGACGGTACCTGGAAGTACAAAAGTAAAATTTAAATTTTAAAAACACTTCCGACATCGCCATTAAGTGGTGCTAGCTCACTCGGATTTGAAATTTCTCGTAGTATATAGTATTCTACTAGTAATACATAGAGAAAAATAAAAAAAAAAAACATTTTGTTATGGCGGCCATTTTGGACAGATTTTCTTCAAGCTTAGCTCAAAAACACTTCAGACTAATTCACCAATCAAACTAAAATATAATAATCGAAACCGGTTTATCTGTTAGGGAGCTACGATGCCACAGACAGACACAGAGACAACTTATAAAAACGAAATGGATGAAATTGACTGTAGACGAATTGAGAACTTTCTTTTTTAAAGGGAAATCTGACGTAACGCGGCACTGCGGGCTAGGCAATCTCATTTATTGGAGTCGTTTAATAAATAAGTAGAGACATACCCCGCTCGTCGGTCCCTCACGAAGGGCGTGAGTCGCTCCACCGTCTCTATGTTGTGTGCGAACACGTCCAGCCCTGCGTTGGCCATCAGCTTGATGCTCTCCTTGTTGCCTCTGAAGTCTGGCACCAGACACTCTACCAGGATGTCTTTGTTTCTGTCATGTATATAGTAAAGAAGAATCATTAGGAATCCTGTATTTTGTAAATTGATTTTGATTTTAAACTGAGTCCGTATATTTAGTATACTGAAAGAATATTGAAAATTAAAATACTCGCCTTTTTTTTATTTAATCGTCCGATTTATCCGTTCAGCTGTTTGAGCGTGAAGGAGTAACAAACTTTCGCCCGTATAAAATTAGTGTGATGTGAAGTGTGATATTTCTCACAAACAAAAAATATAAAAATTCAAGTATTATAGTGTTAAGTCACAAAAAATAAATTTTGTTATGTTGCATTAAGATACTCACAGTTTCTTGATTTCTCTAACAGTTTCCGCGAGATGAGCCGCCCCGCCGTCCGCCAGATCTGTATTACATATACAATGCTCAGTAATGATCATGAACGACAACCTTTTTTCGAATTGACCATAAGTAAATATATAAAAAAGTGTATAAAAGAAACATATATCGTACAAATACGAGCATGAATATAAATATGAGTTTATTTAACCGAAGTAAAAGCTGTTCTCTTTAAAAATTTAATAAAACACAAAGTTTATTTTTTTCAAATATTCTTTGACTTTCTATAAGTTTTCTAGCCACATTTAGCGAAGACAAGATGTGACCGTGTGAATAGAAACAAGAACATTATAAAATTAAGGCATTCCATAAAGTCTATGATCTATACGCTGTCTCTGTAAATTTTGTTTCATTACAATAAAAATGTATTGTGACAACATGTATCTTTTGCTACGGCAGTTAAAACATATTTATAATAGTCTTCCTTGAGGGCCAGTGTATTGCAGACTAGGGCTACAGTACCTCTGACTTCAAACCAAAATTACAATTGCCACATTTACGTTACTTACCATCTCTATCTACGGAAGTGAGCACGATATAGCCGAGCCCCCACTGACTGATAGCGTGCGCGGTGTTGCGCGGCTCGGCCGGGTCGAGGGGCGGAGGCGCTCGGGACGTCTTCACCGAACAGAACATACAGCCCCGAGTGCATGTGTCGCCCATTAGCTGTAACATGTTTAACAAGATCTTTTTAAAAAAGTGATAACCAAGTTCCACTAGGTCAGGCGTCTATACGAGTAGATTTTTGTTCCACTAGGTCAGGCGTCTATACGAGTAGATCTTTGTTCCACTAGGTCAGGCGTCTATACGAGTAGATCTTTGTTCCACTAGGTCAGGCGTCTATACGAGTAGATCTTTGTTCCACTAGGTCAGGCGTCTGTACAAGTAGATCTTTGTTCCACTAGGTCAGGCGTCTATACTAGTAGATCTTTGTTCCACTAGGTCAGGCGTCTATACGAGTAGATCTTTGTGCCACTAGGTCAGGCGGCTGTACGAGTAGATCTTTGTTCCACTAGGTCAGGCGTCTATACGAGTAGATCTTTGTTCCACTAGGTCAGGCGTCTATACGAATAGATCTTTGTTCCACTAGGTCAGGCGTCTATACGAGTAGATCTTTGTTCCACTAGGTCAGGCGTCTATACGAGTAGATCTTTTTCAGTTATTTCGTTTTAATAATCAAAACACTGCATCGATTTTAATAAAATTTCGATCAATTTTTTTTTTTGACGTGACAACGTCTTATGATTCGATGGAGCCGGCTGAACGCACGAAAAAACATGACTCATGCGGCGTTACCTCGCTCTGAGGCGTTTCATTGAAGGCTTGAAGTGCAAGTGAGAGCGCGGAACGAGCGACAAGGAGGCACAATCGGCCTCCGCGTTCGGCAGCGTTCGACATCTGTCTCTCTCCTACTTGAGAGAGCGATGCGTCCGCGTGGACAGCTGCTATACAATAATACATTTACATGTTTTCGTCAAGTATGAAGTGCAGTGAAAAGTGAATGTGGTGTCAATTGTTTATAGCAACGAACATTGCAGTGATAAAGGTAATGATTCTTTCGATACAAAGCGTCTACAAAACAAATAAAATTTAAATTTCCTTATCAGTATTTTCTTATGACGTTGTCACATTTAACTATCGTCAGTAAACTGATTTTACAGACAACCGATTTTTTTAATTTAATCTAGTCATCTCCGAGAAATCAGGTAACAACAAAAAAATTACCAACAAATTGAGTACCTTCCCCCTTAACGGAAGTCATTAAAATATATGTGTTGTTTTTAATAGTTTTGATGACGATTTTATGTAACCAGTAACAACATCAAGAAATATATTAACTAGCCTGGTTTATTTTTTTGTCGCCTCAATATGTATTTTGTCTCTGAGAACAAACATGTAAAATTTTTGGTATGTCTTACTATGCCTAAAGGGACTTATTAAAAATAGCCAAGGAATATTCTGAAAAAATATGCAGTGTTCATAGTGGTAATTTCGTATCAGTGTTAAAATAGCAGCAGTGGACATAAAAGCATGTTTATATTCTATATGTGATGTAACAAGATGTGATAATTTTCATTTAGGTATCTTGGTATAAGGGTTGCAAGTTTACCCAAAAATATACAATCTCTTTCAAACATTTTGAGAATTTTAGTGCAACAGTAACCAGGCAAGTTTTTATGTGACTGCATTGTAACTTTTAATAGTTTATATGAAGTATATGAGTTAAAAGTTTCTCTCAAGCTAAATAGTTACTCTGTTACTTAATTTATCTCTGAAAGCTTTAATGCAAAATTTCTACTTGAATTCAAATTATAGCAAAAACTCTTCTTACCATAATAGTAGCAGTGGACATGCCATGCTTGCCTCCGCTCCAGCACTCCCCGATGTTGGGACACCGAGCCTCTTCACAGACTGTGCTTAGCTTCAGACCACGCAGTTGCTCTTTCAGCTCATTGAACTTAGAGCCTAGAAATGTTTAAGTGATAGATTATTACTCAAACACAGTTAACAAACATCATTTCCTATATCCTACTACAGTATGTTTCAATTTTGTTTGATTATTGAATAGTACTTACCTGTAGGTATAGTGGTCTTTAACCAAGGAGGTAACCTAAGTCGCTCGGTTTCTCCTTTTTCTCTTTTTAGTTTTCCTTCATAATCGTCCCATGTCGCAGGGCGGTCTTCAGATACAAAATCAGCTAAACCTGGCCCTCCTTTCAACTTTTCTCTGATAGCATCCAACTTTGTTGTGTGTTTACATCTCTGAAACTACAATTCCAAGAATGAATAAACATGAATTTAGTGTCGCAGTCCGAGAGTTATATAGAGAACATAATTACCTACTTAAAATATTTATGATACCCATCTTAAATATAAAAAATAATAATAGAGTATCCATCCAAATAGGGTTATTAGGATGGATACTCTTATTATTATTTTTATAGGCACAGTCTAGGAGCAAAGGGTAGGAGATGTTTACCATTAGATTACAATGAAATACAGAAAACCCTTGTCAAGATTACATCAAGGTTATACAATATTTTAGTGGTTATACCTCTTGAGTTCTGGTAATCACGCACGGCTTTAAAGTATTCCTAATCATGGTAAATAGAAGGATCTATATAACGGGCGCTCTCATTAATGTTATTGAATTTATTTGACTATATTACAAAACAAAACTGCGTATCTCTTACGAAACTAAGAACACAAACAAACAACATAGAGAAACTATCACTACGTAAAGTTGTCAACGACTGGCTTGGCTGTCACGTGTTAGATTTTAGCAAAGTCACTGTCACTGTCACGTTACAACATTTTTTTTTCTTTCTTGATTGGCCACTACAGTCCAATAACTTATTCTTTGTTGTTATTATGGCTTCGTACAATAAAGGCATCTCATCTACAGTTGCCCACGTTAGCTTGAAAATTCGTACTATTAAAAAAAATACGTGTAGCGCTCGGGGACTACCGCGTTAAAGCTATTGCATACACATACGTTTAGTCATACGTACACAAGCACCGTGCCGTGAAGTCTGCCGAACTGAAACGACGTTAGACGAGTGTTAGGTTTATTTTCGTTACGGAATTTCTTGATTCGGTTGCCGCGCTATGCTACAGCTTAGTAACAATATAATTTCACTTTTTGACAACTATTTACACAAATAAATAAAGACAATTAGTGCAATTGATGAAACTTATACAAATACTAACTACCGGGCAAGTGCCTTTATTTTATTACGAAAAACGAAATGACTAACTAAAACAAAAAATATATAAGATAGATTACCTACCTATGGACCGTTCATGATACTAATATAATAAATAAGGAAAGATTTCTATCTTTCTTTGTAATGAATGAACTCGGAAACAACCGGACCTATTACAAAAAATCTTTCTTATCACTGAGCTATAAAAAAAACAGAGATCCGCGAGTAAAACCGCGGAGTTAGCTTGTAACTAATGAAGTGGCTGAAATAGCTTTAGCCTACACAATAGGCAAACAAATCATCTCATCGCTAGTCTATGGGTATAAGTATTATATCTGTGTTGTCTAAATCGTTTATGATAACTTTGTATGTTGCTTGCTTTTTCAAGAAAGTAAGAAATAGAGTTCAAGATAAACTAATTCGTTATCTTTTAACTTTGTGGTAGTGTAGAATTTGTACCTTCAAATTAATTGATTCTGAAACCATTTGTGACCTTGAACGCAATACAACACAGCTGTCAAAAAACTAACCTCATTATTTACAGATGATGGAATAAACACAGGATACATATTCTGAATTGTAATAATAGAAAATGAGGACCGTGGATACGCATTTACTAGAGGAGAAGATGGATGAAGCAGTGACGCATTATATAAATACCCACCATTCAAATGAAGTAAGATACAAAACCCCTACCTATCTAATGTATCTACTTTGTTGATGTTCTTTGTGTTCAGCTAAAAATCTTAATGTATTTGGCTTCGAAATCGTTTTACAAACTTATAACTGGAATTTGTTTGATGTTTCGCATTCGTATAGTTTAGTACTATGCGGGTAAATATGATATATTCTAGTTAATACTGAAAAATTCTGATAGAAAGTTGATGATGCCATAGGATCTTAATAATTTTCATAGTTATGTGCCAACTTATCGTTTGTAGTACTTAGACTATATTTTATTTTGATTTAATATAGTGTTCTGATAAGTTATAAGAAAACTGATGGAGTTAATGATTTTATTTGTAATAAACAACAAAAACTTACGAGCATAGTAAAAGTATTTGTAATGAAATAAGATATATCTTTTCCATATCTTTGCAGTCGGTCCACATAGATTCAAATGGCATTCCAATGACGGTGCAAGAGGATGGTGGAGGTCGCGTCACTATAATGCATCAACAGACTTATACAACTCAGTTGTGCAGGTAACTACACTACACTGTGTGTGTCAGCATGTGTGTGTAATATGTATATTATACAATCTTGGGTCACCGTACAAGGTAATCTACCAGTGGAGAATGCACCCACAATATTAGTGGCGAAAAAATGTTGGTTGCCCCTCTCGGCCTACAACTCGTCGAGCCAGTTTTCTTGTTCTGCCGCGAGCTCGAACAAATTACGGTAAAACAATGGTGACTTTTGTAGGAGCGAAACTTTATAACAAACTACCCTCGGATTTAAAAAATATTACCTCATTTAATATTTTTTAAAAACGGTTAGCACACTTTCTTATTAATGACGAAACACTCGTATAGCATTAAAATTTTATTTTCGAATTTCTGTAATCTTTCATAAATTTCGCTGTTGTTTGGTGCTTACTGCCTTCCACAAACTTGAACATTAATATCAACTACTGTTATACCTACTGTGTTGTAACTACTATTTTATATCTAAGCTTTAAATTAATTAGTATCTATGTATTAAAGTTAAAACGACGACAAACGTCTCTATTATATTATACCTTTACTATGTTCTCATGTAAGTAATGTAAATCTTGAATGAGAATAAATGTCTTTAAACCTAACCTATTACCATTATATTATATTTTTCCTATATTGTATTATCTGGTCTGTATCAGTAAAGCATGATCTGGATAATGAGTATTGTATAATGCATGTGATTGCAGGCAAGTATCGGTGACAGAGCAGGTTGGTGATGGCCCGTGGGGTGAAGAGCTTCTAGAAGGTCCTATAGCTGCTATCGTGGCTCACCTTCAGAGCTCCAGGCAACATCCGACTCCTCATCACAAGGTGATTAGACTCCAATACTATGTGAACATATTGTGTTGTCTAAGTAGATTTATAAGAAAGTTTGACTTTATTTAACCACCTTTTTTAAATTAAATGTTTACATTCCACAGACGCTTTGGTCCATGTCTTTTGTGAAGTGATATAATTATTTATGAATTAAAGTTTTTTTGGATTTTACAAATTTTGAATATTGATTGTCCCTCATATATTGAGAGCAATCCGGCAAGCAGCACCTGTTCACGAGACGACACATGTGCCAGCCATCGCTCCCCTCAACCATAACAGAGGGATTAACCACCGTTGCTTTGTTCTGTTTATGTTAACAGTTATGTTCCCTGAGGAAAAATAACAAGAATGGTATCTGAGTTAATATGTAACATAAATATGTTTGCAGGTGTCTCAAGTAAGAAGCGATGTAGATACATCAGTGATACTCGATGGAACAATGAGGTTCAATGCACAAAGCCTGGTGAGCTCATTACATATTATATCCACTTACATTCCTTCTAAAAGTGTTTAAATCAACCTCACTAGGTCAAATATAAATAATTGAATCATAAAGTTCCACTGCGAAATAAGGGATAACCTTATGAGAGTGTGTAGGCTCTAGTCTAGCCAAATTGCGTCTTGGGGACCTTATTTATCTTTGAAAGCTATTAATCTTTCTCTGACATGCAGATTACCTCACTATGCTTTCCTTCACTACTTATGGCGCGGAATTTAATGCATGCGCCCCCTCTTCTTACTTTTGTTTTTCAAATATATAAAATTATTTAATTATACTTAATCAGAAAAATCAGCTTCAAGCTTTTTGTAGTGGTTTGTGAAGAACATAACACTTGTTTTATTAATGTCGGCCTGCACAGTGCACACCGCACAGTGCACAGTGCACACCGCACAGTGCACACCGCACAGTGCACACCGCACAGTGCACACCGCACACACATTAATATATATTTTATATCTTTATATATATTAAAGAAAGGTGTGTATACTATTTATAACTCAAGAACGTCTGAACCGATCTGGCTGAAAATTGTTGGGGAGGTAGCTTAGAACCATAAGAAGGATATGGGATACTAGGCGAGTGAAACCGCGGGGCACAGCTAGTGATATAATATATAAAAATTACAAGAAAAAAACAGTTAAAATTTCCTCGTTTGTTGAAGTCAGTAGAAAAATATAAGTATGATTGATTTGTTGTGTCAGGATCAGCAAACGGAACCGCTGGTGGTGCAGCTGCCCCCCGTGCAGACCCTACCACCGTTACAAGACATGAAGCGATGCGCGGACACCGACTGGTTTACTGATAATAGTAAAAAGGTAGGTACTGACCTAATGGTGAAGCAGGAATCGCACGGAGGAGCCATCAAGAAAGTCTGTAGAATATTTGTGATCTAGAAATTTTGTACAGGTTCTTACAGTCTCATGGTTGGAGTCGGATTGTGATAAATATTTCATTTCTTTTAAATTGTTTTTTTTTTTGTGTAAGTATAGTTTAATATAATATTTCTTTTATTTAGTTTTGTCGTAAATAATATGTGTAATGTTATGATTATCACAAATAAACAAAAATCATTGATTCAAACAATCTTGACAAAATTCGACTGATGTTTGTATTTTGGTATTTTTGATTAGTGTAAATATCCATTAAATTTTAACGACTTTGTACAGCGCCATTTATTCAATCAAAAAACCGTTCTTAACATAAAAGAAAATGCCCAAAAAGTTGATTAAAATGTCGATAATATGGTTTCCTGATTAACAGTTCAAAGAATTATGGGTGTGCTTAAATCAATTGGTTACACCTGTAGGACGAGCAGTCCCTGGTGCAGTCCTCGAACCAGGGATCGGAGCAGCCGTCGATGTCATCAGCTCATCACAAGCACCAAAGCAGAAAGAGTCTACCGCACAAGAAGCGCATATCCAGGAAACTGAGGCGGAACAACGGGAACTGTACGCCTCATCAAGTAAGTATTACACACGGAAGTAAGCCTCCCTTAAGGAGGATCAGTGGTGGTATCGCATAGAAAAAGCGATGATACAATTGAAGCAAGTTTAAACTGGTTTTCATTTGGACTGAGTTAAAGCGGCAATCTGAGACTCGCCATTCTATAGCCTCGCGGTGCAGTGTTTGAAAATAAACAAATGAAATATCAAAATCCTCATATTTTTTTCCATTCTTAAAAATTATTTTGTGCTTGTGATTTCGTTTTGTCTTGGTCCATAATTGAAACTAACTTAATTTTTAAGTTCAAAACTCGGCCATCCTTGTCTCTGCAACTTCTTTGTAATGAAGTTATTTCTTGATCAGGAATTGGTGGTAATCAACTGCAGCGAGGAGGTGTCAGCCGCACCCGAACAAGAGCAAATTCTTCCAGACAACTACGTGACGGTGCCGCACACTACGCACATACCCAATGAGGTTAGCAAATCATTTTTCTAAATTGGCTTTCATTCAGGCTGAGAGACGAAGAGTTAACACACCTAGTCAATGCCAATGTGGGGGTAATCCACAGTATTCTTCCTGACCCTAATTCCGTCGAGGCTGCGGCGATCGTCCCAGAACCCTTCCTAGAATATTTTTATGTAATTTAGGTTACAATGGGGCTGGTATAAATCCTTTGGTTTCCCCTCCTCTGTCCCTATAAAAATAAAAGTATGAAAAAAAATATGGCTTTAAAATTTTCTTTCAATATCTGAAAATGATTTAAAAAATGACGTGCCCATGTCGTGTAGAACAAAAGTAATTTTTAGGTACATAGGATTAATGGATGACGTACTATGTTTATATTTTTTTCGTTTGTATCAACATTTCGTAGTTCACCGTAGCTATGTACCTATCGCAACAATATATTAGTTCGTTTAATTTTTTTAAAAACAATTAACACTAGTCAACCGTTTTTTTATTATGTATTTTATAAAAAAAAATGTTAAAAAAATGTCTATTTTTTTTTTATTTAAAAAAAAAATATTATTATTAATTATATAATTTTTCATTATAATCTTTTTTACTTTAATCGACAAAATAATACATAATCACAAATTAACACTAGTCTAAAATAAAATTTTTCGATCTATCATTGTTTACCTTTGTCATTCTACTCGTAGATCAATAGTTTTCACCGAGTGTTGTTATATAGGTTTAAAGACAAGATTTACATAACTTAAAAGAGAACATAGTTAAGATATACGCTTTAATTTAAACACATAATTGCTAATTATTTGAAGGCTTTTCTAGAGTGCCTTTAGTAAAATTATCAAAATGATTAACTACGACAACAACATATATTGATGAAAGATTACCTATAGACCATTTATATTCAAGGCTTATTATATTTCTGATATTAGCTTTAAACAGTACTTCAAGTTTATCGAAGGTCATTTAGTGTCGACTGTTTAAATACTTCATTCTGAACGAAGACAAATACTAACGAAAACATTTTTATTATTAGGGCCACTCGGAAAATAACGTCACCGCCAGCTAACTTGCATGCTAACGCCATCTAGTTTTGCCGAGTGACACTAATTTACTTATACAAAAAAAATATACAGTAGGGCTTCGATGATCGAGCGTGGGGGCTGAAATAACGAGCGCGAGTGGCTTCGGGCGACAAGTTCGGTTGAACGGTCATTCGCTTATCCGTAGTTCGGATAATTGACGCTCTTCTCTCATTTAATTGTCAACATTTCATTTATGGGAAGTGATGGAAATTCAAAAATTACTTCGAGATAATGCAATGAAGAGTTCATATTAAAAATATCACATTTTGTTATCCACATTCTTTCGAGATATTGACAAAAAACTGAAAAAAAAACTCGTATTTATGCCAATACCGTCAGATGCCGCCAATAACAAAAGTAATTGTATCTATCATCTGTGGAAACAGATAATCAATGACATTATGCTGAACTTTTCTTATATTTAAAAAAATCTCTAAATACGTTCTAATTCTTACATTCTGAATAAAATAGGAGTACATTATATTTCATTTGTCTTTCCGTTATCGCAATAAAAAAGTGGGTACATTTTTTTCTATTTTATGTATTGTAAATAGTTGTGATGTATCATATTACCTGTAGGTTCGACCAGTGCTGATCTGTCAAGAGTGCGGCGAGTACTACGGCGAGCAGCAGCTGAAGTTCTACCAGCACCTGCGGACGCACTACGAGCCTCAGCACACCATCATCATTGAGAACCCCGTGCACCAACACCCCATGGACAAAGTACGTTGACTCTATCGGGTTTCTTAAAACAATTGACACCTTCAAAATGAAAATGTTTTTATTTCCGTCTCTATCGGGTTTCTTAAAACAATTGATAACTTCAAAATCAAAATGTTTTTATTTTCGTCTCTATCGGGTTTCTTATAACAATTGACAACTTCAAAATCAAAATGTTTTTATTTCCGTAACTAAAAGTGTTTTTGACATATAATCAAGGCCCTCTTTAAAGTATAGAAATACTTGTGTCAGTGGGTCCCGCTCTTCCATATCTATTCACATATAATCAAAAACACAATTGTGTTTTTGATTATATGTCATATATCAGTGAAGCGATGATCACAGAGCTAAGAATTAAGTTATTATTTCGATTCAATTCGGGGTTTTTAAACAATGCGAACGCCTTATTTCAACCATGATGTGGTTCAACGCTAACTTACTCACTTAAGAGTTAGTAGTAGCCTTTTTTCTTCTTTTTTTATAGACGAGGGTTAAATCTTCTCACATATAATCAAAAACACAATTGTGTTTTTGATTAGAACTCTTAAGTGAGTAAGTTAGCGTTGAACCACATCATGGTTGAAATAAGGCGTTCGCATTGTTTAAAACCCCGAATCGAATCGAAATAATAACTTAATTCTTAGCTCTGTGATCATCGCTTCACTGAATAACCAACCCATGCATACGTCGTGCTATTTCCAAATTACTGATATACATGAATAATGCAATTGAACAAAAACGCAAAGTTCGTTGTTTATTATCAATTTAATTTGGTTTTTGTACACAGTTTCAATATGAACAGTTCGCATATGTGCATGAACACTATGTAAGTTGTTCGAGCTAATATTTACAAAAGCAGCTTCACTGATGACAATAAGCAAAGCATCTTACAGGACTTGTTACATTTCCGGCCAAGACGGTGTACGTTTATAAAAAAATGCCTAAATATTAATGTTATGAATTATTAACATTTGTATCAATTGCCCATTTCATTGTGTACAAAAGTATCGAATTTCTGTAAATTGTAGTGTAAATATGGCATCTATGGCAGATTTTTATATCCTAGGTTGTCTTTAATGGTCACATTAGTCTATCAATTGTACCACCCGTCGCGAATGTCAAAATTTACACATCAAAAGCGCGAAAATTGTCATTTTGCGTAAATAAGACAGAAATAGATTCGAAATTAATTTTGTATGTATACTGCAATATTAATTAATTAATTTTGTATTGTTGTAAATCTCTAACGTAATTGTGGTATCATGTACACTGTCCTGGCCGGGGCTCCATATGTTACTGAAACATATCTTTCGTTTGTTTTAATTCGTCTGAAGGAGGTGGCAAAACAACAAATTCTGGCTGATAATTATAATCGCGGTGTTTTCATGTCGCGTCTAATTAGGCTTTATTCTAGACAAGAGTAACTTTAGTTTAAATTAATTGCCTTGCATTTCGACAATACGGCGGGTATGTTTTTTTTATAGTTTCAATTGTTACCTGATTTCTCGGAGACGGCTGGACTAATTTGGAAAAATCTTTTTTTGTTTCATAGGGTAAACTTCTCGAGTGGTTTAAATGAAGTAAATCAAATACCATAGGGCAGACTAAAGCAATTAAAGTCATGCCGCCTTGTCTACAGTTATATATTTTGTTGTCTAGTTCCCTCGTAAAGTGTTGGATACTTGAAAACTATGTAATATGCGCGAGCTAAACTAAAGTAATTTGTTTTTTGCATTGAAGTAATCTGAATGTTTTTCCCAGATGTCATCCAACTGCATCGTCGACAATGTGGCAACACTACCCGACTCTATCGTAGAGTTGTCTTTGGAAAACACCGTCCCTAAGACGCTCTACCAGCCCATAGACAAACACATACTCTATACTTCCAGCGATAAGACACTACCTTACATCTCTAATAAGGTAACTATTGGCTTATTTAACATTATGTCAAATTGTTTTTGTGTTTATTAAACTCGTTTTTATCATGTTAAGAGGATCATCAACCCTTCACTGTTTTCGCGTTTCTGATAAAATGTTCATTCCGGAGCTTACCTCTTTTTACCTCCTAAATTGTAACTTTATTTTTTGTTATTGGTGTCAATCGCTTCACTATAATGTATTTTAGGTCTACACGTTTTATTATTTTGAAAAAAGTTATTGTATTCTGCATAATAGTCCTTATAATAGGCACAAAAATATGACTGCTTAGAAAACTTCTAACTTTATAGTGACATAAAAGACAGAAAAAAAAACAGTAAAGTGTTAGCTATGTGAAAAAAAACCACTGGAATCGGACTACTTTAAAAGGTAGAAAAGAACTGTATCTTATTTTATGGACAAGTTGGCGGTCTATACTTATATATTAACTATGACTTTAAAGTAGAGTGAATTCTTATTACATTTGAATTAATAAATAAAAAAATAAAAATAAACTTGTACATCATATTTATATCCGAGTACTTAGTTAATATTAGTTGTTAGTTTAACAGTTCTCATGACAAATATTTACATTATGATTGCTTTGTTTAGTTATTAGTGATATTTTATTATGGTTGTTCGTTACACAAGAACGATGATTCTACAAGCTGCATTCTCATATATTCGCTGAGTGTATAAAAAGGATAGCTTTCAGAAAAATATTTATATTTTTGTGTGAATGTATTTATACAAAATTAACGCAAGGTCATTTACGTAGTATTTTTTTTATGTTGCGTCTGCTGTAGTAATGATGTCAAATTTATCAGAGTGATAATTGAGACAAGAGTCAGTATGGACATTGCGAAAAACGTTTTTTTAAAACATCTAAAATGACTTTTAGATAAAAAAAAAACTGTGTCAAGGGACACCCGAATGGAACGAAGTTCCTTTCGATTAATTAGTGAAGGAATTGTAATAATTATTATTTTTAAGTTATTATTATACATATTATATTGAAATAGAAAGACGAAACGAAAACAACTGGCTTGCTTCCTATGAGAGAGAGAGAGAGACAGACAGACAGAGAAACACGCGCACGCCGCACGGCTTACAACTATAGCAAAAAGTGTCATTACAACTTTTGCTCTTGATTTTTATCGTCTAGCCCCCTTTCGCAACGCGCGATAAGGAACTCCGTTCCAAAAATTGAAAAGGGTTTTTTAACAACTTCCGTATTACCTCTGCTAAATTTACAAATTGTGCACAAGTTCAATAAAATAAAAAATATAATGTATTAAAATAAATATAAATCCAACGTGCAGTACGTAAAGTAAAACTGCGTTGGCAAATCCATACATTATAACTAAAGCCAACAAAAACACAAATCGTCTTCTTTATTTCATCTAAGTCGAAAAAAAACAGTATGATCATTACTCTGTGTATATTCCAGCTTCAATACTCTATGGCCAGTATGGAAGGTCCCCCCGCTGCCGGCTCGAGCGTCGCCGATGGCGATAAGACCGACCTATATTCCAGTCTCGACAAGCTAGAGTTGTATAACTGCGGCAAGTGCAGCAAGACCTTCAAGAAACAGAGGCACTGCGAGGCGCACATGAGAGAAGCACATACTAACACTAAGGTCAGTCAGTTGATTGTTTGTTTATAAATTAACTTTCTTTCAAAATAAAACTTAAATAACATGACAATTTACAGAGTAAGTTTATAACCCTACAGGGTTATCCTTTCCAACAATCAGGTACGCGTAAAAAACCCGTCTTCTGAAACAGTATATGAATCAAACACGCGTTAGTTTTCTAAATAAAACCCTACAGGGACTAGACGAAATAGGGAGATAAATTTTGTGGTTGTTAAAGTAAAGTAAAGTAATATTTATTGACCTTTAGATAACGTTATCAAGCAATACTCAGTTGTTTCTGCGATGTTCTTTTGTTTCTGCGATGTTCTTTTGTTTCTGCGATATTCTTTTGTTTCCGAGATGTTCTTTTGTTTCTGCGATGTTCGTTTTTTTCTCTGGTTGTTTGGTTTCTTCTATATTCATTTGTTTATGCGATACTTACACATTCAAAATTTAATATAGATGTAAATACACCCATTGGACTCAATCGTACAAGTAGGACAAAATAAGTCTCGTTATCCCATGGGACAAATCTCAATAAGACAATTAGACCGGCTGTTACTTTTATTTCATGATTAACTTAATGATAAATAAAGAATTCGATACTATTTCCATACTTGATCGTGTTAGTTATGTCGTTAATTAGAAACGACATTACTTTTAGGACTGGCCGGTTGGCGCAGTTGGTAGCAACCCTGCCTTCTGCGCCGCTGGTCCCGGGTTCGATCATCGGATAGGTGAAACATTTGTGTGCATGAACATGTCTGTTTGACCTGTGTCTGGGTGTTTATTATATATATATATATAATTATGTATTTATATATATGTCTATATGTATGTATATCAGTCATCAGGTTACCATAGCAAAGGCTTTACCTAGTTTGGGACCTGAACACCTTTGTGTGGATGTCGTCCCATATTATATATGTCGTCACATTAACATTGTGCTGAACTTTTCTTATATTTCAAAAAAAAACGTAGTTATTACATGTTGAATAAAATAAAACGATAGGAGTTCGTTATTTTTCATTTGTCTTTCCATTATCGGATTTTCAATCTGTCTCCGCAAGGTGACAAACAGGAATAGAAATGCCTTTCTGTCCCATTTTTATTCGTGAGGTTACAGACAGGAATTTTTTATTCCTGTTTGTCACCTTGCAGGTACAGATTGGGGTGACAAACAGGAATAAATCCATTAACGTAATCAAAATGGGCGCTTAAAAATTTGAAATGTTGTTAATTCTGCACTTGTCCTTTCCACGTATTGACATGAATAAGACAAGATCGAACAACCTGCCCGAACAGAAGCTGGTGCAAAGTTACCGACGAGGTAATGCTTGCTGCTCTACCGCGCTGGATGACGATGGCCAACTAATTTCCACCCAGTACATAACATAAAACAGTTATTTCTTCCGTGCAGTTGGAAGAAGACATGGGCGAGTTCAGTGAGCCGGAGGATCTGATGTGCGGCATCAGCGTGTGCGTCACCGACACCATACTGCCGCACCTCACCGTGGAGAACGGACAGGTGCACCAGGACCACATGAGACACTGGTAACGTACAAACCACCGGCTAATCAACTGTGGCACTCACTTTGACATCTCTTTGGTGGATCGACCGTCAGCATATTTTTCATCATAATCATTTATTGCATAACTGTACAGAAATTGATCTTAATGTAGAATTTTTACACGACTGCGAAAGAAGAACGGTCATGTTTTTCTAGTTTATGTATTAAACATCGTGTAAGAGAAGGGTGTTACAATACTTAAGGGTGTTAGTCTACCCATCAAAGTGCTTGATAATTAAAGAAAAAATACGTGTGTCACTCGGGGACTGCCGCGGTAAAACTATTGCATACGCATGCGTGTAGTCGCACGCACACAAACACCGTGCCGAATACTGCCCAATTGAAACGACGTTCCACAATGCACGGTTTTCAACGCCGCACCGGTGCGCCAGTCGGAGTGGGGGGTGTTAGGTTTATTTTACGTTACGGAATTTTTTGATTCGGTCGCCGCGTTCATAGCCCGCGATAAAAGCTATGCAATAGCTTAAACATTCTTGCAAAATTTCCGAAAAATATATTATGTTCTCCATACAAAAATTGGTCACGTGATCGGTCAAGTTGTATTAAGGACGCAATATTTAATTTTAATTAGGTAAAATTTTGTTCTACGCTGTGTTCACTTTGACGGTAGTACCCTTGAGTATTGTCACACCTTTCTGTTACACGTTGTATATCGATATAAATGTATATCTACCACCATAAAATATTCTGTAGATAGACGGAAAAAAAAGCTTAAAAGTTTTTGTCGATATAGTCAATTTGTATTGTTTGCATTTGCATTTTGAACACTAGCTTTTTGAACACTAGAACACTTTGCTAGTTTAAAAAGATACTTCAAAAGCTGATTCGTCTGAATAATTTTTACTTGTTTTTTTATTTATGTATGTTCTCCAAACTGTCGGTCGCCTTAATCGATTTGATTTGTTTTTGTTTTTGATCTGCAATTATTTTTTGTTCAGTTGATCTCATTTGTGCAGGCTCCTCTCGGACTGAAGTTGTTGCGACAACTTCAGTTCGCGTGTTTTAATGATAGAGTTCCGTTATCAATCAATCAATTTATTTATTAGATGTCATGTGATATAACTGACCAGTAATAATTATAGGATACTGGTCAGTTACCATATAATTAATATTTTACTATGACAAAATTTATATTTTTTTTTCGCTCTCTCTTCTGCTGTTAGTTGTTTATTTAAGGTATTATAAATTTTGATTGGATTAATATTCTTTATGTGTAATATTCCCGGCTTATACTGTATTTATTTTGTGAACTGTCTCCGTCCTAAGGTTGCCTTGAATTGATCGCTTTTAGCTATAAGGCCGCCACTTGTGACACTAGATGTAAGATTTTTCCTGTATGTTTGATGTTTGTGTGGCTGCAACAAAGAGTTAAGTCGTACATTCACCCTCTTTCGGATAATTTCTGTTGGTTTACCTTAACAAGATCTGTTGTCCTTGGTCCGGTAAAAAAATATTTCTATCATTTGGCCGCGCGTCGATGATCTTTTTGTATGGAACAGCATTTTTTTTCTTGTGTAATTTTAAAAAAATGCTTATGGGCAAGGAGCCACATTTGAGAGGATGATAATTGATTAGCACCGTGGTGCAGGTACGGGCGCGGTCCTACGCCGGCGGAGGGCGGTACCCCGCCCGCTAGTAACGGCGGCGCCCCTTGCGGCGGGTACTGCGGAGTCTGCGCACGAGACCCCGACACACCTTACAAGCTACTCAAAGGTATTTGACAACATTTAAATTTGTTGACCCTCGCTCACATTTTTATAACAAATGAAAAATAACGTACGTAACGTACTTCTATATTTTTTTTGTTCAGCATTCATAATTACGTTTTTATAGATTTTTGATAATATAATAAAAGTTCAGCATAATGTTATTCTCGTCAAAAAAATGATGTCATAATTATCTGTATTTTTGTTATTTGTTATGATATGGTTCGCAGATGACAGTTACAATAACTTTTTTTATTGGTGGTATCTCACAGTCTAAACATAAATACGAAATTTTTATCATCAGTATTTTGTAAATAACTCCGAAGAAAGTGGATACAAAAAAGGTGGTATTTTTAGAATAAACTCTTCGTTATATTATCTCGAAATGGTTGTCTACTGGTATCACTTTGCAAAAACGAAATGTTATCAATTTAACACGTTTCTCTTGCGTACGTATCAACACATAGTGTACCACTGCTGGGCACGGGGTCTCCCCATGATGGGGGTGCAAGCCTTAGTCCACCACGCTGGCCAAATTGCGGGTTGGGACTTCACTTATATTTGAAAGTTATTAACCTCCTCCAACAAGCAGGTTTCCTCACGATGTTTTCCTTCACTGTTTAAGCTTGTGGTATTATTTTTCTATAATATAAAAATGAATCGCTGAATGTGACGCTAAGCGCAAATCTCGAGAGCAGCTTAACTGATTTTGCTAATTCTTATTTTTAGAATATTCCTTGAAGTACGAGTATCTTATGGAAAGATTTTTTTGTCTGAAAAGATCTAAAAGGATTACTTTTCTTACTCCCATACAATCGATTCGTAATAATACTTAATAGTCAATTTGAACTTATGGTATTAACCATACCATAAAGTTTAAGCATTACAGGCATTGCGATATATTCGATAAAAAAATGTGACGTAATTTGCCAAAGACTGCCGTAGAAATATGACCAAAATAAGAAGTCAAGTAGTCACTCGTATCGAGAATCTCACTTCACAGCCCTCCACAGTACACATACCATCTGCACTTTTCTAATATGATATGCAATATTTACTATACCTATAAGTATACCAAAATAAACTACTATAAATATAAAGTGATATAACTGTCATTATATTATAATTTTTAAAATGTATTCTCGCAGGACATGTTTCTGACATTTAAAACTTTTATGATATCTTTAGCGTTTCCCCAAACAGTTATACCGTATCTTATAATAAAAATAATGTACGTAAGCCTAACAAACATATCGAACATAGATGAGCGACTTTTTATCTAGTAATAGTTATGTAGTCGTACTTTTCTTTCACAGAGGAAGTTCTCCAAAGGATATTTGACAATGATGTATCAGACAACGCAAATTTTGGCGACAACATGATGCCAGAACACGATGTCAATGAACATGACCACGACGACCACAATCAACATGAACATAGTCATAGTCACAATGAACATAGTCACGGCCACCATGAACATAGTCACGGTCACAATAAACATAGCCAGGGACATAATGAACACGGCTACGGAAACAACGCACATAGTCAGGGACACAATGAAAATAGTCAAGATGACAGTGAAAACGACCATAGACACAATGAACACTTACATATGCAAAGTTTACGGCACAATGAACACAGTCAACATTCTCAAGGACACAATGAAAACTTACTGGAACAAAAAGAACATAGTCGCATTGAACAAAGTCACTTGCACAATGAACAAAGTCACGCACATAATGAACATAGTCACACACTTAATGAACATAATCACACACTTAATGAACATACTCACACACATAACGAACATGATCACGGTCACAACGAGCATAGTGACGATCACAATGAGCATAGTCCCGACCAAAATAACAGCCATGAACAAATTGACCACGACAACGTACACAATGAACTGAGTCAAGGACACAGTGAAAACAGTCAAGATCAGTGTCAAATGGTCAAGCAGCATCTCACAATTGTTAAAGTAAGTTAATTTTTCCATATACAACATATAAAAAAAAATTGATGATGTAGGTCGATTTATAAATATAATATGGTAGGCATATTTTGCCAGTAGTTTTTCACTTAAAAGTTCCGTTCTGTTCCGTTAATCTGAAGATTTAGTTAACAATTTATGTTCTTTTATTGACCTGGCTGCTAAAAATTAAGATAATATTTTTCGAGTGTATTTATTCTGTATGTATGTCTGATTCTTTGTAAAGTCTCTACAGCCTAAACCGATTGACCGATTTTGATGTCCGAGATGTATGATTACTCTAAACTACAAATCATAGATCATACGAGTAGGCTATACTGAATGCATTTCACTCGTTCAGATACAGTGGTCTGAAGTTTTTGTAGTTTGTTTTTTTTAAGTCGAAGTTACTTGATTTAATAAGACAACGTCACGCAAAAACTGCTCAACAGATTTGGACGTAATTTGGCTCCAATATAGCCTGTCCTGATTGCCATGGATTTAAGTAACACTTAGTGAAAAGTATTCACTTTTCACTATGTGTTACTTTTCACTACGGAAAAATGCAGTGTCATATTTCTGTAACACGGGTAACACCGCGGGAAACAGCTAGTTGATATATACAATTTTAAATCAAGTTAGTTTGACTTTAAAAAAAGTGTATCCTTTTCACTGTGTGTTAGTTATAGTCAATCCAGGAAATTAGCTATCTCGGTGCCAAGTTTCATCTAAATCCGTTTAGCAGTTTTTGCATGAAGGAAGCAACAAACGAGCACAACATATATGCAAACATTTGTCTTTATAGTAATGTTAGTATTTAACGTCACACTAGCTGCGTCCCATGCTTTTACCTGAAGTGAATATTTGATCAGCCCACGACCACTTACATTTTCCGGGATAAAATTTAGCCTTTATAATATCAAGGGTGTTAGGTATATTGATAATTAAAAAAATTTGTGTGACAGTATAATTCAAATGTAATAAGACTTGCCCGTAACGGACGTCATTTGAAGGTTAATAAATATTTATTATTCATAAAAATGATCATAGATGGTAGCGCCGGAAGGGGCGACATAAGAACATGTGGATGAATTGTGTGAAAAGGGATATGTGTGAAAGGGGAGTGAATGAACAGATGACGGCTGATACAGTAGAATGGAAGAGGAGGTCATGCTGTGCCGACCCCACGTAGTAGGATAAGGACGGGAAGATGATGTTCTATTCTTGTTTGTGATGTTTAGATGTACTTTTCAGAAGCACTTCAGTTGTATGAAGTGCAGCCGAGTGTTCACTCACAGGAACAGTCTGTTGTATCACTTGCTGTCGCACGACAGTAAGAAGCACACGTGTCGCGAGTGCGGGAAGGGGTTCTATACGCACAATGCGCTCAGCGTGAGTATTAACACACCTCTACACCGCCAACTTGTCCATACAATAAGATACAGCTCTTTTCTACCTTTTTATGTTGTACGATTCCATTGTTGTTGGTTTTTCACATAGCTAACACATTATTGACTAGGCTTTACCGTTTAATTTTTTTCTGTTTTTTATATTATATATCTATAAAGTTACAAGCTTCCTAAGCAGTCATATTTTTGCGCTGATACGATGCCTATTAAATGAATCCTTTACTGTGCAGAATTTAATAACTTTTTGCAAATTAGTAAAACTTTTAGGCCTAAAATACATCATAGTGTAGAGATTGAAACCAATATAAAAAAATTACGTTACAATTTAGTGGATGAAAAGAGGTACGCTCCGAACAAAAATTATATCAGAAACACGAAACCCAGTTAAGGGTCGGCGATCCTCTTAATATGAGTAACACAACTCATTATCATTTGATATCCAGCTTAATTTGTAGCGATGATGGTCGAGTGGTTAGTGGGGTCGATGGCCGTGCAAACGTTATACGAGGTTCGATCCCACGAAACATACAAAAAGAGTCTGAGCTACCGGTGAAAGAAAACATCGTGAGGAAGCCATAGCATGGTGGTAGCCTAGCTACCTACCACCCTCAAGTTGTGTAATCTGTCGCCAAGCACCTAACAGTGTCTTCCAGCTGCATTCCTTGAGAGCCAGTATATTCCAGACTAGGCACGCTCCATCTAGGGGTCGCGCGAACTTGTGGTCAAATGCCTAGCTGTGTAGGATAAAAAATATATAATAATAAACAAGCGGCGTACGTTCGAAGAAACAATATTGCAACTAAATTATTCCACAAGCATTGTAAATTAATACCAATTTCTATATAGTTCTGTTATAAATGTTTATGACGATAAACCTTATTCTGTTGCCGTTTCACTAACCCTGATTCAGGCAGACAAACTTACTAAACTAACCTTATTTGACAGTTCTAAATTGTCTCCTCTCATTTTGTTTCCAAAACTGTGAAAAGGATGGACTTCATTTTAGGAACTTTTAGTTTAGTTAGAGTGACTGTCCGAATTAGGGTCAACACTAAATCTTGTACATTTATGTTATAAATGGTTATGTTGATGGTGATGAACTTTATGCTGTTTGTGTTAAGGTGCACTTCCGTCAGCACAGCAACGTCCGTCCGTACAAGTGCGACATGTGCGACCGAGACTTCCGACAGTGGAGCGATCTCAAATACCACAAGAACTCTATACATTCTGATAAGGTAAATAACTAACGTTTTTAAAACGATATTTAATCTTAATTTACCTAACTAAATAATCAAATATATATATATAATAAAGTCATTTGTATGTATATGTATAATAGCCATATTAAAAAAAACTACGAATTTGTAAAGATGATCACAAAAATGTAATAAATATGTATATAAAATATAATTTTATTTAAATTTTCGTATACATCATTACTTGAGAACGAATTACTGACGTTTTAGAATTAACCAATTCGTTTTACTTTATAGGCCGATTTTTTTTTTGAATGGTCTGATAAACAGACGTGCGACAACAGTATTGGAGTGATAGCAAAATATTAAATTTATCGATCATAGAATGTATATTACTCGTATATGCATGAATATTATTAGTTATATCTCTTTTTTTCTTTCTTGATTGGCCACCACACTCGGTGTATTGTGCCAGTCTCAAGTTCTTAGGTCAATATCTGTAAGTAAAAAGCTGTTTTGTGACCTCTATCAAAAGACAAGTTTTTTTTTCTAATCTTTCTTCATTTTAAAATTATTGTATTAAAACTCTTTATAGATATACATATACTCTTATATTGTTTCTTTTTCTTTTGATTAATGGCACCATAAGGTTTGTATATTTGCCAGCGTTAAGTTTATGAGTTTTCAAGTTTTGAATTAATCATGTTATTAAGTAATAAGTCGTCGTGGTCAAGTTAAAGTACCTTCATGGTCATGTACCCTCGTATAGCGGCAGAAACTTTATTATTGATTCTATGGAGATTTCCCACGAACACGAAAAACATGTTATTCCGTCTTTATATCACTTGTGTACATGAACTAGACATTAATGATTAATAATGCACCAATATTCATCGTTCATTACTTGAGAAATCACTAGTTTTGCATCAAATACTCGTATACTGCCCAAGACGCCATTTTACGGTGAACGCGGGAAAACTCCTCTTCGACAGATAGACAGATTGGAAACTTTAAACTGTCAAATAGTGACAATGATTTTTTTTTCGTTCTTGATTGGCCACCATACTGTGTATTGTGTCAGTTCTCAAGTTCTCTATACCAGCACGCTCTTACATGCATTATATGATAACATTTAAAATTTTCGAAGCTCCATATTTATTGCGATAATATAAAGAAAAATGAAAAATAACGTACTCCTATTTTCTAATTTCATTCAGAATGTAATAATTACGTTATTAGAGATTTTTGTCAATAAAAGAAAAGTTCAGCATAATGTTATACTCGTCGAAAGCTCTTAGCAAAAACGATATCACTAATTGGTCGGTTCACAAATGACAGATACATACAATAATATTTTTTATTGGTGGCATCTGACGGTTTTAACATAAATATGAATTATTTTTCTTCACCAGTTTTTTGTAAAAGTGAATATAAAAATACGCTCTTCATTCCATTATCTCGAAAAGGTTTTCGAATTTCAATCCCTTTTCAAAAATGAAATGTTCTCAATTGAACAATTTGTATATTGTATAATAATAGCTATTAAACTAATCTTTTTAGGATTGTAGAATTGTGCTTTGTAAAAATATTACAATATTTCGTACAGAAACTATTCAAATGCGAGTACTGCGGGAAGGAGTTCGCTCGCAAGTACTCGCTGAACCTTCACGTACGAATACACACCGGGGAGAAAAACTACAAGTGCGACCACTGTAGCAAGACCTTCCGCTGCTCCTCGTACAAGATCGCGCACATGAGGACGCACACTGGTGAGATACTCTACACAAACATACATACATACGTACTAGTACAAGTGCGACCACTGTAGCAAGACCTTCCGCTGCTCCTCGTACAAGATCGCGCACATGAGGACGCACACCGGTGAGATACTTTACACAAAAACATACATACGAGTACATACCTACTAGTTAGTACAAGTGCGACCACTGTAGCGAGACCTTCCGCTACTCCTCGTACAAGATCGCGCACATGAGGACGCACACTGGTGAGATACTCTACACAAACATACATACATACGTACTAGTTAGTACAAATGCGACCACTGTAGCGAGACCTTCCGCTGCTCCTCGTATAAGATCGCGCACATGAGGACGCACACTGGTGAGATACTCTACACAAACATACATACATACGTACTAGTTAGTACAAATGCGACCACTGTAGCGAGACCTTCCGCTGCTCCTCGTACAAGATCGCGCACATGAGGATGCACACCGGTGAGATACTTTACACAAAAACATACATACGAGTACATACCTACTAGTTAGTACAAGTGCGACCACTGTAGCGAGACCTTCCGCTACTCCTCGTACAAGATCGCGCACATGAGGACGCACACTGGTGAGATACTCTACACAAACATACATACATACGTACTAGTTAGTACAAATGCGACCACTGTAGCGAGACCTTCCGCTGCTCCTCGTATAAGATCGCGCACATGAGGACGCACACTGGTGAGATACTCTACACAAACATACATACATACGTACTAGTTAGTACAAATGCGACCACTGTAGCGAGACCTTCCGCTGCTCCTCGTACAAGATCGCGCACATGAGGACGCACACCGGTGAGATACTTTACACAAAAACATACATACGAGTACATACCTACTAGTTAGTACAAGTGCGACCACTGTAGCGAGACCTTCCGCTACTCCTCGTACAAGATCGCGCACATGAGGACGCACACTGGTGAGATACTCTACACAAACATACATACATACGTACTAGTTAGTACAAATGCGACCACTGTAGCGAGACCTTCCGCTGCTCCTCGTATAAGATCGCGCACATGTGGACGCACACTGGTGAGATACTCTACACAAACATACATACATACGTACTAGTTAGTACAAATGCGACCACAGTAGCGAGACCTTCCGCTGCTCCTCGTACAAGATCGCGCACATGAGGACGCACACCGGTGAGATACTTTACACAAAAACATACATACGAGTACATACCTACTAGTTAGTACAAGTGCGACCACTGTAGCGAGACCTTCCGCTACTCCTCGTACAAGATCGCGCACATGAGGACGCACACTGGTGAGATACTCTACACAAACATACATGCATACGTACTAGTTAGTACAAATGTGACCACTGTAGCGAGACCTTCCGCTGCTCCTCGTACAAGATCGCGCACATGAGGACGCACACTGGTGAGAAATACAAAAATGCAAACAATTTAATCAGTAAAAAAATATATATACAACGTGTAACAGAAATGTGTCACAATACTTAAGGGTGTTAGTCTACCAATCAAAGTGAACCTTGCGTAGAACAAAATTTTGCATAATTCAAGAAAATAAATATTGCGTCCTCAATACAACTTGACCGATTAAATATACCGACCGATACAATTTTTGTATGGAGAACCCAAAAAGTTTTTCCTGTTTTTTTTTAAAAAAAAAAACTCCCGTGGTTTGTTTGGTAGACTAACACCCTTAAGTATTGTCCCACCTTTGTGTTACACTTTGTATATTACAAACGCAAGCCAAAATATAAAAGAGGAAGAGAAAAAAGAAATGCAGGCGAACCCATAAGGATATCATAGCTATCATTTACACAAAGAAAGCTAATAATAGTTATTTGTTATACAAGAGTGCAAAGTTGCATAACTGCGTGCTCACTTTTGATGACCGAGCAAGCGAAGGATAATAAAAATAGAATCCTGAGCGTTAGCGAGGGAATTAAAAGAGCACAAGGTAAATAATCTTTGCACTCGAGTGCAACACGTAACTTTTCATCCCACCCCAGCGAGGAAATGACTACATACGAAAAATAAAAAAATTGAATCACTCATTTTAGTTTTTTTCACTTATTTTTAAAAATATGCGCGCGCCACGCAAAACAAAAAAAAAATGCAGCAAAAACGGTTCCAAGTCTGAGTATATGAGTATTAACAAAATAAAAACAGGTTGCATGATGAATTCGGCACCATAGAGGTAGAAGTAAATAGGTCGAATGAGGTTTTCAATTCACAAACTTAGTGCACACGATATTCTAAATTCAAATTTACTTTATCCTCTAACGGATAAAAACGGCTTTTGCACTCAGATATCGAATAACAAAAATACTCTTTCCGAAATGGTGGGATGAAAAATTATTAACATGCGAAGTTTGTAAAATGAAATGAAAAAAACTTGAATCTCCACATATTTTGTTAAAGTGCTAAATAAATAAAACACATCAAAGCAAAGTGCATTCCATATTATTTGTTTCAGGCGACCGTCCACACAAATGCTTGGAATGCGAGAAGAGTTTCCGTTCCGCGTTCGACCTACGTCGACACTCGCTCGTACACGACAAGATACGAAACAGATTCGACGAACACAAACTCACCACCAACAAACACGCCAAAACAAAAACCAAAATGATCGACACTAAAGAGGAGAAAGAGGAAAAATTCGAACCCTCACCGAAGAAATTCAAACAAGTCGCGCTAGCGTCGACAGCACGACCCGCGGTCTTGACGAAAAGAGTTCAAAAACCGAGGAAAACGACCAAAAAGGGCGCTCCCAATGTCACAGTGCAAAACAGAGAGAGTCCTTTCAAAACCAACGACGAATTCACAAACAACGTAGAAGTTTACGAAGGACGATCCGATTATTGCACATTGAAGCACATTTACTGCGAAAGCGATAAAATACCGATCATATTCAAAGAAGAAAATCGTCGCGAATTAGCTGTATTGAGACCGTTAAGTGTGGGTAGAACTGAAATGCCAGAGGAAAAGCAACCTTACCGCGCTGAGAATACGGACGGGAAGATGCAAGTGTTCACTCAAGTGGAGAAAAGTAAAGATTATAGTGGTTCTATTGTGTCTAATACTCAAGTTTTGGGTGAAATGAGACATTTGGAACGGGAGGTGGCTAAGGAAGTCAGGAGTGATATAGCGGGGGAGGGAAGTATGGAAACTGGGTTCCTTGAACGGTTGACGGCTATGTATAATATTCCTGCTGTTTAACATTAAAGGTGGTTTTTTCTGTGAATTAAAATTGGTTAAAAAACATTGTTAAGTAAAAATACTACAAAAAAAATATTTTCATTGTTTGGGAAGTTAGAGTTTTGCTTTTGATGCATTTAATAAAATGCTTAGGCTTATGAACCATAACGCCTTACCATAATAAATACGCGTTATCAAGACCACCCAAATTTTTGCAGAGCTAATATATTTTTATTGGTACTATGATTGTTGTTTATTCACGTCTAGCTGTTGAACGGCATTACTTTTTTCTTTAACTTTGACTGCTTTATTCGATCCGTTTCTTTGTTGGCTCGGCTTATAATTAGTATACATATAGGTTTGTTAGCTAGGGGTGTGCTAAGCCCAAAGGGTGTCATTATGCTCATCCTAAGAAACAGTTCTTTCACTGTGGGACCAACGAAAAGTGTATTGATCGTCGACAAAATGTAGGAATGAAACAGCTGATTTTTTCCTTAAATTCAGAGTTGGTATCATAGGGAAAGTATTTCATAAGAGTGTGGTATTACCCCCTCTCGGCTTAGTGAATCCCTAACCGATAACCCTGTATATAGTAAAAACCTAATTTTCGCGATTCTATACCATGTACCTTTGTAAGAGTTCATCTTACTCGTATATATACAGGAATATCGGTGTTAGGGGTGTACTAAGCCGAAAGGAAGTATCACTATACTCATCGTAAGGAATAACTTTCACTATGGGAACAACTTAGAATTCGAGAAAAAAAAACAGCTGTTTCAAACATATTGTCGACGACCGATTAACTTTTTGTATGGAACAGCTGATTTTTTTTCTCGAATTCAGAGTTGGTCCCATAGTGAAACTTGTTCCGTAGGCTGAGTATAGTGACCCCCTTCTGGTTTAGTTCACCCCTAGCCGATAACCCTGTTTAGTACATCAAAAAATCACATAATTCTGTTGTAACAGCAATTTTTGGTTTTGGTGTTTTAGTGACCTGATTCAATGTGAAAATCCTCTCTAAGACTGAATTAAATAAACGTAAATATTAAGCATAATATTTTACAGTCTTTATATCCAAGTAAATAAATCTAGTTATTATATTTATGAAACCTTAGGTACCTATAGCATGCATAATACGCACAATGAATGGAAATAAATATAAATATATTTGAGTCATTCAGTCAAAGTTGTCGTTTATGAGAGAACTGCAGAGCACTCGTCATAATGAAAAAGCTTCGCTATGGGACCAACCCGAAATTCTAGAAAAATAAGATGTTTCAACTGTGTGTTTTTTTTTAATTGGTTTGGTTATGTAGCGGTAGTTTTTCATTGTGACGAGTGCAATGACCTCTAATTGATATCAGCTGCCATATTCACAACGAGTTTCCGATCGGATTCAATAACTTTGCAACACGAATTACGCGAAGCTTGTAACGTAATCTAAAGTTTTAAATGGTGATTATTATATTAGTTTAGTTCTAGAATCGATTTTCAAAGTAATAATTTAGGATCTTCTAGTAAGTTTTGCGTAATTCGTGTTGCAAAGTTTTCGAATCCAATCGGAAACTCATTGTGAATATGGGAGCTGATATTAAAAATATTATAGCTTCTTGTACTAAAACTATGTGCCAAGAGAATTTTTAGGTTATTATAACTCTAAATGTTTAAAAATATTGCGTAGGTACATATCTCGTTTATTTAATTTTCAAAGAATATTAAAGATTAAAAATTAAAATTATACACATAATAACTAGCCATTAAATGTTTCTACGTAGATTTGGTTAAAGTTTGGGATTTAAAGTAAAAGCTTATTTTGATTATTTTTTTATTTCGTTAGAAAAGGCTGGGTCTGGCTACGGCCATATAAATTGAGTTAATATGCCTCACTGTACATTTTGTATATATTTGTAATTTATTATGCGAATTAAAGAGAATATAAATCCTCAAGTATATTTTGTTTATTTTACACTTAACTATATAAGGGATAAAAGAATATTTTTTTACCAACTTTTACAGGATTAGTCTTTTAAGGGCGTAGCCTAGTAGGGGGCAAGTTAATGAAATGGTACGAAAATACAGTAAACTTTTTGCTCTCGAGAGGGCCAGCTGGGGCAGACAATCACCTTAATGGTAGTAACATATTTCTTAATGTCAACTTTGTTGTAATGCCCTCTACTGATGGAAGTCATGTTATATGATAGCCGTTAGGAGTAAATGTATGTTTTAGAATTAAGCCTTGCACTCTTCGCTTCCTTTAGGATTTCTTTAGGATAGGAGATGCCATGTGACATGCAAAACTCACCCATAAGTTTAAGAACTATTCCGGATACGTCGAAGGGCCCGTGAAGGGTTTGGAAACTGGTTTCATAAATGTTTTTCTGTACTTCTAACTACCTAATTGGTTTCCTAAAAGCATTTATATACTTTCAAGCAAGATCGTCTAAATAAATCGTTTGTTAGCAGAAACTGAATGTAGCTACATGAGGGATTAGGATAATTTTAACAGATAATTAGAGATATAATATTGAGGGCCCAAACTAAGTAATGCCCGTATTTTGGGCCCGCACCAGAGTTAAATTTGACAAAAAAAATGTCGTGCTTATCTACAAATTCAAGTAGGTATCTACTCTGGCTTAACATACTTCTTCATAATATATTAATACAAGCATTTTAGATTGAATATGCCAAGTAATTTATGAACTAAACTATGGTAAAGCTGTTTGGTGAAGAAAAGGAATGCAATAAAGTGCTTGCAAGGTATAGGAAACTACTCTGGATAACAGACCAGATTATCTAAATCATATGAAAATAATGTATTTATTTACAGATTAAGTAGGTATGCCCAAATATGGTTCGTGCATTATTAAGGGTCATCAGTGACGTTAAAACTTATCTATACATCACTAATCTCAAAATGTTACGCATGCTGTTATAGATTAACTACGTAACAGTTTGCTAGCGTAAGAATCATTAACATCTGCCTTCCAGATTTAACTAAATTTGATGGGTTACCTTTTTCACTTATTACGTCATCCATACTTCTACGTCATCATTTAAGATACTTACATCAGAAGAGAACGCGGCTGCAGTTAAAACTACAGTTCGTACGCAAGCCTACTCGCCTTCTTACTATAAACATTGGGTGAATCACAGCCGACGATTTCCGTAATACACGGTTTATTTTATGAGATGAGTTGATGATGGAACGGTCAATCTGTTTATGCAGGTACCTAAATGGCTGCTGAATAATCTACGTAAGTAGAGCGACGTGGCTACAAACTGAAAATCAATCAGATGGTGGTGTGGGATTGTAGAATCGACGCAAGAGAGGTCTAAAACCTTTGATGTTATTGTCTTCCTTCTCTATTTAGATCGCTTACCCTTTTGTGCGTGCTTAGACTATTCTAAACGTCATATCATATTATGGATACGGCATTCTGGATTGAAACACGAATACAAATAAATCCATAGCAATCTACTCATAGGGAATGGATCTGCAACAGTGAGTAAGGTATACTCCAATAACTTACCTACCTAGTGGGACACATTTCCGTTCCGTTCCCTGATTTATTCCACAGTGTTACCTCCGTTAGTGTTCACCAGATACATATACCTAGCATAAGCAACTAGTTAGTGGAACGTACCATCTTATAGGCGTCAAAGGACTCCGTATCACAGAAGAAATTATAGTAGGTACAAACTTGTATACGCCAAGTCTAGACGTGAGATAGGTAGGACGTCTCCTGCGACATGTGAGGTTACAAAGTACTCGTAAGTACTTAGGTACCTACTACGAGTATAACTTACGCAGTGTGAAAGTAACAAACCTACTTCACTACTAACCTATGTACATACCAAGTATTTACCGAAAGTAGTCTTGAAGGTCGTAAAATACCGAAGGAATTCATAAATATTTGTCTTCGAAGAGACGACCCAGAAAAACATTTGCCATTTAACACTCGTTTCCTTCACCCCCAGATTTTATGGCTACGTTACTCCGTCATTCTATTAACCGTTTGAAAGTGCGCTCTTACAGTTATTTTTTCAACTCGCACAAAGAAATAACTTGTTTTGTACGCATTTTCCCGTTCTTAGTTAGTCCACGGGTCCACACATGGGTGTACGTATAAAATTAATTTAGTTGATGTGTATTTACATTTCCCTGATGGAATTTGTATCTGGTGAAATGAGTAAGAACAAAAGTATGTATTCCGAGTTAAAAACGTTTTGAGCGGTTATCGTGTGCAAAGATGAGGGGAATTTCCGTAAGTGTTGAACTATTCGGGTTACGGTGAATTATACCGTCTTATCGTTAGGTAATAGATCGACAGATAGTGTTTTGGGGTAACTTATAATGTATTTAATCTTGTTAGAGCTATCTATATCTACTGATTTCCAAAAAAACGTAAGTAGGCGCGATGGTAATATGGGTTGGGGCTGTAAGCGAGATTTTAGCCAATTAATGCTATGAAAGAATAGTTCTAACTTTGATTTTTAGCACCTTGTCTAAATATGTATCTGCAATCTACCTATGAAGCTGAAAATTTATAATTTTTCTGAATGTTTCCTAAATTGCATTGATACGAGTAGGTATTATCCCTCTGTAACCGCACTAAGGTTATTTTAAATTCTGTTAAACCTAAATTTTAAACCATTTTGCGGGCAGAACTTTCCCAGTGTTCATTTCCATCTATATTACCTACGCATAAAGGTGCAAGTCTCAGGTAAATTTTTGTCAGTCCTTCAAGAAAAGTCTTTAGCATATTGCCTTATAAGCACATCACAGTAAACATGAATCTCGTGTTATTTGTAATAGCCACGTGCTACTCTATTTCTCCAGCCCCAGTTTTTTCTGTCCGCAGCTATTTTTTGAATCTAACGAAAATAGCAAAGTATTTTTAACCAGAAATTCCATGTGTTTACTGGTTTGATACTAATTTTAGTTAGGCGTTCTCATTAATACTTGCGTTCAAATATAAACCGACCAGGTTTACGTTTATCGGTCCAAAATGGGATCATTGCAGATACTTATGATAAAAATCGTAAATGAGTGCACATAAAGTGCTTTGGAATAACACGTCTGTCACTGGTCGTAGAGAATTTTCTTCTAAATCGACCGTTGGAAAACAAACATGTCAGACTTGCGTGCAAAACATAAACAAAGATGGCGGCGATGAATCTCGCACGCTTGCCCACGCGCATGCGTAACGGCCGGTTAATTAGAGCCACTGTTTACACTCCTAGAGGCTATTACCGTGGTTTGAACTAAATCTGATGCTGTCAGCTAAAATTAACCTCACGTACGCCGCGGCATAACTTTATGGATTGCGGTAACCGTTGTCCTTTTTCGTTCGTTCGTCAGCAAGCTTGATAACTGCCTTTGGCATAGTTACTTATACGACCGATTTTTTCACTGCAGAAGGTTGCCCTCGCTTTATGAGAATGGAAGGGGGAGCAGTCTTCCTTTGCTTCGTCTACCCAAGGGCGGATCCAGCTTTGGCACCAGGAGGGGATCACATAGTCGTAGTCAAGCCTAGAATTTATAATTTAATTTTGATAACAATAGATACAAGTAAAATGTAGGTATTTTATAAATGTACGTAAGTACTTTACTTAAAAGTATTTATTCTTTTATATTTCACTTAAAAACCTTAACACATAATAACTTGTACATATACACGTACATGCAGCCATCTTCTCTCGAAGACATCCAGAGAAGCACTATCACGCACGGAATGAGGCAGCTTATTTATATTCCATAAACTTGGTGAAAGTCCTGGAACCAGCTATTCATGACCCCCCTGGATCCACTTTTGCATGTACCCCTCGCTCAGTTGGTTCAGTCTGCAGATATGCCTTGGTTCTACTCTCCGTGACTCAATGATAAATCTTTGCTCTACCTACTTTAATATTTAACGTTTCTATTTTCATAGAAATATAATTTACTTATTCGGAATAAGCATCTTTTTTCCGCTTTCGCATTGCGACGGAAAGAATAAAACTATCTTCTCCGAAAACAACATATTAATTTCCTACCGGCCATAAATTGCTGATGCTTTGATCTTAATTTTACTAAAACATTAGTCAAAGGCGCCTTCTCTGATCTGTAACTCTTCGTTCAAGTATTTGTGTTTGAATTATGCGTTTCAAATTTAGTAACATAACGTCCTAAATAGGGGAAATATTTGGAATTGTTGGCCGCATTTCAAACGGAAACACCCCGGATTGCGGGAGATCTTGCAGAACAGATCATGGCAACCTCGTTGTTAAACTTTATGTGTTCCCGTGCAAATAGTTTGTTGTATTTTAATGGGTTTAATTTAACGTTTCCTCCTGTCGGGTGAGCCGTGTGCATCACTTAAATCGTGAGCCAAATCTGTTTCCTATTGAGATATAATAGCAATAGAGTCCAGTAGGAGGTCCTAGGTAGGGACAACGAGACCGCTCGATCTCCTGTGCCAATCTCGCTAAGTAAGGTACCAATATCTCTTTAGCGTTATTACAAGTACCTACACATGAAAACTGATTAATCAGTGCTACCACGTTTCTTTCTTAAGGTGATGGTTCCCAAATAGATGCGTTTTTGTTTCCATTTTCTAACATTACCGTATACTGTGCCATGTTCGAAGTGAATACATCATGTAATACATATACTCAATTAAAGCATGATGTTTCTAATTGCTTATCTTAGTTTACCAAACCATTTTAATATATTTTTGAAGAATTTATTATCTCATTATTTTGAATATGTTTCTTTCGGTATACGTGGAATGTTTACTTTGTAATGTTAAGGTAGATTAATCGAAATATTGGTACCTTCAGGCTAATATATTGTTTTTGTCTCAGAATGATAGGTAAGTGAAGTTTTAAAGATAAATGTTATTGGAGCCTACTAAAAAGTATTCATTTAGAAAAGCACGTTGCTAATATTTTTAACTAGGCACTTAGCACATATTTTAATGAGGCACTTTGGCTTAGCTAGCGCGTATCGTTAGTTTTATGCGACGTTGCATGCGTGCCCGCCTCATCTCTGCCACGTTGACGTTGTCAGACTTCATCTAGTGCAGCGTGAGAATAATTATATATAATATTCTTTCCTAGGATAGTTACCGCGTGCGCGTAATAACATACTTATAAGCGATTGTGTTTTACTAGAAACATTCTCTGCCGTGATTTTGACACTACTTGTAGAAGTGTGATAATATACAAATGGGATATAAGGAGAATCGGAAACAAAAATTATCACTAAAGTTTAAGCGAAAACTTATTTCGCGCCTTGCGGTTGCTGGAAGATCGAGGGTGCAAGAAAACCAGCAGAACATACCTGAAACTGTTGATTCCCCAGAGTAAGTAATAAACGCTTTTGTTCTTAACTGACTTCCGAAAAGGGGGACGTTCTATGTTCCTTTGTATGTATTTCTTTATAAGTAAACGTTCATCGATGATTTCGCCAATTGTAAATAGATAAAAACAGTTTTCTTTTTTAGTAACTACACTGTAAACGCTTTTTATGAGGAAACTTGTACGCGATTACGGAAATTTCTTGAGGACAAACATCCATACATACAAACTGACAGACAAAATAAAAATGTACCCCTAAGCAGAGATGCTTCGCTCGTTTCACACATACCTACGTATTGAGTCTAAACAAACACTCGTCTGTATCAATTTGAATTTCAACGCACAGAGTAGTCTTGTTACAGAAACTTATTGTAACAAATAGTAATACGAGGATTTTTTTCTCAGTAATCAATACCTACTGTTTTTGTTATAGAAACAATCAAAATTTATAGCTACAAGTCATTTGAATGTGCATTTGTGAAAAAATATGGAACATGTTTGTTCCACATTTTTTTAATAATAAATTATTTTGTACAAGTATGTGAAGATTTCAGATGTGTCAAGTTTACTCAAATAAACTATAAAAAACATAAATTAAGCAGTCCTACTAATATTATAAACACGAAAATTTGTAAGAATGATGTATGTTTGTTTGTTACTCTGTAACGAAACAACTGCTGAACCGATTTGGATAAAATTTGGTACGGGGATAGCTTAGACCCTGGGTTAACACATGCATTTTTATTTTATATCCTGTACTAACGCGGGTAAAACCGCAGGGCGCGGGAAGTTTTAAATATTTTTGTTAATTTTATGTTAAGGTCTTTTCTGTAGGTAGAGTTATCTTAAATATCATTCAAATATAACATATAGCCTTTAATAATCCCTTTTTGTAAAATATTCGCGGTACTTTACATAGCAATTAATCAAACTTTTCCATCTGTCACTATTTAAAACTTTATGAGAACCGCTTTTCCACTTTGTGCCAATTGCTGTGGAAACCCTGGGCTGTTGGAGCTCTGAGGCTTTTTTTTTATAGAAATAGATATTATGTCTAGCATAAAACCGGTTCTGTATTTATTTCTTTCATAAAACCGAAATGTGCATGAAGTCAAAGTAATTGTATGAAAATAAGCTCGAATTCATGCATAAATACGCAATTGAAAAATTTATTTTATTTGCATAGCCAAGGAAAACAGTTATGGAAAAATAATAATAAACGTATCTCAGTTGTTTAACCAACTTCAATAAATATCTACTCATGTACCTCTACATTGTGGATTAGAATCAATAGAAATTATATCTGAAACTCAAGTTGGCCTTATTTCGCAATTTAAATTGAAGTGCAAAATGTGTAATTTAACTTTTTTACTCAGCACTGATATTGCAGTCGATGAAATAGACATATGTACAGTTGCTAGTGGTTGCGGATACAGAAAACTTTTTCAATGAAATTAGAATATATTAATGAAAAATGGCAAACTGAGTTACTTAAATCAACGAGAGAAGCTACCGAAGAAGAGCGTTGCATAGCTATCGAAGAGGGAAGGGTGAATTCGAACGGCATTTCCATCATAGATGTTATAGCTGATGGTTGCTACGGGAAGAGATCTAGTAAAAAAAAATATTCTTCACTGTCAGGAGCAGCTGCCATAATAAAAATACCTAACTGTATACCTTTTATTTCAGTTATTGTTTTTTATAATAGCTAGATTTATTAATAAAAATATGCAAAAATAAAATATTTGTTTTATTGCAATTTTTTGAAGTAAGTACTACCTGACCCAGCGAACCTCGTAGTTGATAAATAATGTCATCAATGATATGAGCTGTCAACTGCTCACGATAGCGGAATTTTGAAGGGTACATACAACTCGCACGATATTCAACGAACGAACTCGAACGATAGTGTCTACGCAATTTTCTCATTTTTTTTAATGTTTTTACGAGGTATGAGAAATCATTTTTATAAAAGTTTAATGAAATCGAATTATTATTATTCGATAATGATTAAAGTTATATTATGTGAATTGAGTAATTACTACATACTTCACCTTCTGTACAATAGTAATCTTTGACCTAACTTTTAGAAAAGTACGATGTTATTTCTCTGAACTTACATTACTCTATGTCAATATCCAAACTGTGCGTAAGACACCATCTATCTATACAGGTGACAAAATTATAGACGGCAGGCAAGAACTTAAGGCGCCTACCACACCGGTAAGTTCGTCCAGAGATCTCGGAGCCCTACATAAAGCACGGAGGCAGTCCACCGGGGGGTTTAAGAAGGTACTATTATACATAACCCGGCTGCACCCTAGTGTAGTAGAAAAATAAATAAAAAAGGGCGCCTACAAGTTGTGTTTTTGTCTTTACATGAATGCTAACTGTTTTTACTTATACTTAGTCAAAACCTAATGTACTGGGTTGTCGGTAAAGGTGTACTAAGCTAAAGGGGGTTACTGTAGGCATTCATGATGCTAAATAATTTTCAGCATGCAAAGAGAAAACTATATCATTCAAAATGTTTACTGGTCGTCGAGAAAATGTATGGCACAACTTTCTATCGATGCACCAAATCATTAGTTTTAGAAAGTCCTTCATAAGATCACATGAAACAGCGTACTTATTGCCTTTTCCTTTATTTAGCTAGGTATAAGTATTACATAAAAGAGTAAGTCGTCACTGATATTACCTACCTAGGAATAAAAGCAGGGTCGAAACTTCTGAACCTAGGGACATGAAGTTTTGAGGGTGTATTCATTATATGGTTTACTTTATTCATCAAAGAATTTTTAAAAGTTCATCGCCCAGGGAGGTTGGAAAGTTAAAAAGGGTTCAAAGTTTGAAACTTCTCTACTTATACAGGTTCTTAAATTTATGTCGCGGACAAAGTTACGGTTGACAGCTACAAAAAAAATATACAAAAAAAATAGTAATACAAAAAAATCAAGCGACATTTATAGTGTTACCACTGGCATGTATTTACACCTCAATAAGACAATCACTGGCTTCTCGTCACGTTTTTATACTGATTACCTAATTAGCCGTACCTACGTCCGTCGAAAGCAAAAACCTCCAAGGCCGGCCAACGGAATTTCCAGCTGTTCCGTTGGCTACATGCGTTTCGAGCCGAATTAGCATGCATCCACTAAAAAAAACAATGACGAGAAAAAATCTACTTACGGCGCGTTACAAGCAGGATCTTAGTATGCTAGAGATTAACTCTTGTGTTTTTGAACATAGAGAGATATCTACTGAAAGCTGTAAGAAATGACTGGAACGAGAAGATTACAAGCGGGCTGAAGTGCTCACCTAGAATAGTAGAATGTAGGTATATATTAGAATAAATACAATTGTACCTACAACATTAAAGGTATTATAAAAAAATCTGCTGTGGATAATTTAATATCGAATTTGATAATCGAGTATATTATGTATTTGAATATAATTTGAACTATAAAAGTATTTAATATTTTTTTTAAACTAATTAATTTTTCAAATGTAACAAAATTTGTATGTAACGAATGTTATTTAAATTCCTACAAATATTTCTTATTCTATTCGTATTATTAATAGGTATGTGAATACACAAAATACAAAATTATCTAGTGACATTTTTAGTAGAAATATAAAAATTTACCTAAACACTTAAATTAAAAAAAACCCCATCCAACTCACTGCCTTGTGGCAATGTTCCCAGGATGCTGGCAGCGTTACCTCGCTGAATAATTAAACTTAACTTTTGAGCAAAGTAAGTGCCATCCCTGGGATCTCCCGAGGCGAGGACCAGTCTCAAAGATAATTCTTTACAAAAAAAATTCATATCGGACGACCATGGGCCCATCGTTTCTACAGCCAGAGCAACGAACTCGTGATTTGCGCAAATGTTTGAATATTTGCGCTTTTTTAAAAATTGTGCCTGTTCTGCCGCGGCCCCAGCACTAAGAGCGGAATTGGCGACATGCGACGGCGCGAGCGTGTCCACACACGTGGCGTCCCAAACTAAGGTTCTCCCGAGACACCACGGTACTAAAGTGGCACCGTCTGGCCGCTTTCCGTCGTCCCTCGAAAAACCGCACGGCTCCAGTGCTGAGGGTACCGATGCTGTGGAGAGTCCCTATAATATAGTTTAAAATTATTGCTCTTTCAAATACTATGGTGAAAAATATCGTAGGTAAGATACCTACGAAATTTTTTAGATAAACGAAGGGACGAAATGTATTTCTAATTTTGTTTTCGGTTTTGAATCGGATTTAAGGAGGTAGGTATTTCTTTTAAACACTGATAGGTGCACCTCGCTTTACTTACAGAAGAATTAAATGAAATAGTTAATTTCTCGCATATATATATTTTTTTATTTATGTGGGGATGTATGCAAGGTATTTTCCGTTTGGTATGTAGGCTTGTGAGCATTTCATTGCATTCGCTACGATTGACGTAGCATCGTAGCGCTACTACAAGCTGTATTAATGAAAGCCAGTCTACGTCGGACCTACCTGTCTTGACTGCTTGATCCCGTTGCAGGGGTTTTAGAATATTGCTGCGGTATCCCCTGTCTGTAACAAGGGATGACTAAAAACCTCTGGGCTTACGGGTGATTAGAGTTAGGGCACAGAACACGCATTCGCACAAACACAGAGAAGACATCAACGCGTGTGGAAAGACGTTTCACGTTGTCCACGAAATAGCTAGCTATTGTTTAAGAAGACGGGTTTCCACGCGTACCGGATTGTTGGAAAGGTTCAACTATAGTTTCGTTCACATTCGTTTACCTTTCCAACAATCAGGTATGCGTAAAAACCCGTCTTCTTAAACAATATGAATCAAATACGCATAGTTATCTAAACTAGATAGCTAGCTGTCCATTGAAGCGCTGAAGCATTGTGCAAGGAGGGCACCAGGGAGTTAGTCTAGAGATCCCGGAGCTCATCATGAAGTGCCGAGGCAGGCCACCATCTTAGGTTTAGTAGGTACATAACCCGGCTGCACCCTAGATTATTCGGATATATCTTAGAGATTTCCCTTTCGTCAGCAAAAAAGAAAAATATCTACCTGATACTGCTAGCTGCTTCCCGTTTCATTAGTAACAATACTATAATACCTCAAATTGAAAATTTTGAACGACCCCCGACATTTGTTGTGGCAGCCATCTTGGATTATCATAGTGTATAGTTAGATTATCATAGTGTATAGTTAGATTATCATAGTGTATAGTTAGATTATCATAGTGTATAGTTAGATTATCATAGTGCTACTAAAATCTATATTTTATAGATTTTAGTAGCCAACCTGTGTAAACAAAGGTGTTCAATATAATGTAAAATAATAAAATCTTAACAGTTCGATCATTTTTAGTAACTAAGCTAAGAAAATAATTAAAGCTACATTTCTTGACAATACTTTTATTCCGATCATCACCATGAAACCATTAACAGCTACTAATAATTCGTTATTTTATAACACTTAATTGAGTATTGTACATTATTTCCGTGTACCTACTGCGGTTATGCCCCGAGTTTCTCAGAAAAACCATATTTCCTTCTTACCTAGTAAGAAAACTAGCGATAAACTGGAGTCTAAGCTGTAATCGAGGTCACAAGTTATGTACCTACCTACTTAATGTGTGGACAATAATTAACGGCTATATATTAAAGATCAATGTAATCGATTAAGAGGAAAACTTTATCTCTGAATGCAACAGTCAGTTGCTTTTGCGTCATTAAATATTTCGAAGTATTTATTGTTCTACATCTATTATCATAATTTAAAAAGATGATTATATTTATTGTCACGGAATTATATTGTCGTTACATTTATGCCTGCGGTGGCTTTTAGAGACGACATGCTCGCGGATTGGGCCCGCTTGCGTGAAATTTTCCTGAACAACCATCCCGCGTTTCGCGTGCGTATGATGCGGGATGGTTGTACCTACTGTGCAGAATGCCGCATACGGGTCGATCCTGCGCGCGTGAGCAAATCCACATGGTACTAAAACAACCCTGAAAGTGCGCTAATCCTAATACGGTATCCGCAGCAGCGACTTTAAATGTTAGATTTGTCATGATTGGTGTACTGACAATTCACTCTAACGCACTAAAAGAAATGGTTAAACCTGGTTTAGATTCAATAATTTGTAATATGTTCTGATTATATAACCTTACTGAAGCAATGTTAGGCTTAAAATAAAAGTCAAAATTTAAAAAAAGAAACTTAAATTCAAATTTATTTTTTCATCTTTAAAATAAGTGTAGAAAAATGTACAATATTCATGTTTAGTTTAGCTTTTAAAGCTTGTTTTAAACGTTTAATTAAGTACATTGCAATAAATAAACTTAAACTTAGGAGTACTTAGACAAATACTTAGTTAAACCTGAGCTTCATGCCTTTGGCACTATCAGACTAGCGACAATCTGGCTACACAGGCGAAAATGCAACATTACGATGAAAACAAAATAAATTACTTAAATAATAAAATAATATAAATTACTTAGCCTACATAAAAAAAAGAGAGCCGTTTGAAAAAAATCGAACATTCACACACATTTATCAACTCAAACAAGTTATCGCTTGACTAGAAGCAAATACTTTAAAATCTACAATTAAATGCTTAATAAAATTAACTATTATTCCTAAATAGTACCTAACTAAGTGGTTGGAATACGAATATCATAATTATCACAATTTAGGAATCGCGCAAATTCAATTTACGCCGTCAAAATATTAAACTAAAATACTGAATAGTGATGTCACTTTATACAAAAATATTTTATACATTACTTATACACAATACAAAACACAAAGCTAATAGAGTAGGAAAATCAAAAAAATTAAGTACATCAAAATGAGACAACCAAAAGTCATGGAACAAAGTAGCGAAGTTTTTCACAGCACCTTTTGGCCCCATACGCTTTCTTATACTAATTAATAAATATTTATCTAAATACTATATAATACTGCTCAGATTCGAGGACTAACTTAGAACTAATAAGACACAATATTCAGTCGCTTTTTACGTATACTGCCTCGTTACATCGAATCTCTAGTTTTCACAACACTTTTGCATAATCATGACAAAAAATAAGATTTTCTACATTTATACATATTCGACGTAATTTTATTTTAATTCGAGCAATATCGTCGTCACATTGTAACAACACAAAACACTTATAAGTATGCCTGGAAAGTATTTAGTTCATAGTTGGTTCGTGGCAATAACTGATTAAGTTTAGCACTGGCAGTTTGAGTCATAGCACTGATTTATTTAGTTCAAGTAGTGTCAGTTTTAGTCGTGGCACTGACTTGTTGAGTAGAGCAGTACCCGAGTGAGTGATGGCACTGTTTTGTTGAGTGATGGTTTGAGTAGTAGCATTGATTTGTTGAGTGATAGCAAGCCTGGTTGAGTCGCAGCACTGTCTTGTTAAGTTATAACAATGCCTTGTTGAGTCGTAGCGGTGCTCAGTTGAGTCGCAGCTGTACTCAGTTTACGTAGCCTCTACATTTGAGTCGTAGCTCTACCCAGTCGACGAGTAGCACAGTCTTGTTGAGCTTAGCTCAGCTTTAGCACGATCGAGTGCTTGAATAATTCACAAACCCTTGTCACCAGGTGCCGTTATACGCGCATTCTCCTGCGTTCCTCACAAACGCATTTAGATCGATTCCACCTCATATTCTGTAACAATGACATAGAAAAATGATGATTTTGTCACAAAACATAAAAATGATTTCAAGAAGTGATGTTAATAGGAATGTCTTTACAAGTTACTATATCGTCAGCCAGTAAAGTAAAATATAAGGTTTTCTTACTTATAGGTTCTAGGAAGGCTCTGTTTTTAAATCATATTTCAGAGAAAATTTATAATCATAATTTTTTTTAAGAATCTATTGGTTGTGTTTACAATGTAAATTCCATAATCAAATATGTGAACATATGTCGAAAGCTTAAAAGGTAGTATAAGATTAATAATAAATACTAATAAAATAGGCAAACACGGTAAGTGAAATCACGAAACCATTTATCGTATGTAATCATGCAGAATGCAGAAACTTATAAATAAAAGTACACAGAAAGCTCGAAAGACAATGGATGTCAATGCAGAAACAGTGATGTAATAGGTATGTAGAGTTTGTGGTGTAGTGTAAGGTTACGCGGACAAATACATTAGACTAAAGCAGTTGTTAAGTATCAAGTTTCTATTTACCTTCAGCACACTGATCCAGAACTATTTAAAAGAGAAAAGTAAAACTGCGCGTATGCTGCCTAGTTTCATCTTTATAAAATTCTAAACTGTGGCTTCGAACATTTTGTATAGTTGTAATATAATAATGATAGCTTGTAAAGTAAAGAGCTTGTCAGAATTCATTTTACAACAATTTTAAATTCTATCAGAAAAGATTTAATGATTCAAAATCAGATCCTCCTGAATCATGACTATATCATGGCAAGAAGTTACTGCTGAATAAAAACCAAAACTATCGCAAATACTGTCAGTTAGTTATATATTATAAGTAAATGGGAAAAGAGCAAAAATATTATTACACTACAGGTTAGGTTAGAAATCTTACGGAAATGTTTAGAATAAAATAATATTGTTATAACTCTGATGTAGGTACTCTACTGCATAACTCGAATTACTTGGTTTAAGCGATTACTTGGTAAAGTTGATACAGAAAGACAGTAATATACACATTGAACATTGTGATTAGTGTTGTGATTGCAAAAAACTGTTAAGTATAAAGGTGCTATTCCGCGACTGTCCAGAGACATACACCCTCATGCGGCATCAGTAAGTTGCTTGCAGTCAAACTGCATCATGAGGAAGCGGCTTAGCCAGCCACAGAATAGCATCTTTAGTGTCAAAAATGCAATAGAAGTGTTAAGTGCAATAGCGTCCGCTCAATTAAGAGCATGCGAGTGCTGAATACGGTACAGTGTGCATTACGACATCCATCGTCTCACGAACCTTAGTGACGAGGCATCGTCGCCTTTCCTCCGAGTTGGGACATTGGCACGAGCACTTACGAGGAACGTACACCTTCGGCGCTTCGCAGTCGGAGGCTTGCTTGTTGCAGCACCCACAGCCAACGTGCTCGTCGATAGTGTAGGTCGCGCACATCTCCCGTTCCGTCTGAGCGTTGTATATTCGAACCTGGGGAAGGAAATTCTAAGTTAAAACTACTTAGGCTTACTAGACGTCACAGTTTACAATCACGCCTTTCCAGCCCTTTTCCTTCTTTTTAATTATTTGTTTTTGGTATTTTCGTGAAGGTACCTCACCTATGATAATTATTAAAATACAGGAATATACGATCACTAAGATTCTTCCAGAATACGCTTAAACAGATATTTCACGACACATCATGTGAATTTCATGTAATTTTTATCTTGCAAACATGACGTCTCTTTAATCTACATTCTGACAAACTCTATTATATCATCACGACTTAATGATGTCTACAACAAAGTTATACTTATGTAAATTTAATACGTAGGTACGCTAATATCAGTGGCCCGTGCCGGATGAATCATCTGCTTTCCGGAACTAAAGGCATAAGTACACAACCTGACTTTCAATAAGATCATTCTAAATCACGTTTTTAAATCAATCATCTTGGTTAAAATAGATGTGCGTAAAGTTATGTCATTAAGATCATTGCGCAAGCGTTCATACTTGTCTACACAAGACATAAGTGTGCCAAGGGCAGACGAAGCAAACGAGTAGATAAGATTTAGTAGATGCCGGTAAATAGCGGCTCTGGAGCTCGATAGATCAATCCATATTCAATTCACTCAAAAATTAAACAAGTTTCTAGTTTACAAAGTAAAAGTGTCAGATACTGAAGCTCTGCTGGTTGGACTTGTCAAATACGGACGATCTTATTAGACTTTTAGTACTAAGAGTGGGAGAAATGTTGGTTGGAATAGCAACTCAGACAAATGACTAACTACGAAAGGAACTACTTTATTGTTTTGGCTTCTTAATTTATGTAATAAGGCAGCCCTCAACTTACTGGAATTTGTCTCTTGACGATAGCTGTTGCAACGCAAGAGCCTTCGTTGTCAAATTCGCAGAGCCCCACACATCGCTTCACCCACACCGCTGATGGACTGACCTGAAGCAAAGAAAGTTTATTTTAGTAAAGATAGTCTTCAAATATACAAATATTATCGTACGATTAGAGATGGTATCGTTTAGGCATGGGATCTTCTTGCAGTCAGTCACGTCTTTTACCGGTCTTCTCTTCAGTGAATCATCGTGCTGTATTTCTTGACCGTAGCGGGGAAACACACTCGTTAGCAGCACAATGCCTCGCTACCGGATTTTCTCACGCTAATCACTTTTATGTACGCGGATGTAAAACTAGAAATTAAGAATTATTATAATAAAATCGGAAAATTTGAGGGTCGTGGTCGATTTAAATTTTTGTTAAAATTAAGCGTATAGGTTTCTTTTAATGACTTTTGCTTTTCAAAAAGCATAGAATGTTCTTAAACTTATAAAATAAGGAATAGGTCAGTTCACATCGACATTTGCGAGGGATTTGTTAATGTTCGTTAGAGTTTGAGTCATCGATGGCAAGTCTTATAGTTTAAAGCCTAAAACATTTTGAGTTCTTGGATTGAATATGATAAAATACTTAATTTAATCTTCTACCTACGCGTAGTTCGAGATTATTCTCTTAGTAAATTTTATCAGAGCGTGTGCAGAGAAAGGTGCGATAAGCATTATTATAATAATAGTGCCTATTGCTGACGTCGATGATGTTTCGACAATATCGTCACTTGTCTAATCACGTCGAATGACAAATACGAGTAGATGTTAGATAACGTTTGTTTTAATTTCGCGTAATGAGTAATGTACGCAAAGGGTATCATGTGAGAGTTTTTGGCAGCTATTCGCTTAGAACAACTATCACAATCCAATGTAGGCGCAAATATAAATCAGATCTTATCGCGTCAAGACTCTACAAGTGGGTGTCGACCTTTGAAATATGTTGCTTATTTACCGAGATTTAATTGTTTAAAAGTTTTAAAAATAGTCATTTTCTCGACATACTATTATTGCATCGTCATATTTTCTAGCACATGTGTTGAATATTTGCAGAGATGAATTGCTAGTTTCTTGGATATTTTGTTAACGTTGTGAAACGGGGCAACAAACTTGCGGTGTTGTGGCCTCAGAAGGCAAATGAGTTCATGATTAGTGTAAAAGTCGCCTATTGAATAATAATGGGGTCACGCGATAACAGCTATTGCGCTTTGATATTCAGTCAAGCACCCAATTAGATCGATGATTTCTTAATGATTTAATTTTTTTATATCAATAAAATTCGCATTTGCTATTTATGCTTCCTAAACTAAAATAATTAGTTAATACAAAGAATTATAATGGACGCAGAACACGTTGAAATATTAGTAAGTATATTCTTAATGAGGTTGTTAAATGATTTTAAAAATAAATGTTCTATATCCTTCTACGTAACGTAACGTGGCGTACACGTTAGGATAAATAAGTATAGTATTGTATAAATAACTATACAGTTGATGAGTTTCTGAATGATAGGTTTATTTAAAGTATTGGTCGTTATCATTGCATTACATCACGGTAGGTACACTTATATTTTATTTAATAACGAAAGTTAATATTTGTCTAAGAATTTATCAACTGACGGTTTTTTTTTGTTATTATTATTTTCGAACATGTTTGACTGAAAGGTTTTATGTAATTTTATTTGACTATTTTACACAGAGTTTAAACTTAAATTTATATATTGTAGTGACTTTAATTATTTTATCTATATTTATAAGTACTCACACCATGTCTGTATGCCTCGTGGGCAGAGCTAGAGCTCAAATCGTATGTAAACTATATATAAGACCTATGTTCTTACCTAGTCTCACAGACAAATAAATTTCATTTCATTTCATTTCATTAAATGTTGGCTCAACATTGACAAATAAACTGCAGACGAAGCATTTCTTTTGTTTCATTTTTCTCATACTTTTGATATTTGTTTAGAATCCTGACCATTACTTAGATTGCTGCTGAATTTTATTGTAAAATCTTCTTACCTCTTCGTGAGGAGCCTTAGGTTCCAAGGACACGAAGACATCTCTCGGGGCTCCACATCTTGATTCATTTATTATTTTATCTCTCTCTAACGCTCGTTCGCCCGTGCATGCCACTGTTGACAAAAAATAAACTTGCATTAGCACATTCAAACTTGAACTTTTTTAATTGGAGAGTGGAGAAAGTTTTTAAACTCTTCGAAAACTTTAAAATCTTTGACCACATTTTTACATACTATCAGCCTAATAGTCCTGTAACTTGGGCTGATAGTATGTACTCGTACAATTATAATAAGAAGTTTATAAATAATGAAGTCTATTCTGAAAGCTTGATAAAGTTATCAGGAATAATAAAAGTTACAAGTCCAAAGCATTCAGTTTAGATCGTATGTTAGAAAACTGGATTCACCATCACAGTTCCTATTAACACTTAAGTAGAACAACAATTGCATCATATATATCACGATCCTATCATTTTTTTCAAACTGTAATCCATCCAATCATATTCACCTTTTGCGTATTCACCTTTGGGCGTAGTTTTGTAATCTTCAGCAAATCTGTGCGAAACCTTCACATGGTGAGGTCTGCTCCTCGCAGCCACCACCGCGATCATCATCACTACACAGAGCATGTATTTAGCCATTTCAAATATCTTCACTTGAAACACACTATTTTTTAAATCACGAAATTATTTCGTCACAACTTTTTTTCGTCACTCTTTATCACTTATCAGTCGCGTGTGTAGCCGGTCACAATCACTTGTTCTCACGTGTTGTTCCTTCGACGGTCTGTTGTGTTCTGATGGTATGGCCGGCGGTGTGGTATTTAAGCGGGCGAATCAACGAATGGCTGCACATACCCCTATCGTGACGTCACTGACGGCGGTGACGTCGCATGTTTAACCAGGTGACGAAGATCACGTCATCATCCGCACGCGGTGCAATACGCTGCCGAATTCCCTTCGCGGAACGGTTCAGGGATGTAAAATGTATTATTTTATGCAGTTTTTTAACATTTTTATAAACGATTGGTGACTATTTCACAATGTTTCGTTATCAGGTCACTTCCGTCGAAAGTCACCTGCCGCTAATAAGGACTTTTGACCGTTACGTTATCTTATCAGAGTTTTAATATCACACTACATTTGATTACTAGTAATTGGAGAATGTCTGATAAAAAATGTAGAGATTGAAAAATCCCTATGATTAATTTTGTAATCGGTTATCGTATATTAATGAAAATTACTATCAAATGATAACATCTTTGCTATTATTTGTTGATAACAGTTGTCTGTGTATTATTCGAAATTTTGTGTGATTTTGCTGATAAAAAGTATTTGTATACAGCGTTACTGGTAACCAGTTAGCCGCGTTTTAAGTTGTTTTAGCTCTTGGTGCCATAAGTCCAGCACAGACGAAAAGTCGACGAGACTCTTGTTTTTTCATGTGCGAAATAACGCGGACAAGAAAATTCACATGCTCAAGACCTTAATATAAAACTTAATTAGTTCTACTACTTTAAAAAGTTTGCTATCACAAACAATTAAAAGTTGCGCGCATTTAATAGCGCGTTTTTTATTAAGTTACGAATTTGAGACGATGAAGTTATTAGTTTTATTGATGGACACCAGATCATGTAGCTCTGTAGGTGCTGCGGTGGCGTCGCTTTGAATGATAAGATAACTCATAACTAATTAAAAAACAATCAGATTAAATATCGCACGCAGGTGTTTTTAGCTAATACAATTAAGAATTTATTCCAAGGATTTTGTAAAGTACTCTAATATCAATGAATATATTTGGCGATTTAAATGATGGCTTAGATTTGAAAATCGTCATTACTTATCTATATTGATGCTTCCGTTGTTAAGTATGTTACTTATATCACGTGTTTCATTGATATAAAAAGATATCGGGCGGGCTTAGAAATAGGAATATTAAAATTATAAAATTACAAAAATGGCTGCCATTTGGCTTTATTAATTATATTTTTTATAGCGCTGCAAATATCTGTAATGCATACGGGAATACATTTACACAAAATTCCTCTTGTAATCAATCATTGATTCATCATATCATTTTATCAATGAAGTGCTATAATAAATTTCTTAATCTTAAGGAAACGCAAGTTTTCCTTATAGTTTAGTAACCTTGACCTAACTCAATACAACTTGACTTATATCATAAATTATCATAACTTACATTACTTATTGGTACGTAATAGAGTGATAACGTGTAAGTTCACGCACTTTTGTTCACACACGTTGTGTGCTCTGAGTTACATACTTTCATTGAGAATGATTACTTGCAATCATATTGGAAGAAGAAGAATATTTGCCTTCATGTCCACTTCATGTATTATGAATGCTAATTTAAACATTAGGTAAGTTTTTGATCAATTTGACAAATAATGTTTCCAAAATCTTTCACTTTCCCCATTTTCCATCTGTTCTAGACCATAAAGGGTTAACGATTATATTATTAATACCATCTTTCCATATTTTGTGTCATCTTTTTCGATGTTTTTATTTGTGAATCTGTGGTACAAGCTCATTAATATCTTATTAGATCTTTTAACTGCTGTGAGCATTGGAACGTCTATATTCATTTGTATTTCAACTTTATCGTTGTTTTAAAACGAACAAGTCTTAATGTAAGCTTAAGTAGTCGAATTTAAGAGCCCTTCTTTGTAACCAACTTTTCCTCAGTTAAAAATATCCATTAAGTCCTAGCATAAAAAAACTAGGCACATTAGTATGTCTACTAAATTCCCCGTAGTTCTGTAACATTAACATATTTTTCTATTTAATTTCCTAATCACAAATCAACACTCCGCATACCAATTAAACATTTTCAGAGAAGCTTGTTAGCGCTGAACTTTCAACTTTCAGGGCATTTTTATAATCGTTCCGGGGAAGTGTTGGCATGAATTACATGAAAATTTCTGGAAAAATCGTCGTCACGGCTCCACTAGAGTGTGATGTCATAATGACTGGCAGAATGTAGACCACCCTCGCTCATCGAAGACCCGGTTAGCAGTTCGGTTAGTGAATTAGTTAGTTTAAACGTTTGTAGTGCAAACTGTAAGAGTAACGCGCGTGGAATATAGTAAAGTAAAGTAAAGTAATATTTATTGACCTTTAAATAACGTTCGTTACAGGCAAGTCTTATTACATTTGAATGAATAATTACTTAAAAAATTTAACTTACAAATCTCATTTATATACGATTACTTAATATTAGTTCTTAGTTTAATAGTTCTCATGACAAATATTTACATTAAAATTGCTTTGTTTAGTTATTATTAATATTTTATAATGGTTGTTTGTTACACAAGAACGATGATTCTACAAGCTGCATTGACATATATTCGCTGAGTTTATAAAAAGGATTGCTTTCAAAAAAATACTTCAATTTTTGTTTGAATGTAATAAAATTGAGATCCATTACACTAGTAGGTAATTTATTATACATCAGTATTTTAGTATAAAGCCCCTGCTTCTTACATTTAGCTAATCTATTTATTGGTAGGATTCGCCCTTTTTTATTATTGCGTGAAATTCTTTTTTCCGTCGTATAGTCGTAATGAGTCAGATATGCGGAGAACGCATAATTGTGTAATTTGGCTAGGCCAAATATTTGATTTTGAACTGTTATTTGTAACAGTTGTTTAATGTGTTGTTAATTGCAGGTCTTAATGATTATTGGAAAATCGTACACTTCTACAGAACACAATTTAAAAAAAATATTTTCGCCAGACCGATGTTTCCTTGACTACAAAAAAATTGAGTTCCTGTAGGTGGCTGTTATGGTGGGTTCAAAGTTCTTTTGGCACCAATAATGTCTGGAAAAAATAAATCTTTAGGAACTGTTACACTTTCGTGCAAGGAAAATGCACTTCATTTTGCTTTTACTAAAGCTTTACCATTGTCTAATTACAGCAAAATAACTCTTCACAGTAATTAACACGTATTGTTTGTATAACCGTCTATAAGTTCACATAATTTACGCTTATAAGCATGTTCAAATCTGAACTTGTCGTAGAAGAAATTGGCCTTGAAACGCTCTACAAGTCCGCAGTCACCTGATTTTAACAGTACTTTGCCGACGTATTTTCAGACATGTCAGAACCTGCACCTTATACCTGCCAAGCACGTCCACCACTAGGCCACTCATTTATCACAGAATCTTGACTTCCGTAGGTACCGTTCATGAATGGAGCTGTCAATTAGATTCACACTATTGTCACCAGACGTAGTGACCTTGGCTGATATTTCGACTCAACATTTTTTGTTTATGCGTAATTTTCTGTGAATTACCACCTACAGACGGCTGAGTTGAATGAAGTTGGACACGAAGTAATGTATATAAGTAGATAAAATAGTTCAAAGAAAATGATAACACTTTTAATTGCAACTAGTTCGGTAGTACAAGCTTTTTAGATTTCAATATCACAAAAGTTGAAAAGCCTTATAATGTAAACTTAAAGTAATTTCCGTAAATGAATTGATTACATAGTATTTAATTTTAATTGAAATGTTTCTAAAAATATATCCAAATGCATTTATTAATTACCGGATAAGCAAAACTAGGCCTGGGTTTCTATACACACGGATTTCCCAATATCCTCGCTGGAAATTTTTGCCAACGCTATGACGACCATCATTAGATTTCACCATCATTTCTTTTATGGGACAGAGACTGGACTATTACTATCTTTTAGACTTAGACTATTAATTTAAAGTTATCGGTTAGGAGTTTACACAGCCGAAAGATTCTAAATCATAACTTTCACTCCATAGCATGTTTCATACATTTTGTCGTCGACCGATAAACTTTACAAAAAGTTTATCAGTACGAATATAGGTACCTGGAACCACATATTTTTTCTCGAATACAGGTTGGTCCCATAATGAAAGTTGTTCGTAATGATGAGTTTAGTGACCTATTTCGATGTATTACGCCTCTATCTGATAACCCTTTTTTCACCAAAGGTAATTAAAGGAAAATTAATTGTGGTGGTTGATATAACAAATATATTTGTATTTTATAACAAAATATTATTGTCTAGTATAACAACCAGTGAGAAAATTGGAGGAGAACATACGGAAACTCTGTGGTTTCGTGGCGTTACCCTCTTCTTCGCCGAAAGTAAAATCGCTTCCGCTTGTGGTATAGGCAGGTCCTCGCATCCTTGACACGTGAAATCGCCCAGTCACGAGGGTTTGATACAGCCCCGCTCGTTGTGGTAGCCACTTATTCAGACATAACACTATAGGCTTTGTTAAAGCAATACAAACTCGTTAAGCGCTATGTTTAAAATTACAAAACAATTAACGTACCATTGGAAGCAAGAGACTTTGGTGCAGATCTCCAGACTAACCGCTCTTTTACTGTCTTGCTGATTCCGCGTGCGTGAGCTAATCCGCATTATATTAAAAGAGCCCTGTCTGGTGAAAAAACTAGGAGCAGTTCCATGGTAGACCAGCTGAAATGCATAAAAGTACGAGGCTTAAAAAGAACACTCGAATTCAATAGGCCAATTATTTTGAAGTTTTTAAAGGGATTTGGCCATGGGCAAGATTTCATTTGTATTAGCTGAGTGCTTTGATAGCTTTATTATCTTAACGCCCTTATAGATACTCATAGACTTGTTAAACACAAACGTCAAATATGTCAGTGCAAGGAGGATAACTCAGGGTAAGTATTCCTGGCCGGCATCAGATTTCAGCCTGGGCAGACAAGTCCCGGGCAAACCCATCCATCATATATGGCGCCGAGATGTATACGCGCGCGTATTTACCCGTTAATGTGAATGGTGCACTGTTGCAAGTAGGCTTTAAGAGCGTCTATTCACGGTGCATCAGATCCAACAATGAAAAAAGACGTTTGATCATTGCGTTTTATAATAACCGGTACAATTAAGTTACGAGTAAGACAACACCACATTGATTTTATTTTGGTTCTTCATAGTTATTGCATTTTCAAGCGAACTTTCCTCTCTTTTGGGAGAAATTCCCCTGTCAATCCAAAATCTCTGACGACTAACATTTCGTCAAGATTGGCTTAAAATTACGATATGTACGCGAGTTAGATTTTTTTGCATACAAACATCAATATATACACACAGTTTTGTCCTTGACAAGCATTCCGACAATGTTTGTCGTACAAAAAAGACGTGTACTTATTTCATCGATAATCATTGATGCTTTATGGTATCTGGACGCATCGTGAATGGGAGTCTCATTGTTTATAGTTCCTGTCAGTCAGTGCACTAGAGAAAACCTGTTAGAATACTCGTACCAGGAGTAGTAACTTTTGTAGTAGTTATTATTTATTCTGTGGTAGTGCGTAAATACTATGCGCTTGTTCAAGAGGAAAATGGCGATTACAAGATCGTTTGCAGATATAATAATAATATTAATACGGTTTTTTATTGAGACAATTAATAGCTTAAAGGTTAATTAATATTAACATGTATAAAAATAACACGCAATCATTGGGAATTTAATTTTTTAAGTTTTTTAGTTCAGTTTGCCTTTAGAGACACTGACTCGATAATTTAATATTAGAATAAGAATAAGAAATATTTATTGGCCTTTAAATAACATTCGTTACAGGCAAGTCTTGTTACATTTTCATTATTAATTACTTTAAAAAGAAACTTAACTTATAAATACTTTTATAGTTCTAAGAACAAATACTTTTTATATTATACATTTACATTGTAATTTTTTTCTTTACCTATTACTAACATTTTGTAATTGTTGTTCATCACACAAGAACGATGATTCCACAAGCTGCATTGACATATATTCACTGAGTTTATAAAAAGGATTTCTTTGAAAAAAATATTTTAATTTTTGTTATATATTTTAAAATTGAGTTCCATCACGCTATTTGGTAATTTATTGTACATTAATATTTTGGTGTAAAGTCCCTGTTTCTTACATTTAGATAATCTGTTGACAGGCAGGACTCGCCCTTTTTTATTATTACGTGAAATTCTTTTTTCCGGTATTTCCGTATCCTCGTGTACCTCTAATAAACTACTATAAATATAAAGTGATATAACTGTCATTATTTTATCATTTTTAAAGTGTATTCTCGCAGGACTACGTTTTTTCAAACCATTCATTGTTCTTATAGATTGTTTCTGACATTTTAAAACTTTTATGATATCTTTAGCGTTTCCCCAAACAGTTATAGCGTATCTTATTATAGAATGAACGTATGCATAATAGACAGAGATGAGTGACTTTTTATCTAATAATGGCTTGAGTTTAAATAAAGCATAATTACCACTTGCCATTTAGTTGCAAATTTTATCGATGTGAGTTTATGACTAATTGTGTTATCAATTGTATAACCTAGAAATATATTTGTTTTACTAATAGAATTCCCAAAAATATCCAACCTTGACTGAAACTGCTTTGATGTGGTTTTATCAGAGTTAAGAATAATACCATTTGCGTCAAACCATTCCTTTAACAATTCCATAACTGCATTAAATTTATTTTCTAAATAAAATTTACATTTATCTCTGATACCCACATGTGTATTTTCTGCAAATAAATTTATATGAGCCCAACTCGGAAATGCGTTGGTTATATCATTAATATAAATCAAAAACAAGACTGGCCCTAAAATAGAGCCCTGTGGTACACCAATTGACATCGTACCCTCTGTAGAAGTTTCTTCATTTACAGAGACAATTTGACTACGGTTCTGTAAATAAGTTATCATCATTTTTAATGCAGGGCCTTGAAATCCGTAATATTTCATTTTTAAAATCAATATATTGTGCCTCAAACTGTGACATTGTAAATATTTTTTTTTTCAAAGTATTTGACAATTCTTGATTTTATAATAGATTCTAAAATTTTTGATAAAGCTGGCAAAATGCATACAGGTCTATAGTTACTTATATTATCGGTATCCCCTTTTTTAAAAAGTGGAATGACCCTACCCGGTTTCAATACGTCAGGAAATATTCCGTCCATTAAACATGAACTTACTACAATGAATATTAATTCGAATAAATTATCGTTGTTTATTATTAGATTTCGTAAAGTTTTAGTACTTATATCATAAATATCTAATGTAGGTTTTTGTTTCATGTTACCTACTACCTTTTTGAGCTCATTATAATCTACTGGTCCAAATGAGATAGATGTCAATGGCTTATTACCGTAATCTAAATACTTTTTGCAATTATCCCCGTTAAAGTCTAGATTGTAAGTCAACTTATGAGCTATGTTGCGAATTATTGTATTGTCTATTTAAATAATTTCAATGCATACTTGTAGTCTGCTGAACTTTGCATCTCTCTCAACATCAGCTTTATGCAAATTATATAAAAAACAACGTAGGAAAAAGATTCAGAGGTTATGGTATGCCATAACCTCTGAATCTTTTTCTTTTTCCATAACCTCTGATATATTGCATAATTTTACAGTTCATATTGTGTGTATAACCTTACCCATGTGTTCGAACTATAGTCTGATGTGACATATTTTAGCTTGTGCGGTTTCCTCATGTTTTCCGCAATATCAATTTCAGTCACTATTTGACATAATACCTACTCGTAATATGTAGGTAGGTAACATAGTTATATAAGTTCCTTCAGTTCCAACACGAAAGTTTGTAACAATGTGTATATGTTTGTTTGTTACTTCACGCAAACACTGCCGATGTGATTTAGATGAAAACTGCTACGGAGATAGCTTACACCCCGGATTAATACATGGCCTACTTTTTATCCTGTAAAACACCGCAAGGCGCAGTTAGTTATTTGTATTATTATTTAACAACGTACAATGTGAAATAGTACCTAAACAAATAATACAACAATAATTTAACTCTAACCAAGTATCATTTTAACTCACTCCGGACTTAACGATATCTTACCAAGCTTTTGGACGTTTTAACGCACATCTATGTATCCATCTCTACATTTACAACCCGGTCACAATATCCGTGCACCTGAGCTCGTGACGTCATATCGGCGGTCTGGGTACGGTGTGCTAACCGTACTGTCGCACCGGGGAGTGCGCGGAGAGGTGATAGGGGAAGCGGGAGAAGCGCCGCATTCCAGCGAGGTGCACAGATATTCTGACTGGGTTATATTTTCACCACACGGCCAAAACACTTTACTTCTTTGCTTCAGTCGGTATAAAATTATTTAGATTTAAGATTCTCCACTAGGGTTTCTCCTGCTGCGAGGATGCCACATTCACATGCGCTTATACGCCACAGCGGTCGTCAAATTAATCATGTACTGTAAAGGTCTAGGATTTTCTTACTGTCAGTCAAACAATTTTTCGACTTATCTTATATATTATTATATTATATATTACGTATTAAAAACTTAATTTATCGAAAAATGCTGTACTAGATCACTGGCCCGGATGCATTGGTTTGATAACTAGTATAAAATATGACAATGACGTGGAATTTAATAATATTGATGAACAAGCGAAGCCAATTGAAGTAACCCAGAAAATAACGAACGCTTTACATCAAGTATGTTTTAAGTTAGCGAAATTGTAATAGCAGTTACAATAACAAACTCTTTATTATCATCATAAAATTATAATATAATAGAATAAATAAAACAACGGAAAGGCAGTCTCATCGCTGAGAAAAGATTTCTTCCAGACAACCTCAGCAGATTATCACCGTGGAGTTACAGTTTCTATCGCCCAGAGATAGGCAGAGTTAATTTATTATTTAATTTATTTAAGTTGGATAATTTATTGCTGTTGTTAGAGTAGATTTTTTATAAATACGATTGTATTTAAGCTCATATTTAAAAAAAAAGGTTAGTATAAAAGATTTACTTCGTCTTATAAACGACTATTAGTTGTCACCCGTGGTCTTGCTTTAGATATCAAAAAGCTTCAAACTTTGGACCCCCATTTGAACACTTTAGGGGTTGAATTTCCAAATTTTTTTTTTACGCTCCCTACACCCTTCATGTCTCTAGGTCCAGAGGTTTAGGTTCTACGTTGATTCCTAGATAATATCAGACAGTCAGGACTTACTCTTATATGTACTTACTTGTGTATAAACATACTTATATATAAACATGGATATAAATATATATAAATTTATATCCATGTTTATTTATCATAAATTCAACCAGTAGACAATTAGCTTAAAATAATCATATATTATTATAACGTAAAAATAGGTAGGTATTATTTGCATAGTAACTTTGGTAGGTACCTCAAAATATATTATCGATGTCATTGGTGTGGATATGTTGGGGCTACGTGATATTAGTTGAAACCGATAGTCACGTCTTTAATTCCTTTTTAAGTACACTTTATCGAGTTTAAAAAACGTCCTATCAGTGATGCAATCCTTTGCTTTCATTGCTAAAATACTTAGGAATATTTCAACCATTAGATCACCTATATTTTGATCTCTTTCTTGGAATCCTAATCCATTGAAATCGTTTAAGCACCAAGCCTTCATTTTAGTAAAGTACGATTCCTTAATTATAAAACATACACTTGTGCATATCTTCAATTTACGATTATATTCTATTCTGTGAATTAGAAAAAAAAAACAAATAATAAATAGAACATACATTTTTAATGATTTTTAATTTTGATAGGTGCAGGTTTATTTTCTTAGTAAGTCAGTTTACCTAAAGTATTTTTTCATTGTTCAAACTTTTAACTACCTATATTAGTGTACTCGTAATAAAAAACAAAATCGATCTTGCTTGGCTTGGCTTGATTTGGTGAATCAATGGTTAGATTTAGTGTTGAGATCTAACATGGTCAATAATCCAGGAATCTACAAACTCTCCGACTCAAGAACAATACCTACAATCCGAGTATCAGTTCAATCTATATCTCGATACTACACAGCATGTCGTACAACTTTTTCAGTTATTTCGATTATTAAATCAAACCTCTTGATCGGACTTGGTTAAAAATTGGTTTCGTTTTGCATTAATTCACTTTTCACTGTTTATATTCTCCTTCTATTCTTAATTTTCCTTGAGGGATGTAGGTACATTTTACTAGCATTTATCTATTAGTTTAGTGATCAGCATAATTTGTGTGTTTGTTTACATATCATTGAATCTTGAAATAGACGTTTCGTCGATCATTATAAATCTGTCCGTGATTATATTGACCTAAGCATAGATTTATAAGAAACATTTCAGGATTAAGGCAGATAGGAAATAGAAGAGCGGAATTAGTTGTCATCAATATACTGGTCGTTAACTACCAAGTTGAGTAACATGATATGGTTTGCTAATCTTTTTACGATGTTCCGTGAAACATTTTTCAGCCACCAAAGAAAAAGACTTCATATTGAGACTATCGTGTATATAATATTTTATGATAAAAGCTTTGCTCTTAAATAATTACAATACAAACGTTATTTAGTGGTCAATGAATATTTCGTATTCTTATTCAAAAGGGGGAATACTAGAGGGCGAACGAATATTTATTTTATTTACATTGTCAATTATTTTTGGTCCAAGTAACGCAGTACGTAGGTACTTTGTGCCACCACATAGTTATTAATCATAAAGTAACTGGCTTTTACTACTACAACAGGTTTTTTTAAACACTCGCTTTGCTAACGTTTGCGTTCATAAACCTTACGTGTTTGCAAATGGGGGACATTAGTAGAAGAATACCATGAAGACTAACAGTGATTGTGGCTTACATTGGTGTGACAGTCAATTCGGTAAATTTTGCTCATAGATTTGTTTCCGCTCGGCTATTCTATAATGCGGGTGCTTTCTGCGTTATTGACCCAGAGTGTTTGACTAATGGTTCGCCTACGAACTTGTCTCTCGCGCCTCCGACCGTCATAATATTTACGAATTGATCTCACTACACCAATAATAACATTACGATTTTCTCTATTTTAATCGATGTTTTTTTGTACTATAAATTTCCTCCTAGACAGAGTTATGTTTACTTAGCAATTTGAACTATGAGTATAACTACAATGAATAATATAATTTTACTTTGCATCAAATAGAGTCGTGCATGAACTGAAGACCCATTACAGTGGCGTTTGTTAGGACATAGGCATATGCATACTAGAGTAAAATGGAATGTGCCGGGCATCTGCAGTTAAACATTTGTTGCATAAAAATATTCTAGACAATGTTCGAAAAGTCGAAGTAAAATTAAATGAATACCAGACGTTATCAGTCGGAATGGTGTAAAGAATAAAAAACTACGTTCCTACCAAAACGTCGTGAACTCTTTGCAGAATGGTATTATGGTAGCTATCAGCAACACGTAAATTATTACTACCGACAATGTTACAGAAACACTATTAAAGCACGAGTTATTTGCTTATAAATATTTCCCAAAACTAATAATTTCCGCATCGCCGGCCAGTCATCACGACATCACGACAAACAACAAAACGAGCCCAATATGAGGTATTTTAATCATGTTTGACATTTCGATTCTACATCGGGCCTGTACGTCCAAAGCGTCCTCTATCTTTATTTGATTCGCGACGATCACGCATTCCTCGCCCACAACACCAGGATTTATGTGACCGCTAGCTAGGAAGCTTCCTCCTGCAGCTTGTCACGTCTGTCAGTACCGACATGCTTCTCTATTGAGTAACGAGTATTTTTGGTGAACGCGCGCTTTCAGGCGTGGGAACTACTGGGTGGTGTTTACATGAGATTCCTAATTCCAGTCGTCGGTTAACCGGCCAAATATTTGAGTAATTTCACATGATTACTCACCACCGTTTGTGTCGATACATCGTGGTGATTTAGCGAGGCTGGTGCTGGGACCGACGGCGGCGCCCGGCGCGGCGGCTTGCGGCGGTCGCTCGGTTATACAGCCTTCAGACATTCTTACAAATTAGTTAAAATTTATTGACAAAGGTTATTTCAATATACTAGTGAAATTTTGATATTATATAGATACTGTAACACTTCAAAATAACTCTCCAGTTTTAGTGTTGTAGTATTAGATATATGATGTAAATTATCTATATAATACACTAATTTGTAAGTAAATTTAGTTTACTTATGCTTTGTGCCATGCCCTGTTACTAGAACCATCTTTCTGTCGAAAGGATTTAGCTCGCCTTTCGACATCGATATAAGCAAGCAAGCAAGCAAGCAAGCAAGTGGCTAGTCTACCGGTTCTATATCGAATACATTTCGGGATGAAATTACATCCCAAATTCTATAAAAGGCGCCACCGGTTTATGGTAGGTAGTATTCCCACGGATTAGCACAAAACGCTTAGCGTCTACTTTTATTGTACGAACTGGCAGGTTGTGGAATTCACCGCCGTGTTCTGTGATTCCTGATAGCTATAATAATCTGGATCTCTCCAAGCCGTGAGTGATTCGGTTTCTTCGCTACATCGAGGCCACATCGTCGCTGTACATCAGGTGAAACCAAAGAACCATTAGAATTAAGCATTGTATTACAAACCTGTGGAAGAATTTATAAACTTAAGATTCTAAAATTAGACTTAACATTAAATATGATAGATGTTTTGCAAAATGAAATCAAAAATAATAGACTTATCAGCATATTGATGATAGTTGCATCACGTCGACACGTGACGTCTATATAATCTGAGGCCTACATTCCGTATGTCACTTAATTCGTATTTACCTACATAGTAAAATTTAATAAGTAAAACAGTAATTGTGTGAACTCAGTATTAAACTACATTTATACCGACGCTACCCGATGAATCATTTCCCTCCTCAAAATTCGCTCCCTAATTGCGGAAAATGATAAGTAATCGTGAAAATCGACGGAATTCCCTATTACAAAAGTTAGATAATGTCAAGTACTTACTCATAAGAATACGTTATTTTGCGTCAGTGTGACTCAATTGCAGTAATAGAATGTGATCGTTATTTGGCGCCTTGAACCACGGCTATCCGTATCGTTTTGTTCGAAATACCAACGTGTTACTATTGTAGTAGGTAGGTCTTTTTTTTTTTGTTGACTTAGGGGAAATCTTCTACAAGATACTCGACTACATTAGGATGCAGCCGGGTTATGTAGGATAAAGCCCCCCGGAGAGCTCCGGTATCTCTAGACGAACTCACCGATGCCCTCTTTGCACAATGCTTCAGCACCTCCCTGGACAGCTCTCCAGGAAGGTGATGCTGAAGCATTGACAGCTAGCTAGCTGTCTCGTCCTTAACTTCAACACGAGCCACGCGCGTCGACGTATTCCCCGGGCCTAGTAGCTAGGTCTGTGATAGAGTAGTAGATAGAGAATACAATGAATTAACTGTACCTTCAGGTTGTACTTTTGGTAAAACAAAAGCCACGCTTCACTTCACTTTTTTGTTATCTCTTAATCGAAGCGCTAAATCAATGCGACCCGTACGTGGCCAAAATTGCAGGTGCTTATCTGGTACCACGTATGACACGCATTGCTATGCGTTCCACGTGGTCTTGCTGATAACAGGCCAGATACGCTGCTCTGAGGTATTTGAATCATCTTTAAATCTTAACAGCATTATATGTAGGTATTGTTTTGGCGCAAGACGTTCTCCATTGGATAGAACTAAACAAGAGATGCTCTATTCTAAAAGTATTTCTTGAGGGCACATCCCTTATAATGTAAATACTGTGTGATCATTAAGTACATTAAACAATTTTGCCTTTAAATTACTTAAGAATAATCAAAAAAATATTTAACTATGACAGTGAAAATTGATTGTAGATTCTTACAAAAAAGGTAATTGCATTAGAAAATTTTCTTTGCATTAAATAGTTTGAAATTCCATACCGAGCTTAAAGATCCAAATCTGCTTGGAATCGCTCCTAGGGCTAACGTTAGGCACTTCTTTCATTTTCTCGTTTTATTTGTTACTGTATATTCTTTTCTATTTTCGTTGTGTGTGATTGTTACAAATAAATAATTCATTTATTCTTTTAAGCCTAACATGATTTGATAAAGGGCAGGCTGCAGAAGATAATAGGATCATTCATATATCACCCGTTTTCCAGTTGACAGGTGAATCATTCGTAAAGCTACTATCAATATACCTAGTCATAACAATGAATATCTCGAGCATTACTAGTCCGTAGTTTAATAACAAACGAATCTATTATTAGAGCCCTGCACTCGAACACTGCTATTTAAAACTCTATAATCTGAGTAGTTCACACTTACTGGTCAGTATTTGGACAGATTTGGATATTTGCTTTGCAGCGTCACAAATTACTTGCGTGCTTGCTTTTATATTAATTAATTTTATTTTTAGTTTTGTTTAGTACTCTTTGAGAAACTTACAGCTATGTTAACAATTAAATTATTGTTCGTAAGTTCTGATAGCCAATTACAAATTTCTATACAGCAAAAACCTAAATTTAAAATGTTCGTCACTAAGCAAAAGCTACAATGAATTGATTTACATAAAGAAGTTGTCAAAAACCTTTTCATCTTTAATACACAAGCATCAAAGTAACTGAAAAATATTTTAGACGCCTGCCAAATTGAAGATCCGATCATTCCTAAACTTATATTTATTTGTTACGTTCCAATTCGCGGTGGCCATTCTACTCGTACCTCACCTACACTAATCTTTCGAAATCTTTCAGGTACACCACGCACGAAAGTGTGACTCAGGATTCTTAGAAACTTCAGTTCATGAAATCGACCATAGACAATGTAGCAGTCACTAGGAAGGCTCGTGAAATAATGCAGATTATAACGTAGTTAGTACAGGTAATGGTGGAAAGATTATTTGAAAGTTAGTTCAGAATTGTGGAAAGTTCGCAATAGAGTTTGACTCATTCGGGCTAGGTTAGAGCGATTAACTTTCAGTAATGGGAAATGTGAGCTAGTCAGGAGAGATTTATAAGCCACGACAATCAAGGTGTTTTTCGCTGAAACATGCGTTCCATGAATGTACAATATTTCAGAGAAATTTGACTGTGTGAACTGTAGATAACCTTATTGCAAGTCTGACTTTCCATCATCATCTCTGTAAAGATAGTCTTATCCAACATCTGTCTATCTTCATACGCTGTTGTCTAGTCAAGTTAGGTAATGACACTCAGACTTTACATCTCTTTATATATTTTTTAAATCGTACATGAGGCACGCTTATGCAAATTACTACCATGAGGTTGCTGATATAAGAAAATATAAAACTCGCAAAACCTACAGGGAAAGTTATCCTGCTTCGTAGGAAAATTGAAAAGGTTATGGAAATACCATGAGAGTCGTGTATAACTCCATTTTTATGACAATTCAAGTACCAGCATGCATACAAATACTTATAATGATCCAAGCCTAAATCCCGCTATAGCTAGGCATCAGTAACAACCGGCATAGGCAACTAGTTATAGGTAATGGCTAACCTGAATGACGTAGTTCTTATTAACGAGTGTACCAGGGATAACCAGCTGATGGGAAAAGTTGATTTTTTTGTTCGTAATAGTTTCCCCAGATTATGACAACCTAAAGTTATTTTAATTTTTTCCGTAAGCATAGCGTTATGTAGGTAACAAATGAATGAGTTAGAGACCATGCGGTCGGTATTACATATTATTATGAAAGTGTATTATATTTTCAAGCGTGGTTAAAAATTGATTTTTGGCGAGTATATCGTTTGCCAGATAGTAAGCAGTACGAAAATTTGTACTGCCTGTTGAAAACGTGAATTGTGATAGAATGCAGTGCTATTTTTTTAAACTCAGCATGGTAGTACTCGTAATGCGTATATTACACTATATACACCTAGGGATAAATACTTTGTACCTAAGTGCTAAACTAAATATACCTACCTAAGTCGATCGAGATTAGTCCATCACAAGTACTACATCTTTGCTACGCCACCCTGTGACTAAACGCACGCAAATACTTGAGTAAGGAATATGTTTAGGATGGAGATTTTATCCGAGGGATAGTTCGAAACTCTAAAGCATAATGTCTTAACGTCATCGACCTTGATAAATAGATAGCTTTTCTCGCAAGATTTTATTTTAAAGTTTGCTATCCTTAAAAGTAGTTGATAAATCGTTAAATGTCTTTGGTAAGAAACCAATCGTGATATCATTCATAGGGAACACCTACTCGAAGGCAAAGTGGTGTACTTTACTTATTAATACCACGATGATAAATATTCGTCAAGTACATGACGAGTAGGTACATAACGAGACATGGTGATTGCCAAGACTTGTAAAGAATAGCGCGATTTCCAAGAATTCATTGTTATGAAATATTTGTTCCTGAGTGGAGCTCTTAATTTATCTCTAGTCAAAGCGGAGTGGTAAATTTTTTTTAAAAGCCGTTTTTATCCGCTAGAGGATAAAGTAAATTTGAATTTAAAATATCGTGTGCACCAATTTTTGTAAATTAAAAACCCATTCAACCTATTTACTTCTACCTCTATGGTGCCGAATTCATCATACCACCTTTTTTATTTTGTTAAAAACAAAAACTCAGAACCTTTTTGCTGTTTTTTTTTATTTGTTTTGTGCGCGCCATTATCTTTTCACGACATATTGTCAAAAACTTATGTTAAAAATAAGTGAAAAAACTAAAATAGGTGATTAATTTTTTTTTATTTTTCGTATGTAGTCATTTCCTTGAGGTGGGATGAAAAGTTACGTGTTACACTCGAGTGCAAGTTTTTTCACCTTGTGCTCTTGTAATTCCTTCCCTCGCTCAGGATTCAAATTTCTGAGTCACTCACTGCGCTCGTGATTCAATTTTAGAATCCTTCGCTTTCTCGTCGTCATCAAAAGTGAGCACGCGGTTAAAAAGCAACTTTGCGCTCTTGTATAACAAATAACTGTTATTGCATACTTAAGTACTGTATCCGAAATGCCATGCAGATTTTTGTAGCAATAATCTCGATTTTTAACGACTTCTAAGATATCAATCATTAAAGTTATTCGTATGGCAGTAACAATACTTTGTGGTCGGTAAGTATCGTTTATTAAATAGTTTTCTCTATATATTTTTTTAAACGAATGAAACACACATTAGTTTTCTCAATAATTAGTCTGTAAGGTATGCAAAAATGTTGTCTGCCTGAGTTGGAATGCGAAAACCCTAGAGTGTCACCACATTTTGCCGCTATCTTCAGTAGGCATAAAAATATTCAGCTTATCACCTACTAGCCCATTTGCTACTCTTATCGTCTCATGTTTCTACGTTTTACTCAAAAACGCGTTATAACGCGATACGTGCGACCTCATTCGAATTTTATGAATGAAAATCCACACACCTTTAAATGACGAGTCAATTCGTACGTTATTTGAAACCCAATCATCAACCCACGCGGTTTAGGCTTAGATTACTACAAGCATGGATACTGGCTGAGCTAGAGTCAGCTGATTATCAAAAACAGATCTTAGGATGTAGTTGTCAAAGTTTGATATGGTGTGCGGAGGAGCAACATTAGCGTCGTTTGTTTAGTGAGCATGTGTAAAACACGTGGTTCAAGGTACGCGCGTGCCAATGCCGTTGTTTATGAGAGGAGGTAATGGACTGCCTTATCACTACATAATGTACGCTCTCCGGAAGTTTACACCTACCCACTGAATGAACTGAGTAAACCGCGGGCTTTGAGAAAACATTCATGAATGATACCGTCGATTAAAAAAGAAAGTGTGATGTTGCGGTGTATGCCCAGCCTAAGATAGATAAGATTAGATAACTAGATAATTTTCCGTTCATAGTCCAAAGTGGAACGTAGTATATAGCGGTAAAGCAGGTAAGTAAATAATGTTCAAAAAATCCAAAAATGTGTCTTCAGCATTTAATCAATTTCTGATTTGTGAAACTGAAATCTTGTCATCTACGGAAATAATAAGTAAACTTATTCATTAGGTACCAAAAATACTGTTATCGTATTATCATATCACTCGCAATAATTTTCCACTCAAATAAAGAAAGGTTAATTCTCACGCGTTTTGTCGGTGTTACTCGTATTTCTTTATCGTGTCGTTTTTCTAGGGCAAAGGTTAACACACCTATAAACTCGCCATATGACTTAACAAGCACCTGACAAGCCGAACCACAGATTATACAGTAGTTACCTCGACCATGACTAGAGTTAGCGATCCGCTTGCATCAGTCGGTAGACGGTGAAAGTACTTCTTGGAATGTCACCCAAAATCTGATTCTGGGACAGGAAAAGGAAGCTCAAGGTTATGTCTAGTCACGTGTGACATAATCTATTAGCAATTTTAGAAATTATTTCGTTGGTATTATTCCGGGTACCTAGGTACCTAAAAAGAAAAAAAATATAAGTACATTTTGTTTTCCATTTGTCATAATAGCTAATAACAGATTTTGATAAAATTTCATATACAGGGTTATCGGCTAGGGATTACTAAACCAAAAGGACGTCACTTTACTCATCTTAACGAACAACTTTCACTATGGGACCAACACTGAATTCGAGATAAAGAAATCAGCTGTTCCATACAAAAAGTTGATTGGTCGTCGACATAGGTAATGTATGAGACAGCTGATTTTTTTTTTTCGAATTCTGAGTTGGTCCCATAGAGAAAGTTGTTCCTTAGGATGAGTATAGTGAACTTTCGGCTTAATACACCCTAGCCGATAACTGTGTATAGTAAAGCTGGTACAATAGAAATAACGCATGTGTAAGACTGTTAGTCTTCAAAAAAAGTCTGGTTACGAATTCCTGTGAAGAATTTACTCAGCAAAGAGTTAACAATTAAGTTACCCGAAGGTTTGGAAAATTAAAAGAACTGCTGTTAAACATCGCAATGTTTGATTCATTTTGATTAACATTACGGACACCCGTACATTCACCCGTACCTGATTGTTATACGGTCCAACTATAGTTTCGTTCATCTTCGTTGTAATATTATCTCTAATTTACAAAGGAATGGCTACTCTACTTTGGCTCTGCTCATTATCTATCCGGTGACTACGTAGAGACAAATTGCTAAAAATAGCAGCAGTTGTTATCTTAATAGTACGGCCGCGGTGAAATAACTGTGAACTCTATATTTAGCACCACGCGGCCTTTACTTGTTGGAATTTTTAACCGGCATAATTATGACGCAACTAGGACGCAATATATTGATAAGGAAAATCAGACAGATAGAAGAATAGAATAAGAATAAGAAATATTTATTGTCCTTTAAACAAAGTTAGTTACAGGCAAGTCTTGTTACATTTGAAATATTAATTACTTAAAAAAATAAGACTAAAAAACTTATTCAAATACTTTTATAGTTCTCACAACATATATTTATTATATTATATATTTGTGTTTTGATTTATTTCTTTAGTAGTTAGTAATATATATAAGGTTATAATATTGTTAGTAATATATATAATTTTCTAAAATAAGCTGATTTAAAAATTGACGTATTAGTTTTTCAATCCCATGCTGGGTATTTTCCCACAGTGGGTGAAAGGTTTTTCAAATTACGACTAGGTTTCGCACTTGGGTAAATTTAACGAGGATAAGAACTAGTTCACCTTGCAGGTATTAAGTACATATAATATTACCTAGTTACATTTTGAGACCGGGGAAAATATTTGCAAGAAACCCGGCTGCTTAGGTTACAGCCGGGTTTATCTGGGATTTTTTCCCACCTGCACTCTCGGCGAGTTTATTTATTAATTAATTGCAACACATATCGTAATAAATATAGCTCAAATTACTAACAATCACTAGTTAAATAGTTACATTACATATTTGCACCCTGTGCTTATGTATATTAGCAATACTTCCACTGACGAGTGTGTCTTAAACCAAATCTATGATTGCTACATACCTACTACGGTCACGACTCACATGCAATGAAAAAAATACGAACATACTTGTAATCTAGTTGTATTTGTTTGACTCTCCGATGTTAAGTACGTCATAGTAATTAACCTTTAATCACATGTTTATTTGATGTTTAGACTGTACTCGTACATTTGTCACTATGTAAATTGTTATCTACGCAAACTTGTTACTGTTTCTGCAAATCCACGCAAATCTCACTAACTATACTTACCTAACATTGTTTTATTGCCGCCACTTGTAGCACTATATTTTGTAATTTTTTTTCTCAGGTATTAAATTTAGCGTGAGTCTTCAATAAAGAATTGATTTATCTATCTACATAAGAGTACTTGAACTAATTCAATAGTATATTTTGGTGTTGTTGTGTGAATACGTCTTTCAATAGAACATGAGGCTTTCCCAGATGACCTAAAGTTGCTAATTTTAGATAGTTTTAAAATAATTAATTTTATAATGCGATACTTACATATAAACATTAATATGACGATTGGCTCTCGTGAGCGGTGGGTATAATTATCTATTAAACCTATATTTGAAATAAAATATAGTAATAGTGAACTTGAAAAATATATCTTTATTTATCTCCCCGTTTGGCTAGCTCCCCAATTTCTAACAAACACCAGCCAAGTGGATCACCCAGAACCATGAGTTTGGGAATTCAAGGTTTGGGTTCCCCTGCAGAGTTATTTATTTCAATGTAGCGATGATGGTCGAGTAGGGTTAATTGCCGTACGAGAGGTACATCCCACGTATTATGCAAAAATAGCCTAAACTACTGATGAAGGAAAACTTCGTGAGGAAACCATAGCATGGTGGTTAGGAGTTTTTGAATGCTTACCTGGCTAGTCCACCCCCAAGTTGATAAATCTGCTGCCAAGCACCTAGTGGTGTATTCCGGCATCTTTCCTTGATAATCAGTGTATTCCAGACAAAAAGATCTACGGATCTGAGGCCACAGTGTGGCTTACTTCCGTAGTCTAAAGGATTAAAAAAAATAAGTTTTTCTTAATCGAGTCTAACCACAGATCTCCTACAGTTCAGTTGCGTACATCTCTGAGTCATACACTACGAATTTCATACGGTAACTAATTTATTCACGTTAGCAAACGATTCTACCGCAACAAATTCCACATGGTCAATGTCATTAAACGTATCCGCTAACACGAGTACAGTACTGTCAAGTGAACAGACCTCTTATTAATCACGATGTAAAAGTCATAACCTCGAGAGCATTGATCTTTGCGTTTCATATGTTATACAGAATTTAATGATGTCACAGATTTTTAAGGTCGGTAAGTGATTTAACAGCAAAATTATAAAGAATATTATTAAGAAAGCCTTCACAATAGGAAGCAGTTCAATGCATGTTGCATACTTTTGTAGTCATGAGTCGACTTCATTATTATCGTCTTCGTGTAGTCCGAGAAGCTTACCTGTAAGAGTATCGTTCACTCTTGGCAGAGTGGTCGTAGTCAAATTTCGGCCGGTGGATGTGTTGGGGGCTATGTGATGCGTCTCCATCTGGATCTATGTTGGACGTTGTGTGCACATTCGTTTATGCCTGAATTTGTGTTGGTTGTGATGCAGTTTATCCATCTCGAGAGGAGAGAGGTCACGGGGTCTCTTGCCCTCAACCTTGTACTATCAAACGCTCCATGGAGTCATGGTTGCTGTTAATGTGTCCAAAGAACTTGAGCAATTGTAATCGACGATAATCTCTGTCTCACGTTAAGGTCGTTCAAGATCAATGGTGCAGCGCGCGGTCCATGGGATCTTGAGTAGATATCTACTGCACCATATGTCCAAAGCAACGATCTTTCGATTCAGTTTCCATAGGGCGTTATAATTCCTGAGGTGGTTTACGATTGATAAAATTAGACCAACACCCGGCACATACAATTTGATGTGGAATCCGACTCACGGTATCGCTCCGTTGTAAATACAACTCCACGGCCACCCATCCAGATATGATCAGCCTCTTCCCCATGTCCAAAAGTTCACCACTTCAACGTTGCCAAAATGAAACCAAGTTTACTTACTCTTGTTTTTACCTCTTTCATGCCTAACTCTAGCTGATAAAGGGGGCAACTTGAACGTAGCTTAGCATCGCTGATATTTTAGTCACGTGCAACGAGCGATACCTTTGAAGACAAAAAAATGTAGGTTATTTTTGCCTGATGCAATATAGCAATCGAGAATGAGTCTCATAGATCTTTGATGACGATTCGACGTGAGGGACGTCTTGTTATCACTGGTCGTGATCAAACAACGCTGTGGGTGTGACCAGTAGGCCAGATACTTTGGCAATGATGAAATTAGGACTATCAATTTACAAGTAATGTGTAGTAGGTATATACATTAGAATTTGATTATACGAACACTATTGTAAGCTGTACAATCAGTTGAGACGATAGAGGAGCTAAAACAGACCAGAAAAACAATACAATGCAATTTTATTGCAGTTTAAAAATACACAAACAGTAAATATGCAGACAAAACACATAATTGTGAGTATGTTTTCGTTATCGCCTAAGCTGATTTCGTCTAGTCAACCTATGGATGCATCGTGAGAACAGCCATTTTAACGAACAATAATAGAAACACTGTAGGTACCCAATTAATAAATACACATGGGAAATAAATATTACGTATGTATCAACTAAAGACGACAAAAGCGACGAGTTTCGGCAATAAGACAGCTAGTGCTGTACCTAAATGATACATGAAACACTTTCCTAACAGTAACAATAATTCTTAGATCTGTGAGCTATGTGGAACTGCCTTACATAAGAAACCATCATGATTTCTCAATTAAAATCTTAAGTAAATCTACAAAGCTTATAAAATAACGGTGCAAAGATCAGATTGGTCACCAGGTTACTTTGACGTAGGCAACTCTTTAAACAGTTAATAATCAACTTGTAATATGTACCTATGAGTAACATTTAAGTCATTGGTAATACTGATATTTGAAATGAATAATCATCAGGTAAACAAACATATCACAGAGGTATACAGAAGGGTATTGATCGTATAACTTCAATATATATATCAGGTATTAGATACTTTATTTGTCAGGTTCCTCGGCCTCGGAATAGTTTTCTCGTGGAATTTTTGCTAAGCACGAATACAATATGCCAGGAACTTGCAGAAACGAGGTTGTTGACAAAAGTTTGTCTCTATTATATAAGTACTTAAGATTAAATTACCACTGACTGACACACTCACTGAAACGAAAAAGAAAGTATATATCCACCGATACAAGAGATGTTTCAAAAATGTATGGAGCGTACATAGCCACAGTTAAAACAAAACAAAATTAAAACAGTTAATCAAAACATATTTTTTCATACTAACTCCGATCTATTCTATGTCGAAACGGCTATTTTGGCACAATCCAATTGTAATTCTGAAAAAATTCAAATAACAGATTTGATCACCTGTTTCGAAATATTTAAGGAAAGGAAATTACAGACGTGCATAAAGTTTTGACATCATCGCCATATAATTAATATTCGTTTTCAGACCAATAACATCAACCCACATGGTTATCCCTTGTAGTAGGTACGGGTCTTATCCTAGTACTAGGTCTTTCGGCTGTTGATATTCACTCTGCCCTGATTGAATGCATGTTGAGCCTTTATAATGTTATGGTCAAGCCATTTCTTCTGGTAAATTTTTCACTTAATTCAAAATTACCTCTGTAATCTTTTTAGATGGATTCTCCATCGATTCTAACGGGCAATCCTAAATCACTAATCATATTATATGGATTCCTTCTCAACGTGTCCAAAGTACAATAACTGTATATCAAGAACAAAGTGCAATGGAAATCCTTTATGAAACAACAGGAAAATTTTCTTCAATATAAAATATAATAGTCAAAATATAACATGTCGAAAAACTATATGAGCTATCTATAGATACATGGTACGCAATGTTATGTAATCTTCTTGAAATGCTATTAAAATGCTCGACCCATAAGTATTACATACACATGAATAAAAGAATCTCGTCGATGAAACACATGTCATTATCATAATTGAAATAATAGCAGACATGCGCGTAGATATACCTAATCTATATCCATATAGATTATATGTGTCATCATGAATGACTTGCCACTTTCCGTCATTTCATTCTTTATCTAGGTACCTATAACATTATTTGAACGATGTAGGATTACCAATTTATTATGTCTCCTGATAAACTATTGCAATTTTTCAATAGCAAAAATTCCTGCCTAGCAACATTGTGAACTATAGCATGTAACATTTCAGTTTCATCTGTATCTGAAGGTCTATTCCAAGTATAAATGGTAATAACCTTATTGAATTAACTCTTATCACCCCAACGGATTCTCCGTAAAGTCCATTATCAAAAGACGAGTCGGAACATGACTCGATTTATTTAAATACCTTCATATTTATATATTACTTATGGTAATAATTTGGTAAAAGCACGTGTACATGTACGACACGTGGCTATTGTTTTAGCAAACTAGGACAGATCAGAGTTAGCGTATGGCTTGCGTAGATCTAACTAGGTACTAAAGTGCAATTTAAATAAAGTTAAATTCTTTACGAAGTAATTATAAACTAAACAAGTTAAGATTTACAAGTAACAACTACAATATTAATACAAAATGAAAAAAATAAAAATGTAAAGAATTGCTGGCTTGTATTTTGCACAAAAATAAGTCTAGCAATTCAGCGGGGCGACGAAGCCAGCATTTTGCGAATATCAAATATTTTTAGTGACAATTTTTTTAATAAATTTGTATATATTTTCATTAATAAATTATGAAATATTTACCAAAAGTAATAGAGCCTCATGCATGTGCGATATTCAGTCAGCATTAAATTTTGAAACGATTAGGTTCTTGTATTGTAACTTTATCATTTTTTCTCTGATGGTGACTGGAGCTATATAATTTAATCCATTAATTTACAGAATAAGAGAAATATATTTGATAAAACTGGTAAAATTTACCATATAGGAGACACGAACGTGACCTTAAAAATAATAATTCTGAATTTGAAGTAATCGGTCCAATGGTATATAGACATGCATTTTAATATTTAATCCACAGATAATAATTTTACCAAAAGCTCGTAAAGGATATTGCGAGGTCTATGTCCGAGTATATACACAAAGTATAACAGAAAGGTAAGACAATACTTAAGGGTGTTAATCTACCCATCAAAGTCAACCCATTGTAAAACGAAATTTAGCTAAATTCGAGAAAAAATTACTGCGTCCTCCATAAACTGGAACGATAACGGGACCATTTTTTCGTATGGATAACCTAACTTATTTTCTAGAATTTTGCAAAATTTTCTTTTACAATGGTTTAACTCTGATTACACGTTTCTATTACACGTTGTATATTACAAACCATAAGTTTGATCCCGGTGAAAAGAATTTGTATGAATGAATAGGTACCTAAAGTAATTTGGAGATAACTCATTTGACACTCACGTGTGTGGGGTATAGTAACAAATAACAAACGTGATTCCACACTATCTCATAATAATTCAATAAAATTAATTAACAATTAATAAGCAGCGCTTGGTTAGTGACAGGCATTCATTCATAAAACTGTTACTAACCTAAACCTTGCTAAAATATATGTAGGCATAGAAATACAATATGTAGGTATATAATATTTATTCTTTGATCGTGGGCAGTTATAATTCGTTATCTATATGAACTTAATTTTAGAGGAAAAAACCACTGGTGGAAGCGAAATGTGACCAGAATGCTGGCTCTTATTTTGGCAAAAAAATTAGCATTGCCATTCAACGTGGCAATGCAGCCAGCATTCTTGGAAATTTCCCTTCTACTGGGGGTTTACTATTAGATTAGTTTTTATAACTAGTAATGTTTTTTTCTTTCTTTGTTTATGTAAGCTTTACATTAAGGTATCTTATTAATTATGAGAATTTTGAGGTTCCCCAAACCTGAGAGATGTTAGATAGCACCTATCTAGCTAGATTTAGGTACCTTTTAAATTTCTACCTTGTAATCCTGCGAGGGAAAAACCTTGAAAACTATTAATTTATCTAGCAGATTTAAAATATATTTTTGGTATTGCGTAGCATTGCCTTGTCAAATGTCAAATTTTCTTTAACAGTGTTTCCAAGCGAACTTGGAACTAATGTGATAACCTCGAACTTTGGAAGACAAATTGAATGATACTCGTAGTGAGTCATATAAGCAAATTGCGCCCCTCGAAACATTGTGTAACATTGGTAAGATTTTTATAGTATAGGTATTTTATGGTATAGTTCAGAAGTATCATTGATATGATATATACATAGGCTTTTTCTTAATTCATTTTCATTATAGTAGGTATGCAGGGCTTTGTCCATTGAAGGTTAAGGTACCTCAGGTATTTTACGTGTCGGTTTGTTCTCCAAATGAGTTGGTTGCAACTCATGCCGGACTGGCTCCCGAACATATTATCAGATTTAGTCATTGATATCATAATTTTCTTTTCGTCGATGGATTTAGTGAATTAAAGATCGCAATGATACTTGTATTATTTATGTCCTCTTTTACAGACAATTAATTAAAAAAATGAAAATGTAAGTTAAAAAAACCTGTTGTAATAAAAAAATGACAATCTATCTTAATAACCTATCGCTTTTGTCTAATGATAATCTATGTTGATATGTTATCTATCGTACATATATTCACTCAATAGTGCATTGCATTTCATTCTTTGACAATGTCATTTCTTTGTCATAGGTCCTACGATACGGACGTGCGTGGCCTATGACCCGCACCATAAGTTGTCTGCATTCATAACGATAATTTGTTCAATAAAGCAGTTATCAGTTCTTATGTGGGGGTTTTTATTTCATCATTAACTCCCACATAAAGTATTTTTAAGAACTGATTTTTGAAGAGACTGACTATTGAGGGAATATTTGTACGATAGATTCGAACAATCTAGAAGTATCACTTATTGTTAATTGTTATTGTGGTAGAGTGATGATCTAGAACCCGCTAATGAAAGTACCATCTTATCTAATTGTACTACTAATGTTTACAGATGAAATCTTGTAAATTACTTATAGTTCTCCGGGTTTGAAAGGCAATATGTCAAACGAGCGTCTTGCATGTGTTACTAAGTATATAAAAAAGTTATCGGAACCCATCGGAATCTTTTATGTCGTGCAGTTATATTATGTTACTGGGTGTACTAAGCTGAAAGGGGGTCTCAATACTCATCCTAAGAAACAACTTACACTATGAGACCAACTCTGAATTCGAGTAATAAATTTGCGGTTCTATATATAGAGTTGAACGGTCACCGACAAAATGTATGAGACAACATAATTTTTTCTTGGATTCAAAGTTGGTGTCATAGTGAAAGTAGTTTCTTAGGATGAGTTTAGTGACCCCCTTTTGGCCTAGTACACCCCTAGCCGATAACCCTGCATCGGTATCTAACTTACTGTTTATCTATACTAATATAATAAAGAGAACTAACGTAATATAATAACGAAACTACAGAACCGATTTAAAAAAAAAATGTCTGTTGTTACATTATCCCCGGGGGTAGGTTATTAGTATATATTATCAAAAAAATGGGATCCTTCCTAAAATTACAATAATAGGTAAAAAGGTGTAAAAATATGTTATTTTATAATTTAATACCCTTAAATAAATAAAGTAGAGAAGGGAAAGAAAAGAGCAACATCAGGTGCAAAATTATATACAAAGCTAAATTTTTGTTTAAAAATCAACGACTGAATAGGAATTCATGTAAGTCTGACATACTGAACTAACCTAATTTGCCAGTTCTAGAATTTTCGTCTCTCATTTTGTTTCCACAACTAAGAAAAGAATGCGTATATATGTATATATTTTAAGAACTGACCGATTTAATTAGTGTAAAAGGCCGAATCGGGGTCATTATCTTCATTATGAGAAATTCAACAAGACTTAAAATTGACAAAAACTAAAATAAAACAGGAATCTCTAACTAATCTATATACAAAGTAAAAAGTCTGTAAAAAATGATGTCCGTGTGGCAGTCCCAAGAACGCTGGCTGCATCCCGCGTTGAATTGCCACAGAAATTCTCTGAGCAAGGAATGAGCCAGCTCTCTTGTCCCCAGTGGCATCTATGAGTTTAGAGCATATTTTTTTTAAGAATCTCTTGGTGCTACCCCATAAACCAAAAGTTTCTAGGCCAAGCAGTACGAAAATAAAGTCTTCTGAAAGAGACATATATTTCCGCCGCTTGGCATCTTCAGCAGCCTCCGCCGCGGCTCCAGCCCTTAAGATAGTTCCACTGAGGCGGGAAGGTGCTAACGTATCAACACAAATTGGGTCCCATACGAGAGCCCTACCCCGTTCCCAGGGAATCAATGTCAAGCCATTAAAATGGTGATGAAGTGAGTAATAAAGAGTTATAAGTAATAGCTAAACAGCATATTTTATACAAGTTTAATAGTACTACATTATTTTACTGTTTTCCATTGCATTTCCGGTTGTACGGGCTTTTCCCTCATTCATTTCCGTGTATGTTTCCAGGTAAAATTATCATAATGTACACAAGAACACATTCATTTGTTCATGGGACGAGGAACCATTTTATGCATAATGAAATGGGCATAATCTAGTTAAATCTTTTAATTTCACTTATGAGAGAGCGAACTAAATTTCACGACAGGTTCAGGGGAGTGGTGTCAAATACTAATAAAACAAAGTACCTATATAGTTTTAATATTATTATTAATTTGTATTAAAATCTACTAATTTTTTCCCATAAATTAAAATGATATTTTCTTTCAAAGTATACACAGTGTAAAAAGAGATTACCAAATTTGGTACAGTCATAAATACTTATCTTTTTTCGTTACGTTTACTTTTTTTGACGCACGGGATATACTGCAACTTACTTTTTCTAATTATTTATTATTATTTGTGTACCCTTGTTATATATATATTATGTGTGTACAAATGTGTGTTTTTTAAAATGTGCCGTGGATACAAAATATTGTGATTATTAAAAAATAAACGAGGTTTTGATTCAGTTTGTTTTACGATAAATACAGTTTTTTACTCGTACCTGTTCGTTGGAGAGGTCCAACTATAGTTTCGTTCACAGTTCGGTGAATTTCATCAGGGATGAAATGAGATGTGCGTGTCTACAACGATGGCACGTCTCGCAATGAAAATATAGCTGGACCTCCCTACAATCAGGTACACGTAAAAGCCATATTGGTAATCAAAATGATGAATGAAAAACCTAGGTATACCAGATTTGGTCTAGAAAAGACTTTATCATCTACTACCGACCGGCCGGAAATCTACCATAAAAACGAACAACAAATAACTCTCACCCCGCAAATATTTCTGACTGGTCTCATCATATCAGGTTAATCCCACTAGATCCTGAAAACTCACATTTTCCAAGAAAAATTTACTGCTTTCGTCACAACTGCGTGTGTGTGACGTCACACCGGCCTTGCCCTCGTGTGGGCTGGCACAGACTATACCGACTCATATGACTTATACTAAACAACGGGAACAATGCGACACACGTTGTATGAGCAATGTTCCGGATATTGTATGCGCCTTCTAGGTAGAACGAACTTTATCTATTGAGATTATCTATTCCCCCCTTTTACCCCCGACAGTTAAACGAAGGTATGTTATAAGTTTGACTATCTGTGGCATCGTAGCTCCTGAAAGGATATAAACAATGTGGTTAGCTACTGGGCACGCTGTCCTCTGGTTGTGGGTTGGAGCATTAACTAGATTATCTATCCTAAATGGTCTATACTTAGGTAATCTTTTTGCTATTTTTTTTCTTTGTTGTACCTAGTTAGTTTTTTAATTTTGGCAATAGTAATATTATGTACCTAATTAAATGTATTGGTCTGCTCCACATAATATTGCCACCTCTAGGCAACCATTAGATGGAGATAACTGAAGCAATTACGTGTGACTTGAGGCTGGTCAAGTGGTAGGTTGCAGCATTTCGTCTTCAGAATGTTGTTGTTGAAATTATATTTTAGTATTGTTATGTTTCGTTTGTCTACAATAAACATATTATATCTACCTATCTATCATTTATTCTGTGCCCGTGTCGTGTGAGAAAGTATTACCACAGAATAAATAATATGTTATTGCGTAAGAAACTGAAACAAGGAGGTGCAGGCGGGCGGAATGGAAACTCCCTACGATTTATGATAAACTCTTTGACCCTATGTATCAGAAAGAATTTATTGTTTCGAAGTAAGCGAGAGGTCTTGTACGACTATCTTATTGAACTTTTTACATTCGTGTTTGTTTCATAGGTCATGGCTAAAATAACTGAAATCGTTTCTACTTATCTCATGGTCGTTCTTACAGCGCGTCGATTAGTTTTTTTTTTACATTAGGTCCCAAAAAAGGGATGTTTTTCAAAGTTTGTATATTTTTATGTATATGTATGTTTAACTCTTTGTGACCCTTTACAGCCTCAACATGTAGACTGGTTTAGTTGTTTGAGGCATTGTTGGATTCTTCATTATCAGCAAATGGTCATAGACTATTCTGGTTTCGCCATGATAAAAAAATAAGAAATAAATAAATGAGATCTAAAGTGATTGCAGTTGAGTTTTTTGAGGACCTTCTAACCACCTGTTTTTTTACATTTTAATATACAGAACTTATGAAATATAAAACAAGCGTTAGTTTTACGAGAGCTATGAAGCAATAAAATCTCCGCTGAGTGAGTGATTATGTCAGCGAGTAATACGGGAGGAGGATGATTGATGGACGTCGCCTCGCAGTCTCGCCACCAAAATAGGTCGCTGATGCCGATCGGCAGAGCAGGAAACTGCCTACACTCATTGTCATACATTCAGCTTCCGATCACCTCAATGGTTGTACTGATATACAACATAATTTTTTTAACTTGTGGCTTATGACACGATAGGCATGTAATTTTATCATCGATTGTAACGCCCTTAAATTAAGGAAGAACTTCTACGGCGCTTGACACGATAGTCGTGTCATAGAAAATTTGATCACAGCCATGACGAAATGTTTTCGAAAATGTGCGCCGCAACGAATCGGTACATTGACAAAAGCAACTTCGATTCCGCACACAAATTTTGCAGTCATTTTGATTTATATAGCAATGTTCTGGAGCATTTTTAAAATGTATAATATGTAACTAAAAGTTAAAACAAAAAAAATATTTATGTCAACTTACCTCTGCACTTTACCGAGAAAAATTATCTCGACAGACGGATAACAAAGTGAACGTGTAAAAGTAACCCTTACATATTTATAACAAGGGTTCCTTATTTGAGGCTGAGAACTCTAAGAAGAAGCTAATTCACTCTAATATCGGATTTACAATAGGTAATACATATGCTTAGATACGAGTACATCATTCCCATGGTTTAGTAACCGGACACAATGTCAATATCCAAGGTTTACACGGGTTTTGCCCTAAACTCTCACATCCGCCAAGCTTCCAAGGAAACTTTAAGACATTAATACCTAACTATGTACACGAAAAATGTACCCAAGCCGTCACAAAATTGAGAGATGTTCTCATAACTCGCATCTACCTGCGTCATTCGAACGATATCTTTTGTCTGACTTTGGAAAGTCCCAAAAACCCTGCGATTAAAACGGTAAAGATTTTAGATCCGATAACTGCTGTCTGATCTACGGCCATTGAGTATCATAAACTTTTGTAATTTGATAATTAGGTATTACTTTTTTCTTGATTATTTATCTAAATCTTATTTATTATCTAACGCCATTGTTTAGAATTTACCGGTGTGTTTCTAGCACTCTAGAAGTCTATTTTATATCAAAAGGTAAATCCATCCGCCATCTTGGCAAACACGATTAGATCGGCTCTGTGCTTTAAAACAATTTAAAAATATTGTTTCACAATAATTAACTACTTTAACCTGTGGTTTCCATAAATCTAAGTTGAAAAAAGTTGTGTTAGTGTTATCTCGCGTGAACAAACAGCAAAATAGTGTAAATATCAAAAAATAAATTTGTGAGTTCGCAATTTCGAGGCATTACTTTTAATGCGCCAAAATTGCGTATCCAACTAAAACCAAGTGAAAGAACTGTTAATTGATAAAACTACTAATCTATTACATGAGGGAATAGTGTTTAAAACTTAAAATTACAATTAAATAACTAAAAAAACATCAGCTTAAAATTTGTCCACCCTCATTTTAAGAAAAGAAAAAGTGAACCAAATCGCAAACGTTTCGTGCAGTGTGTGTTGTTATCCTGTTATAGAAGACTCACTGTCTTCTATTCAAAGACATTATCAGCACCGCTGCGGCTAGAAAGAATATGAAATTTTCATAGATGATGTATTTCGGTATAACAAAAAAAATAATACTTAAGGGGGCCTCTCATACATCAAACGTAATTTTTTGTCGTTTTTCGCTCGATATTAATAAAGACAACAGGTAGAAACTCGAAACTAATTTTTATAGATAAAACTACAGCTAACGGGTCCAGTAATGGTACGGCATGCTTAGCGCGCGTGGCGACTCGCACTTGGCCGATTTATTATTATTTTATTATCATAGCTCGAGTCAGGGGTGACATGCAACATTCACAAATACCTACAAACAAACACACTAGACTAGAACTCCAGCCCCGCCGGGAATCGAACCCGAAAGCGCCGCCGAAACCTTGAAGCGAGGGTACCAGCCACATCACTCTAAGCGAAAAAGTGTTTGTAAGATATGTTAAGATAAACTTTTTATTTGAGAAAACTAGCTCACAACAAGTAAAATTGAAAATCTTGAAAAACCTAACAACATTTGTTGTGACAGCCATCTTGGTTATGAAATTATCATAATGTGTAGCATTTTACTAATCAAATCCTTACATTTGATACTCATATTGAGGGAGTTGTGAAAAACATTTGTATTTCGCCATTTAGTGGCGGCCGCCATCTCGGATTGATTTTCATCAAATATAGCTAAGAACAGTCCCAACTAATTCACCTTTTATACACGAATTCAAATCGAAATCGGTCCAACGGCTTGAGAGCTACGACGCTACAGACAGACACACCCTCACAATTGTATAACATACACTATGTTGCAATAAAATGACAAAACTATCAAAAATAAAATAAACATTAAATACCTAAAATACACTTCAAAGTACTATTAGGGATGATATTGTCTTTAATTACATTATACTCCACAGAAGCTTTGGTCTGTGCCGTTTATGAATTAAAATTAAATGAATTAAATTAAATTAGAATATAATTATTTATACACCCTGAAACGTTAAACTTATAGCACCCGGACGTTTTTACGTTGGGGTTTAAAAACCAGTAAAAACTTATTAACGCTAACTAGTTTTTGAAAGGAGCTCTTTCGATCGCATAATCTAATTCAGCATAATGTAGTCAGGCATAACAGTTTCAGCATAAAGTTTTCTCGCATAAATGTATGCCTGAAATGATTTATTCTATTTGAACGTTATGCGAAACGAAGAGTATGCAAAAAACGTTACGCAGTTTTAAATTATGCCCAACTAACGTATGCAACCCAATACGGACCTGTTTTTGAAATGGCGGTCTTATCGCTTAAAGCGTTCTCTTCCAAGCAACCATACATACATGATTTACTTAATATCATTGATTCGGAAAACCCAAAGGAATGTGCCGGAGACAGCTGACAGACTGCACGTAACGAAGGCTTTCACGCTCTAATTCATCTTTGAAAGGAACCAAACCGGTGCTCCTAGTTCCGGCTCTACATCCGTTTGCTAAATTAGGTACGTAGGTACTCGTAAAATATTATTATGAAAGTAGGTAGGTACAGTAATATATCGCCAAGGTATGTAAGTTAAAATGACCGACAGAAGAGCGTCTGCATTTTTTATACGTAGCGATGATGGTCGAGTGGTTAGTGGGGTCAACTGCCGTGCAAAAGGTACGAGGTTCGATCCCACGAAACATGCAAAGAGAGCCTGAGCTACCGCTGAAGGAAAACATCGTGAGGAAACCATAGCATGGTGGTAGGGCATTTCCTATCGCTCGCCTGGCTAGCTACTACCCTCAAGAAATAAGGGAAGCGACCACGAGAAACTCTTTTAAAAGGAAATAAAAAATTGGCTAGTAGAACAGACATTGTACAAATTTGACGACTTTATAAAGGAGACGAATGTTATTTGATTAATGCAATGAATTGTGTTGCGTATGTATTTTGTTCTTTACATCGCTATTATTGCAATTAATACTTCTATTCTTAAAATTATTTGTATTTTTTTTAATCTATTTCAATTTAATTTAATATTTGACATGAAACTGTATTTGGTATGAATAAACTACTATGACTATCTACTATGACTACAAGTTGTAAAATCTGTCGCCCAATTGAGTCTGATTTGTAGCTGAGATTTTTAGAAAGTGCCCTGTGCCTTGGCGTGCTGAAACGGAGGTAGGTAAGGGTCTACAACAACATACATCCTACAATGATTTCGTTGAGGAAATAAGTAGGTACGCACGCCGTTAGGTATGTGCTTCTCTATTTCCCCAGGCTTTAATTAGTTTCTAAGCTCATTAAAAAATTGGGCCACATTATGACTAACCTAACATATCTTTAAAATTGCCATTTAGAAAGCGATATTACCTGCTCAACTCTTTAGTGCCTAGCTGCTAGCCGATAAGGGAGCAGTTTTAATTTACATTGGTGGTCAATTTGAATTGTCTCAGAATTACCTTTGCATTGTGCCAAAATGGCGGTTTTGACATAGAATAGATCAGAGTTAGTGTTAAAGATTATTGTTTAAATACTAACTGTGGCATATTATATGTCAAAACGGCTGTTTTGGCACAATGCAATTGTAATTCTGAGACAATTCAGATAACAGACTTGACCAGCATGTCTGCTTCATTTAGTCAAAACCTTCACTGGAAATGGTAGCAGGTAGGTAGGTACCTATCCAAAAACATCCTTAAAAGGCGATGAGTATTTACCGCAGTTTTCTGGCAAGACATCGGAATGCCGACGTAGAATCTACGTAAATCACATTTTACACAAACCGTAACATTTTATTATATCTTTATGATTCAGAAGCCGCATTAAAAATACCGCACGTACGTTGATGGATGTTTAAATATTGACCGCTCGATAAAAATATATCACGAGCAACGATCTGAAAACATGGTGTAAATACACATGCTAATTGTATCTATGTGATTCATCGCACTGGAAAAATGATTTCGGTTGGAATCCAGGATTCTTGGCCCTTCTTCGGTGACCACACCTTTTTGTATCATATACATAATAGGTAGCTTGTCTGTATAGGCAGTAAGTAGGTACTACTGAGTTTTCTGAAATAGGTAGTTACTTCCTTGTCATGATTACCATTCCTTTGCCGTGGTACCATTCGATTGTAACATCAATGGTACCTCACATTTTGCCATATCGTAGGTACCTAGGTGGTTAACAATTAAAAAATTTGCCTTATGCAATTTGCTTTGCGTTTACTTTTTATGAGCAAACGGCCTGGTTGTGGAATTCGTGACCGAGTTGTCTATTTCCAGATAGTTATAATCTCGGTCTTTTCAAATCGCGAGTGAATGGATTACTTTTAAGCAAGCGTGCCACATCGTCCGCATCGCTTTACATCAGGCGAGTTGCGTTCAAGCACAACCCTATAATTTTATAAAATAATGCCTATATTACAAAACTAGGAACTAGACCAATTTTTATAACATTTATTTGGATCCATTAGGAAAGTATACCTTCTATTTATTAACCCTTCCTATTATCTCAAATAACAATCCAATAATTCCTTTGACACAAAAGTATCAAACAGAAGAAGATTTGTCCAAATCTACTGACTAAAGCCTCTCTGAAAAATCGAGGGAAAAAAAGGATTACCGTCTTCCATTATAGCAGGCGCTGGTGAAACTTTTTCAGTTATCTCTATTTAAAAATCAAACATCTGGACCGATTTTGATAAAATTTTATTGGGATGCGGAAATATAACCTATGAAACAAAACAAAAAAACAATTTCAAATGGATTTACTAAAAAAAAATACAGTTGAATTGAGTATGTACTTCCTCTTTTAGCAAGTCAGTAGAAAAAATAGAGTCCTGCGAATAATATTGAGAACCCTCCGATTTTTGTAGTTGATTAAAAACATGTCCGTGGGCAGAGAATATAATAATATGGATAAAAAGATATGGACATGTATTGTAATCAGTCAGTCTTATCGGATACAGTGTATGTCACCAGTCACCGGTAAGTAACGAGTATGCAAACTTTACACGGAGGTGGGGTCGATCGAGATCGTGACGTGAGGCGGCCGCACGCGCCTCTACAGACGTCAGAGCACGTCACGTGCCTTTACGCAGGTGGCGGTTACTTGCGGTTTTTTAACCGACTACAAAAAAGAGGTTCAATCTGAAGAAACCCGATAGACGAGAGGGATTAGAAAGTTTAAGAACTTAAGGGTGAGAAAACCCTAATTCTAAGCAAGTCTACCAACTACATAGCAGAGTAGGTAGATAAGAATAACCTATAATAATACCTAGCCAACCAGCCGCACCGTATCACTCCTGAATATACAATTGTGGATATGTGTGTTGCTAACAAAATTACAGAAGGAAAGTTCATCTCTGACAACATTATTCTGATTATATCTACAATACAATAACCAAACACGAAAACTCTTACGTCTATGAACAAAAAACTGCCTTCATTTCGATGACATTTATTTTAAATTTCATTATAAATTGAAAATGAAAACAGTGGCACAAATTTCTTATGTACATAGATCACAAAAAATTAAAAGTAAAAAAAATGTTGCCACTAAGAATAAACTTAAATGAAATGGTAGCATTTATATTTACAATCTAATCTATTTTAAATTCTATCCATTGACGAATATTAAAAATTAGAAGTTTATAATCTGATTTTAGTGATAATAGGAAAAGGGCATAATTATATTGTTATCTTGTGTTTTTTTTGGTAGAATCGACTTAATTATCTCATAATAATGTTGTACAGTAGGCGTATTTTTTTAATTGGCAACAATTTTGAGTGCTTGCTTACACGTCAAATGAATTGTTGCTGCGATTTTCGATAAAATGTTCAATATTTATCGCTAAAAACCTGTTAATTTATATTATTTAGTCCTAAACAAATAATCCTAAAGATAAAAAAAGTGCCGATAGTGTCTCCTGTACACATTACATTCCTTAGGCTTAAAACCTAATGTTTTAGGGTACCTCAAATCTTATCAGAAAATGGGTGAGTAGTTTTTACATCGTAAAAGTTTAATAATTGTCACAATAATCAAAGTACTGAGTTAGGTTCATTTTCGTGTTCAAGGTGGTCTGCTAAGTTACTTCCGTGGGTTGCTAGGAGCGAGGGAGATGAGGATTTTGATCCTTGGATTAGATGGCGCCGGGAAGACAACTATTTTATATAAACTGCAAGTCGGCGAGGTTGTGACCACCATTCCTACTATTGGATTTAACGTGGAACAGGTCACTTACAAAAATCTAAAGTTCCAAGTGTGGGATCTCGGTGGACAGACTAGTATAAGGTATGTAAATAATCCTCAATTTTATTCAGGTTATGTTTAGTCATGTCCACCGATCGTTTGATCATGTTACTTACCAGGCTAGACAAACAGTATTTAAATTACTTATTTTAGCTAGCGTTAAAGAATGTTGAAATTTTGCTATACATAAGTAAAAGAAAAGAAACAAAAGTATTATGACTTCCTAAATAAGCTCACTATTTGGCTATGTCGGCAGGCACCGGAGTAAGCTCTTTAACTTTCTGTTTACTCCTTTTCATATATAGTAAATGTCCAGCCTAATTATTATGTGCTGATGTTAGCAGAAAACACATTTAGTTATAGTTGTATTTGTTGACAGGAAGACATGTTTCTAAGAAATGTAACAAGATCTTAAGCAGATACATACATCCTTTTGTGTTTCTGGCAACTGAATAGTTGGTTAGACATAAAAAGGCAAAAAACGTTAAAAGTATGCAAGTAAAACTGCCAGTCCAATATTCCAATTGTGTCTCCAAGTAGACAAGCCAGAGTAGTCTTAAACAGTGGGCCCCACACCAGAAGATGTCTACAATAACTTTAGCCTTTTAAAATATATAGTATGTGACAGCCTGTCTAAAACATCTGTGAAAGCACCTTTGCTAAAACAAACAGTGCAATATCTTGATAAACCGTGACAAATTAGACTTGACTTTACTCTAAAAGTATTGTCTGAAGTGTAGTAATGTGTCATTGTTTGTATGAAAAGAACAAATAACAACACCTTGACAAAGTCACAACCAAAGCATTGAGATATTAATAGCAGTCTGGATTAATTATCTACGTGTCTGTTTTTTTATTTATACTTATTCGCTCAGCAAATATGCTTAAATTACATGCAATCTATTCATAATCTGTATCTATTATATTTACAAGTAATTTGTATAGCATCAAGTATGCATATATTTATCATATGTCATACATTAAATGCTGTAATTGACTATCAGGGTTACAAAGTTTACTGTACAACAGCCAGGAACCAACTAAAATTATCCCTATACATTGTCAGAGAGTATTGTAATGGCATAATGCTCTTGCAGAATGTACATCATTATGATAAAGTTAATTATAAATATATTATAAAACTGTAAAGGATGAAATCCTGTACAATAAAAAAATGCTAAAAACCGAGTCAGCGAGATGTAAGAAGTGAAATAGAACTAATTTAGTTTTTTTCCTCTGTTTGTACTAGCTAATGTCCAAAACGACAGGACTGATTCAAATGAAATTTCCTATGGTGGTAGCTTATATCTCTGGTCAACATATATGATACTTTTGATCCTGGTAAATTAAAGAGAAGAAATAATAAATAACATGCAGACAACATCGTGGGCATCACCTAATGCTAAATATATTCAAAAATTTTATTGTTAATATGTTCTTGTTTGATTCCAGGCCATACTGGCGATGTTACTATGGGAACACAGATGCAATAATATACGTAGTAGACTCGGCTGATAGAGATAGAATAGGTATATCTAAAGATGAACTCGTACACATGTTAAGGGTAAGGAACATTTTTCAATAGCTTAGAGTTTAGTTATAGTCTAGTTTAGTGTTCTTACTTAGTTACTTAATATTAATTGCCTGTCTTTAGGTTACTTTTATAAAATGAAAATAATGCATCTTAAGATTCTTAAAATATTAGAATGTTAATAAGATAGTATATAAAAAATATTTAGTGTTTTCCGCCTAGGTTGATGTCAACGTGAGAAATCGAAAAATATTTTTGTTTTTATGGTGTGGTTCCTCCTCACCACCACCACACCTCACCTTATTATTTCTCTTTCTCTCAGTATCCGACTTCCTCGACACGTGTTTTACCTTAGCACAAGGCATCCTCAGGAGATGTTGACTCTTAAAGGGCTCGCTCAAAAGTGAGCTGTTGCGCCTCTGCGAGCTCTATATATCACTTTACTCTGTCACTTTAACTGTATGGATGTTTGTCCGCCAGAAATTTCGATCTTTACTCACATACGTTATCATTCATCTCATCATATCATCATTCAGTCAGGGTGTTTGTGTCTCCTGATATTTCGTACTCAGGTACATGTCGTAGTTTTTAACCAATCTTGATGAATTGTGTAGCCGTTGGGGATTTTTGATACGAGGGATATTTCTCTCAAATAGTGGTCAGTTTGCTGTTTACTGTATTTCAATAATATTGGGTACAGACATGTAGAATACAACATTAATTAAAATTCCTGAATGATGTTATGAAATAATCGTTCCAGTGGTTTGAGGTCGACAGTTTGCGATACTTTTTTTTTCTTTTTTTCCTGAACAGCTAGGGATTTGACAACAACCTCGCACGACCACGGAAGTCAGCGATATTGTAGTCCTATAGGAGCATGCGTAGTCTGGAATACACTGGCTCTCAAGGAAGGCTGCCGGAACACACCGTTAGGTGCTTGGCAACAGATTTTTACAACTTGAGGGTGGTAGCTAGCCAGGCGAGCAATAGGAAACGCCCTACCACCATGCTATAGTTTCATCACGGTGTTTTCCTTCACCGGTAGCTCAGGCTTTTTGTTGCATGTTTCATGGGATCGAACCTCGTACCTTTTACCACCACCATTTATCTATATTCTTCTCAGTGTTTTACAAAAATTATGTCCACTATTTCAGGAAGAAGAGCTAGCGAATGCCATCCTGGTAGTATTAGCGAACAAGCAAGACATGGCGGGCTGCCTCACGGTGGCGGAGGTCCACCAGGCGCTAGGGCTGGATGCTCTGAGAGACCGCACCTTCCAGATCTTCAAGACTAGCGCCGTGAGGGGCGAGGGACTTGACCAGGCGATGGACTGGCTCTCCAACGCGCTGCAGGCTAGGAAATAGCATCGTTTTAATGGTATGTTTGTTCTCAACAAACTTTTAAGACAATCTTGTAAATGTTAGGCCCACATCTCATTGTCTTCAACTTTGCTCCTTAGTTGTAAATAATGTTGTTATATTAAGTTTAGTTTTAATATATAGTTAGCTTTTTGGACCATAAATAATAAAAAAAAAAAATTACGACTGGCAAAAATATATAACTTCAAAAAAAAATGACTAAAACAATTTTTATTGTTTAACGCCTTCAATTCGTTAGGCGAATGTTAAACATATTACTGAATCGATTTTGATATTTTTTCATTGTTAAATTGTGTTTAAAGTTAGTCCCAGTGCAGTGTTCTCATACAAGGAACTCTAAAAACCAATATCTAAACTTTATCTATGTTTATTATTGCCAATATTTAATGAACTTACTATGTATAGTTTTATCTTGAACACGATTTTAATGCGTTTGTTATCGTTCGTTTCCAGGTTGTAAGCAAATGTGCGAGTTTCGAGTATTTCGTGCGGAGAACGGACATGTATAGTAAGATAGCCATCATTAAGGCCATTACTCTTAGTACTTAGCTACGAAAGCACATAAACTGCACGGTGAGGCCTTTACATAACACCTGGGAACTTATTTTTAATACGTTCGAATTAATTCATCACTCGCTAATGGAGTGATGTCATTAGCGAGCATGAATTGTTTCGAACGTTGCAAATATAAGGTTCATGGGCCCTTAATCCCTTGTCGAAAAAGCGTGACGTTTTGATACGTTATTATGATGAAGCGAAACGAGCGCGTTCCATGCCGTGGCATGATATTAAATTTGACATTGGCTCAGTGAAATACCGTTCTATGTGAATTCTACGCTCTTAAAATAACGCGGCCGCGACATTTTTTGTTGACATCTGTGACATAGTGATTAAGGGCCATTTTTATATTCTTCGCATTTTTAACAAAGTTTGGGATGTACTAAGGCCAAAATGGGCCACTTTTACTCATGATTACGATTTATTTTCAATATAGCACTAATTATGAATTTATGGAAAGTAAATTTTGCTGATCGGTACATTTTGTTGACTGATGATATTTTCATTTTGTAACTCCGGATTGGTCTCACTAAGAAAGTTTTTTTTTTGTGATGAGTATAGATATTGATGATTCATTTTCAACTTGGCACACCGCTAACTGATAAACCATGATTTTATTTTTTATTGAATATGTTAAATTAATGTATTTGAAGGGTTGCTGTAATATTTGAAAAGGTTTTTCCCGAAAATGTGCACACACTGAATCCTGTTACTGTCTGTCCCGTTTAATGTGGGATTTAACTAACGCTTGCCTGCCTAATTACCACCCTCAAGTTGATCAAATCTATCGCCAAGCACCTAACGGTGTGTTCCGGTAGCATTTCTTGAGAACCAATGTATTTGTATGCTTTATCTATAGCCACAGTGTTACTGATTTCTGTGGTCTTGCGAGCTGGTGGGCGAATGCCTAGCTCCAATAAAAAAAAAATTGTTCAGCGAAACGTCAAAATTTTGAATAGAAAACTATGAAGCTACCTTGTTTCAAAATCTGTATTGATATGTCAGTAATGTTTATGGTAAAGTTTTATTTGGAGGCCTTGCTGTGTGCTCTTTAATGGAATCGTACTGTGTCATGGTCGTCGGTGCGCAACATTCTACATGATTTATAATTATGTATTTATATACTAAATTAATTGCATTATTTTAGCTATGTTTTTTTTTCACGTTTTAAGTTATCACTAATACGAGTATGTGTGTATTGAGGGTAGGCGATTAATTTTTTTATTTAAAAACTAAAAGCTCCAAATTAAAGATGTTTTGTAGATAGACTATTAATTCTTATTACAGAGTCATCGGGTGGGTTAGTACTGAGCCAAAAGGGAGTCACTATACACATCCTAAGGAACTACTTTCGCTATGGGACCAACTCTGCATTCGAGAAAGAAACAGCTGTTCCATACAAAAAGTTTACATCAGTCGTCGACAGAATGAATGAAACAGCTTTTTTTCGAATTCAGAGTTGGTTCCATAGCGAAAGTTGCTCATTAGTGCGAGTATAGTGATCCCCTTTCGGCTTAGTAAACCCCTAACTGATATCCTTGTACAATTAAATAGTATTGAGCTTAATTTTGTATGAAACTAATTCCGACGACCACGATATTTTATGTAAAAAAAATTGGAAATAAAATTACAAAAATGAACGAGCGACGATGGATGTAACTATACATAAGTTATTAAAATTACATTTAATTATTATTTAATTAATATATATATTTTAAGAGTGACGTCACCGAGCTATTTATATTGTATTGCGATACGAGAGGAGGATATGTTCCAAATACAATATCATGTATGAACACCAATATTTTATTATTACCCGACTGCGAAAAAAGAAAGGTTATGTTTTTTGAATGTATGTAAGTATGTATATTTCTTTGACACGCCCTAGGACCTAAACGGCTTGTGAAAATTTCAACTGTCTAAGTATCACGGTTCATGAGATCCAGCCTGGTGATGGACTGACAGCGAAGTCTTAGTAATTTTTAGGGTTCCATACCCAAGGGGTAAAAACGGATACCCCTTGGGTATGGAACCCTAAAAATCTGTCGTAGTCCACAGCTAAAAAAATTGTAGGATAAACGGATAGTAGTATTTTTTTATATAAATTTTTAGTAACGAGTAAGTCATTTCTTGAAATGGGTACTAATACGTTTTGTTAGGTCACTTCTTGAAATACTAAAACGTTTTGTTAGGTCATTTCTTGAAATACTAAAACGTTTTGTTAGTTCACTACATGAAGGGGGTACTAATACGTTTTGTTAGGTAATTTCTTAAAATACTAAAACGTTTTGTTAGGTCACTTCATGAAGGGGGAACTAATACGTTTTGTTAGGTCACTTCTTGAAATACTAAATTTTTTCCATTTTGGTAACCGTTTAGAATTTTTGGTAGTAAAATAGGTACTTTTTTGAGCGGTGTTTAAACACGAACCGTTAATATATATAAAAAACCAGAAAGAGATTAATCATAAAATAAAACTAATAAACGCATTTCAATTGAGTCCGACGGTTTAAATCCTGGGTTCGATTAATCAGCACTCACTTCAACTTCAGCGGCAGTAGAACGAATACTCCAAGTTCCGTTTGGGCCCTAAACGGAAAGCGTGGTCCCAGTAGTTCCATTTGCCTAGTTCCAACATGTGTCTAGACTTTTATTCTACGTTGTTGTGTACTACGATGTTGTGAACATCTCAAAATTATGATAAGTGTTGCGGTGTGGAATGCGGAAATGCAGTTATCTTTGCATGTAAATGACTAATGCACTTACTTCTTTTTCCTACGATGGAGATGGTTCCAAAAAAAAAGAAAGGAAGATCAAATCATCAATGACGATTTTATACCGTACAATTAGAACTTGTAAATAAAGAAGTTTCAATTGGTCACGCATAAGAAAAATCGCGTATATTAGTTTTAGTAATTCAAAACCATTGCACAGGATGTCCCACGGCTACGCCACGCGGACTGCAAGTATGTACCTACTTTTAATATTGTATAAAGGAAATTTTACTGAAACAAGACTTCATTTGTATTTATAAAATTGACGAGATACGACAAATCTCTTATCAGCTAGTGTCACCGCACTAGTAGCTGGGGCTATCGTTTGATTTAAAAGACCCACGATACCGCCAGGGGTTTCGTGAGTAGTTAGCGTTACGAAACTTTAACTTATATGTTTGGTTTTGGGCGAGTTTTCTAATGGAGCAATTTTGATTGCCCCGTTAGGACAACTATTTATAATTGTGCGACCTGTAGCAGTGGCGATCGTCGAGACCTTCAAATATATATCTAAAAATAAAACATCACAGACGTATGCTATGTATATAGATCAATGTTCTTTAATTTTCTCAATCGAAGACTTATGTAGGTATATTCAAAATTACTGTAAGAATTTCAACGTAAATTTATACCTAATTTCCTCATTTCAAACACATTCTGTAATTCCGCATTTTGACTTCCCTGAGGACTCTGTTTATAAATGGCGATCATCCTAGCACTCCTTCTCTACTGGTTTCTTCGGCGTCATCAGATCCGTGATCTTCTGTTTGATGTTTATATAAATTATGCCGAGTTCTTGTTGTAGGCAGGGATACTTGCGCTTGTCCCGGGGCACGTCCTCACAGTGTATCCTGCCGGGACACGTGCACTGTATGGTCTGCACCATGCAGGTCGTAGCTCCGGCTAGCAGCGTCAGACCCACCAGTATCATTAGCCAGCCTAACAGGCCTCGTTTCGCTGGGAAACAAAACAAATCTCGATCAATTAAGCCATTTCGGGATGCTTTTGGCTGATGTCTGGGTTGATCCGATTCTATTAAACTGCCAAATGCTGGGGCTAATCGGCTGGTGGAATTTCAGTCTTCTAACACAAGGTTACACATTTAACAGGTTACACGCACGACATTTTATACAAAACGTACAAAAAGATCGACTCATTTGCTTAGTCTTCGTGTTAATTAACTAAATAAGTACTATTCTACGTGTTTGCTCAGAAGCTGTAAGCATCGGACAATTTTACTTGCTTCTAATATGAAATTCTTATATTAATGATAAGCGCCTCGTACACGGAGATCATGCGCATTAAAAATTCACCACAGACTTCAAATAATAATATGAACTATTATTTCACCACGCTATTACAATAATAATACTATGTTTAAACATCTGGAAAAGATACTTCTTTAGCGATTTTACCGCTCTTTATGCCAGTTTTTTAAATCTAAGTGTATACATATACTAGCTGATGCCCGTGACTTCGTCCGCGTGGTATTTATTATTCATTTTCTTTACCGGGATCAAAAGTATCCCATATGTTGACCAGGGATATAAGCTATCACCATACAAAATTTCATTTAAATCAGTCCAGTCGTTTCGGAGATTATACCGTGCAAACAGACAGACAAATTTAGAAACAACAATAAAAAAAAAACTTATTTATTTCTATTGCACTTCTTGTATCCCCCTGACTCGTTTTTTGCATTTATTTCATTGTACATAAATTCTACCTCTTCTGATGTTGTATTTTTGAGATGGCAATAAAGAAAACTAAAGTAGTGTGACTTACGACTCGGGCGGTGTCCAGGGGGCGTCGGGTGTGAAGGGGGCGTCGGAGTGTCCCGCCGGGTTCCTGGATTCCTATCGAGCGACGGCCGGGGGGTAGGCATCCTTCACTACCCTGGTAAATAACTCCACAATTCACACCCTCAAAAATAATTACAGTTCATTCAGTATATACTTGAAAATCCATAGCATTTTACAATTAACATATTTTTGAGAACATATTTTTGATATTTTGTATTTCTATTTTTGGCCGCATTTAAAGGGAGTGACGCCGAAATTTTGACAGATTTGAAACAACATAAACATAGACTGTTAACAGCAAAGAGTTGCTTTGCAAAGTAGGATATTGTTTCAGCTATCCAAGGTTTTATCTGACACTGTGGTTTGCGTGAAGATGTTTCATAAAATTAGGAATGGATCTACGGTTCACAACATTTTTATATTTTCTTTCTTCTTCTATTTGTCTGTCACCAAATGTCCGTTGCTGTCGTCTCACCGATATTCCGTCAAGACAAATTTCGAGATCAAAATGTTAGTAAAATAAAGTTATTCTTCTGGCCCAGTTCTGACAACGTAGTTGATAGATAGTTCCTCTATGGCCTGATGAAAATAAATAGTAAACTGCAATGAGTACAAGGGACGGTAGCGGGGGAATCAAGGACAATCTTCCATTGATTGGTAAACATTATGTATGCTAAATACGCATTAGGCAAATAATTTGCGTTAGATTATTTCGTATGCGTCTTATCACCACTCTTAGTACCTCTGGGCTAACAGGATAATTCTCCGCAACAGCAAAGTATTATATAGGTACTGAGAAACATTAAATATTAGGTCATTACATATGAAATTGGCGTTTTGTAAGGGAGGAACATAGTCTTTTTTTTATAATAATATATTTATTTAATCAAAGTAGTTATGTACCATTGCTATCTATGCACTTTTGCCATCTCATAGGTAGTTCATTGATCCCTTTACTAAAAAAACCATTAGGACGAGAATCAATGAAATCTTTGAAGGCGCTTTGGACTGCCCCATCGGAGTTGAATTTTTTCCCATAGTTATCCAAATTTCGAAAATAATGGTAATCTGTTGGAGCCAGGTCCGGGGAGTACGGTGGATTTGAAGCTCCTCTAATTTGGCAGCCATCTGTTGTGCAGTGTGTGGTCTAGCGTTGTCTTGAAGCAGCAGTGGCCTAGAGCGATTGACCAACCTCGGTTGTTTAGCAGCTAGCTTTTCTATCATGGTTTGCAGTTGCTGACAATAGATATCTGCTGTAATCGTCTGGCCAGATTTAAGAAAGCTGTAGTGAACGACACCGGCACTAGTCCACCAAACGCTCACAAGTAACTTTTTTTGAGTCAATTTTCGCTTGGGGCAGGGTTTGGCTGGTTCGCCAGGTTTCAGCCATTGCGATGAGCGTTTCCGATTATCGTACAGGATCCACTTTTCATCACAGGTAATGATCCGATTTAAAATCCTTTCATTATTGTGCCGGTTGAGTAATGTAACGCAGCAGTTGACGAGCGTTTGTCGGTTTGCTGCACTCAATTCACCCACCTTTCAAGCTTTTTCACCTTTCCAATTTGCTTCAAGTGGATTAAAACAGTTTTATCACTAACACCGCAGCCTGCAGCTCGGACGTGGTTTGCGATGGATCTGCTTCCACAATAGCTTTCAATTCTTCATTAGCAACTTTAGTCTCCGGCCGTCCACGGGGCTTGTTCTGCAGGTCGAAATTTCCAGAACAAAAACGTTGGAACCAAAAACGCACTGTGTTTTCTTTTGCGACACCGCCGCCATACACATCATTAAACCTTCGAGCCGTTTCTGCAGCACTGGTACCCCGGTGGAACTCGTACTCGTAAATAACGCGATATTTCAAGTTTTCCATTTTGTAAACTGCGTGACGCAAAGAAAAAACCAAACGAGGACAAAACAAATGAATTACGGTTTTCGAAATACAAATGTATGAATAAATAGCTGTATAAATTTTAAATTGGAATCCCTAACCAAAGAAGATATATTTGAGATCAAAGTGGCCAGTACGACAAAACGCCAATTTCATATGTAAGGACCTAATATAATGAGTCCTTGAATTGTGCCTATAATGCCATAGTTACCTTACAATTCAGCCTGATTTAAATTTTTCTTACAATAATGTTATTTACAGTGCATTACATTTTGTAGAAGTACTTAAATGCGTATACGTAAAAAATGATATGTGATAAAAGACAAAAGTTTCGTGTTCATTGAACCTAAATCATGAACTCATCCTCACCAATCTAAATTGTAAAGTCCCCCTTATTCTGTCAGTCATCCGTATGTCGCCCCATTTCTCCCGTACATACATAAGTACATATAGGAATTCTCTGAGCATGACGTGTCGACCGAACAGCGGTCTCTACCAATGTCACCGGCAATAAACATAAAAAAATAAATTATTGTCTGTAATTACTGCATACGAACTTAACAAGATGATGCGAGACGATAAAAGATCGAGATCCACAGATTACAGGCTATAATAACTTAGGAGACTCGAAATATTAAATTAAATTAAGATCCGATTCCTGGGAAGCTCAAATTGTCTGGGATCATATCGTAAGTGGTTACGAATTATATTGGCCAATCATTATATTCTGTTCGATGGGAAGTTGCTAAATAGGTCACTATGTAGTTGGCAAGTTATCACACACACCATAAATGCGAACATGTGTTTATTGGCTTATTTGTCCTTCTCAGCAACTTATACTTTTTTCCCTGGAAAATGCATAAAATGTATATTCCAGGAGGCGTTCTCATAAGCGCCGGAGTTCTCTATATCTTGTACAAGTGGTTGGGTAGGAAAGAACGTCAAAAACCATGGCCATGCCCGCCCATTGCTAAAGCACAAGACAAAACTATCAACAATCCATGCTGCAAGGGAGCCTGATATACCTTCCTATCCTGGAGTACACTAACAATCGTTCAAAAGTAAATATTAATTACCTACCGCATAACACTCAACATACTTGGTGTAATATTTTTGCTGCAGCAATTATTGTTTTCATCAATACATACCTACTTTTTCTGAAGGTACGTATGCTTTTATTATACAAATCGTCGGTACCCGGTAAGAGCTTTCCTAATGAAGGACTTAAACACCAAATATAGTTTTGTAACTTAATTACATAACTACCTACCTACTCCTATACAGATTGTTTTGTGTCCTTAATGTGCCAACTTATTTAGAATTTCAATGCTTATGAACCAATAAGAGCAGCGTCGTGGCGTCTTACAAATAATGCAGAAACTCCCATCTAAATTTCAAATGATTCCGTAGCATTTCCTATAGGTCTATGTTAATATGTCTGAAAGTCATGTCGTGTGTCCTGCACCAACTAATGTACGCGTGTTATAAACACATTTTGGCCCATGAAAGTGGTTACAAAACAGTAGTCATTTGTCGAAACTCAGCACCTAAATCGTGTTCAGTTGCACAGTGGCAGGTGTACTGGATGCACTCGCGCATGACCCTTAACTCTGCCCGCTACGGTCCACTATGGACCAAATTTGGACAAATATGTAGGGAACCCTGCGAGGCATGTCTTGTACGAAATAGCTGATGGGGTAGCATACCGAACCGTAACGTCGTAAGTTCTCGTAAGCTGTTGTAGATTGTGGGGCGTGTGTGTAGGTGTTATGGTGTATTTTCGGGTGTGCGGTTGTAAGTTTGGGGCAGAGGTGTGTGCGGGGCGGGAGGCGGCAGCATGCGGTCGGACTGGTTGCGCGAGCGACGACCGGAGGCTGCGCGGGTACACTCCTGCACTTAATTCCACAATTAAACGGTTTGCTCCACGTGCTCCGCTCGCCCGCTATCTGATGGGAAAGAATTCACTTTTGAACTCTGTGCAATCTTTCATCTGGATTCGTTGGCGTATTGGCGTGATCTGAAAAAGTGAAAAATACTTTCCCTTTCAATTATTTTACTGGTTCGACCTTCCTGTTATTACAGATTACAGGAGATTAATTTTGTTACGTTACGTAATCTAGTACGTAGCTGTAAATTTTTTATATGCCCCTTCATCGATAATATCTATATTATAATATATTTAAGATTCATTTACCTTACTAACCTAGAACTAATATCATTTCACTAAAGAAGATTTAATACTTCGAGACTACTTCACCTAACATTTCCAACGAGTTCTTGCCATTTTTCTCTTAAATTTGAGCAGAATATCTTACTAGTCCTACAAGTCTTACGAGTCAAAACCATTAGCATTTAGTTGGGTAATACATAAACCGTTACCTATCTAACTGAACTATTACTTCACCAAAAGCTCAATCCCGAAAGGGCTCACCACCTTTGCTCCCGATTGTACAGGGCCAAGTTCTGGGCACGAGTCTTGTAAAGAATTTATAGGAGAGGCGGGCGCGCGGGTCGTTCGCGGCTCGTAGGACCGCGGCCGGTACCCGCGACGGCCGTACTTGCCAGACGTCGCTCGCGTGCGCCGGCGCATCTCCGACCACGCCGCTACCCGCGCGACACACGAAAAGTAAAAGTTGAGTGCAACAGTGCAGTGCAGTGCTAGTGACATCGCACTCATCACTGGGATGGATGGCTAGGTACGACTATATCTTCGCACGCTTCCAAATGCCATTGTTCTAGCGAAAGTGCCGTTTTTAAAAGGGTTCCCATTGATGGTTAATTTCTGTATTGTTTCTAATTCGCGCCGTTACTGAGCTTATGAATGATTCGCTCCGTTTTTGTACACGGGGTAACTAAATTTGAAGTCGTTGGTTTGGAAACCATTTAATTGTTTGCCTATTTCGTATAACTTATTAAAAATAATGTTGTATAATATTAGGTATATCTTTGCCATAAATGTTATTAACGAATCGTCGCTGTCGTTTATCAGTTTCTTCATCAGTTATGATTATTTTCGGGCATATAGATATTCAAACTGTAGAATTTCTTTGAATTGACTGAATCAGAATTTGAAATCTGATTTCGATTAAGCATTTTCTTGTAGATAGTTATCAATGTTGAGCTTTTGATACCCAATTCAACTCACATTAAATATTCAAAAATATTCAGTTTAAACTCTGTCTTTTCATTTATTTAATTCTTTTAAAAATAATAATGTATTAGTAGTATTCTTCTCCATACCATAATAAGATTTAAATTTCACCTCTACACTCAAAGATAAGCTTGAATTTAATTCTATAAAGGCCCTGAGGAGTATAAAGTTGATGTCATCGGCATCACCGCACCGGTTTTTAATGAGCACCAACTTGTAATTAGGTATTATTACCTACTCGCAATGGCCGATATTAACTGCCATGCTATTATCATAGTATGTTCCGTAAATAGGCACTTGTTTATATCGAGAAATGTCGCCATACTTGTAACGATGTAGAGATAGACCGTAATAATATTTATATCATATCTAAGGATTTACCGATTCTAACACATTCCAAGACTCTTTCTATGGACATTGAGTGATTTCTGCGTACATCGCGAACGGTTTTATCAAATCCCTTATTTGGTAAACTTTTTATAATTTTTACAACGGTAAATACAATAAATGTCTATTAGTCTTTTAGTTCAATTTTCACATGGTTATTTTTATATTTGCTAGCATTAGTTTCTCTACCTTTCGTCCGAGTGGATATTTAAAATATTGACGGCTTTTCTAAATGTACTTTTCCTTCACTTTGAAAAGCATAAATCTCGAAGAGTCAGCATGACCATCAGTGTAAGTAAATTTCATACAAATTTTTTTTAATGTCTATCTATTAACATCAATATCTCTTTCATGGATTAGGTACCTACCTTGGATAGGATTTAAACATTACGAATCACCAAGGTAGAACACCTTGGTGATTCGTAATGTTTAAATCATTTTTATGGTATCCATTGATGACTAGAATTTCACATTAGAATATATAATTCAACAGGCGCCGCATATAAAATCGTTCCTTGATAGCGGCAGACAGTAAATTTTTAACGACATCATCTAATCAACACCAAGGTAGAACACCTTGGTGATTCGTAATGTTTAAATCCTAAGTAACTAATGTAAGTGCTTGTAAATTGAGTTGAAGATAAAAAAAGAAATACAAACAAATAATAATATAACCTTTAAATAACGTTCCTAGCTATATACTCGTAGCTACCTAGATACCTACTACGCAACAAACATCGTTGGCCTACTTTCAAAATACACGAGTAACTTTTCAATCCCTCAACAAGTAGGTACTAGACAAGTAACTAACCACGGAACTGGACTAGGCTCTAGATACCAAACCCCTGGATCTAATTTACGACACTTGGCATACCTAGATCAAAACGATTGTTGCGCATAACTTGTCCAATGGACAATTCACATAACTCTAGTCAAAGACAGGTTCCTTAGTGGATTGACTGCAATTAACTTACCTACCTACTGACAATGTACAATTATAGCTTGTGGATTTAATGCAATGAATATTAAAGGTATTGCGGTGCTTATGTACATAAAATATCTGAATAAATTTCCTGTTGATTAGATGATGTCGTTAAAAATTTACTGTCTGCCGCTATCAAGGAACGATTTTATATGCGGCGCCTGTTGAATTATATATTCTAATGTGAAATTCTAGTCATCAATGGATACCATAAAAATGATCTGCAGTCTTTCTTATATTAACTTGCATAGTGTTGTTTTATTGTTATTGGTCTTACCTTGAGATAATATTTCTCATTCTCTTAACTCAATTTCAATTCAGAATTTGGCATAATCGCCCTTTTACACGCAATTTCTAACTATTATAATAAATACAACACATTCAATAATTTCATAATGAATAGAGCGCTTGCATACGAGTCTGAGGTTTAAATTAAAGATTTATTTTCCTAGCTACTCTCAACTCATAACATTTATAACTTCTTATAAGCATCGTATTAAAGATGTTTCAATTGCTGAAGGCTTTTTATAGGTACAGTCACGTAGATTAATTAAATAACCGAGCACCTCGGTATGTGCTTTCAAACTACCATCTATTCCATGCCCCTGTCCATTATTTGAAATATGATCTACAAAATATCATGCAGTGTGACGGCCATCGACCCCTATCAATTTAGCCCAAACTTTTTTGAGTCACATATTTCAAGAGAATCTCGCTGGGAAGACAAAATTGTCTTTGTTTCGACCAACTTTTGTATGTTAATGGTTTTCTGATTAGTGGCAGGCTGGACGTGTCCAAAAAACTTGTTGGGTGCGTTCAATTCGAGTTAATTCCACATAATGTGTAAGAGGTGCGTACGCGCGTTGTCGTTAAAGCTTTTTGCTCCGTTGTTAGTCATTTTGATTTCGCTACCTTTTTATGATTCCCCCAGGGTTTTTTGGGTTACAGTTTCAGTCTGCGTCTTTTTACCAAGAACGGTAAGTCAAATCTTGTACTGATCTGATCATACTTTTCTCTGCCTCTCAATATGATTCCATACTTTTGGTGTTTCCTCACCTCTTTGTACAACTTCGGCTATTACCGTAATCCAGTCTTCAGCATTTTCCCGAGACAAATTCTTTTTGAGAATGTATCATGGAAAGAAAAAATCTTTCCCAATTCAATTTCCCAGTTGCTTCTTCTCTCAGGGCTGCCGATTACCAGCCATGGCCAAAATTATCTGTAGGTAGACCATATCTGTTGCTCGGTTTTGGTCTACTTACAGACACGTCCTTATAATCCCTGGGAATAACTACAGAACAAATAACACGATTTACTTAAACCGCTTGGCTAAAAGTTTAGATCTATAGTTAAGACCAATCTCGATTCTTTGCAGTGTTTTGATTCATTTTCATTACGTTTTAGTCGTGATTTTTATAAAACTTGCTCCTAATTGTCCTTGTTGTTTGACACATGCTTGTGCCTGATTCCTAACCATTTTTGCAAAGTTCATAGAGATTTAATCTCATCAATATTTTTTCGACAATCCAGAAAGCTATATGCGTCGACCCTAGATAGCATTGACATTAAGTTAAATGGTTTCCATTTCGCAATTTAATGCCGCTTATTTCGAAGGTCATAAGGTCTATTATAATATAATAATAATAATAATAGTACTTTATTTCAGATACGAGATCCATAGCATTTGATATACACATAAAAAAAATAACAAAATACAACAGATTAAAAATTGTGTCAAAAAACATACATATTTTTAAAATTAAAGATTAATAAAAATAAATATACATGTGTATACATGTAGTACGTTCAGGCTGCAATATGTAGCCATCGTCTGTAAATAGTCGTGCAGAAGATTCTTTCTGACAAACTCCTTATAATAGAGTTTCTACACCTGAAAACTCTGGACATGAAACTCGCTATTCGGCCTCTTTGTATGGCCTCGAAGGAGTTGACACGCGCTTCAAAAAACATACCAGAGGCACTACAGCTCCGCTTAAGCCCCATTAGTTGCCTAAAGATATTGTTATAGGCAACTCGGATACCACCATGGGATTATGCTGTAGTGCCGTTACATTAAAATCTTATGTTGAGCGCTTTTAAGTATACGTGTAACACTTGAGAATTTAAAGTTATATATATATTATTATATATGTATAAGTACTTATGTATGGTAATGAGCTAAAGCTGCTTTTCTTGCTGCAGTTTATCATTAGTGTTGGATTCTTACGCAATATAAAGTTGTCACGCTTTGGAATTATAATTTGGCTGTTTGTCATAAGGATTTTTAATGTGTTGTCATTAATCAAAGTCGCGTTTTAAACTTTGCGTTTTTTTTTTCCAGCCAGTGTAGTGTTTTTTTCAAAATCGGCCAATTACATTTGGTCAGAGACATGCAGGGCAGAACATTTAATAAGAATTCTGAATATGAAGAAAATAAAAGCTTGTCGATTTGGCGAGGCCAAGCTACCATGCCCACAGATAAGATCGCAAGAAAGTATTCGCTATCGACTTCAAAATTTCTGTTCGCTGAACATTTACTAATTTTTAATATTTATTCATACGGATTGTTTAGTTAAGTTGCATTCATTCCAACAAGTATTTTTTTTTCTTTACAATTAGGTAGTTATATCAATACTTACGTATGAAAAGGATTTTGTGTTGTCTCTAATCATGATTACTTACCATGATCATCACCTTTGTATAGACGGTGTAGATTGCAAAGGGCTGCGATTGTTATTCGAAGATAAACAACCGAGTCCTACCATTTCACTTATCGTCCAATGCATGGTAGCGCCCAGTTGTGAATACCACTTCACGGTCCCCCATCATCGACTTGACCGAGCAAAACGTTATCGACTGGAAATATCTCAACTAACTGCGTCTAGTACCTACATAAAATTCTTTCAAGCTATAGTTAAGTATCTTATTCCGATTATCATAAAAATCGGGAAAATAAAAAAGTATAAAATCATGCTATTTGAGAATAGATGGCATCTCGTGGGTATTTCGTATTATTTATAAGAAATAATTGATCAGCGAGACATCTTCTTTAGCTATGGGAGAATATCACGGTTTGCCAGCAAAAAGCCATGGGAAATGCGTTCTATAGGGAAAGTGAAAGTTAATACAAAGTTACCGCTTGTGTTGGTTATTATAAACATTCGTTATGTTATTGTGAAGCAAGAAATACTGCGACATAACTTATCATTAAGGTAATGCATTTAGTTTAGGAATGTTCATCAGATTTTGTAGCTTGGGAAAGTTTTATCAATAAAATTAATTCTACCTTCTTACTATGAGAAAAATACTGAAAAATGTTCTTTTACGCGGCTGCCTGGGGATTTAAGGTACTTCCGTGTATATTTTTTTAGTTCTTGCCTTCTAAATACCTCAACAATTTTGGATCCATATGGGTAGCGATGGTACTCTGATTTTATTTATTTTTTGGCTCTACAGCCGTTTTAATTTTTTTTTAATATGATATACTAGATGCTTCCGGCGGTGCTACCCGCGTTAATACAGCATAAAAAGTAGCTTGTGTGTTAATCTAAGGTCTAAGTTATCTCCGTATCAAATTTTATCTTAATGCGTGAAAGAACAAGAAACATGCATCCATACATTCTAACAACATTTGCGATCATAATTTTACTAGGTTGTTGTAATTAATGTTAAAAACTGCGTTTCCAGGCATACTTTTAATTACTTACCCATCCATACATACGTAATACATCAAATAAACAGTTACCGTCTTATTACAAAACGAGGACTAACGATAATACCAGTTTTAATACATGGACTAAAATAAAATCTACAGAACGACAAAACGAGGTTTAGCGCTAGTCCGAGGATTATCCTCGGAATAAAGTCAGTCGTTTGAACACCCTAGTTTAGTTATAATACTATCTCACGAAAGTCTTCCGGTCAATATTTTAATATAATGTAATTAAAACAGTTCACCCCATCATCCACAAATTTAAAGTACGTAATATAACATTAGAATGCGGAATCGCCTCCGCCGGTATTGGACATAACTCGGTGCATTCCTGGCGTGCAGGGAGGATGCATAAATCCTCCATCGCCAGTTTTTTTGTCTCTTTTTGGATGCCATTGTGTCAGGTATAAACTACATACGCCACACTGCCCGCTCTCGCCCGGACTTTCGTTGCCACGAATAAAATAAAAAGCTATCGCACTTGACTGAATCTCTTATTTTGCGAATGATAAAAAATAAAAAGGAAAAATATAATTTTAAGAAGTATGGTGTCAATGTCAGAATTAACATGATAACACGCTGTGAGGATAAGCGATTATTTTTTGATAAAGAAGTGTTCTTTTGTAAAGCTTGTTTCGAATTACATCGACGACTTGCTCTAAGTTATGTAGATATCATTTTCATGTGTGTTCGGGCATGTTTTGTATTTATGGATTTTGATGATTCTTTCTGGTTTGCTTATATAACATTTTTAAGGAACATTAATCGTTAGTTTAATTTAACTAGTAGCTCACACCCGCGGCGTTGTCTGCGATATAAAATGAAATGTAAATAATTTGTTAAACTTTGAACCCCTATTTGATTCCCTTAGGGGTTAAATTTCCAAAAATCCTTTAGTTTCATTTTGTTTTCAATCCGTGCCATCTATAATTTAATTTTTTGATGATAAAAGTAGCAAGTAAGATATGTAGAGGGAGCTCTTTAATATTAATCTGTATATATAAAAATGAATCCCTCTATATCCCTCGGTCACGCCATCACGCGTGAACGGTTGGACCGATTTCACATTTTTTTTGTTGTGTTTGTTATTGTCAGGAAAAGGTTCATATGGCAGAAAAAAATTAAAAAAGTATGGAAAAAAAGCGAAATAAATTCGTTTGTTTCGCTAAAGCTCGAGAACGGCTGGGTCGATATAGCTAATTTTAGTCTTGAAATGATTGTTGTACTCCAGGGAAAATTTAAAAGATGAGAAACATACATAACTGTTAGGCGGTACGAAGTTCGGCGGGTCAGCTAGTAATAAATAATATCACACGTTAATATTCGTCTTTAAAATTCATAACTGAGACAAATCTGTATTAAAATATATAAAATTATTTTCGAAAACGACAGTACCATAAATTGAGATCGTTCTTAGAACCGTCCGCTAGTGTACAGATGTTTTGGCTGACAGATCAAAAAATATGGACACCGTGGTGTTGAGAACATCTGCCTCACCCTTGAAGTAACCTGAATTGATTTCAAACGTTAATGGTCTAAATGTTTCCATTTAATTATTGCCTTAATAGGCTTTTAAGGTCTACAATAAATTATTTATACAATACCCAACAATAGAATGTCGAAAGATAAGAAGTGGCATCACAAAAAACGACCGCACGATTAAAAAAGATTAAATAACCGATTAAGTAGTACCTACAACATATAAGATTAAATTCAACTCCTTCTTTTTCGAAAAGGAATTCACTAAACATCGATATTAGATTTCTGGGTTTCGCGACATGCCGGGAAAGATTGTTCTTTTATTAATTTTATTTTGATGTTAGACTAAATTTATGAATGGTTGAGATGATGTTGGGAGCTCTGTTTGTTGTCAAATTTGTCTGAATAGATTTCCACAATTAGTGTTCATCAAAGAAGTTTAAATCTGACTTCATAAGTTGATGAAAAAGAAGGTGTTGATAGAACTGCAATTATTAAACATGATGAAATACTTGAAGAAGACATATTTCACAAATTCTGGAGTATAATTTTGGTGGCTTGGTTTGCTTCATACATATCAACAGGTCAACCCCCGCAAAAGTACCAGGGTCTCATATCTGATCGAAGTGATTTCTACAGAAACAAATCAACAGGTTCGTCCTTACAACAGAGTAACCAACCAACAAGTTAAAGATAATAAACGCTACACAAAGACAGGTTGTTTGACTGAAATTTTAATAGGGAAATCATGACTAACCAGAGTCTTTTGCAAATAGAGATCCGTCATAGGCAACAGGTTGCAAAAGCCCAGTTAAGTTGTATACGACAACAATAAAGGAAACTCTGTTCTAAATACAGGTGGTTTACCCTAATAAATACCAGGATATCACGACTAGTCTGCAGCATGCCTCTAAAAATCCAGACCGGTCGATTCTGGTCTTCTGGACCAAGCAAGTTATAAACTACTATATGCAATGTGATAAACTACCTATAGAAATAATAATTTATTTTGCTTTTAGAGAATTTTGTATATCCTTAGCAAGTGACAGGTGGCACCAAGCTTTGTCCACGATTAATCTTCACAAAGCTTTTGGTAATTAAATATTAAATATGGTTATTGATAAATAAAAATAATTTCAAAAATACTAAGGCAATTGGAATAAATGGTTGCTCCAACAGGTTACGAGATGACAGAACTACAGCATATGCAACAGGTATCGCCGAGTCTAAAGTACCAGGACAACTGAGGTTGCAAGAAAGTTTCATTAACTATTTGACAAAATCCTGTCTAAGTTAGACGAAATTAATTATATCCTGCTGAAAATATAAACGCGAAAGATAAATGTGTTTGTTACTCTTTCTCGCAAAGACTACTATACAGATTTAGATGAAGTTTGGCACAAATATAGCTTATGTTCCAAATGCAAAAAATGCTTTTCATCCCGAAAAAATGCAAAGTTCTCGTGGGATAATAAAATTTCCGCAGGTAAAACCGCAAGTCTTGTTGATATTATGTCAGCTCTAACAGGTGGCACAGTGTCAAGAGTACCAGGAGATCAAAAATCACGAGATATATTCGGTAACAAAGCTCCGACAGGTTGGTTGAGACGTACCTCGGAACTGGATCAATAAGGAATGGAGCTAACAAGTGGCAGCGGTTGAACTTATGGCATTTGTTAGCGATAACTGCGCAATGAGTTTTCTATGCAATGCAACGCTCATAACAAAGCTGGCAGTGCAATTACGGTTCTATATATTGGTATCTTTATTACGACCGGGATAAAACGTTATGCAATAACATTTTTACAAGTAAGGATCTTGCCATCGATAACTGCTTGATGTCAAGTTAGAAATCTATTTAATTCTTTCGACATCAATCGTCAGTAAAAAGGTTTTTGAGTCCTTGCGTTCGATATTTATATCCAGTGTATTTAGCCCCTCGATAATATACCATGTTTATATCGGCTTGAACTTCAAAACCAACGATTGAGAACCAAATTGATTGAGAACCGTGCTTGTGGCGCGGTTTCTAAAGAATCGCCGAAGTAAAGTAAACGTGCATGGCAATTTGACTGACTGCGCTACCGTAGAACAGTTGGCATATTACATTTTAGGTCTAGTGCCTTTATCGGCTAACGTTACCTTTAGCCAATTGGGGCTCTGGTTGTCATAGGATAGCAATGGTAGGCCATGTGAGTGGTTTTCAGACGGTGTAGAAACTCGTGTGTAGAAACTCGTGTGTTGTGGGTCGAAGCACTTCGCTGCACCATTATTCTTTGCACATACGGATCTAGACGACAAGTAATTTTCCTCTTATAATATATATATATATATGTCTGTTACGCGTTGAATTGTTATTAAGACCGAAATAAATAAAGTGTCCGGGGCAGTGGTCCAACGGCTACATAGTCAAACTTTGTACTTACTAATATAATTCATAAAAACCAATCCAAATTTAGCCTTTAATAACATAGAATCTCCGGCAGGGCATTGTTCTCGGGTCAAGTGTTGCTACCTTGTATTAGAAACCGGCTCATACGAGTATATAGAAAGGTAAGTACCTTTCTATATACTCGTATGAGTATTACTTCTTTATACTGAAAATAAGCAGATGGCTAACTTCTTTCTAGAAGATCGTAAGGAATATATCTGTACAAATTCCTTAGTTTTTTTTATGACAACATTACTTGTCTATGGTGTTGACAACATTTATTGCCTACTCTATGGGAAAACTCTCTCTCTTGAAAAATATGTCGAATGATTGGGTGTGTCTCAGACCCCTGTTCGTGAATAAATCGCCATTTATTAACTGAATCCTTCGATGTTTTACTATATAACCTGCAAACGATAAAAATATCGTCTTTTTACCCGACTGCGAAAAAAGGAGTGTTATGTTTTTCAAGTGTTTTTTTAATGTATGTATTTATATTTCTTTGGCACGCCCTAGAGCCTGAACGTATTTTATGTGAGTGGTGTCAATAGACTCGTCTTCACCTGCAAATAGTCATAGGCTACACTAACTGTATCCCGCCATTTCAATTGTTGAGATAACTAAAGTTCTCGTAGTCGGGTTTTTTGAAGTCACCTTTAAACCCTTGTTCCAATATATTCGATTTCAAATCACATATATTTCTAAATAAATAAAAACTACTCTAATATCAGCAACTTACGTAGGGGCCAATAGCTGGTGGTGGTTTTTATTTACAAAGCTGTCTGTGCTATTTTATTATCTCTAATAGATTCAAATAGAGCTGATAGGACCAATTCTAAGAAATGGCATGCGATGACACGACAGTGATACGTTCTATTGTGTATTCAATATTGTGCAGATATGATACGCAAATTTTATTGAATATGGATGAGGGGTTTTTGCCATACTTTTTGTGAAATCATGTACTGAGCGAGTGGTTTATCGTTGGTAATATAATTAGTAGTATATACGATACTATTTACGGATCTACTCGTGACCCGCACGAATGTATGGGCTTCCGCAGGGTGCAAACTTCACGCCTGGCCAGTTCGAACTTTATTCTAAAGTTTTTCTTGTTTTTATTTGTTATTTTTAATTTTAAAACAATATATGGTACATGCAACTTTGAATATAGTGATCAACCTTGCTATTTTGTAGTATATATCCTATCTAATAAAATACAAGCATATAATTTAGTTGCAGTGCATTAATTTTAAATTTCATAATCCAGGATGTGACCGGACTGCGCTTTTTGTTCTAAATTTTCTGTTACCTACTTATTGAATCTCAATTCTGTACTCGAAGGTACTGTAATTTCGATAGAACCATTGTCCATCAAACCTAAAAACAATATTTGCAGAATATTACTGTTCAATAACTGGCGTCAGAACCAGGTTATCCCTGCAGTGGAAGCCTACTGCTACATGCTAGAATATTAAACTTGATCGAAGGGGTATTATACACTAACAGGCGATGGATTGTGCCATTAAACGAATTGGTTGTATGCGTCTGTAACGGTGTTGCGGTAGTTTTATGCCTAATGTATAAATTCTAATTTCATAGCTTCAAGCTACGGAGTCATTGTTGTACCTTTACCTATCTACTCGTATTCTATTACAGCTTTCGTACTTAATTGAAATGAAATGAAATTATTTATTGGCCTTATAACCACTTATGTTATACTAGGCAAGTCATATTACAATATTTCACACAATACTTAATTTAGTACATTTCAAATGTCAAAAACTTTATTTAAATTCACTTAATTACAAAATTTAAATAAGATTGTGTAGTATCGATTAATAGATACATTACTGATATAATAATACTTCTAAAATAGTTTATATTAATGTGAGTACAATTTAATAAAGTCTTTATATAATAAGATACTTTAATGTCATTATTAGTTTGTGAGTTTTGACTATAATTGTTTAGTTGGATTTGACAATATGTTATATAAATTAAGAATAAGTACTTAAAATGATTAGTAAGAAAAAACAATGACGATAAGTCTTATTAAAAATTTAGCTATCACCTACTTATAAAATTATGTTTGCTCACTCACGAACGAAGATTCAGTCAGCTTCATGTTCATAAATTCTTTGACCGAGTAAATTGGGATAGACTCAAAAAACCGCTTTATTTTTCGTTTAAAATCGTTCGCGTGAAGATTTAATTCTTAATATAAATTCCTTGTTTTCTAACTTTGGCTAGGCGTGTTTTAGGCTTACATAGTATCTCTTTTCGTCTTTCATCCATTCTTAGATTATGCGCATAAGGTTGTTTCTGTAAAATATCCTTATCTTCATAGATCTTTAGGAGGCAATTATAAATATACAAAGATATAACCGTCATAATTCTATTATTCTTAAAATAATTTCTAGCTGACGCCCGTTTACGCAATCCAAATATAATTCTTATAGCTTTTTTTGGGCTCTTAGTACATTTATTTAGCTTGTCTTTGCTTTTATCATTGATTCCTACGTGCGTGTCGTCAGCAAATAAACTAGTATATGCCCAATCAGGCATAGCATTAGATAAGTCATTTATATATATAAGAAACAGTAATGGTCCTAATATAGAGCCTTGGGGCACTCCTATATCTACATTTGTAATCTTAGAGCTTGTATCGTTAACATACACAGCCTGTTTCCGATTCTGTAAGTAAGTACGCATCATGTTTAGTTCGGGGCCCTGAAATCCATAGTACTCTAATTTTATTAATAGCATGTCGTGCCTCAAACAATCAAATGCTTTAGACAAATCACAATATATACTTGCACATTTCTGTGATTTGTCCAAAGAGTCCAATATGTAGTAAATTACTTTCCTTATTAATCCTTTCCTAATTTAAAGTATTATGTAGCTCTCATCCGCGGCGTTGCCTGAGTCTTAAAGAATAGTTAATTAATAAAGAAGGTTCAAACTTTGAACCCCCATTTGACCCCTTTACGGGTTTAATTTCCAAAAATACGTTCTTAATACAGTCTTAAATCTTATTATTACTCACTAAATTTCATGTTTCTAGGTTCGGGTTTGTTTCCCCCCGTGGGTGCCCGCATTGTCGAGGCGGGGGGGCTCAGTAGCCGTGGCCTTGCCACCCACGGTGAAGCCAAGAGGCACCCGGGATGGGCCGCTCCACCAGGTTTTGACCTCTAAGCCTGTGTTGGAGTGGCTATAGGAGGTAGGTTGCGGTATTTTATAGGGGCACCGCAACTGAGGCGGGCTGCAAAGTTGCGAGACGGCGCAGCCGAGGATTGTGCCGCGGCGGGAGAGGACTGTCGGTATTGAGGTGCACCGCTCTCCCTACCTCCCCCGGCTCTTACTGGGTCACTACCGTAGAATGGTGCACGTGGTGGGGCCGCAGCGGTGTTGCCACTAATGACTCGTCATAGGAGGGCATGGTGGTATGGTCCTCGAGCTGGTTGCATTGCGTCATGTGTCTGGCGCACTGCAAGCGGGGGTAACCCTGAGGGAAGGGTCCGGCAACGGACAGCCGTGGCGGGTCGCGGATGTATGCTATAGCGTTCCCGTGTCCTGCTAGTTATCAGCAGGGAATGACACCGTGGAGTTTTAGTGGGTAAGAGTCCCACATAACCGCTCTGCCTCCCCGTGGTGGACCGGTATGCATGCAGCATTTCTCCACGTTAAAAAAAAGGTTCGATCTTGTTGAACATTTATCAGGACTTGCTCTCTCTAGATAGGATATATTCAAATGTAGCAAGACTTGCCTGTAACAAACGCTATATAAAAGCATACCAACTGAACGCAGCCATCGAGCTCCCAGCTAGCATTATAGCGTTCTACGTAGAAATCGTGACCATAAGTTTCTACTACGTTATATTCGTTGTCACTTTGTGCAAGTTATCTTTTGAGGACAATGGTATCTAGTGGGCAAATAAAACGGCAGTGCGGCGGTGGCGGCCGGTAGCCGGCCTCCGTCATCAATCAGGGAGCCCGAGGCCGGACCTTGCCTATAGTAGGGCTGACACTTATAAAGCGTGTAGAAATAGCTAAAATAATTTGGTTATTGTTTTATAATACTTAATGTTTGACCGAATTCTCATGTGATATTTATAGATACTTACTGAATTAAAGTGAGGTCGAAAAGTACGTTCAAACAGTAAAAAGCTATTCAACTTACGTTAGAACACCCACTTCTCGGCTAACGTTAGGCAAAAAAGAGGTGGAAACAACAACAAACATGGCGTCCATACTTTACAGCGCAAAGCGGCGAGCTGTCAAATATCGACGACATTGCTTGCTCTTGTCATACCTAATATTAGCCGATAAAGGAACGGTCATTTTTAGAAAATGTAGATAATCGCAGGTTGTCTTTTGTTGTTCTTATGATAAAAGGAAGGAATATTGGCCATATTAAAAATAAATAATAAACATTTCCGCAATTGAAACACTTTTACAAATTTATATACGAGTATGTGATCTTTAAACACTAATATTCATTTAGACCTTTTACAGTGTAGTTTTTATTATAGGTATATGATTGAAATTCATTATTTCGCATTTGCTTCAATACCTATATTGTCCAAGGGGTTTCTTTCTCTAAACTCGTTATGCACTGTCACATTTCTACCTGAGAGATATCTTTAAAATTTACTTAATTGGCTCTTAACTCTTCATGAATGTTACATTATTTATTGGAAATATCTCCACCATTTAAACGCATGGCCACTAAGATAGAAGAGAAGTGCAAGGCGGCTTCGAACAAAACTATACAATAGAAAACTTTTTATTGACCATTATATCTGTATTTCCATATCTGACATCCTTGTGCCTACTTACTATCGTAATCTGTGGGCTATTTGTCTCCGTCTCATGCATTGTCTACAGATACGGTTAACGGTACACACTGCTATCGGTCAAGTTTTTGGTCACACTTAGATAGCCAAACGTGGAATATTTAAATTCAATAGGTACCTTACGATACGTACCTTTAGGTTAGCATAGTTTTAGTGTTTTATTTGCGCTGATTTTATAACTAAAATGCAGCTTTTGCGGTTAAGTTAAGAAACCGTATTTTCTCGACGTAATTAAGGTACGAACTAGATAAAAGCGGTTTCGATACTGGTCTAGAAGAATAGCAATTATCTAGTTGTAATTATAAGACGATATTACACTAAATTCCATGAAAATTAACCACATTTAGGTGAGGATCAATAAAAACTAATAATCACAAAATATCCTGCGTTATAAACCCAAATGATTTTATAATGCAGCAGCCAAGTAGCGGGAATCATTCAGTAATTCAAATAATCACTCCCAAATTGGTAGCGAGTATGTCTGGACATTTGATTGATGTCGGAGGAAGCGGCGGGCACTAATTACCCTGGAGGCATGGTGAATATCATCCGACGTAACTTGGCCTGCTGCATTCTTTGGGTTTGAGTGAAATTGAATCGTCGTCAGAGCTCCTTATTGACCGGTAGTTATGGCAGCAATCATGATAAAGACTACCTCTTAGGGTTTCCGTCTGAAATCTTGATTTCTTATTATTTTTGTTTAGGTTTAGGGGTATAGTAATTATTGAGCACGGACTTCCTTACACTTGCTTATCCTGATTTTACTACTCTAGAACAATATGGGTAGGTTTTAGGGTGAAGTAAGTAAGGTACTAACTCGTTATGCACCATAATGGAATATTGCCAACAGTGAAATTATGATCGCCATCGATGCCTGACAGAGGGGGTTCGTTTACCATTGTTTCCATGGCCCATTGACTAGGTGCGGCTTCCTTACAAGCCCTTTTTTACTGCTGTTACTTATCTACTTTCTAAGTAAGTACTAGCAGCTAAAGTAATAGGCTCAGTAAACTATCATTAGTTTCGTCACGGATACATCCTACTTCTTTGTTATGTGCTTATTACGAGTATATCACTTTCGTCAAAGTGTTTTCGCATTTTGCATGCCTGCTTTTGAGGAAACAAGCTCGATAACCTCTAGCAAATTGCGAAACAAGTGGTTAGAAGAGAGTTTGAAAAAACCCGAATGCTGAATCGTTAAACCTGTGTATCATCCTTAATTTACTTTTTTTTTAATTTTTGATGTACACAGTGTCACTCTCACGACTAAGACGAATCTTTTGACAACACTTACATAAAAATACGACAAGCCGTTTAGGTTCTAGGGCATGCCAAAAAAATATACATACATATACACTCAAAAACATAAACCTCCTTCTTTCGTAGTCGGGTAAAAATAGGTCTAGCAACAGCAACAAATTGAGCTAGTTAGGAACTGTAGAATACAATGAATCCCCTATGCTTGTCCCGCCATCCGCCGATCTCGGCCCCGGCGGCCTCAGCACACTTGCAGACCTCAAGGGGGGCATTGTTCCGATCCTGCCACATGCGCCCTGAATAACAAGTCATTGAACGGGAAGGTGAAGTGGAGCGTAGATTAGATTCAATCACTCGAAGATTTCTACAGGTATATCTACTTGTAGCAGGGTTTGCAATTGCATAAACTATTTGTTTTGTAGATCTTTTAACATCATAATATTCATGAGTCAACTCTGTGAATGAAGTCGGAAGTACCAAGAACATATGGTACCTATTGTAATTTTGATACATTCTCGTACAATGCCATAGCTGGAATAGAACATAGATACTTAGTGACACTCACTCACTTGCGACGGTGGTGTTATTCACGTTTATATTGCAAAATATTGTTGCAGTGAGGATGCGTGCGCGCCGCGCGCGGAGGCGGCCCCGCTGAGCGGGGGCACGGCCGGGGCCGGGGCCGGGGGCGACGAGCGCGAACGCTGCGCCTGCGCCGCCTGGACGCCGCGTCGCCAGCCGCCAGTCCACGAAATCCTCAGACCCAAACCTAGGAGGTATGTGTCTCGCGCTGGAATCCACTTACTAAATACGGCCCTGTCATACTCAAAAGTAGTGAGTATGACAGGGCCGTATTTAGTTAATTTCTGTAAAATTAACAAAATATAGTTTCAGACTAATTAGTTTCAGACTACTTATCTCCAAACTTTTCACTGAATTAGTTAATTGTCTGTATCTATTACTTTTAGTCTATTGTGATTGTAACGCTGTTGGATGTCCTATGAAATAAATAAATAAAAAATACACAATCACACAACATGATAATGTTAACAAAGATTACCAAAAAGATAATAAATGTCTAGTAGAAACGATTAAAAACAACGAATCAAGCTACGCTCACTCAAAATACCGCAATGTTAGTAAATTAGACGACACTCATGTTGCCGGATCTTTTGCAAATGAGAATTGCTCGTAAATAGGGATAAAGAGGGTCATAAAGTGCGTCGTTACGTCGCGGGATATGGGTCGAGCGTTGCATTCCGAGATTCAAAGCCGTTACACTCAATGAAGCTGAATTGAACCGACACGACTAAGATGTAGTGAACGACTGGAAACATTAAGATAGACTTTGAAGGAGCGCTTGCATAGCTGTTGCAAAGATATAGAAACCAGTAGAGAGAATGTGTGTGTGCAAGTTACATACGTTTATACGTATAAATAACGTTTTTCATTGCTCAGCTAACGCGTTTAGTATAATAATAATAATATAATAGAAGCTAAAAAAGTTTGTCAAAAATTTACACAATCATTTAGTAGAGCATGCAGTCGAGTTGCGAAAATAATTACGGTTGACTTTTATAAGAGAAGAGACTATAGGTGAAGACGAAGAAGAAGGTAAACGCTACACTCATTAGTGACTCTAACGTTAACCAGTAGCTTGCTAACACTCACTTGAGACACAATGTTAGTGGAAACATAAAATAGAATCTCTATCATAAGATGTCTTATTGCTAAAAGCAAAGAATGTGTTTACTGTGAAGATACTGGACAGAATACGCACAGTGATAATTATAATTGCAGCGCAGCACCTCGTAGGGTTTTAATGAAAGCTTAGATCGATATTTGCCTTTCAAAAGCGAATAGTATTTTTTTTAGACAAGCGTGCATACCTTTTCAAATAGAAGGTTTTACAAACCAAGTTCTTTGGCGCATATTGGCTGCAATATTAAATGCTCTAGGCTTGCGCTTGACTTCAGTTCTCCTGATCAGTCCTAATGTAAAGCGACGATGCAACCTAAGATGTACCTATGTGAAGTGTATGGATATGTATTATAAAAAAATACAATATAACAGTCAATACAAGCCTGAAGCTTATATTTATCATCAAATGTAAATTAAAAGTTTGAGAGATTCAAAATACTCTGCCAAATTACCAACATTTTCACGATCATTTCTTACCCAAAGACTCAGAGTCTTGGTGAGTGCGGAATGCAATGGAATGTTTCGGTCTGCTACGCTATCAGATAAACTGGCTCATTTTGAATTCCATGCCGCTCGACCTCCGTCCCATTCAGTAGCCAGGCACTGATTACAATTTGCTCTTTCATACTGCTAGACTTTAGATAGACTTTGTAAAAAAAGTACCTACACTAATTCTAAATTTAGCTCATATTATTATTGAAAAAATCCAGATGTTGGTTATAACGCTAGACCATAGGCAGTGAATAAATACTCGTAGATATACTTAAGAATCGACTTAATAGTAACTATAGTATTATTCATAGTATCTTGATAGATAACGAAATTACATGTCATGTAATATTAGTACCTATGTATTATTACAGACAGCTTCCTGAGTTACTTGATAGGGAAACTCTGGTGAGCGAAGAGTTCACTTCATAGTTAAATATTATTTTCCTAATTCTAACTAAACAATGTATATACAAATCAATGCCACTATTCGTTGTATTTTCAATTTTATAACTCAAGAACGAACTCACCTATCCAAACCAAATGTTTAGGCTTTGTTCGGACTATTTAGTAGATGGTTTATGTGACGTTTGCACAAAGTCAGTCGAGCGGTTCTTCATTTATTACATTTTTTGTAACAAATGAATTCAATAAATGGCGGATCATTTTGTTATTTTTTTTGCTGTCAAATTAAAACTTTTTTCAGTGTTGACAGTACAATCATGTTTATACTTAGCGAAGCACGTACCCACCCACTGGTATAAGTATATATAATCTCTAGGTACAAGGGAGTACCTATTGCATAGCATTCGATATTACGCGCAGTAGGTACCTAGTGAATATACTTTATCGTCACTTTGCCACCTAGTGGGATAAGAACAGCGGTTATGCTCATTCTATTGCATAAACAGATAAGCAATTAAATTAATAAGTATTTGCGACGTTTTTATTCAACTTTACATGGTCGTCCCTAATCACATGGTTATTTTGCATCTCGGGTTTAACATTGTAAAGGTTTACAATTTTCTGGCAATCATGTACATGATGAAACGTTCATTAAAATGGTCAAATTGACCGTGATCTTTCATGCTTACGATTTGGCAATTCGATAACAACCACCTAAGAAAATTAATTGCTTATTGTTTTAGGTAAATTACTTCTTTAATAACACAGTTATTTCAGTACTTAATATCTGTACCTATTTTGTCTAGATTTATATTAGTGATAGCCCAAATTTCAAAGTTGATTCTTAGGTATGTCTTTATTGTTGCAAGGATCTCTCGAAATACTTTTTTGTTTCCTTATCCTTTCATGGTCTGGTTATTAAACCTAAATCGGAGCCTTGCTATTACATAATTATAACTTTGTACAAATAAAAATAAAGATTTCTTACTTTATTTAGATGAAGGAGTTTCAAATTCAAATTCTGGTAGTTTTGGAATTCGTAACTCAACGCACACGTAGTTTTTTTAATTTTCTTATTGCAATTAGTGACTTAGCTAAATATCCTTGGACCAGTGAAAATCATGAGTTATGTATACAGGGTTATTGGTTTAGGGTTCACTAAGCCGAAAGGGGGTCAAAATACTCATCCTTAGGAACAACTTGTACTATGGGTGGGACCATGTCTGATTTCGAGAAAAAAAATCAAATAGTCTATAAAAAAAAGGACACTCCTTATCGATAACCATGAATGTAAAACTCAATCGCTCGTCAACAAAATGTATAATGCAGTTGTTTTTTACCTCGAATTCTGAGTTGATCCTACAGTGAAATTTGTTCCTTGCTTTCGATTTAGTACACCCCTAACCGATAACTCTGTACATAGATAACAAGCGTGTACAAGTAGGGGCCAATGAAAGATATTTGTTTGGTCTGACTAGCAATTAATTTTCAAAATAAATGTTTCTATACAACCCTGTAATTGTTCATGTGAAAATATAAAAACAATAGATTGTTCAAATAGAATCAGCCATTACTTTCGCCGATCCCACAGCTGGGAATACAGCTGTGAACCACGTTTTATTGTGAAGACGGTATTGGACAATACCTCTCAACAATTTATGCAACGAAAGTCACTGTTACTCATGTATTTCACAATTTCTCATTATTATTACGAAATTTTCGTAAGGTCTCAGATGTTATTATCGAGAGAGGAATCATCAGCTAGCTGCTTATGTACTCGTATTCATTAGTATGTTTCTTAAATCTTCTCGCTTCAGCTGCTTTCGCGGTTACTTTTGGTCCACTTTTGGTTCTTGCATTGCATTTAAATGTTCAATGTGTAGGCATTTCACCTTTCTCAATTTACATACTTATATTTTCTAGAGATATTATCCGTAGTTTAGTAAGTTGTGCTGGAGGATGACCGAAAAATACTTAAATGACTTGTGTGATTATGGATATCTTTGAACGAAAATTGAATGACGAGCTGACTTTTGATAGAATAGTATGAAAATAGACACAATAATCTTCATGATGAAAATTATCATGACGGTTGTTTACACGGAAAATAAAACATTGCTTCAATTGATACTTTACATATCAAGTCCTCAAGATCATTCTGAGATACTGATTTTATTAGTTCATTGGCCATGCCGTGTCTAGAGAACTTAATTACATTCTATACATTTAAGTGCCTAGTTATAAAAAGTCTGCAACGGAAATGCGTAATGTTATGTATATGCAATGATAAGGACGTCAAACAAGGTAGCAAACTGGCCAAAGGGCGTGTAATAAATGTACATTACAAACGGGAAGTTGCACATAAAATATAAAACGCCTCATAAAATGTTGGAATGCACAGTATTTGACTTGATCAGCATTGGAGTATAATTTTATCTAGGAGTCAAAGCATTCATGCTGAAAGGGTGGGCGACACCCTGAGGCAGTTTGCTTTAGATAGGATCATAAAACGATGTTTAAAGTTTATGGATACCAAATGTTATACCTCTGCTCGTCTATAAGTATTCATGTTCCCTCTATATTCAAGCTGCTTGAATTCAATTCACAGTAAATTGTAGGACACGCGTAAGTGCGCAGACGCCGCGGGAACCGCCGTGTTATTACACTGACGAGTGATTCACTAATAGCCCCGCTGCACTGCACCCGCTGCGAGAGTGCTCTATATTTACTTCGCAAACTTATCGTTCCGTTCACCTCTCATTGAACAGAGACAAGATTGATGTTTTACGACCACGTGTTACGGTTAATTCGATAACGTGCCATACGCATCGAAACTACACGGGCACTTAGAGATATCGTGACCTTCCCGAATGCGAGAGGCTTTGTGCGAACGGTATCATAATCCGTGCATAACGCGCGTGGCAGCGCGTACCGTAGCGGGGCGGCTGCGACGTCGGCGGCAACATTGGTGATGGAGGGTAACGGCGACGGCGGATCACAGTGTGGCCGGCGCCTCCGACCAGACATGCTGTGCCCGGCGCGTTGCTCGTGCTTCCTCTGCCGCGAGCTGCAGTCCTGCCGCGCCGCAGACGCGAGGAAGCCCCCCGGGAAACACAACATGTGCGATAACTTCATACTCAAGAAGGCAGAGGCGTGGGAGCCGATGAAGTTCATTCGCGGCGCGGCACGGCTGTCGGTGCGCCACTGGCAGAGCAGAGAGCCGATTACTTCCGCCAAGGCTAGGATTGCACCGCACAAATCGACGAGCTGCGAACAGCTGTACCCGCACTCCACCGAGGAGGACCCCGGGCCGTTCGCCATGCGCCGCGCGCCTTCCACCGACAGGATGAAACCACAGGAGAACAAAGCGTTGTTCAATAAACTACTTGGCAATTCGCGCAGCAAGAAAACGGGAGACCAAGAAGCGAAGGTCCGCCGAAGTGTCCTGAATTTCAGAAAGAACGAAGCGCCCAGTTCTAAAAATATTCACGAGAAATATATACCTTTGTCTCAGTCTCCTCCTTCGGAACACATCTACAGTGAACCGCGTCCTTGGAGTTCGCAGTACGACGACTGCTGCCGACCTCCGGTTTACCAAAGTGTCGAAAAAAAGAAGGAAGAAAACAATAAAGCGCCTGCGGCTGAGAGGAAAATTTACAGCAATAGACTCCCGTGCTACGAAGAATTAACGCAGAGACTTTCACAGGAAAAGAATAAAAAATCTAATTTTTCTCTTGCCGAAGGAGGTCTAGCAAACAAGATCACGCAAAATAATAACAAAGTTGTTATTTATTTCGGAGATTCGATCATTCGTAAACACAATGAGCAAAAAAAAGACGAAATTAGACTGAACAACGAAGCCTTACCAAAAGAAGAGCAACCTATTTATGTCAATGGACTTTTGAACGAAACAGGACATATAGGTCTTTGTCGAGATATCGACAAAGGAGGAGGACCATCTGAGATACAGCTGCCAGAAGCTATATACTCCGAAATCAGAAATGATGATATTCCGGAACCATCGGAAGCGGTTACTATAAACGACGCTACTTACAAGAAGGAAGTTTTGGGAACATTGAGTTCTGATGGATTCTTGATTGTAGAGTTCGAAGAAAACTATGAAAGAGCTCGCCAGTTAGTTGATCTGGTGCATGGATCTAGTGGAGTAGATCATCACGAAGCGACTGTGCTAGATGAAGATGAACACTGTGATTGGAGTTTTATCCAAGATTGGCGGAAACGGTAAGTGACATCTAGTAGTTACGAATAGATGCTGTTATGTGTTCCAGACGATCTGGCCTGGATCCCATATCCATTGTCTTATAGCAGTAATAATATCATAACAGTTACTGTGCGAGCTTACTGAGTTAATTGTTGATTGTCTTAAGCGGAAGAAGCGCAATGTAACATACGAGTTCATTTATGTTCATTTTAAGGTATTTTTATAACCAATTGTAGATGTTGGTATGCATGCATAGAGGTGAAGGTTTCATTTCTTTAAATCATAAAGAGCTTTCATATAAATCTAATTAAGAAATCTTCGAAATTTTTCGAAATGTAATGGTAACATTACATTTCGAAAAATATTAGAATGCTTTTATTTTTTTACGTCAGTGAAGTAGGTATGTTCAGCCAATGGAATGTTCATCGTAAATAAATGTGGCGGGTCGTCGCGTCGCTAATTCTCTGAAGCTGAGTATCCGGGAAGACATTCGCATTAATTGCATAGCTATTCCCTTGATAACAATCGGTGGTCGATGCCCTCGTGTGAGCTTCTGTGTCTTTCTTTGCACTAATCGGAAATTTACTTCCATTCTCAACCTTACGCCTGGTGAAGGTTTACGTAACGCCTGATTTCACACCTGAATCTGCTGGGAACTCTTTTAACTTTATTGAATAGACGTTTTGATGCTTCTTTGTTCTGTCTATCGTCTATTTTATCGTTGCTTTGCCAACTTCTTGTCATCTGCACTTCCTTGAGACTTTTGTGACGGATAAGTGGCAACTATAATTTTCATACCAGTCTTAATAGTTTGAGATGGGCTGTTAATTATCCACACTTTCTTGTTAATTTTTCCAATCAAATGAATTAACTACGCGCATTTCCCGCAAATGATTTATAGCGTCACAATTTGAAACAAGTTCTTGGCTTCCTGAATCGGTATTGTAATTGTACTTTTATTATTATCGGATTATATAGGGTTATCGGTTTTGGGTGTGCTTTTCGGCTTAGTATACCCCATTACGCTGTATACCAGCAAACCAATTACTATATTAAGCTTTCGATGGAGAGCAATATTTTAGAAATGTCATACGGTTACTGTCCAAAAATTTATTGATAATGAAGTGTATTTCTTAACGAGTAAAATCTTAAATTTGAGAAACCTCCCGTCATTTGTTGTGGCGGCTATTTTAGATTTGATATTATCATCATGTCTAGTATTCTACTAGTCAAACCTTTCTATTTGATAGCCATATTATGGGAGTAATGAAAAATATATTACTTCGCCATTTTTGGCAGCGGCTCTCGGTTACACCTTTCATACAAAAAAAAAACAAAATCCGATTATCTGTTTGGAAGCTGCGATGCCACAGACGGACATGTCAAACTTATAACACTCGTTTTTGCATAGGAAGTTAAAAAAAATACAACAGCAAAGTCCATAACAAATCTGTGAAAAACACACGGAACGTTTCCGATTCGTTAACCACATCACGTTTGTTTTGATCCCAAACAGATTATTCTCGAAAAATAGATTACATTATTTGGCGCAGCTCTATCCATCCACATTAGACTATGTCCACGCATGTATGACCAGCATTATCTACAGCTTACTGATGCTGTGAGGTAATAGACAAAACCCGCGAATTTGGTTCACCTATACAGATTATGATTTAAATTTTCTTGTAAAATGCGGTCTGGCAGTTGGTTAGTGTGTCTAAGCATGGTATTCGAACCAGTAATACGTTTTGGTTTCTTATGTATCTTATTTACGAATAGGAACTGTGCTGACAGTAAATAAGAGCTGATGACTAGTGGTACTTTCTATTCTGATGTATTTATATGAAATCGTTAATCAGGATTTTTTTTAATTGTTTTGTAACTAGGATTTTATTAGGATAGCAAGAAGCAGTCTTCATTATCTCACGTTGTATTATTTGCATGGTTTACTCCAGCACCGAAAGCAGTCGCAGCATATTGTATCTAAGTGTGAAGAATACTTATTTTATCTTTACAACTTTGGTATACATACATGTGATACTTTACAACTTTGGTGCATAGAATCAAAATTTATCTCAAATTTATATAATCGTGAGTTAATACATTCGATCTGCTATCGTAGCTTTTTGAGCGTCTTGAGACGTGAATGTTCCAAAGTTCTTACAAATTCAGTCTCTTTAGTGATGCTACATATCACCGTGACCTTATTCGCAAGCAAATTGCATTCAAATTAATAAATTAAAGTCCTGTCGATAAGCCTATTTAAGCTTGCTTGGTCATAGCTATAAAAACCCGTCTAGTCGTCCATCAAATCAATGAAATTAGTCTCGCTAGTTGCATTCGTTGCGGTCACGCTTTCCTGTGGAGTCGAGCCCTTTCTCAAGTTTTTATAAACTAGTCTAGTACAGATTCTATCAAGCCTTATATGGAGCCGGCTTCCTAGAAATCTGCTGAAGGCAAGCTATCATAAATCTGATAAATACATCGCATCCTCCCTATCTTACCCCGTTAGTGATCAGAAAAGCTTTATGGTGCGATTACAAATTATAAATAAGTTTTGAAGCGATCATTAATTAAACTAAACTTGTAAGTATCATGGCCGTATCTTTTTAATCCAGTTTTACTTCCACTCTGGATACTTTATCATATTGAAATACCGTTTAGTTTAAGTCGGTTTATGATTATGATTCTCTGAAATAAACGACTCTATTAGCACCATTTAGTAAATTTATTTACTTGTAGAAACATTTTAAGTTTTTACCGCTTAGGAATTTCAGAGCATGGTATGTCCATGTCTGGCCTTTTTAATTATAGGTATAATTTTATATACATGATCATTGTCAAGGTTTCATCGTGTATTTTTATGACAATAGTGAACACATTAGGGACATTCAAACGAGGCAAGTATGACAGCCAACAGTCCGACTGCACCTCAATCGACATAAGATGCCATCGTGTTTTGTTGCTCAGTCATCATCCAAGATCTCCCGTAAACGAAGTGGCATTAGCTAGCATTACGAATTAAACTGTATTCAGCATTAAGATTTATTAAATAAGATACAAGTATTAGGTGATCGTTCTGGTGGTAGTGATTCGTTCATTAATTTGCAAGAGTATCTAAGTAGATAACTTCTTCACAGATATTATTTTGAGGTTGTAGCAGGAGTGGACTTTATTAGAAAGCTCATAATCCAATATCCTTCAGTAGTTGCGGCAAACCTCCATCGTTTGATAAAAAAGTTTTAGAATTGAATATCCACCAAACCATGCCAGAAGCAAGAAGTAAATAAACGATATACAATAAAGTGACGAATCATACTTTATATAGGAATATAATATGGTAGTGTTTCTTGGTAATTTCCAAGTAATCCTTTTACGACAGACCATTTGGTATGGCAGAGAGAGCAATTTCAAGCTTTATATTCCGTTACGTGCAGGTTACCTAGAGGTCGTTCTGAAGTGGAGTGTATCTGATGTGACCAACGGTGCCTCCTCGGTGACCAAACGGCTTCTTGTTTTCTAGTCATTCAACCTTATAGGTTAGACACAATTAACTAGGTGTAGTAAACCAAAGGCCGTGGACTTCTTCCGGTCTTTGTTCATTGTGGACAGTCCGTCCTACTAACACAATAAATTCTAAATTTTTATTATTTTTTAACCCTCGACTCTAATACGATGAGGTGAGTGAGTGAGTGATGAGTATAAGTTTGACGTGTCTGTGTTTGAAAGATGTATTAGTTGGGAGTGTTATTAGTTTATGTTTGAGGAAAATTGAAGATCGCTGCCGCTACAAAATGGTGATTCAGATATTTTTTTTAATGTTTTTTTTTTTTTATATTTTATGATTTGTTTTAATTCATTAGTCTTGATTAATGTTGTGTCCTTCATATTTGTAACAAATATTATTGAAATCAGCGGCAAATGGTGCCGTAGAAAACTTCTCTATATATTGGGAGAAATGCGGTGGGAATTTCTCCCGACTTGTAACAGAGATGCTTCGTTTGCTCGGTCAATAAAAAGGCTTGTGTGTTGTGTGCAGGCCATCGAGCGGGTCCCGTCCGTCGGAGGAGGCGTGGTGCGGCGCGGTGTCGGGCGCGCGCGCGCTGCGGGTGCGTGTGCCGAGCGCGTGCGCGGCCGCGGCGCCTGCGCCCGCGCACGCGCGCCGCCTCTCCCCGCCGCCGCACGCGCACCGAGCCACCACGCCACAGCCACAGTCACAGCCACAGCCGCACCAACAGAGGGCGCTCAACAAGCGTGAGTATTGCATACCTTTCGTGTGCATCCATGTTCTTAAGGTTAATTTTCCGTTTCGCTTTTTAGGCCTAAATACTGGATAATTCACCGAATAAACGAGAAGAGTTTTTAGATTTTTATAATGTTCGTGGGAACGTTAAAAATTCTATAAAGAGATAACCGTTTCCAATCTATTAACTTATTTCGTATTTGTTTGCTTGCCCGGTACTTTGTTGATGCCACGAAAGTAGAAAAGCAAACAATGTGTTTAGGTACTCTTCAGTCAATAGTCAAGACATTTTAGAACTTAATTAAAGTTTAGTCTTGTAATTAGTAATTTTGTTTTAGTAATAAATTGAGGTTATTGCATATTCTGGAGAGGTCAGCTGTATTATTAGGGAGGCATCTTATAAACTCTAAAACAAAACTGTAAAAGACTTCTTCAGTTACTTAGACGTAAAGTAAATAAGCTAGATTTATTTATGACTAAATTTACTTTACGTTTCACCTCGCCAACAGGTTTTCATAAGTAGGTACTTATATCCGATGCGTTGACAAGTACCTACTTAGATTGTTTACAAGAAAGAAAGCTTAAGAATAATCATTAAAAATCAATTCCAAATTGTGGTCATAAATTATTTAATGTCTCTCAGTAAAACAAAAGTACCTAGTATTCCGACATGCCATTTACCAGATCGTAGCTACCTAATGGCTACAATTTTACTGTCGTTTCCCCGTAAACATAAACAACTCCTGAGACAAGTGCTAAATGCCCACCAGTTAAAATAATATTAGTGGTAGCTGTACTCTAAAGGCTGTTGTTAAATCGAAGGGCCATAAACACGAGGATACTATTTATAGAGCGTAGTAAATCCGCGCGTTTTGCCTCCGCGGCCGAGTAACAACGCCGGCCATTACTTATGCAATATCCAGTCCCTGTGCTGATCTAATAGACTAGGTATGTATTATATATGCCAGCGATAATAAACTAGTCTTTACAAGCTTTGCTTTGCTAAGATTAACTTCTGTTTTGCAACACATAAGAAAAATTATACATAGACATTCTATGACAATATTATTCAGACAAGGCATGGTCGTGATCTTTATATTTAATTTTAGGTTTGTCAAACTTAAGCTAAGATTTATGTAAGTGCGATAAATAATTTGTTTAAACTCGTACCAGAATTGACCCTCCATTTTTTTGGGTCAACAAAGTAAAGTAACCGAGTCTAGAGCAGGATTTTAATTTCTTTACACCACGGATTTATTTACTCTGCGGAATATTAAGAGCGCTGGTAATTCGCGTGTTAATGTTCGACACTTACACTCAGAGTATCGTAGTTTTTTAACCAAAACAATCAAAAAAAAAACAAAAATAACTAATGACATAATTTTTAGAAGCTTTTGATGAGAAAACATTATTCGGAACTTTTCTTAGATTTAAAAAAATCTCTAAATATGTAATTATTACATTATTAGTCAAATAAAAAAAGGGATAGGTAGGTACATTATTTTTCATTTACCTTTCCATTATCGCAATAAAAATGGCTAAGCGCTATTATATTTTGTAAATTACCAAATATAATATTTAATGAATTCATCAATTGAAAAATAAAACTTTAATTTGGTCCAAGAATTGAAAGCGCATCGTGCATCTGAATCATTAATATAAATGTTTCGATATGAAAGTGCCACTTAAAACCCATTTGCTGAATCTTTGCATCCGTACTCAATGGCACGATTTTCGATCAGACTGGTCCAGAATCAATCAGGGAGGAGCGCCCGAACCCGCACTTCTTATGCTTACAATTAGCAAAGCCCCACTTGAACTCGACTTGAAGTGTAATCGTTCTCGGTTTCTGTCCACTTGATCGGGTAATTATTCAAGTTTGATTGTATTTGAGTATGCGATTGCAGTCATTGATCTTATATATTCAATAAACAATTTTATTAAAAACGGTGTGGATGATAGAATGTCAATCAGTAAACAACATTCTGTATTAACTGTTAAAGCTTTGTGAGTATTGCAAGCCACTGAAGGAACTTTCATCATAGATCAACTTAAGTTTGTGAGTCTAAAGGTTTTAAACAGCATCTAAGCAGTCCTCTATACCAGGTTTAGGCAGGACGTGTACCTACGAACGATAAGTTTGAATTTTTAGCTTCGGGTGGGGATGTGTTGTGCATAATAATTTATGTGTGTGGTATCCCTAACACAAAACAGATCTTAGCGGTTATTTGGTTTTTGCACGGAAAAGCCAAGTATATTTTTTGTTTATTACCCACTCACCTGTATTATACAAGTATAAATAGATATAATTACTTGTTACTCAGGGACGTCCAAACAGATGCATTATAAATGTTGTACTTCTCTGTGGTTCATGTGGTTCCAAATATATTTTATCAAAATTGGTCCTGTCGTCGGTCTTGCCGAATCAAAGCCGGTGGTAACTTTTCAAAGGATTTTATCGACAGCCCATCACGAAGAGCCTCCCGCGGTAACCACCGAGGCGGGCACCGTGCAGCTGAAGCCTGTCACTGCGGTATCTCCGCTGACAGCTGCGTCGGCGCCGGTGCGGAGCGCGCCAGCGCAGAGCAGTTACGCACTCGAGCGCCGCCCCAAGCACGACCACCACCATCGGCCGCAAGAGCCGCCGCAACAGGTAACACTGATATCTACTCAGTAAGATAATCAGTATTGTCTCTGCTCGCAAAAGGTTCTGTTTAGCAAAATATCGCGATCGCAAGTTTTCCATTTCCCAAACTTTCAATTCCAAATTTCAATCATCCAATCGTTCTTTAAGAAGAACGTTCCTATGTCTAAGTATTTGAAATATTGTATTTTGCTATATGTATAAATGTATGCATGCATGACAGGACAGGGTGTTCTGCGACGAAGACCAGGCATAGTATTGGCACCTAATAGTCACTTTTATATCCAAGTTAACCAGGCATTTAACCACCAACTCGCACGACCACGAAAGTAAGCGATATTTTGACCAAAGATGAAGCATGCTTAATCTGGAATACACTGTTACAGTGTAATAGGTGTTAGAATACAATAACTATTGTCTGACTTTGGCAAGATCACATAATTATTACACTTTTGATTATCTTTTGTACCTCTGAAAATATGACAGTGAGAAAAACGGAAGAAACGTTCCTGTTTGTCCATATAATTAAGCCAGCCAACAGATTTCTTTTTTCCTGTTTGTCCATTACAAAGATACCCCTGAACCTTCAAGTGGACGCAATAGACCACACTGGTATTGGATCTGTAAGCATTAGGTTAAGTATAGTCAAATGGTAAAATAGCAATCTAGAAATCTTATACCTACTTCTTAATACGATATGTCAGTTTAGAGACGGTGTTAATTTGCGATTGCTTTGACTTAAGTAATATTTAGCTTGATTATGAACCAAAAAAACATTGGTAACATTCAAAGAACGATTCGAAAAACAGTTTCAACGAGTATGTAGGTTACCTATGATTAATTTATTTTTTTAGCAAAATACAACACGCTCACATAATGTAGCGCTCTACATGCTGATTGCTGTTTTGCAAGCGTTGATCTGGTATGTAATATTCATCGGTTAAATTTTATATTGCAAAATAACATGCTTTATAGCAATGGAGACCGCAACAAGTCCGTGATTTTATCTAGTATGTGGATCGACTGATATCGCCGGTCGCCGTGTCGCGCTCGCCGCACGCTCCGATGGCTTGCGGTCGAGCGACGCGCAAAAACGCTTAGCTTGTTTACCAACATCATGTAGTCATTAGTGTTAACCTGTACTTCTACTATGAAGTTGGTTTTGTTAAACATATAATAGCTGATCTTATCTGGTTCCGTTTTTGGATATAACCGGATGATTAAATCACCAGACGTACGAGCATTACTTTTGACAGACAAAAGAAAATTGCTTGCCAAATTTCCCACCCCGAGGTGTTACAGCGTGTGACAGATGTTTTTTTAATGACGTCATAGCAAAATTTTTAGAATAGAACAAAGAATGACAGCAGAACCTTTTTAAGCAGATACTCAATCAGTCACTAAGCAGCCATGTTTATATAGATCTCGTGCTTGCCTTGCTCTGCTCATCCAAAGGAGCTCTTATTTTCAAAAAAACAGTAATTTTGAAGGTCATTAATAAATTACGCGATGCATTTTTGCAATCAATTATCTCTTCATCCTCTTCCGATAATTTAATTCAAGCTTCTACCAAGAAAACTATTCTAAACATTTTATTACAGTTACTTATCGCAAAGCCGGTTACAATTGCAACACGCCGCTTTGACGCGTCAGTGCTGTCACCACAATGTTTATTGAGAGTGCAAAGCCGATTAGTGTCCTACACCGAACATGATTTATACTGCTCAGCGATCACAAATATGCCAATGGATTGCAGCCATGTGTGTGCACTTAAATTAATTTATTGGCTATTTATTTTTTATGTCTTAGTATTAGGTAGGTATGTAGTTATGTACCAACTTACTAGCATGTAATCTCACAGATTGAGAGCTTTAAAAGTTTTACGATGTGTTGTTAATTAGGCTCCTAAAAAGTTATTCGTGATTTTCCTTAAAAATTATAGGCATTTAAACTTCTTACATACGTCAACAAATCCAATAGCCCATTCATCAAAACAGTTTTTGTCCATAGATATGAATAGGCAATACAGCTAATGTTGTGACTTAAAAAGTTGTGGAGATAAATACAATAGATAATTTTACGATTCCATAACCGGACAAAAGCAATAGAAACAATAGCAGGAATAACAAATCGATGTCATCGGGTCATCGCGATCGCGCTCGGAGCTCAGGTTAGGAGCTTGCGTGCGCGCAACCGAAACTAACGACGCTGTTACGGGATTTTGGAAATAGAATTGCTCGCTTACATGTTTCCACGAAATCGATTATATTCTAGCCTTCGAGTTTAACAATTCTGGCGATTTGGATCTCTGTTTTTGTTGCTACCATCACAGTAATTGGCCCGTCTGGACTTCGATTGTGGAATTAAAAAGCAGTAAATTCGCTGCAGCATATAAGTCTCATTATTCGGTTATTGCCAATCATCCGATTAACTAAACGGTTTTTGATCACAAAAGCTATGTATAACATTAGTATATAACAGTAGACGTCACAAGATGACCAAACCAAATGATTGATTATAAAACTAAACTATAAGGAAGTTCCCATAAACCCTAGCTCTGGTACCTGCATAACACGCGCAGCATTTTGTCTTCTAATAACTTACGATCACTTGCTATAATTGTTCAAACGTTACGCGGCGAAAGTGTTACCAGAAAAACTAAATAAGCATTGTTTTAAACAGAGTCCCACGATCTCTTGATAGGGAAAAGCGTAATCTGTGGGAAGTTGAAAGCGAAATTGTCGGCGACAATGGCAGCCATGTTGGATTTGTACCTACGTAATATGTGATGATGGCAATTTCGTAAGCTGATGAGGCAGCATCCTTATCTTAATGCGGCCGGATGGTAATCTACTTTTTTGATCGGATATGACGTAAGGAAATGCTATTCCATTACCCTTAATTCTTGAGCTCGTCTTTTTTGCTCGCTCGTAAATGTTTCATTTTGTGGTTAGATAGGTCTCCTTACAATCTTCTCTGTACAAAATACAATAGATTTAGTGTGGTGACTGTATCAGGTTTAGGATTTTAAGTAGTCGTATCAACTCACAGCTGCGCAGAAGCCCAATAGAACCAGGAATTGATGGGCAGAAACCCATGCACTATGTGGCGGGAACGATAAACTCACCACACGGCCCACTTTTAGAATTAGGAACACCAACAATCCTATCCTAAATTCTATTTCTCTGACAAGGAGGTCTAATATAATTATACAGCCATAATTACAAAAGTTGTCAGAGGCAAACCACTCCACTTTTACAAGATAACCGTTATATGTTCAGGTAATGACGCGAGATGTAACTTTTCTTGTATCGTTTTCCCTGTGCAGAATGGCGTCCGCGATTGCAACAGCAGTTCTGACGAGAACCGTTCTTCAGGGCATGCGTCGATGTCTGACAGCGGGGGCGCGGGGGAGGCGACCCGGGACGAGCCCAGGCGGACCAGGCAGCAGCCGCATGCTAGGAACAAGCATCGACCACATAATAAGGTATAGACTAATACTCCTTAAAACATAGGTATTGTTTTGAAATTGGAGAGTTGAGAATTCTTTGGGATATAAGTATAATTTAACAAACAAGTGATTAAGTCAATAAGACCTAGAAAATTGATGCTGATTGTTTTTCCTCTTACTTGTAAATCACGAATACTTTGCTTGAAATTTTGTCTATTCGTCATTTATAACTTGGCAGTTATCGATATTGCCAACGAATGAAAATAGTATTTTTTTATCCAACATAGGCATTAGCTCAAACACGGAAGCCAGCAACACTGTAGCCCTAGACGGAGCATGCTAGTCTGGAATACACTGGCTCTCAAGTAAGGCTGCCGGAACACACCGTTAGCTGTGTTTGGTGATTGACGTCAGATTTTCAAATTGATGGTACCACCATGCTATGGTTTCCTCACAATGTTCTCCTTTACCGCTAGCACAGACTCTTTTTGCGTATTTTGTGGGATCTAACCTTTTACACGACAATCGACCACACTATCCACTCGGCCATCATCGCTAAAAATATGTTTTTACTAAATGTTTAGTCTAGCCTAGCTGTACATTGATAAAATGAGTACGTATTCATGTTTGATGAGGCGGGTGCATATGTGTGGGTCAGTTGCAGTCGCCGTGGCCGGGCGGGGGTGGTCTGGAGGACATCAGGTCAGCCATCAAGCAGCTGACGCTCCGCTCGCGGGACAGCAGCAGCACGGCCACCAGCGGCGCCTCCAGTGCTGGCGGCGGGAGCAATAACGGAGCGCAAGGTATTGTTTGGGTCTTTCCTTCTAGTGGACTGTATAAATTAAGACAGCTATAGACCGCCAACTTGTTCATATAATAAGATATAGCTCTTTTCTACCTTTTAATATTGTCCGATTCAATTTTTTTTCACATATCTAAAACATTATTTACTAGGCTTTACGGTTTTTAATTTTTTTTGTCTTTTTTATTTATATCACTATACAGTTACAAGCTACCTAAGCAGTCATATCTTTGCGCTGATACGATGCATATTAAAATCATTTATTATGCAGAACTCAATAAGGTCAGGCGGGGCAAGGGCGCCATAGTTTTTGCATAGATGATTTCGATGCAATTTTTTTATTTTTATTGTTGAGGTATGAGTGAACATTTATTAAATTGTCAATATTTGAACTTTTGTAGCTGCAAAAAACGTGGATTCAATCAAATCTATCAATATTTTTACGATATATTCTATTAAATTGTAAAACATGGCTATAGGCGCACTTGCCCCTGGAAACGGGGCAAGTGCGCCTATATAAATAAAAACGCTAAAATCGTACGTTACCAGAAAAACAGATTATTTACATAATAGAACATTTACAAATAAATGCATTACTCTTGGTTTCTTTTTAATTTACTCGTCCTACAGGCTACTGCAGCTTCCATAACAAATTTGGGGCAAGCGCGCCATAGACTAGTCATCAGGGGCTCTAAACCTTTACTGGTGTTTTTTTTTTATAAAAAGTAAAACTGCTGTATTTAAATAAAAATATTTGCAGGTTTGGCTGGAATAATAGATATCTTTAAATCAAATTAGACTTTTATTTTATCCATTACTTACTTACGTCTATGTAATAAAAAAATACAAAAGTAGGTAACAAATTTTCCTTCGACGCGATAGGACGCAAACACATAATAATCTAGTGGATGGCACGCAAGAACTTACATGGTAAAGTAGAAAACATTTCAGTCTTTGTTAGGCTTAAGTATTTAAACAACATGACACGTTACAATCAAGCAAAAATAACAACAAATTATCTAATGTCAGTAATTTAGGTACTTAAATACTTAGTAAAATCGTGTAAATCTTTGTTCACTTTGGTCCTAATTATAATTAGGAGTATCATCTCAAAATCAAAATATTTTATTTCACATAGGCCTAGATGAGCACTTAAAACGTTGAAAAAGGTGCAAGGTTCGGGTTGGTCGTTTCCATGGAGAAGAACCGGCAAGAAATTCCATGATTACTCGGCCAGAGGCCGTCGGGTAAGAAAATATCTGAATCATAAAAGTTGACGACTTCTGGCTCGGGGAAAGTGCGCCATACTACTAAAAACTTAGGCGCACTTGCCTCACTTGACTATTTTGAGGTTAAGATTTTAAATTCTATAAAAAAATATATATTTCACTATCTAGGACTAAAATACAGACATAGATTTAAAGAAAAACCAACTAAATTCTGTACTCACCTCATTGATTTGCCGCAACACGTAAAATATTTTAAGATTTAAGGGGATTAGTAACATGTGCTCATCTCTGGTAACAGGTTTAAATGACACTAAAACTAAAATGGCGGATACATCAAGTTATGGTGAACAGAGACATCTGTGATTCTGAAATAGAACTGTGTTTTAGTTTGTTGCATGGATGTAAGATGTCATTAGTTGTATTATATCTGTAGTTTTCGATATTTTTATGGTAGGTGCGCTTACCCCGTCGGCGCACTTGCCCCGCCTGACCTTAACTTTTTTTAAAATAATAAAACGTGTAGGCCTAAAATACATCATAGTGACGCGATTGATACCAATAACAAAAAATAACGTTACAATTTAGAGGGTGAAAAGAGGTAGGCCCCGGAACGAAAATTTTATCAGAAACACGAAAACAGTGAACGGTCGGTGTTCCAATTAAAAGCAAGGTGAAACTGTTATTTTCTATATTTTTAGCAATTAAACGTACGGAGCTGATTTTATCGTGGCAAGATAGCCGAAAGCCTTGGTAGGAGAGATTTTGCAATAACGACAACATAACAGTCAGATATAAAACTACTATTAGTGTTGGTGTTGCCAACAGGTGCGAGTAGCACTCATCATCCATGTCCCCCTGCTAATATCAATAAACAATAGTGGGAACGATACTATTTTAATACTTAATCTTAATATATATAAATCTCGTGTCACAATGTTTGTCCTCAATGGACTCCTAAACCACTTAACCGATTATAATAAAATTCGCACACCATGTGCAGTTCGATCCAACTTGAGAGATAGGATAGTTTAAATCTCAAATTATAGTCGCAATTTTAATTTATTGCTAATTATTTGTCTGTTATTATTTGACAGTCACAATTGTCTGTTAACTCCAAATGATTCTAACAGATGTCGATACCTTTCGACTGGGTTGAGTAAGTAATCAATAGATGGCGCTGCTATGGTAAATCTACGAACGTGTCATATAAGCTACATTTTAACAGCATAATTACCACGTGTTGTTGACGCTATAAAATAGCCACAGCAACGCGTGGCCGGGTCAGCTAGTTAGACTATATATCTAGACAACATAATTATATTGCGTCGTAAGATGATGGCGGCGGATGAGAGGTGATGGCTGAATTAAGTGTGTAAATAAGAGTAGGTATAGGTACCTAATTATTAAAAGTTTAATAATTATTAGTGTTGTTGTGTTTTAAAAGTGTTTTATATATTAATAATGTACATACATATAACGTATTGGTATCAATCATGGTATCATGAGTAAATCAATAAAATTCTCTCTCAACTCGTGACGTCAGTTACCTACTTTATTTAGATGGGTACTTCTCATCTTAGTTCTAATTTTTTTAACCACTTCCAAAAAAGATTTACTGAATGATTTCTAGGAAACGGTTGAAACGATTTCACAAGTTCTTTTTTAGATTGAAAGGATGTACTCCTCAATCTGTGATGACAAGCACTTGACTGTTTTTATTTTATGTTGAGGGTTCTTATTTCAAGTCACGTTTCGCATGTATCTGTCATAGTATTTGTGTAATCGGTCAGTGAATGGCGCAGTAGCAAACTATTCCTTTTACTGGAAAAAACACCGCCCCAAAACGAAAATCCGTCGTGATAAAAGATACCTACGTATAACCTGTATACTAAGATCTAGAAAGCAAAAAAGAACTACGGAAATTTTATTGTTTTACAAAAAAAAAACTTTATTGAAATCCTTGAAATATTAAGTTAAAACTTCATTGAATCGTGTTTCAGAGAGTGGTAGTGCAGCCGAGGCGAGACGCAGGCGGGCGCCGCTCGTCCGTCAGCCCTCTCTGGACACTGTGTGCACTAACGTCACAAGCGCCGACGAGTTCGTGTGGGTCGACTCACATAACAGGTTACATTTACACTTATTTATTTATTTTATATTTTATTTTATATGAACATCTTATATCCTTCTTACAATAAAAGACTACAAACAATTTTTGAGCTCACCTAGGCCAAAAAGGTTATCACTAGTAGAAACTAAAAATATAATTACAAACAAATTAATAATGGATTTTAAGAAAGACAGATTATTCAATTTACATAGATATACATTCCACTGATTAACTTAATTATCCCTCAATAATATTACAATCTATGCTTAAACTTCTGCACGAAAACAGTGTCTGAAAGAAAGTGTACATTCATACTTATTTTTTACTGAGGAGACATTATTTTTGTGTTCTTTAGACCGTAGCACTTGCACTAAACTTCAATACTTGCATTACACCAATTAGATCGGTTTCGTTCTATAAGATACTCGAATACATTTGAATGCAGTCGAGTTATGTATGATTTGATTGTATCTACTAAAATGCCAGTAATACTAACCCCCGGTGGCCTGGCTCACTACTACAGGATTTGAAAAAATCTGGTTTATCTTCCTATATAATCCCATTTAATATTTTTTTTAATCGGTGCTGAGGTTTGAATTGTTAATCGAAATCTCTGTGTAGGTAAGGTCACCCAATGTGCTACCAATGTTTTGTTTATTTGTTGTTTTTATTTTTCTTGGTGTGCAATAAAGATTTATTGTACTGTACATGTTAGGCTGGTAGAGCTGCGGTGCGTGCCGTGGACGGCGGGGGAGATATCACGCGCGCTGTCGGCCGGCCGGTGCCGGGAGCTGGCGGGGAGACTCGCGCCCGACGCGCCGCCTCGACTCGCATATCTGTTGCAACGGTTAGTGGAGCCCTAGCGTAATGTTTTATTATTACTAGCACCCTTAAGTATTGTCACACCTTTCTGTTACACGTTGTATGTTGTATATTGTAAAAGAATACGTCTTGACTGACTGATTTTTTTTATATTTTTAAGACAGGTAGACATCTGACCACTAGCTAGACATACTAGCGGACCACGAAAGACAACAACACTGGCCTTAGCATGCCTAGTCCGGAATAAACTGGCTCTCAAGGAAGGCTGCTGAAACTCACCGTTAGGTGCTTAGCGACAGATAGTTGCGTAGAATCAATGCACAACCTAAATCTATGAACCTTGACAAGAAATTTATTACATTCATTAGATAAATTTAGAGGGCGTAAGGGTGAACTAAAAAAGAGTTTGTAGAAATCCATGCCCTAAGGCAATGAAAAAGATGTACAGACTTTGAAACTTCTTTATATTTCATTTCATGTCGCAGGCAACGGTGCGTTTTACAGCTACTAATGTACCTATATAAATACCATGATACCGTGAAGCCTTAGAAAACATGATCGGCCAACAGCTGAGTCCTTCCTAAAAAAAAACATTTTTTTTTTGTGTATGTAATATTATAGTAGTTAGATGGTTTTGATTCGGAAAGGAGATCTTCCAATCTTACTGAAGCGCTAATTCATTTGCATGTTGTCTATCCTAAAAACATGGTCGCTAAGCAAATAACTGAAGTTTGTCAAACAGAAATGGAATGCAGCATTCTTGGTAACAAAAGAGTCATGTCAAGAATATTAGGTATATACAAAAATATGTGTCTATACATTCAACCCAAAGAGCGTTTTATAAATCATTCAACCTATAAAGTTTTCGTTCTTGCATCAGCCTCTCCCGTAACTATTTAGGTTTTCCGATTGTTGCTTTTTTTAATCTTTTGTAGCCTAAACTCCAGATTGCAAGTTTTCTAGCAATCGTTATAATACGTTTTAAAAATGTGTGTGAATAAAATAAACTAAATATTACTTATAGCGCGCTGGTTCGAGTGTCGAGAGAGGCTCAGCGTCTGTCTCAAAACTTCGGATTTTGTTCGAAACACGAAGTAGCGGGCGCTTTCAGAATAGTACTGAGTACGCCTCTCGCCGATGCATGTATAAAGGTAAACTTACGATTTTCAGTAATAATCCAATAATCCTCAGACCCAACAATAGAAAGTCGATGGCGTCTTTTGGACGACTAGTAAAGGAACTAAATTTGAATAAAGACTAAAACTGATAGGATACTCTGACAGGACATTTTATGATAATACCCCTTTATGGTATATATTTTTCAACCAGCTCGGATAATTATCAACATTTCAAATTTTTGACCCCGCATTTTTATTACGATTATAGACTGACAAATGAAAAATAACGTACTTCCATTTTTTATTTTATTCAAAATGTAATAATTATGTTTTTAGATATTTTTGAAAATATAGGAAAAGTTCAGCATAATGTTATTCTCCTCAAAAGCTTGTAAAAAATTATGTCATTAACTATCTATATTTATGTATCTGATTATTTATTTTGGTTTATGGTTCTCAAGAATATATATTTTATTGGAGGCATGTGACGGGCTTAACAAAAATACGATAATTTTTTTATTCGTTTTTTGTAAATAACTCTGAAGGAAATTGATATAAAAATCTGGTATTTTTAGTATGAACTCTTCATTACATTATCTCGAAATGGTTTACTAATATGCATCACTTTGCAAAAATAAAATGATGTCAGATACATTCAAATATTTTGGATTGTGTTGTCATTTCAGGGTTGCCAGCGCGTAGCGGTCGTTTAGCTACTGCATATATTTATGTTTGTGTTGGTATGGCAGGGTTGCCAGCGCGCAGCCACCATGTACGCGACGTCAGGCGGTGCTGGTGCAGCGCGGCGGCTGGGCTCGGCGGCGCGCGCGCGCACAGCCCTGGCGCCGGGTCGCTTCCAGCGCTGGATGTTAGATCTGCGGCTCGCTCCCTTCGTACACGAGTATGTATGCTATGCTTAGATATTAAACTACAAAAAAAATTGCACTTACGTTTTTCGACTACAACAAATCTATATTATATAAAGTTTTATATATAAAAATGAATTGCTGTTCGTTTGTCTCGCTAATACTCGAGAACGGCTGAGCCGATTTAACTGATTTTGGTCTTGAAATGTTTGTCGTACTCCAGGGAAGGTTTAAAAGGTGACATACATGAATAACTGTTAGCCGGGACGAAGTTTGCCGGGTCAGCTAGTTAGGTATAAACAACCTTAGGTACGACAAACCTTAGGACAATGCCACACGGCCATAAATTTGTAATAGATTTTTTTATCGTAGTTGCTTGTTGATGTGTGAGTAAAGAGTATTACCGTTGGTTTAAAAACTCGCAGTAAGTATTTATTGAGATTCACTGCACCATTTAGATTATAATGAGAGTCTCGTTTTCGAGAAGATATGTAAAGTTCACAATTTCTTTAAAAAACTGTTCTATACAAGTATAATCAGCATGGTAGTTGTGCGTTTTTTATCGCTTGCCTGGCTAGCTACCACCCTCAAGTTGTAAAATCTGTCGTCAAGCACCAAACAGTGCGTTCCGGCAGCCTTCCTTAAGAGCCAGTTTGTTCCATATAGGCTTGCTTCAGTATCGCTGACTTCCGTGATCGTGCAAGGTTGTGGTCAAATGCTTAGCTATGTTGAATATATAGACTAGAACAGACCCGGCGGTGTGGTTCATATATCATAATAACTTATTGTTACTTTCAGATACGCAGCGATCTACCTGTGCGCAGGCATGGAAACCCTCCTAGAGGAGATAGCTCTAATTGTGGGTAGCGGGTGTCAGGCGGGCGCCGTCACACCCGCCGCGGTGGAGCACGCGGTGGCCAACTGCGCTGACCTGTGGGGGCTGCTGCAGCCGTATAGCCATCTGAACGCGGGCCGGGTTGCATCAGGTATCAACTGTCACTGGTCCAATTGAGGTGCTCATCCTAGCACTGTTAATATTGCTAACTCTGCAGCTTACGATAAGAAGCTTCCACACTAATTAGAAAATACAGCGGGCGCTAAACAAACCAAGGGTATAAAAAATTAAGAATTTATTTATAATTATTTGGACAGCCTACAGCCTTCTTACAATAAAAAAACTTCAAACAATTTTTGAGCACACTTAGGCCCAAACAGGTTATGCTGGGGTTCCCGCACACTTCTAATTTTGCAGATAGACAATGATAATTATGTGTGTTCCAGGAGCGTTATCTCTGTCCCGGTGGGAGTCTATGAGCTCCCTCGGATCGGGATCCTCTTCCGGTCTGGCACGCCCCGAGCATCGTCAGTTGGGTCTCAGTCATGACTCTGGTATCACTACTAATGGCTCTGGTAAGACTTACTGTCAAGGAAAATATCTTCGATTTGGTCAGGCTCGAAGGACCAAAAATATTAATTCATATAAGGACCCAAAATCGCATATTTTGACACATGATGAAATTTAATTATGATTTTGCGTGAAATTCTAAAACATAGGGAAAAAAATAAAAAAAGTTTTACAATACCAGGTGGTAGCGGCACGTCTGCTGGTTCGAGTGCGTCCGGCACGTCACACGCGTCCGTACTACTGACCACCTGCGCGGGGTCACCGGACGAGCTGCGCGCGGTGTTGCGCCGCGTGCGACCGCGACACGCGCCGCTCGCGCCCGCCGCGGAGCGAGCGCTCTACTACTTCATGCGCTGTGAGCAGGTGAGTTGCACAGTGTAGCTCGCCGGACGAGCTGCGCGCGGTGTTGCGCCGCGTGCGACCGCCGCGGAGCGAGCGCTCTACTACTTCATGCGCTGCGAGCAGGTGAGTTGTATAGTACAGTGTAGCTCGCCGGACGAGCTGCGCGCGGTGTTGCGCCGTGCGCTTGGTTTGTACGAGACTATTTTTATTATTCGATATGATAGATCGAGGAAATTTTTGACTTCTTGATTTCTTGCTTAAGTGAGTAGTTTCTATTCGCGACTGAATCTGTTATAGTTAACGTGCTTTATAATCGTTTTATGTGAGGCGAGTTGCAATGCAATTGCAAGCCTATTTTTACGAAAAATAATGCAAAGAAATTTCACCACATTTATCATATTCCAGCTGGAGCACAGCAGTTCAGGTACGGGCAGTAACGCGACTGCGCCGGGGGGAGGGTGCGGCGCGACGGGGCTCTGGGGGGAGCGTAGCGCGGGCGCTCTGCCTCCCCTGGGGGAGTGGGTGCGAGCTATCAGAGCGCACGCGGCGCTGCGCCCCCCGCCCGCGATACCTGACGCGGACGATGTCTTGCAAGCTGCGCGGTTGTTACTACCACATGCGGACTGCCCGCCGCGACCTATCACGTAAGCATAGATTCTCTTTTTTTTATTAGTTTTATAAGCGCGTTGTTTTCTGTAGGCGCACTTTCGCCTTTATTCTAGTGGGTGGCGGTACCTCTACGTCTAATATAAAAGAGGCTCTCAAATGTACGACCCACTTCAGGTGACAATGATAACTTCCCAAAACGACATCTTCCGAAAACGACAACTTTGGAAAATGTCAATTTTTGAAAAGGACCATTTCCGAAAATGACATCTATTGAATTAACAACTACCTAGAATGCCAACTTTAGAAAATGACAGCTACCTATCAAAAACGATATCATCCTAAATCGTCAACTATCTAAATTGACTAACGCCAAAATTGAGATCTTCTAACCATGCTCCTTGAAATCACAATCACACTGTTCTCTCTCAGATTGGAAGAAGCCATAGAACCTGTGTGGTCTCACTCGGCCCGTAGTCCGGACGAGCCTCACCGAGTGGCACTCGGTCTGGCGCACCGAGCGCTCCTTAGCGGCCGACCCGAGCTGCTGGGCTCTATCAGATCCCTGCTGCCGTCCACCGGACTAGACGCGGCGGACGCGGCCGGACTCACTGCATTGATGAAGGCTTGTGCGGTGGGAGATGAACAGATAGTTGCAGTAAGTCTACTTTTTGAGAAACCTATCACTTTCGCCAGAAAATTTATCAGAATGTGTGGGGACAAGGAATGCTGAATTAGCGTTTACAGGCATGCGATGCAATTGTTCCCCGCGCGCTTCTTTGCCTCCTCAGTCATCCTCCGCCCGCCGCACCGCAAAACAATTATTTCAATAAAACTCGAGATAAAATATCAAGTGAATTTGGACTATTTCTTAAATTACTATCCCAACAGGAGTTAGATAGCCAACATACAAACAGTTCGATATTAACTGGTTTTGCAGTGAGTAGTGACCCGAAATAGGACAACCAGTAGAGACCCACATGTATCGACAGAATGTTTATTAGTGCTCTGCTGGAGAACCAGTTACGATAGAGTAGCGCTTCGTCAAGAAAACCATATTACTTAGCAGCTGACTTGAACTATTTGGTCTTCGAATATTGTTGATGTCTGTAGAAATCAATCTTACCCCCTTTTTTTATTACCTTCCATCTTGACAACCTCTTGAACGATCACGTTCGATGTATTGCCTATTTCTGCCAATTGGGCAATATTTTTTTTTAAACTTTGCTGTAGCAAAACATATCCCTTTCTGGAATATTATAATAGAACCTTTTTATCAAGATCACTGTAAACCACCTGTAAACAAATGCCAATATCCGCGATATAAAAAAAGAGTTTAGTTTATAGAGTTCCAACTTTTTTGATGACGAATGAAACCAATTTTAGGCAGATATGAAGTGGAAACTTGTCTCTCCCATGGGCCTCAATCTGGCGAATCATTAGAGGCGTAATTGTTGCAGATGCTGCTGGAAGCCGGCGCCGACCCCAACATCGAGACGGGCGGTCCGAGCGCGGCGCACTGTGCCATGCCGCTGTCTCCGCGCGCGCCGCAGCAAGCCACGCCCGCCTACACGCCGTCTACTGCTGGTAAATATCGTTACAGTAAATAAATAACCCGCTTATTTCTATTGTTTTTATTTAAAATTGTGTTTTGTTATTCTGTTCTTCAGGTTGGACAGCGCTGGTGTACGTATGCGCGGGCGCGGGCGGCGCGGGCGGCGTGGAGTGTGCGCGGCGCCTGCTAGCGGCCGGCGCGAGAGTGGACGGCGCGCCTGCACGTGGTGATGACGTGTGCACGCTCACTCCCCTACAGGTGAGTGCGGGCATACAGTACACGCGTACGCCATAATGAATTAAGCTCACAGAAACTGGGAGTACTAAAAGGCGATGAAACAATCTGTTTCTCATCATGAAGGTAACATTACTGACGCAGTAGAGGTGGATAGGCATGTCAATAGTTATTAATTCACTAGGTATCAGTTTCAATTAACGCGGGAAAATTTCAAGTCAAAAATAAAAATGACCTTTGAATACAAATCAATCAGGTGACAATAATACCAGATTTTAAAAGTAATTACCCGAAAATAGTACTTAAAAAACTTATTTTTCCCCATTTGTTCATAGGTGGCGTGTGGTGTGGGTAACTTAGAGCTGGTGCAGTTGTTACTGTCCCACGGAGCCGATCCGTTCCTCTCGACACAACTCAACGATGCACTTTGCTACTCTGCGGCCGCGCAGTATGGCTGTTACAGGTTCGATATTTAATTAATACAAATACAAATTTATTCATTTGTCAAAACATAGTATACATGTTATTGAACCCATTGGCCCCGAACTAGTTTTAACTGTATTTCCACCAAAGGTCTTCCTGCAATATCAGTCTTATAATTTATATGACAAATAAAAAACATGTAGTCTAGGAGGCGTGTGTGTGAGGGTATGTAATTCATTTTATTATATGGTACTCTTACTGTGTACTCATTGTAAGCTCGTAATATCGTTCCATCATTATCCAAATTAAAGTTTTCTGTTGTTATTGAAGTTATTTTTTCCACGTACAGTGCAGTGGCGGTGTGTTGTTCACATGGAAGACGTGCGTGTCTCCGTGCGGCCATTAGAGGCGGCGCGCGAGCCTCGGGCGCCGGTGCCGTACTCTCCCTTGAGGAGGTGCTCGCAGAAGGCGCTTCCTCAGGCCCGGGGAGCGCCGGAGCTGGCGGTGGAGGTCGACCCCCCACCTTTACTAAGCAGCAGCAACGGGCGCTGCAAGATGCTATGTATTGTGCCGCTGAGACTGATCATTTGGGTATATTTATTGCTTATCTTTTTCTTATGGAAAATAAGCTTGCATAACTCGTCTGATGTAGAGAAATTATTTGGCTTAAGTAAATCATGCTCGCTGAAAAATAAGCGATTCACGAGTGATTTGAAAATATTCCTATTGTAGTCATGATTAATAGAGATGTACTCGTATTTCGATTTTTATTGATGCTTTTTCAAATGGATTGCATTAGTTTTAAAAAGTAGTAGTTCTAGATAAAATTGTTAAACATTTCTTTATTTATCTACATTTTGCAATCTTTCAGATATAACTCTAGAATTACGAGCGTTAGGAGTGCCATGGTCGCTGCACGCCTGGACATTGTCTTTAGCAGCGGCGGCAGACGCTGCGTTAGACCACATCATAGACCAATTGCTGCAAGATTTCTTGCAAGTAAGTCATACAAATTATGAATACCATCAAATAAGCTATTCATATAGTGTCGTCAATATTGTTTAATGGTTTTCAGGTTTGTCCGTCAGATGATAGCCACTACAGTAAACAGTTTATTTACGAATGTCTTCCTCTGCTGTTCAACATACTTCGATATAGCAAGGTAAGACATACTATTAAACTTTAACTTTGCTGCGGCTTAAGTACTAATTTTATTCAGATTAGGACTGCTAAGACTCGTTCAATCTTTTCTTAATATTTCGTTTTCATAGCTATGTTTTTTTTTCTCGTCATAGTTATGAATTTTGTCTTATGTGAGGGATTTGCTATCAACTGCTTCAATATAAAGTCTATTTTTATTGATGATGTAATTGTTTGTACTGGTATTTGTTTATTGTATGTGTATGTTCAGAAGGAGGGCACGGTGTTGCTCCTGGCGGATATCCTGTGCGCGTGTTACGGCCGCGAGCCGGTGCCTCCGGTGGCGCAGCCCCCGCCCGCGCCCGTCGCCGGGGCTGCACCTGCGCCTGCGAGAGTCGACCCGTCCTATGTCAATAACCCCTCGCTTGCTGACGTTACATTCAGGTACAATTGCCATTCTAACATTTATGGGAGAAAAAAGTTTCGGCAGTTCTGTGATTAAGCCAAAAAATACTTGTAACATCACAACTCGTCCCACTGCGCAACACAAGGTATCTCCTGTATAGGTACTGCAATAAAATTGTTAATATTAATAATATTTTAACTAATGGGAGAAGCCATTGACTCCTGAAGCTATTATAGCTATATAGCAGTATTTGCTAGTTCTGGAGTCTTTGGATCTTTTATTTTTGTTATAATTGATTTTATGTCAAATAAACAATTTTGTATATGTGTACGTAGCTCTAACATGAGAGGTACAAGACATTGTACATAGAAGACTCAATAGCATTAACGAATTTACAGTGATATAAGAAGAACTACTTAACTTCATTACTACCTGCTCTTTCCTAGCCTGAAACTTTTTGGTCTATAGCTGAGCTGTACTTATAACTTTTATTGTATACTCGTTTCTCAAAAGTAAATTTTAGAATAATTTTGACTAAGTATTTGTTGTTTGATAAATGATCACTGTACCAATAATTAAGTTATTTTTGTTTATATTTTCAAGGGTGGAAGGGCGGTTGTTCTACGGCCACAAGATAGTCCTAGTGTCAGAATCGGCGAGACTGCGCGCAATGCTGGCGCCCCCTCGGGCCGCGAGCGAGGCGCTGCCGCCGGCTAATGCCGCGCCGCCGCTTGTACAGATCAACGATATCAGATACCATATATTTGAGGTACTTAAATCCTAAATAATATTACTAATTCTATCACTGAACCGATCTGGATGAAATTTGGTGCACAGCTATATTGGACCCCAATAAAGGACATAGGATACTTTTTAACCGAATTTAAAAAAAGTCTTTCCCTATTGGATTATCTCGATAGTATTAAATGGGGAACTACGCGTATCAAACCGCGGAGCACAGCTTGTATGTAAATTTAATATTTTTGATATTACTTTTCTATTGAATACAAACGAAATCAACAATTCTCATTTGACCAGTTTAGAGGATTAATGTTTTTGGTTTAACTTGACTCAAACCTGACCGACAGCGCAGCTTATATTTGACACGCAAATACCTACCTAATCAGAATTATTATATTGATGGCAGTTTCACTATACATATTGAATTCAACATTCTCATTCGAACGCATAGTGAAACCTGTTTTTGTAAACGTTAGATAATTCCATGTTGGCATTAGGGATGACGATTTCGTTATTGGGACTTTATTTTTAAGAAATGATCGCATGAATTTCTCGTTTGAAACTTCTGTTTACACACCACTTGTGACTAGATGTAAGATTTTTCCTGTATATTTGATGGTGTGTCTGCAATAAAGAGTTAATTCATTATAAAATTGTTGGTGTTTTCCCAGCAAGTAATGAAGTACCTGTACTCTGGCGGGTGCTCCGGGCTAGAGGTGCCCGAGTGTGACGTACTGGAAGTGCTGGCAGCCGCCTCGTTCTTCCAGCTGCTCCCACTGCAGAGGCACTGCGAGGCGCGCGCCGCCAGGACTGTGGACTTGCACAACTTGGTGTCGGTTTATATTCACGCTAAGGTATGTACAGTAGAGTAAGCAGTGGTAGCCTTGTCTGTGAACCACATAACTCTCAATCGATAAAATGCTCGAACCCAGATTCAGGCATGCACCTCTGAGATTTCCACCCATATGCAGACTAGAACAAATTATAAACCGAATATTGTTTATATTTCCTAATGACCATCTAGAGATCGCAGTGAATATATAAGATGCCTATAAATATATAAGTAGTGAATCTTTGTAGGCTTTATATCAGTATTTATTTCCCATTCCAGGTATACGGTGCCACACAACTGCTAGAATACTGTCAAGGTTTCCTACTTCAAAACATGGTGGCGTTGCTGACCTTCGACGACTCGGTGAAGCGACTGCTCTTTGGCAAACGACTGCCTGGTCACAATGTACTCGGCGCCCTTCTTACTACTTTACAAAAACGGATCGAAGCTAGAAAAAGCCAAGCTAAACCTAGGTAGCAGTAAAATGATCAAAAAAGAGAGATTTTATGTAACTTAAATGCGTCGGTAGGTATATGACGCTACAATTTAAACTAGCAATTCTATCTCAGTTGGATATTCTATATAATTCACTTTAACCATCTGCCAAATTATTGTATAGACGTAACTAAATATACAAATACCATGTATTATCAAAATCGATGATTTTTATTATTTAATTTAAAGTAAGGTAATATTAATATAACATAAAATAGCAAAGTACAAAATAATAAAACTGGTCCTATCTGCTGTCTTAAAACTGTCTTTATTTATGAACCTAATAGAAATTAATCTGGTTCGAATTAAACTAAGTATTTCTTACACAGTTAAATTTGTTATGGATCCTATGTAGTTTTGTAGATAAAAGTAAGCTGAGCTTTACAATAAGTGTCCACCTAATTTCAATTGTTTGTACTTGTGAACGTCATTGTCTTTTTACTATATGCTATTATTTAAAAATTCTTGAAGTATTATATATATCCGAAATGTAATCTAAATGTATTTTTTGTAATAAAATGTAATTATTGTTGAATAATAAAGCTTTCTGTTATTATCATTTTTATGTGTATTAATTTCAACTACATAAAGGTTGTCTCCATCATTCGCAAGAAGAAGAAAACATAAACATTTAGGTAGACAATTATTACATAGAGTAGGTAGTCATTTCATTTCTAACACCGTAGACTTATAAGTTTTGCTACCACGCCTATCAGTGCCTATTAGAACTTCTGCGAAAACCCAGATTGTCTGAGAAATCGTTACCAATACTGCTAATGAAATAAAATTGAAGCATGACACTTATTATTAGTTATTAGGCATATTGATTGTGTTTTAGCAGGTAAAGAGGTTAATATAAAATAAGTCTCGCGGCAAATAGTACAGCAGCAGTATAGTGCAGCTCTTTCACAATAAATTAAATATACAAAAGAAGATGGTATTTTTAGGTGGACTCGGGAAATTTCATAGATAACTAGGCTTTTCATAAAATGGCGCTATGCGATGACATCTGGTTCCGCTGTTATTGTTTCTCAGTGGAGGTGTGCTAAGGGCTTAAGGCGTTAAATTAATAATAAATTAAGGAAATCATGTATATGATGCTTACAACATTTTGAATATTGTCTATGGTGGCTTTGTAGTTGTCAACTGTCATACCAAATAGGACGTCAATGTCAATCGTATGAGTTGGAAGATTAAAAAATAAGGAAATTGTCTGTGACATCAAAGGTGGTGTGATGTGATTGCGATGGTTATTGTGAATTTTCTATAGATGAATAGTGGAAGGTGACAATTTTTTATCGCAAGTGCAGTGTAATGACGTGACAGTGAATCAAAATGCAGTTTTACAAGGAGAGAATACTCAACGCCGCGCAGTTGAAAAGACTTGGTGAACACAAGTATTCGTGTACCAGTGCCAGTTTATTGGATGCATGGCTTCAGCCCTGGTGGTGCTGGCTGGTCTCGAAGACGCCTCTATGGCTAGCCCCGAATCTCAT